>LR738712.1:844578692-844802327 GCA_902687465.1 Secale cereale | reverse complement strand
CCCCCCCGCCTACGGAGCGAATCACCCTTGAGTCCGCCACCCCCATGGGGGGAGGATTCGGGAGATATCCCCGTGGTGGCATGCAGATCTTTGTGAAGACCTTCAAGATCAGATACAAGGTAAGAAGACGACGACCCTTGGCGGGATCCCAGCCAACGGGATCCACAAGGCCCCCGGCAAGCGCCTTGCCGGGGATGACAGCAGGCGCCGCAGCAAGACCCTTGCCGGGGCCCCGGCAAGGTCCTTGCCGAGGACACCCACGGGGCCACCATCAGGCCCGCGCCAACTGGGTCTCCACCGACCCACGCAGCTGCCGACCCTACCAGCTGGACAGGCTCCTGCGTGGCAACCCACAGGTCTTCGTGGAGGCCCGCCGTTGTGCCACCTCAGCTGCCTGTCTGCCTACATGGCACCTCAGGCACCACTGGCCGGGGCGCGTGTCGACACGAGGAGGAGCGGCGACGGACAAGACGGGCGTCTCCCCTCGTCCCCGATAAAGCAAGGACACCTAAGCAGGGCACATTAAATGCACCTTGTCCTGTAATGCAAGGGATAACCTCGCATCACTGTACCCTTTCCACCTCCTCTGTGCCACTGTGGCAACCCCTTTTATCTATAAAAGGAGGCCCGAGGCGACCAGGAGGAGGATTCGGTTTTTTGGAACCCCTCACGACTCTTTTGGAGCTCCTCGTTAGCTGAAGAACACCAACATATAATCCACCAAAGCAGGAGTAGGGTTTTAAGCATCTTTGCGGCCCGAACCTGGGTAAAGGAACCGTGTCCCGATCATTAGATCCGCTCTTCTCTCAACCCCGCGCCCCGCAACCGTAGTAGGGATTCTTGTGATCCCATAGGTGTCGATCCAAATACATCGACAAGGAAGCTCAAGATCAAGATCAAGCTCTTGACGTCGCTCAAGATGATCAACTCAGTGCTCCTCAATTATCACTTGAAGAGCAATTGGAGCGTCGTGCTGCTAAAGTTGCTTCCAGGCTTGCTTCTAGAGAACATCACATGGAGAATATTCTTGGAAGCATCACAAAGGGGGTAAGCACTCGTAGACAATTAGCAAACTATTGTGCTCCTCAAGCTTTTGTCTCTTGTGTTGAACCTCAAAAGGTGTATGAGGCGCTCGAAGACCCCGATTGGCTCAATGCCATGCATGAAGAACTCCATAACTTCGAGCGCAAAAAAGTGTGGCGTCTGGTGCCAAGGCCAAAGGAGAACCTTAATGTCATTGGAACTAAGTGGATCTTTAAGAACAAGTAGGATGCTCACGTCATTGTCATTCACAACAAGGCGCGTTTGGTGACTCAAGGCTACTTACAAGTCGAGGGTATCGACTACGGTGTAACCTTTGCCCCCGTTGCTCGCCTTGAATCTATTCGTTTGTTGCTTGCCTATGCTTCTCATCATAACTTTAAATTGCAACAAATGGATGTGAAAAGTGCGTTTCTTAATGGTCCTATTAATGAGTTAGTGTATGTCAAACAACCCTTGGGGTTTGAAGATCCTAAGTTCCCCAATCACGTGTATCAACTCGATAAGGCGCTCTATGGCCTTAAACAAGCCCCACGTGCGTGGTATGAGCATCTTACCGAGTTGTTGCAAGATCGTGGCTTTGAAATTGGGAAAATCGACCCCACTCTTTTTACTAAGAAGGTCAAAGGGGAGTTGTTTGTCTGCCTACTATATGTTGATGATATTATCTTTGGTGCACCTAACAAAGCTTTCAATGATGAGTTTGCCGCACTCATGACCACGCATTTTGAGATGTCCATGATGGGAGAGTTGAAGTACTTCCTTGGATTTGAGATTAAGCAAAGAAGAGAAGGAATCTTCATCAAACAAGCCAAATACACTCAAGACATGCTCAAGAGGTTTAATCTAAGTGATGTCAAGCCGGCTACTACTCCAATGCCTACCAAGTGCCAACTTGACATTGATCCCAATGGTAAAGCGGTGGATCAAAAGGTATATCGTTCTATGATTGGTTCCTTGCTTTACCTTTGTGCATCTAGACCAAATATTATGTTGAGTGTGGGAATCTGTGCACGGTTTCAAGCCTCACCTAAGGAAAGTCACTTTGTGGCAGTCAAGCGAATCTTTCGATATTTGGTTCATACCCCAAACTTTGGCTTATGGTATCCAAGAGGAGCAAACTTCAACCTTGTAGGTTTCTCTGATTCGGATTGGGCGGGAGACAAAGTGGATAGGAAGTCCACCTCTGGAGGGTGCCAATTCCTTGGTTGCTCTCTGGTAAGTTGGTCTTCCAAGAAGCAAAGTTGTGTGTCTCTCTCGTCCACCGAAGCGGAGTATGTGGCAGCTCGCAGTTGTTGTGCACAACTTATATGGATGAGGCAAACTTTAAAGGATTACGGTGTCACTTGTGACAAAGTGCCTCTTTGGTGTGACAATGAAAGTGCCATCAAGATTTCTCTCAACCCAGTGCATCACTTCAAGACGAAGCATATTGAGATTCGATATCACTTCATCCGGGATCATATTCAGCGAGGAGAAATAGAGCTTCATTATGTCAATACTCATGATAACCTTGCAGACATCTTCACGAAGCCATTGGATGAAGCAAGATTTCGCGAGTTAAGGCATGAGCTAAATATCATAGATTTGAGCAATGTGGATTGAAACCCTGCACACTCTCCTCCCGCTCAACATGATTATCTTGCCTAGGTGTAGGCATGGACATAGGGGGAGTATTGTTCTCTCAATGAACTCTTCCTCCCCCCGTTATGCATAAATCGATCAAGTCTTTATTGGTTGCCATGTTAGATGGTACGAGTGCTTCTAGACGAGTGTTGGTCATGGGCCCAAGGATAATTCTTCGCGGTGCCATACCAAATAACTCAAACATAGGTGGCTTCGGCCACCGACCTCTTTCAAAGAGGAGTGTCTCGTGTCTTGTTCCAGCGGTCTGTTGTCTTTCTTTCCTGTTGCTGTGTGTATGTGCTCTTGTCCGCAGTTGCTTTGCTTAAGCCTTCCTTGTCGAAACTTTCACTTTCTTGGGGGAGCGGTACTACCGTGATTAGTCACGGTACTACCGCAAGAGAGAATACCGGTACTACCGCAACCATCACGACAGTAATTTTTTACTATCGCTGGAGAGCGGTACTACCGCCCTGCGCGCGGTACTTCCGCCCGAGCGGTACTACCGTAATGACTCACGGTACTATCGCGTTTTGAACGAGCGGGGGTTATAAGCGGGCACGGGGAGTTCTAACTCCCCCATACCCATTCAACTCGTCCCCTCTCTCTCTCTCTCTCTCTCTCTCTCTCTCTCTCAAGAACGGCGCCGGAGGACCTCGCCGGATCTCCGTCTCCGGCCACTCTCCTCGCATTCCGACCGGTGGGATCGTTCCCCACCTCGACCTCTTGCCATGGATCAAGGTTTCTCCCAAAAATCCCTTCTTCTTCCGCCCTTTTGTTGTTTCTAGGTTTTGGGGAGATGCATGTTGTTCTTGTTGACCTTATCCATGGAAGATTATGGTGTAGGAGAGTTGTTGTGCAGTAGAAATGCTAGTGAGTATGTTGCTACAAAGGAGTTGGGATCAACCGTAGTACCGTTCGCCTGTCCTACGCGTTCATTGTCCAGATCCGCATTCGGATCTGACTTCGAGCGGTACTACCGCTGGTTGCCCGCGGTACTACCGCTCTGACCCATCATGGTACTACCGCTCTCCTCACACGGTACTACCGCGACAAACACGGAAGTAATTTTTTAGTACCGCTCCTGATGCGGTACTACCGTACCACTCCAGTTTGGTACTACCGCCCCCGGAGCGGCACTAAAATTTTACTTCCGCTTCGTCGAGCAGTACTACCATTCTCTTCACACCTTCTTCGTAGCCCATACTTATTATCATTTTTATATGTTTCTTGTGCCTTGTTGTGGCTTTTTTATTGATTCTCTCTGTTTCTCTTTCGTGCTCTTGTGTTTGTGTCATAGGTGGTGGCTCCAGTTCCAATGCCCGTCGCTTGAATCCTAGCCGTGACATAGGGTCAAAGCGTCTGTGCACCCAAAGTGATGTTCCTGAGGGCTCCAATGCCCCCCGACGCAGAACCAAGACCACTACCACCAAGAACAAGGAACCGACAATGGGCATGGACGAGATGCCATCACATGAGTTCATTGCTAGGAGGAAGATCAATCCTTATGCAGATCCCCGGGCTAAGTTCCATGGAGATGATTTGTTCTGGACCAAGCAGCAGTATCGTATCTTCACAGAAGTGCTCAAGAGCAAAAACAACTTATATGTGGATGCACACTGGATTGACATGAATCACATGAGGAAGGAGGAGCACCGGGCCTATTTTGCTGAGGCTCTAGATCTTGTGGAGCAGTTTGGCATTGAGCATATCATGTCGTTTCATATGGACTTTGACCCAAAAATTGTGGCACAGTTCTTTGCTTCGGTTCACTTCCATCCTAAGGAGGAACGCAACATGACTTGGATGACCAGTGGACATAAGATGACTGCTACATGGAAGGACTTCATGGATCTGCTTCAGGTTGCTGATGAGGGGCTCCACACTCCTGTTGGAGCTCGCCCTCATGCCAATGAAGAGTCTGCCAACAAGGACCGGCTGCTGCCTTACTATGTGGAGAAGACGCTCGCAAGTGGCAAGAAGACTTGGGTGATGAACCCCTTTCTGGATATTATACATAGGATCTTCCGCAACTCACTGTTTCCTCGCATTGGGGACAAGGACAAGGTACAATCATACCTCGTGGACATGATGCTTATGTGTGAGGAGGCCCGCAGTGCTCAGACTCAACCACTTGACATCTCACATGTCCTATGGTGTGAGCTCCGCTTTGCGATATTCACCCGCAAAGTGCCTATCTACGGTCCATATCTGTTTTTGCTGATCACCAAGACTTGGGAGAAGCTCTATCCTGATGAAGAGTTTGAGGCCCCTCACTGGATTCGTCATGAGCCTATCAGACTTCGCATCAAGAGTCGATGGGCTAACACCACTACCCGTGCAGAGGCTGCTACACCTAAGATGGATGTGGATGAGGAGGAAGTTGTGGAGGAGGCAACTGATGAGGACAGTTCTGGAGGGTATGCCCCCCCCCCTTCGTCTGAGTCCTCGTGGGCTAAAAAGATATTAAGGATCTTTGGTGAGAATGTGTCTAGTGGGTCAGAGGAGATCATTACTCTAGAGGCTGAGTGGATTGTCAAGCAGGGTTACAAGTGGTCTGATTCTGAGGAGGAGCAGCACGAGTCTGATGAGGCACGTGACGACTGATCATTGATCTCTTCCGCCTGAGCTACCACTTATGTCTTAGGTGTCCTCTTTCCCCTTTGTGGTGTCTCGGTGCCAAAGGGGAAGAGAGTGTAGGATTTGCGTGTGTCTTGTGCCATGGTTTATTTGCTTCCGTTGGTCGAACCTTGTCTGCTTTCGTTGGTTTGTGTCGCGTGTGTGTGAGACCTTTCATATGGTGTGAGACATATGCACTCTGCTCCTTATCTCGTTATTATGTCTATGCTATCTGCTAGGTTGTGAGCGTGGGCTTCACCTGCCTTGTTAATATGTGCTCGCGATATCCTCCTTGCATCCATGCGTAGAGTCTTATTCTTTGTTGCAAGGAGTATGTTGTTTATAAAATATAGGGGGGGCGTTGATCCTAGTATGTGTGATGTGCAGTCCAAAGCATCTTCTTATGTATGCACACATCTAGGGGGAGCTTACCTATATTTTATAATCCTGCTGGGTTTGCTTACTATTTTGTTATATATATGTTTGTGCAAATCCTGTATTGTCATCAATCCACCAAAAAGGGGGAGATTGTAAGGGCATATTTCTCCCTAAGTAGTTTTGGTGATTGATGACAATGCTTTTGCGGACTAATCGTGTGCACTGAGCTTTTCAGATATATCACACCTAGGCACAAGACGATTAAGTGCCCCTCGGAACCTATGGAAGATGATGTTTCCTTTTGTTTCTTTTCGGTGGAATTGAGTCATAGGAAAGACGTACTATTAAGAGGGGGTCCGCTTCGGAAAGGTTTGGGTGGAATCAACACGTACACGTCTATTCATTCGCACCACCTTTCTTTCGCTTCTCTGGAGCTCCGGCTGTTTTTCCTTGTCATTACAAAAACAGTGGCGTCCTACTACTACCACTGCTTGGCATGCGATAGTACCGCTCAAATAAGGCGGTAGTACCGCATGGCCCCACGGTAGAACCGCTCCAGGGTTTACGGTAGTATGATACGTCTCCAACGTATCTATAATTTTTGATTGTTCCATGCTATTATTTATGAAGTCTTGGATGTTTAATGGGCTTTATCATTCACTTTTATACCATTTTTGGGACTAACCTACTAACCCAAAGGCCCAGTCCAGATTGCTATTTTTTTGCCTATTTCAGGGTTTTTACAGAAAAGGAATATCAAACGGAGTCCAAACGGAATGAAACCTTCGTGAGAGATATTTTTTGGAGGAAATCACACTTGGGAAACTTCAGGACCAAGTCAGGGGACGGAGGGCCAGCCCTCGAGGGTGGGAGGCGCGCCCCCCTTCCTAGGGCGCGCCCCTTGCCTCGAGGCTGGCCCACATGGCCCCCGGTGCCCTCCTTCTTCCTATATATACCTACGTACCCCAGAAACTCCATACGCAGAGAGAAAACCCAAATTCCACCGCCGTAGTTTCTGTTCCCGTGGAGATCCCATCTTGGAGCCTGTTCCGGGAGGGGGATCCATCATGGAGGCCTTCATCATCATCATCATCATCGCCCTCACCATGAGTTGTGAGTAGTTTACCACAGACCTTCGGGTCCATAGCTAGTATCTAGATGGCTTCTTCTCTCTCTGGATCTCAATACAAAGTTCTCCTCGGTCTTCGAGGAGATCTATTCGATGTAATCTCTTTTTGCGGTGTGTTTGTCGCGATCCGATGAATTGTGAGTTTATGATCAAGGTTATCTATGGAAGATATTTGGTTCTTCTCTGAACTTTTTATGTGTGCTCATAATATCCTTGCAAGTCTCTTCGAATTATTGGTTTGGTTTGGCCTACTAGATCTATAGTTCTTGCAATGGGAGAAGTGCTTGGCTTTGGGTTCAATCTTGCGGTGTCCTTTCCCAGTGACAGTAGGGGCAGCAAGGCACGTATTGTATTGTTGCCATCGAGGATAAAAAGATGGGGTTTTCATCATATTGCTTGAGTTTATCCCTCTACATCATGTCATCTTGCTTAAGGCGTTACTCTGTTCGTATGAACTCAATACACTAGATGCATGCTGGATAGCGGTCGATGTGTGGAGTAATAGTAGTAGATGCATGCAGGAGTCGGTCTACTTGTCTCGGACGTGATGCCTATTGATGACCCACAAGTGTAGCGGTCGATGTGTGGAGTAATAGTAGTAGATGCAGAATCGTTTCGATCTACTTGTCTCGGACGTGATGCCTATATACAATGATCATGCCTAGATAGTCTCATAATTATTCGCTTTTCTATCAATTGCTCGATAGTAATTTGTTTACCCATCGTAGAATATCGCTATCATGAGAGAAGCCACTAGAGAAAACTATGGCCTCCGGGTCTATTCTCAACATATCAATCTACATCTACTTTACTTTTCTTGCTTTTATTTGCTGTTTTATTAAACTAAAAATACCATCAATATGATTATCATCTCTATCAGATCTCACTCTCGTAAGTGACCGTAAAGGGATTGACAACCCCTTATCGCATTGGCTGCGAAGTTCTTATTTGTTTGTGTAGGTGCGAGGGACTGGCGCGTGGTCTCCTACTGGATTGATACCTTGGTTCTCAAAAACTGAGGGAAATACTTACGCTACTGTGCTGCATCTCCCTTTCCTCTTCGAGGGAATACAACGCAAGCTCAAGAGGTAGCAAGAAGAATTTCTGGCGCCGTTGCCGGGGAGACTCACGCCAAGTCAAGTCAAGATTTGCCATCCCGTCAACTAGCCAATTTCTGGCGCCGTTGCTGGCGAGGCTTACGCAAAAGTCATATACCAAGTACCTATCACAAACCCTTATCCTTCGCATTACATTTATTTGCCTCTCGTTTTCCTCTCCCCCACTTCACCTTTGCCATTTTATTCGCCCTTCTTCCACCGTGTGTTTTTCGTTTGCTTGCTTCTTGTTTGCTTGTGTGTGTTGGATTGCTTGCTTGTCACTATGGCTCAGAACAATACCAAATTGTGTGACTTCTCCAATACCAACAACAATGATTTTATTAGCACTCCGATTGCTCCTATTACCGATGCTGAATCTTGTGATATCAATGCCGCTTTGTTGAATCTTCTCATGAAAGATCAATTCTCCGGCCTTCCTAGTGAAGATGCCGCTACCCATCTAAAAAACTTTGTCGATTTGTGTGATATGCAAAAGAAAAGGGATACGGATAACGATATTGTTAAATTGAAGTTATTTCCATTTTCACTTAGAGATCGTGCTAAAACTTGGGTTTCCTCTTTGCCTAGAAATAGTATTGATTCGTGGAATAAGTGCAAAGATGCTTTTATCTCTAAGTATTTCCCTCCTGCTAAGATCATCTCTCTTAGAAACGATATTATGAATTTTAAGCAGCTAGATCATGAGCATGTTGCACAAGCTTGGGAGAGAACGAAATTAATGATACGTAATTGCCCTACACATGGTTTGAATCTATGGATGATTATTCAGAACTTTTATGATGGCTTGAATTTTGCTTCTAGAAATCTTTTAGATTCGGCCGCCGGAGGCACTTTCATGGAAGCTACCTTAGGATAAGCTACCAAACTCCTAGATAATATTATGGTTAATTATTCTCAATGGCACACCGAAAGATCTACTTGTAAAAAAGTGCATGCTATCGAAGAAATTAGTGCTTTGAGTGGAAAGATGGATGAACTTATGAAATTGTTTGTTGCTAAGAGTGCTTCTTCTGATCCTAATGATATGCCTTTGTCCACTTTGATTGAGAATAACAATGATCTTTGGATGTGAATTTTGTTGGTAGGAATAATTTTGGTAACAATGCTTATAGAGGTAATTTTAATCCTAGGCCTTTTCCTAGTAATTCCTCTAATAATTTTGGTAATTCCTACAACAACTCTTATGGAAAGATGCCTTCTGAATTTGAAACTAGTGTTAAGGAGTTTATGATCTCGCAAAAGAATTTCAATGCTATACTTGAAGAGAAATTGCTTAAGGTTGATGAATTGGCTAGAAGTGTGGATAGAATTACTCTTGATGTTGATTCTTTGAAACTTAGATCTATCCCACCTATGCATGATATCAATGAGTCTCTCAAAGCCATGAGAATTTCCATTGATGAATGCAAAGAAAGAACCGCTAGAATGCGTGCTAAAAGAGAAGATTATATTAGATCGTGTTCTTCTAGTTATCGTGAAAATAAAGATGAAGATCTGAAAGTTATTGATGTGTCTCCTATTAGATCCTTGTTTTCTAGTATTAATCTTGATGAGAATAGGATTGGAGATGATTCTGCTTTAAGGTCTCCCAATAATTCGGAGTTTTTAGATCTTGATGCTAAAATTGCTAAAAGTGGATTTGAATAGATTAAAACTTTGCATAGTGATGAACCCACCACTTTGGATTTCAAAGGATTCAATTATGATAATTGCTCTTTGATTGATTGTATTTCCTTGTTGCAATCCGTGCTAAATTCTCTACATGCTTATAGTCAAAATAAAGCTTTCGCTAAACATATAGTTGATGCTTTGATGCAATCTTATGAAGAAAAACTTGAGTTGAAAGTTTCTATACCTAGAAAGCTTTATGATGAATGGGAACCTACTATCAAAATAAAAATAAAGGATCATGAATGCTATGCTTTGTGTGATTTGGGTGCAAGTGTTTCCACTATCCCAAAAACTTTGTGTGATTTGCTAGGGTTCCATGAGCTTGATGATTGTTCTTTAAATTTGCATCTTGCGGATTCCACTATTAAGAAACCTATGGGAAGAATTAATGATTTTCTTATTGTTTCCAATAGGAATTATTTGCCCGTAGATTTCATTGTTCTTGATATAGATTGCAATCCTTCATGTCCCATTATTCTTGGTAGACCTTTCCTCAGAACGATTGGTGCAATTATTGATATGAAGGAAGGAAATATTAGATTCCAATTTCCGTTAAGGAAAGGCATGGAACACTTTCCTAGAAATAAAATCAAATTACCATATGAATCTATCATGAGAGTCACTTATTGATTGCCTTCCAAGGATGGCAATACCTAGATTTATCTTGTATCGTGCCTAGCTAGGGGCATAAAACGATAGCGCTTGTTGGGAGGCAACCCAATTTTATATTTTATATTTTTGTTCCTGTTAGGGAATAAATATTGCATCTAGCCTCTTATTAGATGTGTTTTCATGTTTTGTTTAGTGTTTTTGCCAAGTAGAACCTTTGGTAAGACTTGTGTGAAGTTTATATGATCTTGCTGTGAAAAACAGAATCGTTAGCGCTCGCTAAAGTAGTCTTCAGATTTTACTGGAGCGTGATTTTTAGTTGATTATTTTTTATGATGATTGGTAGACAAATTTCAAAAATTTATCAATTTAGTTTGAAATTTTTGGAGTTCCAGAAGTAGGCGAACCCAGCAGATTACTACAGACTGTTCTGTTTTTGACAGATTCTGTTTTTCGTGTGTTGTTTGCTTATTCCGATGCATCTATGAGTAATATTGGAGGATATGAACCATAAAGAACTTGTAGTACAGTAGGTTTAACACCAATTTAAACAAAGAATGAATTCCTTGCTGTACCTTTGAGTGGTGGTTTGTTTTCTCTTACTAACGGAGCTCACGAGAATTTTTGTCTAAGTTTTGTGTTGTGAAGTTTTCAAGTTTTGAGTATTGCTTTGATGGACTATGGAACAAGGAGTAGCAAAGTCCTAAGATTGGGGATGCCCATGGCACGCCAAGTAAATTCAAGATAATCAAAAGCCTAAGCTTGGGGATGCCCCGGGAAGGCATCCCCTCTTTCGTCTTCATCCATCGGTAACTACACTTGGAGCTATATTTTTATTCGCAACATGCTATGTGTTTTGCTTGGAGTGTCTTGTATAATTTGAGTCTTTGCTTGTTAGTTTGTCACAATCATCCTTTCTGGACACACCTATTTGAGAGAGTTAAATATGGCCTAGAAATTGTTAGAACACTCTATGTGCTTCACTTATATCTTTTGAGTTGAATAGTTTTTGCTCTAGTGCTTCACTTATACCTTTTAGAGCATGGTCGTGGTAATATTTTGTAGAAATTGTTGAACTCTCATGATTCAGTTAGATCTATTTGAGAGTCCATTAAAACATCATGGTAAAGTGTTTAGGCTAAAGAAACTAGTCTTCACATGATAAACATCCAATGTCAATGTAGTAAAAAAATTCACACCAAGTGCATTGAAAAGAAAGAGATGTTGGATGCTTGATAATTGTTTTGAGACATGAGGATAGTGATATTAGAGTCATGCTAGTGGATATTATGAAATTGAGAAATACTTGTGTTAAGGTTAGTGATTCCCGTAGCATGCACGTATGATGAACCGTTATGTGACTAAGTTAAAGCATGAGGTATTTGTAGAGTGTCAACTATTGTGTGGAGGTCGGGGGCGCGTGATGGTTAACTCCTACCAACCTCCCTCCTAGGGGCATGCGTTGATTGCTTTGTTTTGATGACTCGTAAATTTTTGCAATAAGTATATGAGTTCTTATGACTAATGTTGAGTCCATGGATTATACACACTCTCACCCTTCCACTATTGCTAGCCTCTCTTGTACCGCGCAACTTTCGCCGGTGCCATAAACCCACTATATATCCTTCCTCAAAACAACCACCATAAATCCTTCCTCAAAACAGCCACCATACCTACCTATCATGTCATTTCCATAGTCATTCCGAGATATATTGCCATGCAACTTTCCACCATTCCGTTTATATGACACGCATCATATTGTCATATTGACATGCATGATCATGTAGTTGACATCGTATTCGTGGCTAGGCCACCATGCATAATCTTTTCATACATGTCACTCTTGTTTCATTGCACATATCGGTACACCGCCGAAGGCATTCATATAGAGTCATACTTTGTTGTTGTAGTATCGAGTTGTAATATTATGTTGTAATGAAAGTGTGATGATCATCATTTTTAGAGCATTGTCCCATGGGAGGAAAGGCTGAATCTATAAAGCCCCTCCGCAAAAAAAAAAGAAAGGCCAAAGAAAAAAAAGGAAAGGCCCAAAAAAAAGAGAAAAAAAGAAAAAAAAAGAGAAAAAAAAGAAGAAAAAAAGGGACAATTGCTACTATCTTTTTCCACACTTGTGCTTCAAAGTAGCACCATGTTCTTCATTGTAAAGAGTCTCATGCTTAGTCACTTTCATATACTAGTGGGAATTTTCGTTATAGAACTTGGCTTGTATATTCCAACGATGGGCTTCCTCAAATGCCCTAGGTCTTCGTGAGCAAGCAAGTTGGATCTACACCCACTAGTTTCTTTTGTTGAGCTTTCATTCATACTAGATCATTGATGGCGCGCGTTGCCGCGCCCGTCCATTTTTACAATAATATGGTAGGTAATTAGTACAAAATTTGTTAGTATAGGTCAACAAAAACAATAAGGTTTCAGAAAAGATTATAGAAGAGAAGTAGTACACATTACTTTGTGGTTACATTGACCAACTAAATATCAAAATTCTGAGGCAAGATACTCAAGTGAAAAATAATAATTATATAACATTATAAGACTCCTTTTGAAATGAAGCATTGCGGCAAAAAAATGTCAAATGTCTCGTACAGTCTCATAAACCAAAAGCTCGCTCTGGGCTTTCTGAATCACAATCTGCAATTAGACTGCTGGACTGTCAATCTTTCGGAGACACAATCAAACATTTTACATGCCTTATGTTTTACATGTACTAATTGATCAAGCACACAACTACACGAGACCAATCACACTAAATGTAAAAGGTTAAGCATTAAAATATGTAAACTACGCTATTAAACAGACCAGTCGAAGTTTTCAGTCTTGGCTAGAGTTGTATTGTCTGCCACTTCAAATTTCTTGAGCCAAAAATACCGTCTGCTGCTCCAAGGTGAACTTGATGTTTTCAGCCTGTTCAAAGAGAAAGGATGATAGAATCCATGCGAACCTTTGAACTTAACATGGTTAAAGGCGCATGAAGGCAATTAGTACAATATTCACCCTTTTACTCCCTCCGTTCCAAAATAGATGACCCAACTTTGTACTAACAACTTTAGTACAAAGTTGGGTCATCTATTTTGGAACGGAGGGAGTAGAACCCGCAACTCCCCTTCATATACAACCAATGCATCGAATATAACAGCAGTGCCATTATTATCACCAGGCAAACTTTTTTTTGAGGGATTATCACCAGGCAAACTTTGTTCATCCAAATGACTGGAAGCAACAAAATATTCAGAGCAAGTGTGGTTTGTGAGGCAATGGTCCCTGTACATCGTTACTATTTCATTTGTTCATGAAGTGACAGGAAGCATTGTGCATTACTATTATTGCGTGTTCACTAAGCAGTGTACATTGCCATCATTCTCCCAGATAATCAATGCTCAACTCCGCTTCCAAAAAAATCAAGCCCAGAATGACAGAATATGTGATATAAGAAATTTGGTAATGATAAGGCACATTATGCATAAGACCGTAATGGAAGCAACTATTTCAGCAAGTTGGCAAGGTTAATTGAAATGTATCTAAAGTGGACTTTGAAACCCACTGGAATTGTACAAACCCAAAAATGTTGAATATATCCGCTCCGGCAAGTGAATTCTACTTTGCAGCAAGAAATAAATACTTACATGACAGGAACCATGTTGTTCAATCTCCTTCAAACTTCACCATCTAGAGCAGAGAAATCATCAAGCTCTATTGAGCAACCATGGCTATCATGTACATTATCCTGAGGGTTTGACAATCAACGAAATGGTTCCACGCACTTTGATTCTACATAAGGTGGAGCTATACAACAACTATGCATTAAGAAGTCAAGACAGAATGAAATGGATGACGTCAACATAATCAATTTAGCATGAGTGCACCCCTATTTCATCAGCTAAAGCTACCTATAAATTCTCAATCTTTCAATAAATGTAAAAGAAATGGACTACACATAATTATTGGTCACCCCCTATACTTTCTTCTTATTTAATTAACAATTATTTGAGACGCCTAAACAGAGACAGTGCAGCAAGGAACTTCAAATGAAAAACTGGGCACATAATATGTTGTTAAATAG
The DNA here is from genome assembly GCA_902687465.1 of Secale cereale. Classification (NCBI taxonomy): domain Eukaryota; kingdom Viridiplantae; phylum Streptophyta; class Magnoliopsida; order Poales; family Poaceae; genus Secale; species Secale cereale. The sequence continues at coordinate 844,788,061 of LR738712.1, read as the reverse complement.
TTAATGACTTCCCTGTGGGAAATCATCTAGTATTTATTTTGGTCCACTTATATTTGACTTGTTTGTTCAGCCAAGCTGGGGCATTAAGAACCAAAGAATAGCAAATAAGAAAAGTCACTTTAGTTTTGAGTTTCTTCCATAATGGCATCTATTGATACATGGCAATTTAACCAAACCAGGCCCCCCGACACACCAAGAAGAGGCACAACCTTCACTTATAGCCGCATAAACAGAATGCTTTGCTAGGAATAGGACAACCATAGGAGCAATCAATAGTGTGGCATTGATGTGCAAGAGTACACTGTAAAGAGACTCATAATACAAGACATCATAGGAAAGTCAGAGATGAAAGGCACAAATAACTTACAGGTGGGCAAATTCACACACGCAGCCTGGGAAAGATAGGTTGATGGTACCATCAGGGGAGCAAAGAGAATGGCAAGCAATATGTACACCTGAGAAGAGCCACTGGTCGTTACCTCCTTTTACACTGTTATAAAGATATTATCACCATGAGAACCAAACAATGCGAACCCAACAATGCTTGAGGCCTGAAGAATTTATTCCTTGCTAGTTGAGACTGAAGATCAGACAATCAGATTATGTTAGTTCTATTCTTCAATCTTCAGAGAAAATGATCAAAATTGTTTAGAGAAAAGAAAGGTGCAACAAAAAGCAAAAGTTTAATCTGCTTGATTAACATAGTAGTATTGGCATTTAACTATCACTAACGCAACAAGTTGAACCAAGTGATAACCATGTAGATCAGAATACACAAAGCAACGAATTGCACACTTGTTAGGCTAATAACTCGAGGGCTAGTATTTTATTATGAACACATATAATCTCTAGTAATTTCTTCTCTTCTTGGAGTCAAGCGATCTCGATCCATAATTTGTGCCTACTGTTTGGGCAGGTAACCACCTGAGAAGTATAAGCAAGCCAAAAGAACAGAAACTCAGAGCGCTGCCTTAATTTCTTATCATGGAACAAAAGAACTCTATTCATCCATGAACTCTTGTGCGTAGTGTTGCTTATGCATTCAAGATTTGTACTGTAAGTGCTACCTGGCCAGGAGCTAGTTCATGCAGTAGCATGGCACGGTGAACTATAGTTGTTATCGTCCATAGATATGTCCTCTTGTGCAGCGCCTCTATCACCTCCCAGCTAAGCTCTTCGGGGTCTCCAATCCGAGAGACCCTACCTCCTAGTGCAGTTTGCATCATGGAGAAGAAGAGGTTGCTCATCAAGTGTCCCCAAAACCAAGAAGAACCTGCGAGGGTTGAATCTAAAACAGAGTCACGATCTGATCTGAAATAAGATGAGGGAAAGGATAGTGTTTAGATAGTTGAGAACCTCCGAAGGACGAGGAAGGCCATGGACGCGTCGCCGAGATGTAGAAGGAGGGGGCGTGTGCACTGCCGCGGGATTGATCCACACCATCGCCGGCTAGGGGTAAGATGGGGCGTCGTTCGCCGCCGCCACCAGAACGACGGCTTATATGCGTGAGGAGATGTGTTCCAAAGGCCAGCGGGAGTGGGGCTCGAAGGTGGACATCAACCAGCGCCGCCGGCGGCGGGGAAGGAACCGTCGTGGGCGACAATGGATTTGCTTTCGGGTTTCAGCGAAGCGCTGCACTGTGCCTCCTTAAGCGAAGCGGTGTACTGGGCTCGCAGACGGCCCAATTGACCATAGGCTTTCGTTTCGGCCTCTGGAGCAGTAGCCCACAGGACAGCTGGTTCAGATTTCACACAGTTGCGGGACAGATAGCTTTCCAGCAGAAATCCGACGGCTAGAGACGGCTAGATCGCGTAAACGGACGGCCAGAAACACGAAGCGCTGAGAGGGCTCGCTTTAGGTGCGGTTATATTGTCCTTAATTTAGCTCTAGTGCATCTCTTGCATGGCAATCCCTACTCACTCACATTGATATCTATTGATGGGCATCTCCATAGCCCGTTGATACGCCTGCTAGTCGATGTGAGACTATCTCCCTCTTTTTGTCTTCTCCACAACCACCTCTATTCCACCCATAGTGCTATATCCATGGCTCACCCTCATGTATTGCGTGAAAGTTGAAAGGTTTGAAAAGATAGAGCATGAAAACAAATGCTTGGCTGAAATCGGGGTTGTGCATGTGTAATGCCCAGTATGGGATTATACCTCCTACGTGTCGAGGCACGACTTAAAGGTATAAGCCCATACTAGAATGATCTCAAGTTTGGTATCTTTGCACGGCTCATGTAAAAATAGGGATGAAATTGCAAAAGGATAGTTGGCTTACACTCGCCACGTCACACAATACATTACATAAGCAAATCATCATCCAAATAACATCACAGTCCGACTACGGACGAAGATCCAAATGAAAGATACCAAATACATAAAGCCACAAGGTCCGAATCGCCCCTAGTAGAAACCAGTACTGATCATCGGGATAGTGCACATAGTAACGACTACGTTCTTCATCGAACTCCCAGTACAGCTCCGTGCCGTCACCTGAGTAGTCCACCATAGTACCTGCATCTGGTGTGGTGTAGAATCTGTGAGCCACAAAGGACTCAGCAATCCCGTTCCCGGGTAGCAAAACTATCTAAGCCTTGGGTGTGGAACAAGGCTGAAGAAAAATAAAGGTTGCAGCTGCACTAGCACTAGCTTACGTGTTTAGAGCGAGAAGAGAAGTGCCACGAGCGTCAAAGTGATCATGAAGTGATCCTATCTAAGCACGTCAATCATAACCCCACCGTGTTCACTTCCCGAACCCCTTTCGGAAAATGACCGTCACGGTTACTCACGCTGGTAGTGTGTTCTGAACATGGTGTCAAGTTTTCTACAACCGGATGTTAATAAATTCCCATCTGCCACATAACCGCAGGCACGGCTTTCGAAAGTTCATAACCCTGCAGGGGTGTCCCAACTTAGCCCATTACAAGCTCACGATCCGCGGAGTCGCAACTCCAACGTGGGAAGACCCGAGTATTCTCGGAATCCCGTGCTCAAGATATTCCGACTTAGGTAAAACTAATCCAGCAAATCCTCCCGGCGTGCCGACACCCTGATAGTAGCCGCGCGTATCTCGTCTCAGGCCACGACCGGATAAGTCATCCTACAGGTTTTTACCAGCCCTCGAGTTTCCTTGAGGTGGCCCCGTAGTCTGCTCAGTTTGGACCAACACTCATGTGGAGCACTGGCCCGGGTTGTTGATTAATAAGAGGGTTTATAACTCCCTATGCAAGTTTTAGTTGTTAGGCAAATGTAGTACCAAAGTTGGGACTTGCTGGAAAAGGTTTAGCGCTAAGCGGGTTATCAAGGGGGGCCCATAAACCCCAACCGTGTTAGGGACGCATAATCAAGGAACATAACATCGGTTTATACGGTTCCTAGGGCGGCATGAGTGGAACAAATCACCAAGCAAGAGGCTTAGCCTTCCACCCATTGCCAATATATAGATGATTTAGTTTAAGAGTTTATATAGTGTGATATCCCAACAAAACTTCAATATGAAGCAAGAATCTTCAAATCTTCTCCTGCAACTAGCAATGCTATAAGAGGGGCTGAGCGAAGCTTACGTAGCCAAACAAAGGTTTGCTGGGTTGGGTGGTTAGATAGATTCATGGTTACAATAGGAGGCTGACAAACAAACATGGGCATCGAGGCAATGAGCTAAAGAGCGAGACATCTAGCAATAGGCAAAGATAGTAATGATATCTGGGTTAGGTCATCTTGCTTGTCGAGTCATCGATGGGATCGTAAGACGGCTCCTCATACTCAACCTCGGTAGTAACCTCGTTCTCGTTCTCGTTCTCGGCTTCCGGCTCTACTCAACACGAGAACACAACGAGGCACGAAATCAAACAAGGTGCAATGCACAATCAACATGATGCACGTATGATGCATTTATGATGCAATACATGTCAAGGGACGAAGCACACAAGAACAACACAAAACAACAAGTTTAAATGAGGCCGGAATCCACATATAGCGAATCCGGTAAGTCCTCATATGCATATGTTGAAATTGGTCCAGATCTGAACAAACCTTAAGTTAAAGTTGTTAAACAGAAATTTAACATGCACCATGATGATCTACACGAAAATCAAGTCAAGTTTCATATAAAGTTTGTTTAATTCGGAGCTACGGTCTAGAAGATATGAGCAAAACAAGTTAAGCATGGCAACGGTGCAAGATGCACCCAAACATCAAGCAAACATACTCCAAACATGTAAACAAGATGATATTATGATTATTCATGCAAAATCACACAAGTTTCATATAGCGCACGCTCAAAACGGAGCAACGGTTCAACACATACACTCGAAACAAGATACAATGCAAAGCTGAAATTAACAGCCACATAGCAACTTTGGAGCAAGAAAAATATACTCTACATCACTCAAACATGGTGACAATAAGCATGGACATGAAGTATACATATCCTACAGCAACAAACTCCATTGGAGCAACTCCATAGGAGGCATGGATCAATAGCAACAAGCTACACCATTTTGATCATGACGTTAAAAACCTGACAATTATATTTTATAGCAACTTGGGGGCAAGAAATAAATAAGCTACAGCAAGCCAAAAGTGCAAGTGAGGGCATGAATGGATAGACAATAACATGTACAACAAGGAATGATCAATGGCCACCCCAAAACTAACATGGATTTGACTAGGGCATCAAGCAAACATAGCATCAGGTTGAGACAGATTCCAGACTTAGTAGAATTTTCACTAAGTATAAAACAGTTATGTTGGCATGGCATGTTTACAAGCATGTTTAAGTCAGCTCAAGGCATATCATGGAAAATGGTTTGCACCACAGCAAAGACCACATGATGGAGATTCTAAAACATATTGGCATGTGACAAGGGGACAAACACATCAATAGCAACGAGCACTTCAAATCAGCATCTCATAACATGTTTCATAACTTAACAGTCACATGCACTTTTGCAACAGAGATTAACATGGCAATATGAACCCTAACATGAATGCTACAACAACCATCATGTAGAGCATCTCACCATGAACATTTTGACATATCATTTGCTTCATTTGGATAAACATGCACCAAGTTATCCTATCTCAAACATAGCATGAAAATAACAAGTAGCAGCAGTTTATAACAAGTAGCACTCTTGCAACAGAGATTAGGACCTCTAGATGAACTCAAACAAGCATGACACAATGGAACAAAACGTAGAGCACATCACCACAGTCATTTTGACATATCATATGCACAATTTGGACTTACACACAAAAAGATACAGCTACATGAACATGCAACAAAAATAAGCAATAACTAGGACTTACTGAAAAAAACTGCAACCTCCAAAAGCGGATCGGGTGGAGTACCGTAGCGGGTCGGGTCGGGCGAAGCGGATCCGACCCGTTAGGGTTGACCCGCGGCTGGATCGGATCGGGGAGAGGATCGGGTGGCTGGCGGCGGGATCCGGTCGGCGAGGATGGCCGCGGTGGCAGGGAGCTTGGCCGGCGGCGGATCCGGTCGGCGAGGGCGCTGGAGGTGGCCGCCGAGGGGCAGCCCGGCGGGGTGCGGTCGGGGCACCGAAAGGGGCGCCGGCGGCGAGGGCCCGGGGCGGCGCGGCGGCGGCGAAGCTCGGGGCCGGCGGCAGAGAGGCTCGGGTGCGACGGCGGCTGGGTGTTCCGGCGGTGGCGACGCCGTTGCCGGAGGCGGCGGTGAAGGAGCGGTGCGGCGCGGGAGGCGCGGCCCGGATCGGCCAGGGGGCGGGCCGGATCTGGGCCCGGCGCGGCGGCGGGTGACGTGGCGCGATGCCACTGGCTGCGGGCGGCGGCGCGGTCTGTCCGGCCTGGGTCGGACACATCCGCCCGGCGCGGATTCCGAGGCGGGGCTGGAGGAGGAAGGAGACTAGGGTTTGGACGAAAAAAAATGGACATGGGGGCTAATTTATAGGCACAAGGAGCTAGGAGACTCCAAATGGGGAGCGGTTTTCGGCCACGCGATCAAAATTCGACGACCGAGATGATGGGAAGGGTTGTGCTGGGTTAGTGGGCTGTTGTGGAGGGGGTCTTGGGCCTCAAAGAAGAGGTTCTTTTAGCCCACTAGGTTAACTGTTGGAGTACCAAACGAACTCCAAACGCGACGAAACTTGACAGGCGGCCTACACATACCAAAAAACATCGCACAACAAGTCTCACGTCATTCCGGAAACGTTACACGGCCACACACGAAAGAAGGACTCGGGGATGCCACGGGCACGTGTGAGAGCGTCGGATCTCGAAATGGACAACGGGAAGAGACTAGTGGGACCGGGTGCAAGTGACAACACAAATGCAATGCAATGAACATGACAACATGACATGGATGAAATGCACACACGCACACGACAAAACGAAGAAACCCGAAATGAAAGAAGAGCCCGGAAAGGAATGGGTGAAGCCAAATTTTATATATTGCCATATTGGGAAAGTGTTACATCTGGGGCATTACAAACTCTCCTCTACTACGAAAACATCTCATCCCGAGATCTAGGACTGGAAGAAGGAAGGGTACTCGGAACGAAGGTGATCTTCTCGTTCCCACGTAGCTTCTCGGTCGGTATGGTGTGACCACTTAACTTTCAAGAACTTGATTGACTTGTTGCGAGTCTTGCTCTCGGTTTCTTCAAGAATAGCAACGGGGTGCTCACGGTAAGACAAGTCTTGTTGAAGATAAATCTCCTAAAACAGAATGGTGCATTCAGTTGTCTTGAAGCACTTGCGGAGTTGAGACACGTGAAACACATCATGAACATTTGCAAAGTTGGATGGAAGCTCGAGTTGATAGGCTAGATCGCCTCTTTTGCCAAGGATCTTGAAAGGGCCCACGTATCTAGAAGCAAGCTTGCCTTTGATACCAAATCTTTGGGTGCCTTTCATAGGAGAAACACAGAGATAGACATGATCCCCAATGTCGAAGGCCAAATCACGATGCTTGCCGTCATAGTAGCTCTTTCGATGCGACTGAGCGGCCTTGAGATTCTCACGTATGACTTTGCACATTTCTTCGGCTTCTGAGATCAAGTCATTGCCAAGAAGTTGGCGTTCACCAGTCTCGGACCAGTTGAGAGGGGTACGGCACTTTCTGCCATAGAGGATTTCAAACGGAGCTTTGCCGGCACTTGCTTGGAAACTGTTGTTGTAAGAGAACTCGACAAACGGGAGACAATCTTCCCACTTCATGCCAAAAGAGATGACACAAGCTCCGAGCATGTCTTCGAGGATCTGGTTCACTCTTTCGACTTGACCACTAGTCTGAGGGTGAAACGCAGTGCTGAAACGGATCTTAGTGCCCATGGCTGACTGAAAGGAGTCCCAGAACTTGGATGTGAACAAACTTCCACGGTCTAAGGAGATAACTTGAGGAATGCCATGTAACGACACAATTCTGGAAGTGTACAGCTCTGCCAGCTGAGCTGCATTGATGGATTCTTTGACCGGAAGGAAGTGAGCTAGTTTGGTTAGCTTGTCAATCACAACAAAGATAGAATCGTTCCCCTTCTTGGACTTGGGAAACCCAGTGACGAAATCCATTTCAATGTGGTTGAATTTCCACTCGGGAATAGGAAGAGGTTGGAGAAGACCGGCTGGACGTTGATGCTCTGCCTTCACTCTTCTGCAGACATCACATTCATTCACGAATTGGGCAATCTCCCTTTTCATGCGTGTCCACTAGTAAGATTGCTTGAGGTCTTGGTACATCTTAGAACTTCTAGGATGAATCGAGAGGAGGGAGTCATGTGCTTCGTTCATTATGAGCTTCCTGAGATCACCCTTGGGAACCACAAGTCTGTCCTCAAAGAACAAGGTGTCCTTCTCATCAACGCGATAGCACTTGTATTTGGGAGTACCCTTTGCAATACCATGTTTCACTTTCTGCACCATAGCATCACTGAGTTGGGCCTCACGGATCTGATCTTCCAAGGTAGGAGCAACTTGAAGATTTGCAAGAAAGCCTTGCGGAACAACTTGGAGGTTGAGCTTCCTGAATGCTTCACAAAACTCAGGCTGAAACGGCTTGATAAGGAGACTGTTGCAATATGCCTTTCTGCTCAAGGCATCTGCAATGACATTGGCCTTGCCAGGTGTGTATTCGATGCTTGGATCATACTCTTGGATCATTTCAACCCAACGAGTCTGGCGAAGGTTCAGGTTCGGTTGTGTGAAGATGTACTTCAAGCTCTTGTGATCGGTGAAGATGTCCACTTTTCTGCCCAACAGAAGGTGTCTCCACATGATCAAGGCATGTACCACTGATGCTAGCTCGAGATCATGTGTGGGGTAGTTCTTCTCATTTGGCTTCAATTGACGAGAGGTGTATGCCACAATTTTCTTGTCCTGCATTAGAACACCACCAAGTCCTTGAAGAGAAGCATCACAGAATACTTCGTAGGCCTTGGACTCATCTGGAGGAGTAAGAACCGGAGCAAAGATGAGCTTTTCTTTGAGAGTTTTGAATGCCACATCACAATCCGGAGATCAGTTGTACTTGACATTCTTCTGCAGCAAGTTGGAGAGAGGCTTGGCAATCTTGGAGAAGTTCTCAACGAACCTTCTGCAATAGCTAGCGAGACCAAGGAAGCTTCGGAGTTGCTTGACGTTCTGAGGGGGTTCCCAGTTGACAATCGCTTCAACATTCTCGGGGTTGATAGCAATACCGTCAGCAGAGATGATATGGCCCAGATACAAGACCTTATCGAGCTAGAATTCGCACTTGGAGAACTTGGCATAGAACTTATGTTCACGGAGTCTGTCGAGAACCAAATGGAGGTGCTTGGCATGGTCTTCTTCATTCTTGGAGAATACCAAGATGTCATCCAGATAGACGAGCACGAATTCGTTGGTGTAGGGGTTGAATATGTAGTGCATCATTCTCGAGAAGGTGGGTGGAGCATTAGCGAGGCCAAAAGACATGACTGTGTATTCATAGGAGCCGTAGCTTGTTCTAAATGCAGTCTTGTGAATATCTTCTTCACGGATACGGATCTGGTGATAACCCATCCGGAGATCGACCTTTGAGAACACTTTAGCTCCTTTGAGTTGCTCGAACAATTCATTGATGTTGGGGAGCGGATACTTGTTCTTTATTGTCCTCTTGTTCAATGGCCGGTAATCAACGCAAAGGCGCTCCGTGACATCCTTCTTCTTGACAAAAAGAACACCACAGCCCCAAGGAGAAGTGCTAGGTCTGATTAGACCCATATGCTCTTGCTCATCGAGTTGTCTCTTCAGCTCCTTCAACTCTTCAGGGGAAAGCTTGTACGGACGCCGGCATGCTGACTCGGTACCGGGCTCGAGTTCAATGACGAATTCAACTTGACGATGCGGAGGCATGCCAGGAAGCTCTTCAGGGAAAACATCTTCATATTCATTGACCACCGGAATTTGAGAGATGGCATTAATCTCGCCCTTGTCATTGAGAGAGAATAGCCTGATTGTGTTATCTCGAGAGGCGAAGATAATCACGTCTTCGTCAAGATGAGTAAGCTTGACTTCCTTATTTGCACAATCAATGTGAGCATCATGCTGGGAAAGCCAATCCATCCCAAGAATAAGATCAATGTCGGAGTTGCCGAGAACAACCGGAGAAGCCAGAAAGCGGTAATCACCCATGCGAATAGATACATTCGGAGCCATCAAATTTGAAGTCATGCACTTTCCCGGAGAAATAATTTGCAACTTCTTATCCAGAAATGCCGAAGTCAAATTATGCTTGGTAAATAATTGCCTTGATATGAAACTGAGAGATGCACCAGAATCAAACAATACTTTTGCAGGAATAGAGTTAACTGAGAGGTTACCAAGTATCACATCTGAAGAATTCTCTGCTTGAGCTGCATTCATCAGATTCACTCTTGCTTGCTTTGGATTATTCTTGACAATAGCAGTGCTGACAGGTGGAGGAGGCGGAAGGCGCCTTGGGTTGGGGCACTTGTTAGCATAATGACCCTTCTGAGTGCACTTGTTGCAAACCACTTCTGAGAGAAGACGGTGATAAGGAGCAATTGACTTCGAAGCTTGAAAGTGATTCTTTGACTGATTGCTTGGGTTGGGTGGGTGGGAGAAACCACGGCCACCAGAATTCTTGTTGTTGTTGTTGGGAGGTCGGATCACTGGAGGAGGTGGAATCCAAAACTTCTGCTACTTTGCAACCACTTGGGAAGAAGAGGAGAAGTGAACGACATCTCTGATCCTCTTTTTGGAAGCTTCCATCTTGAGCTGGGCTGCCTCTTGCTTAAGTGCCATGTTATAGAATTGATCAAACTCATCAGGCTCGAACAAGGTGAGAGCTAGTTGGAGTTCATCCTTCAGACCACCACGAAACTGATAAATCTTGCTCTTGGCATCTGGGATGTCTTTCTTGGCATAGCGGGCAAGGTTCTGGAACTTGACATTATATTGATAAACAGACATTGAGCCTTGCTTCAGGTTGCGGAATTGCTCACGCATACCTTCGATGACACTTGTTGGAATGTGGTGAGAGCGAAAATCCTTGCAGAAGTCAGCCCACGAGATTTCACGCCCTTCTCTGGAATCTTTGTACTGCTGCCACCAATCAGCGGCTTGGTCCTTGAGTTGGAAGGCGGCAAACTTCACATAGTCCTCAGGTCTCACGTTACTGCACTCGAAATGCTTCTTGATATCTGTTATCTAGTCTTCAGCATCTAGAGGGTCCACACAGTAACTGAATGCCTTTGGTTGATTTGTCAGGAACTGGTTGAGTGTAGCAAAGTGAGGTTGGTTGAACAAATTGCCTTGGCCTTGGTTCCCATGACCACCTTGATTTGCTTGAATGGTCTGCGTCATTTGCATAAGCATCTGGGTGTTCTGGTTCGTCGCCTGCATAATTGCTCTCTAGGCCTCAGACGGAGGAGGAGGGGAAGGAGGACGATCAGGAACTTCTTCACCCTCTGGGTTAGCGTTGGGAACCCTTTTAGGTGCCATCCTGAATGAGATGACAACTATTAGCCATTGATTGAGAGAAAATATATAAGCTGAATCAACGGCTAGAAATTGCAACATAAGTCTTCACAAGAACACTCGAACAAAATGAACGAATGTAATCCATAGTTTAATGATACGACAATCTTCACGAGAAGCCACTTGGGAGAACAAAAGGTAAATAAAAACAACAAGGAGCGGATAGAACAAATACAAGATAGAAGCTTCGTTCGACATATTCGTGCTGAAAGCTTATGGAACGTGTTACAAAAGGGTTTTGCAATCCCCGGATCAGCATAGCCAAGGACCCTTTAAGATGCAACTCCCGATCGAAACAACGCCCATAAAACTCCTTCACTCAATGTAGAACCCCGAACTCCATATCATGCATTCGTTGGAAGAATGCCTACGAACTACTAGATGAACCCACCTATTAATTTCCGAAAGTTTCCAGTTATGCAATCAGGTGTTGGGGATACAGGGGAAGCATCGCGCACTCAACTCTAATCCTACATCCAGCTGTATCCATCCTTCAACACATAACCAGTTATTTCCGGAAACCGTTTACCTCGGACCTTCGAAACGCATCTACTATACAAGCTATGGCAATACTCCCGAACTACCTCCCCAGTACTGGGTGATGTCGGGGTTATCTTGCCACTAACCGCATATGAGAGTTTTCGATGTCGGCCGTCTTAAGTATTCCAGAACTGCTGCGATATATTTGTGATGACAACACCTCGGAGTTCAACTCCCCGGGACACTACCACAACCCCTAAATGACAGGAGGCATCGAGAACAATGTTCTCGTCACAAAGACATCGGAACAATCCAAACAATACTCGCGTGAACCTAAAAAAACATTTGGTGAATTTTTGAGAGTAGAAGATATAATTAATCGTCAGGAGTCCTCACCAGAGTGAAAAGAGATGAGGAGCAAAAGAAATCCTACTCTCCAATATATATATATAGTACTCAAAACATTTTCCAGTGTGTGCCTAGTCTTAACCGTCAACGATTCGATCAGTCAGTGGGGGCTTCTAGGTCGGAGAAGGCTCTGAATACCAACTTGTAATGCCCAATATGGGATTATACCTCCTACGTGTCGAGGCACAACTTAAAGGTATAAGCCCATACTAGAATGATCTCAAGTTTGGTATCTTTGCACGACTCATGTAAAAATAGGGATGAAATTGCAAAAGGATAGTTGGCTTACACTCGCCACGTCACACAATACATTACATAAGCAAATCATCATCCAAATAACATCACAGACCGACTACGGACGAAGATCCAAATGAAAGATACCAAATACATAAAGCCACAAGGTCCGAATTGCCCCTAGTAGAAACCAGTACTGATCATCGGGATAGTGCACATAGTAACGACTACGTTCTTCATCGAACTCCCAGTACAGCTCCGTGCCGTCACCTGAGTAGTCCACCATAGTACCTGCATCTGGTGTGGTGTAGAATCTGTGAGCCACAAAGGACTCAGCAATCCCGTTCCCGGGTAGCAAAACTATCTAAGCCTTGGGTGTGGGACAAGGCTGAAGAAAAATAAAGGTTGCAGCTGCACTAGCACTAGCTTACGTGTTTAGAGCGAGAAGAGAAGTGCCACGAGCGTCAAAGTGATCATGAAGTGATCCTATCTAAGCACGTCAATCATAACCTCACCGTGTTCACTTCCCGAACCCCTTCCGGAAAATGACCGTCATGGTTACTCACGCTGGTAGTGTGTTCTGAACATGGTGTCAAGTTTTCTACAACCGGATGTTAACAAATTCCCATCTGCCACATAACCGCAGGCACGACTTTCGAAAGTTCATAACCCTGCAGGGGTGTCCCGACTTAGCCCATTACAAGCTCACGATCTGCGGAGTCGCAACTCCAACGTGGGAAGACCCGAGTATTCTCGGAATCCCGTGCTCAAGATATTCCGACTTAGGTAAAACTAATCCAGCAAATCCTCCCGGCGTGCCGACACCCTGATAGTAGCCGCGCGTATCTCGTCTCAGGCCACGACCGGATAAGTCATCCTACAGGTTTTTACCAGCCCTCGAGTTTCCTTGAGGTGGCCCCGCAGTCTGCTCAGTTTGGACCAACACTCATGTGGAGCACTGGCCCGGGTTGTTGATTAATAAGAGGGTTTATAACTCCCTATGCAAGTTTTAGTTGTTAGGCAAATGTAGTACCAAAGTTGGGACTTGCTGGAAAAGGTTTAGCGCTAAGCGGGTTATCAAGGGGGGCCCATAAACCCCAACCGTCTTAGGGACGCATAATCAAGGAACATAACACCGGTTTATACGGTTCCTAGGGCGGCATGAGTGGAACAATCACCAAGCAAGAGGCTTAGCCTTCCACCCATTGCCAATATATAGATGATTTAGTTTAAGAGTTTATATAGTGTGATATCCCAACAAAACTTCAACATGAAGCAAGAATCTTCAAATCTTCTCCTGCAACTAGCAATGCTATAAGAGGGGCTGAGCGAAGCTTACGTAGCCAAACAAAGGTTTGCTGGGTTGGGTGGTTAGACAGATTCATGGTTACAATAGGAAGCTGACAAACAAACATGGGCATCGAGGCAATGAGCTAAAGAGCGAGACATCTAGCAATAGGCAAAGATAGTAATGATATCTGGGTCAGGTCATCTTGCCTGTCGATTCGTCGATGGGATCGTAAGACGGCTCCTCGTACTCAACCTCGGTAGTAACCTCGTTCTCGTTCTCGGTCTCGGCTTCCGGCTCTACTCAACACAAGAACACAACGAGGCACGAAATCAAACAAGGTGCAATGCACAATCAACATGATGCACGTATGATGCATTTATGATGCAATACATGTCAAGGGATGAAGCACACAAGAACAACACAAAACAACAAGTTTAAATGAGGCCGGAATCCACATATAGCGAATCCGGTAAGTCCTCATATGCATATGTTGAAATTGGTCCAGATCTGAACAAACCTTAAGTTAAAGTTGTTAAACAGCAAATTAACATGCACCATGATGATCTACATGAAAATCTAGTCAAGTTTCATATAAAGTTTGTTTAATTCGGAGCTACGATCTAGAAGATATGAGCAAAACAAGTTAAGCATGGCAACGGTGCAAGATGCACCCAAACATCAAGCAAACATACTCCAAACATGTAAACAAGATGATATTATGATTCTTCATGCAAAATCACACAAGTTTCATATAGGGCACGCTCAAAACGGAGCAACGGTTCAACACATACACTCGAAACAAGATACAATGCAAAGCTGAAATTAACAGCCACATAGCAACTTTGGAGCAAGAAAAATATACTCTACAGCACTCAAACATGGTGACAATAATCATGGACATGAAGTAGACATATCCCACAGCAAACAACTCCATTGGAGCAACTCCATAGGAGGCATGGATCAATAGCAACAAGCTACACCATTTTGATCATGACGTTAAAAACCTGACAGTTATATTTTATAGCAACTTGGGGGCAAGAAATAAATAATCTACAACAAGCCAAAAGTGCAAGTGAGGGCATGAATGGATAGACAATAACATGTACAACAAGGAATGATCAATGGCCACCCCAAAACTAACATGGATTTGCCTAGGGCATCAAGCAAACATAGCATCAGGTTAAGACAGATTCCAGACTTAGTAGAATTTTCACTAAGTATAAAACAGTTATGTTGGCATGGCATGTTTACAAGCATGTTTAAGTCAGCTCAAGGCATATCATGGAAAATGGTTTGCACCACAGAAAAGACCACATGATGGAGATTCTAAAACATATTGGCATGTGACAAGGGGACAAACACATCAATATCATAGTCAAAAAAAAAAGACAAACACATCAATAGCAACGAGCACTTCAAATCAGCATCTCATAACATGTTTCATAACTTAACAGCCACATGAACTTTTGCAACATATATTAACATGGCAATATGAACCCTAACATGAATGCTACATCAACCATCATGTAGAGCATCTCACCATGAACATTTTGACATATCATTTGCTTCATTTGGATAAACATGCACCAAGTTATCCTATCTCAAACATGGCTTGAAAATAACAAGTAGCAGCAGTTTATAACAAGTAGCACTCTTGCAACAGAGATTAGGACCTCTATATGAACTCAAACAAGCATGACACAATGGAAGAAAACGTAGAGCACATCAGCACGGTCATTTTGACATATCATATGCACAATTTGGACTTACACACAAAAAGATACAGCTACATGAACATGCAACAAAAATAAGCAATAACTAGGACTTAGTGAAAAAAATAGCAACCTCCAAAAGCGGATCGGGTGGAGTAGCGGAGCGGGTCGGGTCGGGCGAAGCAGATCCGACCCGTTAGGGTTGACCCACGGCTGGATCGGATCGGGCGGCCGGCGGCGGGATCCGGTCGGCGAGGATGGCCGCGGTGGCGGGGAGCTCGGCCGGCGGCGGATCCGGTCGGCGAGGGCGCTGGAGGTGGCCGGCGAGGGGCAGCCCGGCGGGGTCCGATCGGGGCGCCGGCGGCGAGGGCCCGTGGCGGCGCGGCGGCGGTGTGCTCCGGCGGCGGAGAAGCTCGGGGCCGGCGGCGGAGAGGCTCGGGTGTGGCGGCGGCAGGGTGTTCCGGCAGCGGCGACAGCGTTGCCGGAGGCGGCGGGGAAGGAGCGGTGCGGCGCGGGAGGCGCGGCCCGGATCGGCCCGGGGGCGGGCCGGATCTGGGCCCGGCGCGGCGGCGGGTGGCGTGGCGCGATGCCACTGGCTGAGGGCGGCGGCGCGATCTGTCCGGCCCGGGTCGGACATGTCCGCCCGGCGCGGATTCCGAGGAGGGGCTGGAGGAGGAAGGAGACTAGGGTTTGGACGAAAAAATGGACATGGGGGCTTGACAAGCGGCCTAGACGTACCAAAACAACATCGCACGACAAGTCTCACGTCATTCCGGAAACGTTACACGGCCACACACGAAAGAAGGACTCGGGGATGCCACGGGCACGTGTGAGAGCGTCGGATCTCGAAACGGACGACGGGAAGAGACGAGTGGGACCGGGTGCAAGTGACAACACAAATGCAATGCAATGCACATGACAACATGACATGGATGAAATGCACACACGCACACGACAAAACGAAGAAACCCGAAATGAAAGAAGAGCCCGGAAAGGAATGGATGAAGCCAAAGTTTATATATTGCCATATTGGGAAAGTGTTACATCTGAGGCATTACAGCATGATATGAATATTTAGTGTGATAATAAGGGAGCATATCCAACACTATATGATTTTTAGGGATAACTTTCTTTAGCCATAGTATTTTGAGAAGACATGATTGCTTTGTTAGTATTGCTTGAAGTATTATTGTTTCTTATGTCAATATAGACTTTTATCTTGAATCTTTCATATCTGAACATTCATGCCACAATTAATAGAATTACATTGAAAAACTATATTGGTTAGCATTCCACATCAAAAAATTCTTTCTTTATCATTTACCTACTCGAGGACGAGCAGGAATTAAGCTTGGGGATGCTTGATACGTCTCCAACGTATCTATAATTTTTATTGTTCCATGCTATTATTTATGAAGTCTTGGATGTTTAATGGGCTTTATCATTCACTTTTATATCATTTTTGGGACTAACCTACTAACCCAAAGGCCCAGTCCAGATTGTTGTTTTTTGCCTATTTCAGGGTTTTGCAAAAAAGGAATATCAAACGGGGTCCAAACGGAATGAAACCTTCGCGAGAGATATTTTTGGAGGAAATCACGCTCGGGAGTCTTCGGGGCCAAGTGAGGGGATGTAGGGCCAGCCCTCGAGGGTGGGGGGCGCGCCCCCCTTCCCAGGGCGCGCCCCCTGCCTCGAGGCTCGCCCACACGGCCCACAGTGCCCTCCTTCTTCCTATATATACCTACGTACCCCAGAAACTCCATACGCAGAGAGAAAACCCTAATTCCACCACCGTAGCTGTTGTTCCCGTGGAGATCCCATATTGAAGCCTGTACTGGGAGGGGGATCCATCACGGAGGCCTTCATCATCATCATCATCGCCCTCACCATGAGTTGTGAGTAGTTTACCACAGACCTTCGGGTCCATAGCTAGTATCTAGATGGCTTCTTCTCTCTCTCCGGATCTCAATAAAAAGTTCTCCTCGGTCTTCGAGGAGATCAATTCGATGTAATCTCTTTTTGCGGTGTGTTTGTCGAGATCCGATGAATTGTGAGTTTATGATCAAGGTTATCTATGAAAGATATTTGGTTCTTCTCTAAACTTTGTATGTGTGCTCATAATATCCTTGCAAGTCTCTTCGAATTGTTGGTTTGGTTTGGCCTACTAGATCAATAGTTCTTGCAATGGGAGAAATGCTTGGCTTTGGGTTCAATCTTGCGGTGTCCTTTCCCAGTGACTGTAGGGGCAGCAAGGCACGTATTGTATTGTTGCCATCGAGGATAAAAAGATGGAGTTTTCATCACATTGCTTGAGTTTATCCCTCTACATCATGGCATCTTGCTTAAGGCGTTACTCTGTTCGTATGAACTCAATACACTAGATGCATGCTGGATAGCGGTCGATGTGTGGAGTAATAGTAGTAGATGCAGAATCGTTTCGGTCTACTTGTCTCGGACGTGATGCCTATATACAATGATCATGCCTAGATAGTCTCATAATTATTCGCTTTTCTATCAATTGCTCGAGAGTAATTTGTTTACCCGCCGTAGAATATCGCTATCATGAGAGAAGCCACTAGAAAAAACTATGGCCCCGGGTCTATTCTCAACATATCAATCTACATCTACTTTACTTTTCTTGCTTTTATTTGCTGTTTTATTAAACTAAAAATACCAAAAATATAATTATCATCTCTATCAGATCTCACTCTCGTAAGTGACCGTAAAGGGATTGACAACCCCTTATTGTGTTGGCTGTGAAGTTCTTATTTGTTTGTGCAGGTGCGAGGGATTGGCGCGTGGTCTCCTACTGGATTGATACCTTGGTTCTCAAAAACTGAGGGAAATACTTACGCTACTATGCTGCATCTCCCTTTCCTCTTCGAGGGAATACAACGCAAGCTCAAGAGGTAGCATAGTACCGCATCGTGCGGTAGTACCGCACCTTGCGGTAGTACCATACCAAGGACACGATAGTACCGTGTGACCGGCCCCAGTGTCGTAACTAGTACGGTAGTAGGAGCGGAAGTAATTTTTTACTTCCGCGTACTACGCGGTAGTACCGCTTCGTGCAAGCGGTAGTACCGTGTCGGGTTTTTGCATCGACCGTAACTCTGCGGAAGTAGCTGCAGACGTAATTTATTTAGTCCGCACTCTTCCTTGACCAGCCTGACCCTGCCTTGCGGTAGTACCGTAAGGACGTGTGGTAGTACCGCTCCGGCAGTACTACCGCCTGGTGTTTCAATGCAACATGGGCTAGTTCTGGCTCGTACAGCGCCAACGGTAGTACCGCTGGGCCGTGCGCTAGTACCTCACGTTAAGTGCGGTAGTACCATACTCTGCGGGCAGAGTTGAGGGATAACGGTTGGATTTGTCCTTCCACTATATAAAGGGAGTCTTCTTCCCAAGAAGACTCAACTCTTCCTCCCCAAGCTCCATTGTTGCTCAAAGCTCCATTTCCGCCCGATCTCTCTCCCTAGCCAATCAAACTTGTTGATTTCCTAGGGATTGCTTGAGAAGGCATCGATCTACACTTCCACCAAGAGAAATTTGATCCCCCTACTAATCCCTTGCGGATCTTGTTACTCTTGGGTGTTTGAGCACCCTAGATGGTTGAGGTCACCTCGGAGCCATATTCCATTGCGGTGAAGCTTCGTGGTGTCGTTGGGAGCCTCCAATTCGGTTGTGGAGATTGCCCCAACCTTGTTTGTAAAGGTTCGGTCGCCGCCTTCAAGGGCACCACTAGTGGAATCACGACACCTTGCATTGTGTGAGTGCATGAGGAGAATACTGTGGCCCTAGTGGCTTCTTGGGGAGCATTGCGCCTCCACACCGCTCCAATGGAGACGTACTTCCTCTCAAAGGGAAGGAACTTCGGTAACACATCCTCGTCTCCACCGACTCCACTTGTGGTTATTTCTTACCTTTACTTGTGCAAGCTTTCTTTGTATACCTTAACTTGCTTGTTTGTGTGGTTGTTATTGTTGCTTCCAATAGATTGTCCACCTAGTTGCTTATCTAGACAACTTACTTTGTTGCTAAGTTTAATTTGGTTAAGAAAAACTAAAAATTGTTAGTTGCCTATTCACCCCCCCCCCCTCCCTCTAGTCAACCATATCGATCCTTTCATTGAGGAAGGTCTCAATGTCCTCTAGATCGTCCCTCGACACTGGCGTGGGATCTCAATGCCATTTAGGCTGCTATTCTTTAGGCAGGTGGTGGCCTCTGCTAGAATCTTGGCCTCCGGTAACAGCTTGATCCCAGGATCGCAGCTTCTCCGGGGGCTCATTCACGAAGACGGGGTCCTCCCTGAGCCCATTCACATAGCTATAAGAATTGTGCCACTCCCAAACAGATTTTGGGAGGTTCGCGGCAAAAAACTTTTGTTAGCGCCAAGATCGTAGATGGTGCCCCTGTTAGTCTGAGCGCAAACTCGGAAGAAGTACCGAGATTGCTCAAAATGGGGTGATGTCCCAAGGAAAAGCACTCACAAAAGGTAATGAAGTTGGTAATATGAAGAACCCCATTTGGCGGGATGTGGTGTAGCTGCCAGCCGAAGAAGCGCTGCAGCCCACGAACAAAGTTGTGGAGGAGAAACCTGAGCCCCCTCCCTAATTACTTCAAGCAGATGGCGTGGATTCAGGAGCCATAATCATCACGTCCCATAAATAGTTGGGATTCATGCAAACAACTTCTCAAGAGATCCCTATTTAGTCAGGTCGGCCATGCCAGCGCCCGTTAAGACTCTGGGAGACTAGTCAGAGTCGTCATAGCGAGGAGTTCTGGGCCAGGAAGGCCTGAAATCAAGCTTCCCAAAGGTTGAATCACAAGGACAAGTGCTACCAACGGAGCAGCCTACCATAGGCCTCGAAGACCCGCTCCTCCGACCTCCGCCACGCTTAGGGGCTACTGATGGTGTCATACATAGGGAGTGGATTATCAATGGGAGCCTGGTAGAAGGCCTAATAGAGGGCCCATGAGGCCCAACGACAGTGCAAAATACCATCAAATCCTTTGGTAGGGTTCCTGACTAGATTGGAAGTACCGGGACGAAGCCCGCATGCACAAGTTACCCAGGTTTGGGCCTTCAGAGAGTAATATCCTACATCTTGCTTCTTATTATTCATGGTGATGGAGTTCCTTGTGTGAGGGAATACAATGGTGAAGGTTAGGTTGCTATTGAGAGTTCTTTTCCTCTAAGATTGGATGCCATGTGCACTCCTGACCTCCCCTTATATAGGCGGTGGAGGTTAGGGTTACAACAGGTGGATGCAATCTAGGTCGATGTCCTTCTTGACTTGGGGAGCAATATCCTTATAAGTCGGTTCCTCCCCTTGCTGGCCCCGTGGGCCGGATCCGACCTCCAGCTTGGTGAGCCACCCCGGGTCGTGTCCCCGTCGGAAAGAAATTCTATGAGACCAGGTCTCATAGATTAGCAGGTGAGACCCAGTCTGATGGATGACACGTGGCATTTACAAATCACAAAGCACCTCCCCCACCCCCACCTGAAATCAGGGGGGGAGAGATTAGATGCTTTGTGATTTGTGAATGCCACGTGTCATCCATCAGAATGGGTCTCACGTGCATTCTATGAGACCTGGTCTCATATAATTTTTTTCCCCGTCAGTAGCCCCTGAGCGTGGCGGAGGTCACAGGTGGTGAACTCCTAGACCTCCGGCAGGATCTAATCTCCTGGGCAAGGCCTCCCTTATTCCTAGCAGTTCTATCACTTCAAGTCGTCTGATCTCCTTGATCCTGGCATGCGCAAACCGTGCCTCTTTTCCTTTGAGGACCGTTAGGCTTGACGACCGAATGGTTGCACGCCAGTCGGCCGGGCCTAGTCTTCTTGTCGAGAGACCACATCATGTGGATGGTATCAAGCACACATCAATACTTCTATTCTACTTTGATTGTGGTCATTTGGTGGGGAGACGTCCTTTTATTGACGACTTTGTAAGTGGTGGACTCTCCATTATATTCATTGCCACAAAAAATTCGGTCATGATGGAAGCTATATTTATTTATTTGACTTCAATGCATTTAATTTCCATACTACATATTTACTTTGATTATTGGTTGTGAATGAATCTATCTAGTATTACATCTTAGGACACTCCCAATGTTTCTATCTTAGCACAATTTCATAGGTAAAACTCTGATGTGGCGCCTATTTAATGAGGACATATAAAGCAACCATAACATAATCTAAATATAGATGTGAGCACCAAAATAAAGACATTTACTTTTTTCTCACAAAAGACATTAAATTAGGATGATATAGTACACTCCGCACTGCCATATCTAAATATCTATTTAATGCCATTAGATATAGTTTAAGATATAGTGCGCTAGAACTGCCCTTAAACCATAGTAAGGAATGCATAAATGTTGGTAATAATGAGTAGGCTAATATTAATATAATCTTGAAATTAATGGAGTACTCACTTACTTTGATTGTGGGTTCCCCTACATGGTTATATGTCGAGGTGATCTTTTCCCCATGCATGTGTTACGTGTTGCGTCAACATGGTTGCATGCTTGGAGAAATAAGTTAACAAGGGTCATGGTGTTTCTAAGCTCGGCTCAAATGGGCTCGAGTGAATAGTAAAATCCATTTTTAAAAACTATTTTTATGGCAAACATTGACAAAACTTTCAATTGCTCACCAAATTTCATCATGGAATGACATTCCTGGAAGTCATGGGAAAAAACAAAACCCATGCTCCAAAAGTGTTATTTTCAAACGCATTTTGGAGTGTTGCTTTTGTTTTTCTGCAACGACTTTCATTAATGTCATTTTGTGATGAAATTTTGCAGGCACTCAAAACACATGTCAAAGATCATTGGGGGGGAAATCAGAATTTTGTAAATTTGTTTTTAATATTTTTTGGATTTTACTGTTCATTGTGAGCTCAAATGAGCCCGCGAGCAAAAGATAACTTTCGTTTAATAAGGGTCATCTATTTAGTTACATAGGACTTCCATGTGATAGACCCACCATTAAATTTATTTCCACGAAATATTCGATCATGAAAGCTTTTTCCTATTTTACATTTTATTTTCCATACTACTATCAAGTGAATCTATCTACATCTTCCCGCAAAAAAGTTCCATCTACACCTTAAGCCATTGTAAGGACACACATGAATGTTGGTAATTATGCGTAGGCTAGTATCAATATAATCTCAAAATTAATAGAGTACTCATTTACTTCGATTATGTGTTTTGTTGCATGGTTGTATGTTCATGTGGACTTATTCTCGTACATGATTACATATAGTGATGGCATTGTTCCATTGAGAGAAATAGGTTAATGATGATAAGAATACTCATTTGTTTATTTATGTAGGATTTCCAAATGATAGACCCGCCATCAAATTCATTCCCATAAAATGTTCATGATGGGAGCTATATTTATCTTCCTTAATTTAATGCATTCATTTTTCATACTACTATGAGTTGAATCTATCTACTGTTAGGTAAAGCTCCCATCTCAACGAAGATTTTAGCGAAATTCGTTGCATCCTTACCACACTTGGACAAGTAACAGCCAACTGTAAAAGACAAGCCATATTGCAAGGCATGGCCCAACCAAATTGTGATCAGCAGAGGCGTCGTCGGTCGGTTTGCTACCTGTTTTTTTACACGGTACATCCGTAAATACTCACATACACACATATACACTTATCTCTGTAAAATCACGCACGCACAAGGGCTATCCCGTTCCTTTTGAAGTGCTCCGAGTTAACCTATTGCGTTGTGTGACCTGACACGTGTTACCTCTTCAGCAGCGGGTTGGCTACGTGTCCCTGATCACCTTGCTTGTAGTAATTTTTATCTTTCATCTGGGCTCTATATGCAAATGGGACGTCTTTGCGCCTGCCATGTACCAATGGGTGGTTCAACGAACGTGGAGTTGTTTGCAGAAAAGAAAAACCCCAAGGACCAAACCGCCATCAGGGTTTTTCCAAATAAATAGCCGTCAAACCTTCTCCCCTTTCCCATTCCGCACCCTCCACAAGTTTCTTCCCCACGCCCCCCGCGAGTTAGCGGAATTGCCACGCGAGCCCTCCCGCGATGGAGCCACCCGCGCCCGGTTCAGGACCGGTCGAGGAGGACCGCATCGACGAACCGGACTCCAACTCCAGCGCCTCCTCCCCGAGCGCTGCCGCGCCGCCACCTCCCCCCGCGACGCCCCTCCACCCCGACCAGGCCGGAGGCGGCGCCGATGGGTCGAGCAGCCCCGCCACGGTGGTCGACCCCCGGAAGGGCAAGGGGGTCGCCACCATTCCTTCTCCTACGAGCTCCGCGGACAGCAGCAGCAGCAGCTCCTCCACCCGCTCCCTCGACTTCGGCGCGGCATTCAGAGCCGGGGCCTTCGATGACGCGCTCGGGGAGTCGAGCGAGATGGGCGGCAGAAAGGCGCGGGTGAGGTGGAGCCACCCCGTGGTGGCGGAGGCGGAGGAGGTGCCCGACGCGGAGGCGTATGCGTTGGACCCCAAGGTGGTCGCCAGGCAGCGGTTCATCGAGCGGCTGATTCAAGCGCAGGCGGCCGCCGACAAGGAGCAGCCGTTCGACCCCGACACGGTGTTCGAGCAGATGGTGATCGAGCAGCTGATTCAAGAGCAGGCGGCCTGCGAGGAGGCCAACAGGCGACGGGAACAGCAGGCGGCCGTCGACAAGGAGAACAGGCGACGGGAACAGCGGGCGGCCGTCGAGGAGGGGCACAGGCGATGGGAACAGCAGGTGAGGGTCTCTGCGACGTGCTCTTGTTGTTTCTTGGAGTTTCTGGGGTGCCTTCTTGAGCGTTTCTTGGCTTCCTGTTGAGCAGCACAACTCGTTGCGCGCGGAAGAGGCGATGTACAGGAAGGAACAGGTATGGGCATGAATCCGGTCTTCTTGCTTGCTCGCAATTGCTTGCTGTGGTCTGTCAGAATCTTGGGGTTGGGGATGATTTAGCAGTGGAAACGAAATCCCGGGCAAATGTTGGGGACAGTTTGACGATTCGGCATTTCCTGATTAGGCTTGTGCTAATTGATTCGGCATTTCCTGATTCGGCATTTCCTGAATCCTGATTAGGATCTTGGTGTGATTATTTGCAACTGTTCAAGATTTAGGTGTCCAGGCTTGTGCTAATTGATTCTTCTATTTGGTTTGGTATGATAGCATGTTTAGCACTTTTGCTGCAAGTGAAAAATGTGGGGGGATATGAGGATCATGTCTTGGCTGTGGTTGCTGTCATATTTTGGCAAGAAATCTTGATGCCAAAATGTACCACTTTCCAGTTTAGATGAATGTCGTTATAGGGGAAGTTAAGATGAATGTTTGCTCGGGATTATGTTATCTGGATCCTTGGCTTTATGTTTTTTTGCCTTCTGTCATCTGTTGCTTGAAAGGCTGAAACTGGCTCCGAAGCCTCAAAAGTAGATTCATATGAATAATTGGCAAGAGTAGAAAGGATTTGGATTACTCTACATTTCAATCTTGTTAGCCCTTTCACCTTTGCTAATCCGAAATGTATGATCTTGATGCTAATTCTGTGGAGCAGGAGAAACTATCACAAGTACAGGTTGGGGTAAAGGTGACGCCCAAGCAGGACAAACTACCGCAAGTAAAGGGGAAATCGTTATGGAGGCAGTTCAAGAACAAGGTATGGCCTGAATCTTGTCCACTCTTCTGACTTGTGATTCTTGGGTGGTATGACCATTCTTGCACTTACCTAATTTTTGTGCATAGAAAGAAGAACCAGGATTTTTTGGTTTTTGGTTTCTGTTTGTTCATGTTAAATTCTTGGACCTGTTAGTGTAATCAAGGCATGAAATCTTGGTTAGAGTGATACGCGGCGTCGTAGAATATAGGAGTAATCTTGGGCAAATGTTGGCAGAAGTGCACACGTCCTTGTTTCTCGTGGGTCTGTCCACAATCTGGCATTGTATTTTGAAGCAAATGGCTATCTTGTTGAAAATGTTGTCTGATTACTGCAATATTTTGGTAACAGAGCCTGAAATCGAATGTATGGCTTCCTTTGTAAACAGATGCTGTTATCAGAAACTGTAATCTAGACAAGCATTAGTTCGAGGCTGCATAACTGAACATATTTCCTGTAAATCATTTGCCATTTACATGCAAAATCGTCGACCACTTTAGGATTTGGCGAGAAGTTTCGCCATTTGGTCAATAGTTGGTTCAGAAGTCTCAGAATATAATTTCATATAAATACTTGCCCAAAATAAAGAAACTTTGGACGCACACTTTTTGTGCTCTTGCTATACATTATTGCTTTTTTCCTTTGACCAGGAAAAGGAAAAAAAATTGGTTGGTTGTTTGTTAATTCCATTAGTTTCCCGTTTCTTGTTTTGAAATACTCAATCTTCTTGTTGATTATGCACAATTGTAAGACTGGCAGGATGATGTATGGTCTTTAACTTTGTTTTCTTCATTTCCTGTCAAATAGATTTTTTGTAGAAAAGGAAGGGAAATACGTTCGGAACATGTGAAGCACCAGGTTTGTCTCCATTTTGCCTAATGTAATGTTCAAAATGGAAGTGCAAGAAAAATCAGGATCAAAGCCTTATATCACAAGATACTGTGATTAGTGGTTCCTGTACAATCTACTGTTCAGAAGGATTATGTTCTCTTTTATAAATACTAAACTGTATGTTGACTCTTGGTTGTGATAGTCTGATGGGACCTGAATCGTACTTGTACTGTTATTGAGTTTATCATGTGTTAATAGATATCTTCTTGTTTTCTTACTGAACAACAACCGATCAATATTAATGATGAGATTATATACTAGCAGTTTCAAACATTTCCAGAGAACATGGAAACCTGAAAATTTGAATAAAAACAAAATTCCCATCACATGTTTAGATATGTTGTTTCCATGTTCAACTCAGCGTAATTTGAATTCTCATATTTGTGTGTTCCTTGCAGACACATCTCATCACTGAAGTCAGAAGATATCATAGGCTTGCTTCTGACGAGGCGAACCATCTTGATGCCTATTTGGAATATCGATCGGTTATTGGAGATGGGGAGTGTTTCTACAGGAGCTTCATATTTTCATACCTTGTAATCGCCCTCCCCTCTTTTCCTTTCATAGCATGTAGGTTTAGTTATTTAACTTTCTCTGTTTTTGTGAATGTACAACAGGAGCAAGTTATCGATAGGCAGGACACACATGAGGAACAGCGTCTCCTTGATGTTGTTGAAAGACTGTCTACGCAACATGCAAATCTTCGATGGAACTCTGAGTTTCCCAGGAGCAGCAGAGTAAGTTCTCGCCTTCTCCATACTTGTTCTTTCTTGGATAAACATGCTTGCAAGGGATGATTCTCTTCAGGTTACAGTACACTTCAAGAAGCATCTAGCATCTCACTATCTTTGTTTGTCATTTGCTGGAGATGCACAATTGCTTAACAGTAGTGGCATGCCATCATAGTGTTACACACTGTTAGGAGAAACTCAAATTTGGAGTTTATTGAAAAGTTAACAACCCGATTGTAACAACGGCCTTAAGAAAATATACTTGCAAAGGAACAACGGCAATATAATGAGGAAATAACATAATTTTATGCTTGTTTGAGCACTACAACAATGCACACCTACCGGTTACTATTGTATATCCACCTCACTGTTCTATTACTATGCTATAGTATATGCTTATTGACTAAAGCTTCTCAGGCGAGACTTGTCTTAGCTGTGTTCTTTTATATCTTGCTACTGATCAGTATTCTGTATGTATCATTGTAACCTATTACATATGATTATCAAGTACGAATTATTCAGTTGCTGCTTCTTTCAGGCATTTAAGGATCTGATCAAGAAAGTGATGAGATGGAAGAAACATGGCAGGCGGAACAGCATGGAATCAAATAGCAGGTTCTTGACTCGCTTGGTTTTCTGTAATTCCATCATAGTATTGTAGCCAAGTGCATTCCATCTCACTGACATAATATGTGCCATTTTTAGCAACCTTAAAGAGAAACTTCTCAAGTTCTTCAGCAAGTACGATACGACACTAGACAGTGAGAGAAACACCCTTGAAGTCATTTTTCCTTTTGTTCATCATACTTCATGTTTCTGACACATTTTCTTGGTTAGTCTTCATTTTCCTCAGATTAGTAGTAGCTATCGAGATATGCTCGCACAAGGAGGTGTATGAACCGCTTATACCAGGGCTCAGAGGAAATTACAGTCTGGAAGATGTCAGTGATTCATATCCTCCCTTACTTTACCTCGTGCTGATTTCCAATGCATCCATTCGTGGATACACGACACTCCAACTTACCTAACCTGTTATTGTTCAATCAACAGTGGTGTATTCGGCGCGTCACTCCAGCTCGTCGGTTCACGGATCATGTTATGATGGTGGCCTTGGCCACAGCGCTTGAGGTACCCCTCAGAGTGGAGCGGGTCCGAGGAGGATATGATCCAGATATCTACACTGTTCCTGGAGTTCTCCGTCCGAGAGTGGCCCTGCTGTACTCCGGAGATCACTACGGAATCATCTACCCACGTGCTCCTCCTGCTGAGAATTCAAGTCATCAGGCTTCCTAGAGAGAACATGGTGTTGATCAGGCTTCAAGTCAACAGACTTCCCAGAGAGAACATCCTGCTGATCAGAGTTCAAGTCAATAGATTCCACTGGATTGAAGTTGAGTTGGGCTGCTGCCTATGAATGACAGTGTTTCCGAGTTTAGTGGTAGAGAGTTAGGGGTAGGCATCTACATGCAGTGATGAAGTTGGGGTAGGCATAGCATATACACTTGTGCCTTCTTTAATAGGAAGAAAAACTCGTGTTATCGTTTGAATTGTTGGCTGGTATACGGTGAATCTTCTTGTGTGATCACATTGGAACTCCTTCATTGTTGGCTGGTATATAATAGATCTCTGATGCAGAAATTCAACAGATTTTGCTAGATTAATAGTGTTGAGCTGGGCTGCTCCCTACATATGAGATGAATGCAGTAATGAAGCAGATATAGTTACTTGTGCATTCTTACATACTGCTTGTGCCACTGGATTGATTGATCATTTTGGCATATATATACACTGCTGGTGCTAAGGATGGAAACAGGCAGTCTTTTGATTAGTTTGTATGATTGGTTCACATGTACCAAGCTTCTGTTTCTGATTCTTTGTATCTCATCTGTCTACCCTGCCCTGCCTCACTTTTAATCAGAACAGATTTTCTATGAACAACTTTTGTAGTCACTTTTTATGAGCTGGTCATCACTTTGATTTATAGATTCCCTATGTCTAGTAGTATTTATCTGTCTTTCTTAATTGTTTACAGATTTGTCTAGTATTTATCTGTCTTTCTCAATTGCTTCCCTATCTGTTGTTGACTTCTTTGATTTCCAGCATCTGTAGGGTGTACAGTACTCAGTTCCTTTCTTCAGTTTCCTTGTTCTTGGTGGACTATTTATGTGCCAAATTTTATCTTCTTCTTGAGGCCTCTTTCGCAGACATTGTTTTCTAGACGCAGTAGTCAAACTCTTGTGGCAACGTAGTTTCTAAAACATTAGAGCTTCTGTACTTCTCCCTATGAGATTTGTTTATGATTGTTACTGACATTATCTTTAATAGGTTCTTGATGAATGCCTTCATGAAACATCCACTTTGAAGAGTGTGTTAATCTGATCCTATGTTCTTGGCTGCTATTTGGTGCTCATTCTGTCTTGTGAAAAAAAAAACTAGCATTTTAATTGTTATAAGATGTAAACTCATTGAACATCCCTCCTCCCGCCTCCCTCCCCGCGTCGCCTCCTTTGAGGCGACTCGGGGGCAACCCTAGTGCCGCCACCGAGTCTTCCCCATCCCCTTCCCCCTCTCCACCGCTACCAGAGGGGCGCTCGGCGCTGGCGCGCGGCCCTGATGAAGGTGGCGGCGGGGATGTGGTGCCTCCTCATGGAGGGCTGCGGCCCCGGTTGGTGGCGCGCGGCGTGGCCTGGGGGCCAGGTGGCGCCGACGGGTGCAGGTGGGTGGCCTCCCACGGCTGCGCAGGCAGCGTGGAGGTCGCGGTCGAAGGCGTAGCGGCGGCTCCTCGTAGCCCGCCGAGCTCCATGAAGAAGCTACGGTCCCGACCCGATCTGTTCTAATCCGTACCGGCGTTAGTTCCCGTCGGTGGACTTCATCGTCTTGTGGTGCCGGATCTGGCGTTTGGGTGTGTGGTTCCGGGGGAAACCCCTGGCCGGCGTGGCCCCCCAAAGTCAACTCCTTTGGCGTCGATCCCCTCCCTGGATGCTTTGGTGGACCCCACCGGCTCCTTGAGCTCCGACGAAAGCTGGTTCTCCCCTGGTCTGGGGCATCGACGGCACCTCGGTGGCGTGCTCCTTCTTGAAGACGTCGGCGGTTTTTGCTCTTGGTGGTGGAGCGGGCGGTGTCTCGGTTTCGAAGCATGTCGGCTTGGTTTTCTTGCTTCATCCCGCTCGGCCTCGCCCATGCATTCGAATGCTTCTTCGGTCTTCTTCATGGTGGTGTGCCTTCGTCCGACAGCTCGCGTCCCGTGCTCCGTGCTGCCCTCTGCCGGCTTTGATTCTCATTTGATTGGGCGTCCGTTGCTCGTGGGTCAACGTTGTCTGCTGTCACCTCGAGCTGGGCTATGTGATAGTCACGCTGCCGGTCGCCGGTGTGGCATCCATCGAGCTTGGGTGAAAGGGTAGTGGCCCTTTTCGACGGTGGAGACAACTCAAGTGTTGCCCAAGTTTGCTGTGGATGTAGCCGGCGCTCAAAGGTCGCACGACGTGCCCTCCTCCCGGCCGTGCTCTTAGTTGGCTAGTTGGTGTAGGCGTAGTGCTGGTCGTCGACAACAATGTTGTGTGCTCGGCTCCGGGTTGTTGTCATTGTGTTGTTCTAGCTAGCATCTCGTATCTTCTTTCCGCTTTACTTCGCATCCATTCCCTTTGTAATGTGGTTCCCTTGTATTCCTGACGGGTTGATGGCGTTGTTAATTCAAAGTCGGGCTAGGTTCGAACTCTTCTCGGACTCGGCCGGCGCCTTTTCTCTAAAAAAAAAATCTCAACGAGGGCATGTACAATGCGTCGCCCAGCTAGCTGCCCCGCACGCCACATAGGCCCGGGTGTCGGGGACGGTGGCTTCCCAGCATGTGAGAGTCGCGTGCAGAAGAGGCTGCTGCTTGGCCGCGGAAAGCATGAGCGAAAGGAAATAGGAAGGGAAGCCTACTTGTTGCGTGATTGAATGAACAAAAGAAAGTAAAATAAATTAATCAGAAAGTAAGAGCGAGGGAGATTTGGGGATTCGGCTTGCCTCCTCCCTCCTCATGCTCTCATCCGTGCTCCCACTTCATCCTACGGCTATCATTTTTCCTTTTTCCTTTCTAATCTAATCATCCCCTGATTTTAAAAGAGTGGGGCCGGGCGTTATTTTGTTCCAATCAAATCAAGCCACGTACGCGGGATCACAGATGGGCACACGGGCGGGGAGCAGGCAATCTTGTCCGAGATTTGGGCCCCGCAGCAAGGAATTTGATATGTGAGCGGATTCATTAACGGCGCAAGTCGTTGACCTCACAGGCCGCACTAGGGAGAAATGTCAACGGCCAGCTTCCGCTTCCGCCGCCGCCTCCCGCGCCCGCCACGGCCGGCGCTGGAGGACGACGACCTGCTCTGCGAGATCCTCCTCCGCCTGCCCCCGCAGCCGTCCTCCCTCCCGCGCGTCTCCCTCGTGTGCAGGCGCTGGCACAGCCTCGTCTCCCGCCCCGCCTTCCGCCGCCGCTTCCGCGTCCACCACCGCCGCGGCAGCCCTCCCCTCCTCGGCTTCTTCGACGGCCACCACAGGAACACCTTCCAGCCGGCGCTGGGCGCCCCTGACCGCCTTCCCCGCGGCCTCTTCTCCCTGGAGCTCGACGGCAGCTACACCACCCTCGGATGGCGCCACGGCCTCGCGCTCTTCTTCTTCCCGGTCTCGCTCCAGGTCCTTGTGTGGGACCCCGTCGCCGGCGACCAGCACCGCCTGCCCGTGCCCCCGGAGTTCCGCCTGGACCTGGTGGTGGACAGCGGGGCGGTGCTTCGCGCTGCCACCGCCGCCACAGACGCCGGCGACCACTTCCAGGTGGTCCTCGTCGGCAGCGACCCCAAGCAGCCAAGAAGAGTGCTCGCCTGCGTCTACTCGTCGGAGGCCGGCGCATGGGGGGATTTCATCTCGGCGCCGGTTTCACCCGAGACTTTCTTTTTTACAGGCAAGCCTGCAGTGCTGGCCGGGGATTGCCTTCACTGGTCAGTTACCGCCCCAGGTTCAGGTTCGAGAAGCATCCTCAAGTTTGATTTGGATAGGCAGAGCCTAGCCATGGAATTGCTGCCAGGGGACATGTATACCCCCGGCAGTCCGGCATTCGCGGTCATCCGAGCAGAGGGTGGTCGGATGGGTCTCCTTTTCTTGTCAGGCTTTACTGCCCAACTATGGAGCACGGTGACCGACGGCGACCGCGTTGAGATATGGGAGCAGGGAAGAATTATCGAACTGGACAAGTTGCTTCGACTACATTCGAAGAAAGATCCCCCGCATTTGATAGGGTATGCGGAGGAAAACAGTGTGG
This sequence comes from Secale cereale, assembly GCA_902687465.1. NCBI lineage: Eukaryota > Viridiplantae > Streptophyta > Magnoliopsida > Poales > Poaceae > Secale > Secale cereale. The sequence continues at coordinate 844,756,375 of LR738712.1, read as the reverse complement.
TGTTCCTCTGGACAGTTGTTGGTGTCTTCATGGTCCATCTTGAGTCATTGCAGTTCAAGAGGATCTCCAAGGCCACCATCGGGTCTCACTATCATCCATTCGAAACTGTCTATACTCCAGGTACTAGTAGCATGCCTTTTACATTGTGAGTATCACAAAGCCGAGTTATTGTTTCATGATTGGCTGATTAAATGATGTTCACATCCTTTCGTGTTAAGGTAACGATTTTAAGTAGTGTCATAGCACGTGTTCCTATTGTTGCCTTATGATCTCTTCAACATATCTCTTCTTTACCCACGCATTGTTGTTTCTAGTATTGTTGTTTCACCTTCAAACTTTTAACTAACTGATTCAAGTCAGAGCTATGGATGGAAGAATAAAAACTATAGAGACCTAAATAGGCACGCCCTGGGAGGGAATTATCTGCAAGCTATCTTCATGAAATAATCGGATGGATAATCTTTTTTCTCGAAGAGATGGACCAAGCACACATCAGCTATGGGATGCATAAATTATATGGAAAATCTGTACACTAAAACAATGAAAACTGATGTTGGCTAATTCTTTATAGAATAATTGAACTGAACTACATAGTTGCCTGCCTACTGAAATACGCAAAGTTGTATAATGGTAGTTTTAGCTCATGGCTGCAGTGCATTTTTTTTCAAGATTATAGGCACATACAATTTTTTTTATAAAAACTAAAATGTCAAATAGGTAGCCTGACTAGTACATTTGGAAGATTAAAAGCTAGTTATATTTCTTTCTTTCAGTATTCTTATCTCTAGTAAGCTTGCTAATGATCTTAAATCCATAATACTTGACTTGGTTTGAAACTTACAAAACAGTTGACTATTTTATCACCTGTAGTAGAGTCCTATTGCATTATAGATAATAAATTGAGTTTTGCATGGTATGAAGCCCTATTTTGCAAGTGATCATTGAGTTAATACCATGGATTAGAAGACTCGTTTATACCATGAAAAATCAATAAATTGAGTTCATTTCATCTTTTCAGATCACAGCTGTGTGTTGATCTAAGTATCTTGCTGATGCCTCCTCGTATTTATTTGACTTTTTCTTTGCAATGTCATTGGTTGTTTGATTTCTTATGTTTGTATAACAGGCACTAGTGATGGAAAAAGGCGAGCAGAAGTTCTCAGGCATTCGTGGTGGACGCGATGGAGACAATACATAAGACAGTTACTCTCTTAGATATGCTGCTGAGATGTATTGCTTGAGCAGGTAAGCTTATCTTCTGCATGCAAGTTGAGTTATCTGAACTGTTCTTTTACGAAAACAAGCTGGTAGATTGTCGAGTTGCGATCGGTTTGAGTGATAATTAGGATTTGAGCGAGCGTGATCTGGTTACAGGAGTGAAATCTCCTGTTATAATGAGTATGTTCATGTTCCCTTTGTACAGATTTCTGAGTGGACCAAATAATTTCCATTGTACTGAAATTTCTTTTGTCATAATAAAAGCGATGGACCAAAAGGATCGTATGTGTTTACACTCCTTATCATTTCTCTCTCATAGATTCACATTTTCTTTAGGTTTTGAATATAGTATAAATACATCTGGACTAACAAATCTTCATGAAAGAAATGCGTAATGGGCTATAAATGCCGCTTGACTGAAGATCTAAAAAACGTCAGTTGCCATATCTGCTTGCAAACTGTACCGTTTGAGTACAACAAAGGCAATTCTGCATTACTAAATAGTACTACTGCCTACTAGCATTATTATTCCTTTTTCCCCTGAAATTGGTTTGGTGATGGTAAATTTTGTATAGCCGCATCTAGCTAACAAATCTTGAGTATAGGAATGCCTAATAAGCTATATAAGCAACATGGCTTCAAATACACTAAAACTCGAACAGCTAGTTCAGTAAGCCTTTCTTGCCCCATGGCATTAGTGAAAATCTGTGGATGAACAGTGCCTAATCTTCGGTGGAGAATCAGCTTTTGGCTGTGCCCTTGGATACCATATCCTCCTTTATCTTGACTTCTAGTGGCCTATTTTTGCGTTGATTATGTTACATTATAATGGACGAGTGTTTTCTCCCCCTCTTTTGTTGTTGTTGCTATAGTTTGGTTAGCACGGCTTTGAGCTGATTGAAGTTACTACTATTGTGACCACACTTCCCTTCTAATCGTATATATGCACCAAGCCATTCGATGTATAAAGTATTTTGGTTCCCCCTGTTTTCTGTGTTTGGCACTTTGGCTGAAAGCCTAAAATCATATGCGTGTAGCACATATTTGGTTTACCTCCTTGTTCTTTGAATTGCTGTCAGTTTGTTGGTGTTGGAGAGTGAAAACCTTAGTTGTATATTTTTATAGCACGAAAGCTTTATGCAGATGTATCTCAAAATAAGCCTTTATTCATAGAGAATCCCCACCTCTCCAAAACTGCGTGGATGATTTTTCACACATGTCATTATGCCTTGGTTATATGGTCTTAATCAAATTTCAATCTGTGTATGATTGCTATGAGTGGAAACAAATTTGGTGCAGCAAAAAAAAAAAAAAAACTGAATTTTGTGGCCAGTGTGCCCTTTCACCTTACCACTCGCGGCCTCTTTTTCAGGTCAGCGGTATGTGGATTCGAGTGTGCTGCTAGAGGGTTTGACCGATAACCACTTTGTACTTGTGAAAACTCGGTTGTGGATGTTCTCACCATGCATCATCCCTTCCCGGTTGTGTTAGCATATATAATATGGCTGTCAGACATATTGGTGTACCTATGAGAGTAGTATAGATGTATGTAACACAGAATGTGTGTCCAAATATGTGTAGATCCTGCAGGGAATATGGAGTAGTATGCAAGAACATTGCCTGCAATACCTGCCTGGATTGATATAGAAAGCTCGTCACGGGGTTCCAGTTCAATGCCCAGGACCGCTGCTGTCAGGGCGCACCGGAGCAGCTCAAGCTCATCGCAAAGTTCAATCTAGAGTGTACTCTGTTTCTAGACTGAACATACTCTGTTTTCAGACTAGACACACTCTGTTTCTGTACTGAATGTACTCGGTTTTCAGACTAAGAGTGATCTGATAATTCATCATCATTGTTCCCCAATGGAAGAGTCGGGCGACGATGAGTGAGCGCCACCGTCCTCGCCGGTCCATGCCGACATCACCATGCGCCAGGCCCGCGCTCACTACACCGAAATGGCGTTGGCGGAGCGGGGGGACGTGTTCCGGCAAGCGTAGACCGACCAGGAGTAGAATCTCCCTCCTCAACGAGCATCAGCGCGCGGAGGAGCAACTCGCCTCCGGCACGGCCATCATGTCGGATGTGGATGTGCCCGAGCAGGAAGCATTGCTTGAATCATACTGCTTCGCCGACGGATGAAGTTTACGACAAGGATGAGGATGAGGATGACATCGCCATCTCCACCTCGGCCGCGCTCCGCCGTCACGACGACTAAGCCGGCACATCGGCGGGCACCGCCGGCAACGAGGAAGAGTAGAGCATGGGAGAACGTTGACGGTCGAGTCCCAGGCAGGCCACCACTCTTCCTCTTCCATTGAAGCTAAGCTTGGCGGGCTCATCATCGTCGACCGATTAGCCGCTTGAAGGCTACAGAGGCGAAGCTTCATTTTTCGGGGCTCATGGCCGGTCGGACACGAGGAACGGGCATTGGCAGTCATTTAGATTAGATTTAGTTGAAATATGTCGAAATGCCATGATTTTGCTCCGGTTTACATGAAAAGTATACGATTTTACGCAAAATTATCCAGGTATGAATGAATATCGTCTAGTTTGTTTAAACATGCATCAGATTTGTTCACTTACGTTAAATTTAACTAGGCATTTGCGCTACGGTCGGATTGCCGGTTCCCGCATCAGTGTTCCCGGAATGGTCCCCCGATCTACAATGTGCGGTTTGGGGTTAGTGCTGGAGATGCCCTAATTGTATACACGTAAAAGGGCCAAATTATGTGCTTGAACGATGGAGTATGTAAGAACAAACATCAATGTTAAGTGCTTCAAAAATTAGTTTGTTCAGACTAATCTGTATTTTGCTCAACTTTCTGCTTGATGTTTGCTAAACTGCACTGTACTGTATTTTGTGTTAACTGAATCGATGCTCTGCTCTCTTCTCTTCTCTGCTCTGCCTGAAGAAAGTGGACTCTATTCTCTGTTGTTCTGTCCACACATTGAGTCGTTCGTTTGGCTGTGAACTGCTGCTGGCCGTAGAATCGATTCCCCTTCCCCACATCGCCTCCCCCCGCATGAGGAGTGAGAGGGCCGAGATGCGCCGCCACCGCCGGTCGCCGCTGGACGACGACGACCTCCTCTCCGAGATCCTCCTCCGCCTCCCGCCGCAGCCGTCCTCCCTCCCGCGCGCCTCCCTCGTCTGCAGGCGCTGGCGCGGCCTCGCCTCCGACCCCGGCTTCTGCCGCCGCTTCCGCATCCACCACCACCGCAACCCGCCCCTCCTCGGTTTGTTCGACAGCCACCCCATCGTCCCCTTCCTGCCCACTCTGGAGGCCCCCAATCGCGTCTCGCCCGGCCGCTTCTCCTTGCAGCTCAGCGACAGCAGGCACGTCAGATCCCTTGGATGCCGCCATGGCCTAGCGCTGTACTTCGACTGCGTGCTGCCCCAGCTCCTGGTGTGGGACCCCATCCGCGGCGACCAGCGCCGCATCGCCCTTCCGCCGGGGTTCGACGCGGAGAGGGCGCTGATCGACGGGGCGGTGCTTCGTGCTGCCGGAGACGCCCACTTCCAGTTCCAGGTCGTCTTGGTAGGAGCGTTGGACGACGACGACGCCGCCGCCGCCGCCGAGGGGCAAATGATATCTGTCTTCGCCTGCGTTTACTCGTCAGAGACTGGAGTATGGGGAAATCTCTTCTCAACACTCGTTGCAGCGGAGCGTTATGTTAATTTGGGACCTGCTGTGCTGGTTGGAGACTCCGTTTACTGGATACTTGTCACTTCACCAGGCTATGAATTAGATCCAGAGAGTCAGATCCTTGAGTTTGATTTGAAGATGCAGAGCCTGGCCACGATACAGCTGCCAGTGGATATGCTTGAATATTGCCGCCTCACGCCTATGCGGGCAGATGGTGGTGGGCTGGGTTTATTCCTCGTATCAAGCTTCACCGCCCAATTATGGAAGAGGAAAACTGACTGCAATGGTGTTGCTTCATGGAGGCTGGGGAGAACTGTTGCATTGGACGAACTACTTTCCCTGAATTCAGAGTCTGTGTACCTAATTAGCATAATAGGGTATGCTGAGGAAAACAATTTGGTGTTCTTGGGGACAGCTGAGGGTGTCTTCATGATCCAACTTGAGTCATTGCAGTTCACGAAACTTTCCGGAGACGTCATGTTCCCTCGTCATCATCCATTCGAAAGTGTCTATACTACAGGTAATTAATGGCATCAACAACGTGCATTCACACGTCGGGTATAACAAAACCAAGTTAACTATTTATAATTGCTTGATGGTATTGCTGTTCACATCCTTCTGTGTAAAGCTAAAAGTTTATGCAGTGTCATATGACTTGTTTGTTTTCTCTGCATATAATTGGTTGATTGTATTGCCATTCACGTCCTTCTTCAACAGACGTCAATTTTGTTTCCGTAGTATTTCTGTGGCGATGCTTGTTTGGTGGCCTTATGTGATGGTTATACTGTGGATTAGCATCTGTAATCTGTTGCTTGTAAGTAGTTCCTTTATGACTTTTATGTCGGTAGTTTTCTTTTGTACCGAGGCTATGTGCTGTCATCGATGTTCTTTATCTGCTTTGTCAAAAAAACATGCTGATGTGTTTTTTCAATACTATTATTAATATTATGATTGAACCATGTGGTTCAAGTCAGAGCCACTGAACCGTCTTTACCGCCTCATCATATGAATATCCATACAATAAACAATGAACACAAACATTGGTATTTGTTTCTGTAATAAACTAATAATTGAACCAACTTTCAATTTTGCCTGCCTATTGACGTATGCAAGAATTTAATAAGATTAGTTGTAGTGTTTTTTTTCTTTTTTGCGGGAAAATTAGTTGTAGTGCTTAGCTGTGGTGCAGTTTTTGTTTTCCCCAAGATAAGCTACATAACAGTTGGAAGTTGAAGACAACCTGGAAAACTAGGTTGAACCAACTATAATGTCAAATAGGCGGCTCAATCAGTAATGTTTTCTCTGCACATCTTGCTAATAATCTTAAATAAATAATTTTCAATTTGTGACATTTACAGATAATTGTTATTTATCACCTTTGGGAGTGTTGCGAGTTGCAAGTCCATATGAACCAAGGGAAACTAATAAACTGAATTCATTTCATTTCCAGGCTATTTTTTTAAGTTAATCTAAATCTGATGGTTATTGACTTATTGCCCTGTATGCATTAGCGATTGGCATATTACTATTAGGACTTGTTAGTATGATTTTCCAGGCTTTTTTAAGATAATAGAAATCTGAATAGTAACGGTTACTTTTTTGCTAGGGCTTATTGCCCTGTATGCATTAGCGATTGGCATATTACTATTAGGACTTGTTAGTATGATTATTTATATATTTTTCCGATATAGTGTGGAATGAGCTTAATAATTCTGGACGACTTCTGACCAGTTAATAGTGTGCATATTCTTCTTTTTTATGATAACCATCTACCGGTTTTAAGATCTATTCTTAAATTTTACGGTAGGTTTGTTTTTGTGTATGTATTTCTATTGTTGTATCGAAACTGATTTCCTTTTTTGTTCAAAGTACAGCTGTGAGTTTATCTAATTACCTTGTCGATGCATCCTCGATCATTGGTTGTTTGACTTCGTATGCTTGCAGAAAAACGCATTGGTGGTGGACATGATGAAGCATATCTTTTGCAAAATACATAAGATGATCGTCCGGTTAGATATGCTATTGATGTACTGGTTGAACAGGTAAAACTTATCTTCTGCATGTACATTGAGGTATCAGAACTGTTCTTAAAAAAGTATTGCTAGTTAAGATTTTCTCTATAACTCTTTGCTTAGCTGTTGGTGGTTGGCCACTGGCTACCTAGTATCATGCTTTGTTGCTAGGCTGCATCTTGAATTTTTTTCTCCAGGCCCTGCTCCCTCACCCTTTCCTCAGCAGTTCTTCATTCTTTTCCTTGTGCAGTCATACTTTCACCCACCTGCCTTCTCTTTTATTTGCTGATGTTTTACCCCCTCTATATTGGGTTCACTCCTTTGCTCGTTTTCAGTTTCCATCCAAGTGCCTTGCTTTTAGTTTATCTTCTCCTTGTTACTGCCCCAATTCCTTAGGATAGTGTGGGTTCTTTTCCCTCTGGTCCTTCCAGTGACTAGTGAATTAGGATCCCTCGCCTTCTCGTTCCTTATATGCAGTGGCGGAGGATGATTTTTTTTTAAGGTGGGACGAGCCCTTCACCGACAACCACATTGGCGCCGTGCCCCCAACGCCGGTCACCAACAACACCGCCGTGCCGTTGCTGCTCACTTGCCGCCTATACAAGCACCTACGCCCACAACTAAGCGCTGTCTAGGTTCTGCTGTTTTCGTTGTCCACTTGCCTTCCGTCGCCTGAAGTGGCCACTAGCGTTAGCGGTCGTTGCTCGCTTGCGTGGTGTGCCGTGTGCGTGGTGGTTACTATCTTCTCTTTTCCTTTTTTGAGATAGCGAATGAACTACTCATCCTTTACTGTGCTTCGGGATACATTTATGCTTTACTTTTACTCGCTTCTACATTGCATTCACCTTTTTATTCAGTGTTTGAGGTTCTATCAAGTCATTGTGTGATTTGCACGTTGTCCTGTCTAGGCAAGTACAGTAACTGATAGTAACAAATACATGAGCGTCTGGCTTCAAATTTCCTGTACTTATAGAGTGATTACAGCAATGCCATTTCATATTGCTTCTTATTTTGGATCATTGTGAGACCTGGACAACTAACAATTGACACAATACTTGAAAATTATGCCTTTGCTCAATTGTATACTGTTGTCTACAGTTTTCCTTGCATTTATTGTAGTTTTATGGGCGATTATTCTAGTTTAGCCTGTTTTGCAACATTTTCTCAGCATGTCATTCGTTGTCCCCCAACACAGGATCAACGTTACTAGATTCATCATAAAATTCAGCACTAATAACATTTTTTTTACTAGCACAACATTTTTTATTCTGGACAAATGGAAGTATATTAATTAAAAATATGATGCACGATCCCTTCTGTGGTGCATAAATTTGATTGAATTTCAGTTGTCAGTAACTTGCTTTGCTCGTACATTCTAAAAAGTACGCATATGAGCTAGAAACCAGACGTTTATGCCATCCTACTCCATGAGCCCCTCATATGCCCACTAATCTTGTAGCCTGTACGCAGTTCAGATGTAGCCAATAACAGCTAATATTATAAATTGAAGGCGTGCTATGCTACTACACTACAAATTACCTATTGTTATTTAGTTTGGATTTTGGTTTTATCTAATTATGCTGACATGATTCAACCTTGGAGTTTGGACACAATTTCCATGACGGGGAAGCTAATTTAATTTTTACTGTTTGAGTCAACAAAAAAAAAATCAGAGAACAACTCCAACGGCTTTTGTTGAATACAAGTTTCTTTGACCAATGCTATTGCTTGCTGCGCAGGTATCTAGAGCTACATGCTAGCGGCTGGGATGCAGAAATGGGCTGTTGCAAGTAGGTTCTTCCACCTTGTATGCTTGATGCGGAGAACTCTGTGAAACTGTAGAAACCTATCACTTAATTTCCTACCTCTCGCATATTAACCAACTTCTGCTGCGGCTCATCAACTGGCATGAAGGTTGAATGCACATTGACTTGCTTTGACCAATCAGTACCCACCCTCGTGGTTCAGTTAATTTGCTTTAGGCGAGCGAGCTCACCTGTCAACTGATTTTGTTTGCTTTTTAATGTGTTCGATCGTTTGATTATTTTCCGTGTTGCATCAGGCAGTCAGGCTTCGAGGTCGGATTTGCGTGATACCCATCCAGTTTTGTGTGTGTTTGGTTGGATTTCTATCTGGTTCAGAGCTCAGTGTTCTGAAGCTTACCTGAATCGCACCAGTCTGACGGATCCTGCTGCATAAATAGCTGGCGGTATAACCAGGGCGGGAGGGGCTCCAATGCCGTTTGCTTTGTTTGAGATGCGTATATTTTGGATTCCTCTATCAGCAAAAAATAAAATGTCGGAAAATCTTGTCAACAATTTTGGATTTCCTATCTTGAAGGAAAGGTGAATGATCTGGCTGTTATCTGATGTAGAACAGGGATTTGCTTCTATATGTGGAGGACAACCTTTTTATGCACAAATCTTTACATAGGTGGTGTGAAGAAGCAAGCCCCGCATGCGTTTGTAACCGCCGGTAGCCGCTTAACATCCTAAACACAGTCTGAAAAATGCTCCCAGATGGATCCTGATGTACCAGAATAGCGGCCTAGAGTCGCCAAATAGTGTGTTCGCACCTGAACACGTCACCGTGTACCCTGGACATCGATGCACTGTAATTCATGTTGGGTGATGTACTGTAATTCATGTTGAAGGAGACCCGTCCGAAAATGTGGTATGCAAGCAATTTGGAGGGAGCTTTTGTAGACCTGAAACCCCACACGCCCGGGTGGGAGCCCGTCTAGATGTGCGGCGGCTGTAAGGTGCCCTAGGTCGACATGATCACCCCTAGGGCCTCGAGGTTCGTTGCCCTACAACAAAAAGAACGAACAAAGAATGAGGAAGGAGAAAAACAAGAAAGAAGGAAAAGGTAAAGATAAAAAAAAAAGTAGAGGAGTTTATCGATTGTGTGATGTTTCTCAATAGGCCGTCACCTCACGGATGCACTTCTCGTACAAGAAAATGGCTTGACTTGCCATCCAAATCGTCAAAATTTAACCTAATATGGATTTCTAATTATCTTCGGGCTGGATGTTTGGCTGGCAGCCCGGGTGATCTAGCTAAGCCCAGATTTGTGACAACAACATATTGCTTGGGGTGTAACTTCTACATTCGCCCTCGGATTAAGATGATTTATGTACTATTAGAATTTGATTGTTTCAACAAGACCAATAACTTTGATGTTGAAAACTTTTCGATCTGAGGCCATTTTGTGGGGGTTTACGACCGTTTTCTACCTTCTGCAACAGGAAAACATGATTCTATGGGAAACTCCTTTCGGGACGTTCGCGTTCCTATCCAGATTGTTCGGCCTTAAGCCGGACGAGACGGTCCTCCAACCTTTTTTCTGGGTGTTTTGTCCGGGCTTGGCCTAGATGTCCAGCTTCGAAGCCGGATGATTCGGCCATGTACTGCAGCAGCACACGCTAACTTTTGCATATGACCTCGGATTAAGAATTTTTTATTTAAATTTGTCCGTTCCGATGAGGCGAACAACTTTCATGTTGAAACCTTTTCATTTGAGGTCATCTTAATTTAGTTTTTGTCCATGCAAAAATCCGTTGTCAACATATACAAAAATATGCAATGTCTATGCAAAAAGTAGACAGCAAAACATATATATGACTTAAATGTTAACCACGTCTTTAAAAATGTTAAACTTGTATTAAAAATGTTCCTAATATATAGAAATTTGTACAGTTGGAGAACAAATATGTTAAAAATATATTAATCATGTATATAAAAGATGGTAAAGATGTATATAAAAAGTGTTCCTGATATATACGAAATACGTTCAATGTGTATGCAAAAAATTAGATATCAAAAATATATATTTAGAATATGTCATGTAGTTGTGAAATGATAAACGTTTGTATAGAAAATATTTCTGATGTATAAAAAAATGTACAAAATGTGTATGAAACAACTTGACATATAAAATATATGTTTGAAACAAGTGTTAATCATGAATGTGTACACAAAACCGTTTCATATATTTGACTAAATGGTAAGCATGTATAAATAAATGTTTTTTGTTCTATACGTAAAGAGGAAGAACAAAACCAAAAAACCCAAAAAGAAACAAATAAAAATGAAGATAACCGAAAAAGAAACAAAGAAAATGAAAAAAAACTATAACAGAAGAATACCAAGGCAAAGGAATGAATAAGTTGAAAACCGATGAAAACCAAGAAAAAACAAAGGAAACCTATGAAAATAAGAAAGAGAAGACAAAACAAATGAAAACCTAAGAAATAAATAAAACAAAGAAAAAAAGAAAGAAAATAAAACCCATTTTAACCAATAAAGAAACGAAGAAAACTAGTGAAAATTAAAGAAATCGAAAGGGAAAAAATTAGACCAGTTGATTGACGACCGATGCAGCAACAGGTGCAGAACACAGGACCAAGGGAGCTAAAGAGCAACAACAACAGACCGAAGGAAAATCATATGTGACGCACCATGCGTCAAGCTGTCGAGGCTTCGCACAGGGTTCACCCGCGATGGACACGATCTGGGCCGGGCCGTTAGCAGTTAGCGTAAGTACGGGCGGGTGGTTTCTCCCGGTTTTGGGAAAGAAGGTTCCCCGAATCGGTTTTTATTTCCTGTTGTTTTTTGTGGCTGGTTTTTTTAGGTTTTTTATTTTTTGTTTATTTTCTCTTATGTTTATTTTTTATTTTTCGTTTTGGTTTCTATCTTACCTGTTTCTTTCTTCATCAAATCGCAAATTTAAAAAATGTATAGAATTCAAAATTGTTCGCAAATTTGAAAATATGTTCGAGGTTTTGTATACAGTTAGCAGTTGTCGTAATGTACGTCACCGTGTCAGCGAGGAGGACGAGCATGTCCGTCTCTACATGGTTGCGTTGGAGGGCAGGTTCTCCAACACCTGGCAGGTTCTTCAGAGATCTCACTGGAGCTATGATCATGTGATGGTTCATTCTCTTTGGGTATCCACCGCCCGCGTCGATACCCGTCGTTCGCTAGGTTTTTAGTTGTATTAGTGATGTTATATGTATGATACTATTCGGGATGTATTAGTGATAATATTCGACGATGTACGGACACAAGATAGCTCGTTCCATCTCAGTATAAGCGAGATATAGCTCTCGTGCTGATGAGGGGCTCTCTCCTAAGTGTGATGCCCCATGTGGGCTAGCCCAGGCCCAGGGCATTGGTTTTCTTTCTTACCATTACATATATGATTGAATTTGCATAAAACAGCCTATATGATTGATTTACTGTAACATCCCAAATTTTCAATTTGTAATGTTATACATATATCATAATTGCATTTGCATATTTTTGCATTTTGTTCGTGGAGTTCCTCGAAATTCAAAGCAACTCCAGAACCTACGGAGAGAGTTGGGGATTTTACCGTTTTCGTATTTGAGTTCGTTCGAATACCGGTACGAGGACAGTGTGATTCTAATTATTTTTCTCTCCTAAAAATATTTCTAAATAAAATAAATGAGCGGAGATAATATGACTTCTCCAAAATAACAGAAATATTGGAGGAAAAATATTAAAATCACTTTTGGTATTTTTCTGGATTTATTTTCGGATTTATTGCATAGGAAAAATACGCGTTTTTCAAAATTTCATTTAGGTCCGGGAAAAATGTTCACTTTGTCCTAAATATTATTAGAGGACGGTGAAATTTTATTTCGGAAATTTTGGAGTCCGTTTGATATTTATTTCGTTAGTTTTATTGCGCCGGGAATCTATTTAAAAAAAAAGGAACCGACTAGGAGTCGTTTCAGCCCAGGACTCTGGGCTTTATATAGCGCCAGGCCGGCCCGACTCGCCCTCAGCCCGCCCCCGCGCGAAAACCATAGCCGCCGCCGCCCTAGCCGCCGCTGCCGCGCCCGCCGCCGACGCCGCCGCCCCGCCGCCCCTCGCCGGACGCCGCCGCCGCCGCCCTCGCCGGACCCGCCACCCCGCCGCCCCTTGCCGGAGCCGCCGCCCGCCGGACTCGAGGTAGAAGCCGCCATGGTTTTTTTTCTTTAGAGGATCAGATCGGTTTTATAAAAATAATAATAATAGGAACCCTAGATCTGGTTTTTTTTTTCGGTTTAGATCGGTTTTCGTCGGTTTACCTAAACAGCGGACGTTCGTCCGTACGTTCGTTTTAACGAACAGTTTTCGTTAGTTAATCACAGACAGCGAACGTTCGTTCGTTAGCCTGTTCGTCGTTTTTCTTTTTCGGGGTATTTTATCCGCGATTTTTCCGATCGCGATTTCTGTCCTGATCTTGTTTCGTGTTTTTCTTTTCGCTCGAGAGTCGGAATCAGGTGATTCAAAATCCCAGATCTTCGTCTCGAAGCCCTCTTTACGTTAGATCAACTTGAACAAAGTTTTGGCTACTGTAAAATTTGACTTTAGGCCAACTAGTAATTCAGAGCTCGTTTCTTTTGCAGTTTGAGTTTCGTTGCTTCTTTCGAGTTGATTCTTTTTGCAAACCGGAGTTCTTAAGTTGAACTTTCTGGTTAGATCTCTTATTTGAGTTTTACCCGTGCATTAGTTAAGTACTTATTGTATGCATGTTGTTTGATTGCGATAGAGTACCCGGAGTGCGCCGCTTGCTACTTTGAGTCTGTAGGTTTTGCGGATCATCAGCAAGGCAAGTAACACTTTGATCATGCTTTCCAATTACCCAGTTTTCATTGCATTAGTCAAACCCCTCACACATTGCATGAGTAGGATCAATTAACTTATGGGATTAGGAAGTAGATTGAGGTAGTACCTATTACCTGCATTACATTCAAACCCCTGGGAGTTACTTCTACGTTTGCTGATAGGACATGCTATGCTCGTAGACATGGTTTAGGTTTGAGTGAAATCCATGACAAATGTGAGTTGTTAATTAATGGTTCAACTTAAGGTGGCAACTTTAATACACATCTGGGTGGATTGAGGCACTTGGGTATTCCAGGATTGCCTGTTTTTCTTTTGGACCGCCACCCAGGTTCAAAGGGATCATGAGATTATTCATACTAGAAACTTCCGTGTGCAACCACAATGCTATTATGGGCTCTAGCATAGTATGAGTAAGTTGTGCGAACTCTTACAGTGGTGGACTAGCAGATGTAGGGGATGTAGGTTGGTACGGTCCGCCCGATCGTAAGGTGCTAGCGCTTCTGAAAGACTATGTCTCGGTCATCCGTTTCTCAAACACCATGTAGTGCGAGAAACCAAACGGAGGCGATCGAGTCTTGTGGGGAAAGTGCACAAACCTCTGCAGAGTGTACAAACTGATCATGATTAGCCGTGTCCCCGGCTATGGACATCTTGAGTATCTGGTACTTGGATTTTCATGTGCATCTCAACATGTTACTCTAATTTAATTTTGTTGGGTTTAATGATTACTTTTAATTGGGGTTGAGAGGATGTCTATCTTCTCAACGATGTTTCAACTACCATGATAGTTAATTAAAAATACATTCCTTTGAAGTAGGGAAAAATTGGCTTTACGCAAAAACTTAACCATAGAGCTTTCCACCAGCCATATTGCATATAGTATAACATTACTTTCATTGCATCTCTTGTGTTATCTTGCCAGCATATTCCATGTGCTGACCCGTTTTTCGGGCTGCAACGTTTCATGTTGCAGACTTTACACACGACGAGTAAGATGCCCTTTTTAGGTCGTGGTTCTATACTCAGTGATGCCGCTGGAGTTGATGGACTCACTTATCTTCCAAGCCTTCCGCTGTTATCGTGTTAGATGGCCTTTAGCCATGATTTGTGTAATAAATTCATCGCTGGACTATCGATGTAATAAGTGTGTGATTGCTACTCTGTTATAAATCCTTCGAGTACCATGCGTGTCAGCATTACTGATCCAGGGATGACACTGATGCATGGAGATCAGACTGTTTGAGGTCTGGTCGCTACAAAGATGGTATCAGAGCACACGCTGACTATAGGACACGACCACTAAGACAAGCCCTAGAACACTATTCACTCTTCTCTCTTCTGACTCCTCATCTTTTCTATTCTTTAGGATGGTGGAAGCAAAGCACAAGTTCATGCAACCGGATGATGACACACCGTTTGGACGACACCTGAAGGAGGTCACCAGATATCTACACATTGGATTACCAAGTTTCACTGGAACCTACAATGCCACTCTACCTGAGGAGGAGCGTTGGCTAATTCAAGCCCAAGTTCCAGGAAGGACGTATGCACCCGTCACCCCACTCATAGTATTTTCCTTTAATGCACCCACATGAAGCCTAGGAAAGAGTATGGCAGCCCACATTGCTATGGGAAGGATTGGAGAAGTCTACAAGCAGGAGTTAAAGGACACCATCTACCAGATTTGTGGACGCCGAGATGAGAATTGGGATATGATCAGCACTAGGAAGGGTATATCCATTGCAGCATTCATCCAGGAGTTGAACCACCACATTCGTCGCCAGGAGCACCAGATGTGTGCTGGGATGATAGATTTGAAGAAGGCCCTAAATAGGAATTTGGAGCTAGAAGAAGAACTCAAGTCTACACGTGACGGATATGAGGAGGAGATGAAGATACTTGTGGAGAAGAATGATGATTTGACCCGGAGGTTAGGGATACTCATGGGAGAAGAAGACGAGGAAGAAGAACCCAAGGAGATTCCACCGGAAGATTATATCATCATAGATGACACGGATTCGGAAGCTGAAGATAGCAAAGATGAAGACTATGCAGATGAAGCTGGGGCAGATATTATGGAATCCTCTGCCGACCAATATTTTTAGATGACCACCCTATGACTAGTAATTTACCACCAAGTATTAGATTTAGAGCACTTTTGTAACGATCGTTAGATTTGTAAGACCTTGTTTGAAATTGATTGGTGTGGTATGATTGTGTGTTTGTCTCATGTGCATATGGGTAGTGATTTTCCCTTAGACCTCTATTATATTCTAATCTCTTCCCTCTACACCCATCAGATGCCTCCAAGACGCGAATTCGAGTTTCCCCCTGACCTCACCCAATTGATCCAGCAGCAGAACACCCTGATGCAACTTCTTGTCCAGAACACCCAGAACAACCAGAACAACAACAACAACCCTCCACCACCACCACCTGTGGACAACCTGACACGTTTCTTAAGGTTGCAACCACCTGTCTTTGCTAGCAGCATCGAACCAATTGTGGCTGATGACTGGCTACGCAAGATTGGAAGGGATTTGACCACCGCCAATTGCTCCGAGGCTGAGAAGGTGCGATTTGCCGCACACCAGTTGTCTGGACCAGCCGCAGCATGGTGGGAGAATTACGCAGCCACTTACCCCGTAGTCAATGTGACTTGGGATCAGTTTCAGCAAGCTTTTCGTACCGCCCATGTCTCAGCTGGAGCCATGAGTATGAAGAAGCAGGAGTTTCGCAACTTGCGCCAAGGAAACCATACTGTGGCTCAGTACGTGGATGAGTTTAGTACCCTATCTCGTTATGCCCCAGATGATGTGGCTACAGATACCAAGAAGCAGGAGAGATTTATGGAAGGGCTGAATGATGAGATGAGTGTACAGCTGATGGTGGCAACTTTCAATAACTATCAGGAATTGGTTTACCGAGCCCTGATGATTAAACGGAAGCATCAACAGATTGAGAGTCGGAAGAGGAAGTATGGGCAAGAGAAGTATAATTTTGGAGCTCAGCAGAAGCCTCGCTTTACCCCTAAAGCGGTAGGACAGTTTCAGCATACCCATGGAGGGAGTAGTTCACACAACCACAATGGCACCAAGAATGGAAATGGTAATGGGAGTGGGAATGGAGCCAATGGAAACCAGAACCGCCCTGCACCGTCTACACCCACCAAGAAGGATTTTAGTCATGTCACTTGTTACAAGTGCGGGAAGACTGGACATTATGCTAATGAATGCCCAGAAGTTAAGAATGGGAACGGCAATGGAAGCGCCGGGAAGAAGCCCAACCCGTTCAACAAAGGACAAGTGAACCACGTGACTGTGGAAGAAGTAGAGGAGCAACCAGATGCAGTCATAGGTAAGTTCTTAGTTAAGACCTTTACTGCACTCGTTCTTTTCGATACTGGCGCATCGCATTCATACATTTCAAGGGGATTCGTGGATAAGTATAACCTGCCGACCCAAGCCCTTAGATCGCCCATGTTAGTAACCTCACCAGGAGCAGAGTATATGGCTAAGTCATGGTGTGATCAGTTGCCCTTAAGGATTGGTAATTACATATTCCCTTCGGACCTAATAGTATTGGAGTCACAAGGACTGGATGTGATATTAGGAATGGATTGGTTATCTAAGTATGAAGGGAATATTGAATGTGCCAGTAAGACCATTTTGCTTACTACGCCGGAAGGAAGAAGGATCAAGTATGTATCCCGGCATGAGTCAAAGAGGAGTAGATTAAATTCCCTGTCAGGAGTTGTTCAGGAGGAAGTGCCAGTAGTGAAGGATTATCTTGATGTGTTTCCAGAGGAGTTACCTGGCATGCCACCGGATAGAGATATAGAGTTTTTGATTGAACTTTTGCCAGGCACTGGGCCAATTTCTAAGAGACCCTATAGGATGACCGCAAAGGATTTGGAGGAAATTAAGAAGTAGATTAAGGAGTTACTGGATAAAGGATTTATACGCCCAAGTTCTTCGCCTTGGGGTTCGCCAGTACTTCTAGTGGAGAAGAAGGATGGATCGTTAAGAATGGTTGTTGATTACCGAGGATTGAATGAAGTAACGATCAAAAACAAGTACCCATTGCTAATGATCAATGATCTATTCGATAGATTGCAAGGAGCTAAGGTCTTTTCTAAGATCGATCTGCGATCAGGGTACCATCAATTGAAGATTCGAGAGCAAGATATCCCTAAGACGGCCTTTACCACTCGGTATGGGTTGTATGAGTATACCGTTATGTCGTTTGGTCTGACAAACGCACCGGCCTACTTTATGAACCTGATGAACAAAGTGTTTATGGAGTATTTGGATAAGTTCGTCGTAGTGTTCATAGATGATATTTTGATCTTCTCGAAGGATGAAGAGGAGCATGAAGAACATTTGCGATTGGTATTGGAGAAGCTTAGAGAGCACCAGTTGTATGCCAAGTTTAGAAAATGTGAGTTTTGGTTGAAGGAAGTCGGATTCCTCGGACATGTTATATCCGGAGAAGGAATAGCAGTAGATCCCGCCAAGGTGGAGATTGTGACCAATTGGGAAGCACCGACGACCGTTGGAGAGATCTGGAGTTTTCTTGGACTCGCAGGATACTACCGAAGATTTATCGAGAATTTCTCGAAGATTGCAAAGCCAATGACGGAGTTGTTGAAGAAGGAAACCAAGTTCAGTTGGACCGAAGAATGTGAGACTAGTTTCCAGGAGTTGAAGAAAAGGTTGGTATCATCCCCTGTGTTGATTCTGCCAGATCAACATAAGGATTATGAGGTGTACTGCGACGCTTCACGTCGAGGACTTGGAGCAGTTCTTATGCAGGAAGGAAGAGTTGTTTCGTACGCTTCACGACAACTGAAACCTCATGAGATGAACTATGCCACCCACGATTTGGAGTTAGCAGCCGTAGTGCATGCGTTGAAGACGTGGAGACATTTTCTCATAGGAGACCATTGTGATGTATATACGGACCATAAGAGTCTGAAGTATATATTCACTCAGAAGGAGTTGAATCTTAGGCAAAGGAGATGGCTGGAACTCATTAAGGATTATGACATGAGATTGCATTACCACCCCGGAAAGGCTAACGTAGTAGCTGATGCACTAAGCCGTAACAGCCATGTCAATACCCTAATGATGGAGGAGTTTCCAAAGGAGTTAGCCGAGGACCTACGAGAACTACGTTTGGAGATAGTTCCGAGAGGTTATGTAGCAACACTAGAAATCCAGTCTACCTTGATGGATAAAATCAGGAAAGCTCAGAAAGCTGACAAGGAGATTGCCGATATAAAGGAGAGGATGAGCAAAGGAAAAGCTAAAGGTTTTCGTGAGGATGAGCACGACACCTTATTGTTTGAGGATCGAATCTATGTGCCCAATGACCCGGAGATTAGGAAGTTGATTTTACAGGAGGCCCATGGTTCACCATACTCGATTCACCCTGGAAATACTAAGATGTATTTGGATTTGAAGGATATTTTCTGGTGGACCGGTATGAAGAAGGATATTGCGGAGTATGTAGCAGTTTGCGATGTATGCCAAAGAATAAAGGCAGAACATCAGAAGCCAGCAGGATTGCTACAACCTATGCCAATTCCCGAATGGAAGTGGGAGAAGCTTGGTATGGATTTTATCACCGGATTGCCCAGGACCAAAGCAGGGTATGACTCAATCTGGGTAGTAGTAGACCGATTGACGAAGGTAGCCCACTTTATCCCGGTGAAAACCAGATATACCAGTGCGAAGTTGGCTAAGATATAAATGACCAGAATTGTATGTCTGCATGGAGTTCCGAGGAGTATTGTATTTGATAGAGGAACCCAGTTCACTTCAAAGTTCTGGAATCAGTTACATGAAACTTTGGGTACCAGGCTAGAGTTTAGCACAGCGTTTCATCCGCAGACAGATGGACAGACGGAGAGGGTCAATCAGATTCTGGAGGATATGTTGAGAGCCTGTGCATTAGATTATGGATCTAGTTGGGATGACAACTTGCCTTACGCGGAGTTCTCATACAACAACAGTTACCAAACCAGTTTGAAGATGGCGCCGTTTGAGGCGTTATATGGAAGGAGATGCCGAACACCGCTGTCGTGGGATGAAGTTGGAGACCGACAGTTGTTTGGACCAGACTTAATCAAAGAGTCTGAGGAGAAGGTGAAGTTGATCTGAGATAGACTGAAAGTAGCTCAGTCCAGGCAGAAGAGTTACGCCGACTCGAAGCGCAAGGAGATAGACTATGAGATCGGAGACAGAGCATACTTGAGGGTATCACCTCTACGAGGAGTTAAACGTTTCGGAGTTAAAGGGAATTTAGCCCCAAGATTTGTGGGACCTTACCGTGTTTTGGAACGCATGGGAGAGGTTGCCTATAAGTTGGAGTTGCCCGAAGGATTGTCAGGAGTGCACGACGTGTTTCACGTTTCGCAACTGAAGAAGTGCCACGCGGTGATGGCCGATATACCGCTTAGAGACACAGTACCCCTGGAAGCAATTCAGTTGGACAGTGACCTGACCTACGAGGAGAAGCCCGTTAAGATTCTCGAATTTTCGAGTAGAGTTACCCGTAGCAAGGTTATCAAGTTTTGCAAAGTTCAGTGGAGTCACCACACCGAGGAAGAAGCCACCTGGGAACGAGAAGATGATCTACGCAAGGACCACCCACACCTGTTCTTTAGCTAAGCCGAATCTCGAGGGCGAGATTCATTCTAAGGGGGTAGGTTTGTAACATCCCAAATTTTCAATTTGGAATGTTATACATAGATCATAATTGCATTTGCATATTTTTGCATTTTGTTCGTGGAGTTCCTTGAAATTCTAAGCAACTCAAGGACCTACGGAGAGAGTTGGGGATTTTACCGTTTTCGTATTTGAGTTCGCTCGAATACCGGTACGAGGACAGAGTGATTCTAATTATTTTTCTCTCCTAAAAATATTTCTAAATAAAATAAATGAGCGGAGATAATATGACTTCTCCAAAATAACAGAAATATTGGAGGAAAAATATTAAAATCACTTTTGGTATTTTTCTGGATTTATTTTCGGATTTATTGCATAGGAAAAATACGCGTTTTTCAAAATTTCATTTAGGTCCGGGAAAAATGTTCACTTTGTCCTAAATATTATTAGAGGACGGTGAAAATTTATTTCGGGAATTTTGGAGTCCGTTTGATATTTATTTCGTTAGTTTTATTGCGCCGGGAATCTATTTAAAAAAAAAAGGAACCGACTAGGAGTCGTTTCAGCCCAGGACTATGGGCTTTATATAGCGCCAGGCCGGCCCGACTCGCCCTCAGCCCGCCCCCGCGCGAAAACCCTAGCCGCCGCCGCTGCCACGCCCGTCGCCGCCGCCGCAGCCGCGCCCGCCGCTGCCGCGCCCGCCGCAGACGCCGCCGCCCCGCCGCTCCTCTCCGGACGCCGCCGCCGCCGCCCCTCGCCGGACGCCGCCGCCGCCGCCCTCGCCGGACCCGCCGCCCCGCCGCCCCTTGCCGGAGCCGCCGCCCGCCGGACTCGAGGTAGAAGCCGCCACGGTTTTTTTTTTCTTTACAGGATCAGATCGGTTTTATATAAAAAAAATAATAGGAACCCTAGATCTAATTTTTTTTCGGTTTAGATCGGTTTTCGTCGGTTTACCTGAACAGCGGACGTTCGTCCGTACGTTCGTTTTAACGAACAATTTTCGTTAGTTAATCGCAGACAGCGAACGTTCGTTCGTTAGCCTGTTCGTCGTTTTTCTTTTTCGGGGTATTTTATCCGCGATTTTTCCGATCGCGATTTCTGCCCTGATCTTGTTTCGCGTTTTTCTTTTCGCTCGAGAGTCGGAATCAGGTGATTCAAAATCCCAGATATTTGTCTCGAAGCCCTCTTTACGTTAGATCAACTTGAACAAAGTTTTGGCTACTGTAAAATTTGACTTTAGGCCAACTAGTAATTCAGAGCTCGTTTCTTTTGCAGTTTGAGTTTCGTTGCTTCTTTCGAGTTGATTCTTTTTGCAAACCGGAGTTCTTAAGTTGAACTTTCTGGTTAGATCTCTTATTTGAGTTTTACCCGTGCATTAGTTAAGTACTTATTGTATGCTTGTTGTTTGATTGCGATAGAGTACCCGGAGTGCGCCGCTTGCTACTTTGAGTCTCTAGGTTTTGTGGATCATCAGCAAGGCAAGTAACACTTTGATCATGCTTTCCAATTACCCAGTTTTCATTGCATTAGTCAAACCCCTCACACATTGCATGAGTAGGATCAATTAACTTGTGGGATTGGGAAGTAGATTGAGGTAGTACCTATTACCTGCATTACATTCAAACCCCTGTGAGTTACTTCTACGTTTGCTGATAGGACATGCTATGCTCGTAGACGTGGTTTGGGTTTGAGTGAAATACATGACAGATGTGAGTTGTTAATTAATGGTTCAACTTAAGGTGGCAACTTTAATACACATCTGGGTGGATTGAGGCACTTGGGTATTCCAGGATTGCCTGTTTTTCTTTTGGACCGCCACCCAGGTTCAAAGGGATCATGAGATTATTCATACTAGAAACTTCCGTGTGCAACCACAATGCTATTATGGGCTCTAGCATAGTATGAGTAAGTTGTGCGAACTCTTACAGTGGTGGACTAGCAGATGTAGGTTGGTACGGTCCGCCCGATCGTAAGGTGCTAGCGCTTCTGAAAGACTATGTCTCGGTCATCCGTTTCTCAAACACCATGTAGTGCGAGAAACCAAACGGAGGCGATCGAGTCTTGTGGGGAAAATGCACAAACCTCTACAGAGTGTACAAACTGATCATGATTAGCCGTGTCCCCGGTTATGGACATCTTGAGTATCTGGTACTTAGATTTTCATGTGCATCTCAACATGTTACTCTAATTTAATTTTGTTGGGTTTAATGATTACTTTTAATTGGGGTTGAGAGGATGTCTATCTTCTCAACGATGTTTCAACTACCATGATAGTTAATTAAAAATACATTCCTTTGAAGTAGGGAAAAATTGGCTTTACGCAAAAACTTAACCATAGAGCTTTCCACCAGCCATATTGCATATAGTATAACATTACTTTCATTGCATCTCTTGTGTTATCTTGCCAGCATATTCCATGTGCTGACCCGTTTTTCGGGCTGCAACGTTTCATGTTGCAGACTTTACACACGACGAGTAAGATGCCCTTTTTAGGTCGTGGTTCTATACTCAGTGATGCCGCTGGAGTTGATGGACTCACTTATCTTCCAAGCCTTCCGCTGTTATCGTGTTAGATGGCCTTTAACCATGATTTGTGTAATAAATTCATCGCTGGACTATCGATGTAATAAGTGTGTGATTGCTACTCTGTTATAAATCCTTCGAGTACCATGCGTGTCAGCATTACTGATCCAGGGATGACACTGATGCATGGAGATCAGACTGTTTGAGGTCTGGTCGCTACATTTACTTGCCTCAGAAATAATATGGTGGATTTACTACCATCTTAAACTTTTTAAAACGTTTGTGAATTTTAAAAAACAATAGGCATTTCAAAAATTGTTCGCAAATTAGAAATATTTGTGAATTTGGAACAAATGAAAAAGGCACAAAAGGAAAAAAAAATCAGTCCAGGGAAGGTTAACCTTCCCAAAACTGGAGGAGAAATAGAGAGTGAAAGCCACAAAATGGGCCGGCCCATGTAGCGTGACTGCCTCGTGGCCTTCGCGCCACCAGCTCGCCGAGCAATCCAGGAAAAGGAGAGAGGATTCTCTCTCTCAAAAAAAGTTATAGTAGATAGGAGGATAACCTGGTGGCCTTCGCGCCGCCAACTCCCTGCAGCCCCGCGGTGACTATTTATCGCCTTACACGAGCACACAAGGGACATATCGCCGAAGGGGTCTATTAATTGGGCTGGCCCATTCGCGTGCATCTAATGAAAGAAAAGGCAGAGAGGATTGGGTGTGCTCAGGAATTCGAACCCTGCTCTTTCGGCTAAGGGCATGTACAATGATTTTATCTTTGGAATGTTAGATAAGATAAATGATGAGATGGAGGAGAGAGAAATCATAAGAAAAGACTTGTCTTCTCTTATTTAAGAAAAGACAAGAGATGACCTCTTTAACACAATATGTTTCATCACGTTTCCAAGAATACCTAGTTATTGAAGATAAGGCTAAGAGATGACCCATTGTACACATGTTCTTTTGACATCTCTAAATTACATGAAAGACTTAAGATAAGACTATCTTTTCAATCATTGAATATGCCCTAAGAGTAAGTGCGGCTAGCCATTGTGCTAGATTCGTGTTTGTGAAATATAAGTAGGGCGACTTTTCTTAACACGAAACAAGCTGCACTTTTCACTGTTTATTCTTTGTTTTATTTCAAGTTTTTTTTGTATTTCTCCATTTTTTCTCTGTTCATTGTTTTTTTCTTTAGTTTTTTCTTCTCCATTTTTCCTTTGGCGATTTTTTATTCTCCAATTTTGTTTTTCAATTTGTTTTTTGTATATTTGTTTTCGTCTACATTTTCGTATATGTCAATTTTTTTAATAATTTATCAATATTATTTTTTATACATGTTCAACATTGTCCAAATACTTATTCAACATTTCTAAACACTTGCTCAACATTTTACAAATTCTTCAGCGGTCTTCAAATACATGTTGAACATTTTTTTAATACTCGTTCAACATTTTTTAATACTTATTCAACATTATCAAATACTTGTTCAACATATCGAATATTTATAAAACATTTTTAAAATACTTGTTTTATATTTTTCAAATAGTCATTCAACAATTCTTATTACTTATTCAATATTTTCCATGTAATTTTCAACATTTTTAATAATTATTCAAAATTTACAAATACCTTTTCAACATTTTTCAAATACGTGTTGAAATTTTTTAAATACTTATTCAACATTTCTCAAATACTTGTTCAGCATTTTTCTCATACTTGTTCAACATTTAATACTTATTCAAAAATTTCAAATACTTGTTCAAATTTTTTCAAATACTTGTTTAATATTTTTAATACTTATTCAACATTTTTAAAATAATTATTCAACATTTTTTAAATGTGTTTTTGAATAGTGTTTATTGTATATATATGTATAATATTTTGAAATATAAATAAAAGCACAAAAATAAAGCAAAAATGAGAAAAGAAAACAGAAAAGAAAGGCAATTGCCTCCCGCACGGCTGGGCTGTCCCTTCTGGGCTCGCCCCGACGCGAGTTATCATCGTTTGCTCGCGTAAGGCGATAAATAGGGGTGCCCCCTGCAACCCTTGCTCTCCGGCTTCCGCCCCACACTGTCGTTGCTGGCCTGCTATTTTGGCTGCTGCCACCGAGCAATAGCCCGCTGTTCGACTAGGTAATATTTCCCTCCTCATTTCCCGTGACTGAGACTGAAGATGAATACACTGCTGTTGCTGGCCTCGTTAAGCACCGAGTTTAAAATTGTAGACTTATTGTGTAATTGGTCCATATTCTTGATGTTTTGTTATTTTGTATGGGGTATTTTTTGGTTATTTATGATTTATTTTTGGGATGGTTATAGGAGCTAAAGATGTGTTGGAAAAAAATTGGCATGGGGTTTGCTCCATTCCTCGCTCCGCCACTTACTCTGAATATCTCCTCGATTTGGATGATTTAGGGTTTCATTTGTGTTGCGATTTGTTTGGTATGAACACTAGCACACGAAATGGATCTAGTATGATGGACTTGCCATGTAGTATTTTTTTTTTACAAATTACCCCGAATAGTTCAAGTTTTGGGCTTAAATTTAAATTGGTTGGCAATATTCTTTTGTCAGTTTGGTTAGGGATATTTTGATCTTTCCGACCTCTCATTTCTGTCACCCCGCAAAGAAACATGATCAAATGTAATGCGTGGCATTTTATCAAATGGCAAAGCTAAGTTTGGGTAATTTGATCAATTGCATAGAAAGATGGGACATTTTGGCCGGGGCAGAGCAAACATGGGGCATTTTATCAACTAGCCCTGAATTTTTTGGTGGGAAAAAAGGGAGTATAGGGAGCGGTTCATGGCGGCCATGGAAAATGACTACATACAAAGGGGTTGTGCTCCTAGGGATGCCTCCTTCGCTACAGTGGAAGACGACGGGGAGGAGCAGCACCTCAACCCTTTCCTCTCGGAACGACGCCCTCATCTTTGAGAGTCCAGTTTAGGTGTGTGGTATCATCTTGCCATCGATCTGTTTGTGCCGCTGATGTGCTTCTGGATTGTTCACCAATTGTATATGTGGGATGCAGGAATGTAGCATCGCGGGCATGGTGGGTGGAGGAGGCTGGTGCGGCGGAGGTGGTGGACAACAAGGGGAGGCTCTGCTGACCACCGGTGTCATATAGGGTGGCAAGCTCTACAACAATGTCGGGGAGATCGGGTATGCTAGATGTTTGATGAAATGCCGTAGCAATGCAGCATGTCCCAGATTCCTTGTATTTGATTGTGCACACCTATTGCCCACAATTTAGACTAGTTTCATCATATTGCACTCAAGATAGTGAACTAGTGCAATATCATTGCTGAGAAATTATGCATGAATTCCCAAAAAGGCTTTCACCTGGGTTGATAAATCAAGAGCCGAGCAATACAACCAAGATAAAACATAAAGAAAAAAACCCAAAAAGAAACTGCAAAGATACAAGAAGCTACAGAACAGCTAACATGATACGAATGCACCAATCAAGCTTGAGCATCGAAGCCCTCAGCGAACTCCAGATCCTGCCATAGATGTGAGGAGGGCAAGGGAGCAGCCCTCCACCTGAGGAGGAAAATACCCCGCCAACTCCCATGAGGCCAAGACCAATGACCCGCCCTCCACCTCCGAAGAAGGCCCCCTGGCTTCTCATACCACATCATAGGGACGCTCTGCCGTCGGCTAGCAGATCCACTCACCCCCGAGAACTCATGAGCATGACCAGCCGATTCCCGGGGAGAACACGACAAGCATGGAGACCACATCTTGAAGAGCCGCAACCTGGGCCACATCACTATCGTCGGAAGGAATCTTGATGCCAGCCACAAGCCACCGAGTAGGAACACACCTGAAGAACACCGGTGAAAGATCATGGATGTCGCCTAGAGGGGGGATAGGTGCTTTAAAATAATTAAAGTTTAGGCTTGAACAAATGCGGAATAAACCTAGCGGTTAATTTTTCAAGCACAAAGCCTACAACAACTAGGCTCACCTATGTGCACCAACAACCTATGCTAAGCAAGAAAAACAACTAGGTGATAGCAAGATATATAGCAAGAAATAATATGGCTATCACAAAGTAAAGTGCATAAGTAAAGGGCTCGGGTAAGAGATAACCGAGGCACGCAGAGACGACGATGTATCCCGAAGTTCACACCCTTGCAGATGCTAATATCCGTTTGTAGCGGTGTGGAGGTACAATGCTCCTCAAGAAGCCACTAGGGCTACCTTAATCTCCTCACGCCCTCGCACAATGCAAGATGCCGTGATTAGACTAAGGAACCCTTGAGGGTGTTCACTGAACCCGTACAAAATGGCAACCCTTGGGGGCGGTCACCGAAACCCGTCAAATTGCTCGGGGCGATCTCCACAACAGAATTGGAGACCCCGACGCTTGCCCGGATCTTTATACCACAATGATGGAGCTTCGAACACCACCAACCGTCTAGGGCACCAAGGCACCCAAGAGGAACAAGCTCAAGGGTACCAAGCACCCAAGTGTAATAAGCTTCTCAACTTCAATTTCACGTATAACCGTGGAGAACTAAAACTGATGCACCAAATGCAATGGCAAGGGCACACAGAGTGCCCAAGTCTCTCACTACCAAATCACACCAAAGCAACAAAAGCTATGGAGGAATATGAGAGGTAGAATAAGATGGAGAACACCAAGAACTCCAAGATCTAGATCCAAGGGGTTCCCCTCCCATAGAGGAGAAAATGATTGGTGGAAATGTGGATCTAGATCTCCTCTCTCTTATCCAACCAAAACTAGCAAAAATCCATGGAGGGATTGAGAGATAGCAAGCTCGAAGAAGGTCAACATGGGGGGAAGAACACGAGATAAAGAGATTAGGTTCATTGGGGAAGAAGACCCCCTTTTATAGGAGGGAAAAATACAACCGTTACCCCCACCACTCGGCCCTAAGCGAGCGGTACCGCCGCTTGGTCCAGCGGTACTACCACTGGGGCCGCGCTCAGCAGCAGGGAGGAAGGAGCAGGAGAGAGAGAAGGTACGAGAGGCACTAGTAGCAGCGGTTGGGCGGTACTACCGCTCATGAGCGGTACTACCGCATCTACTGCCACTACTACTGCCGCTGAACCCGACACCAAAATATTGCGTCCCGAGTCAAGGCGGTACTAGAGCGACACTGAGCGGAACCACCGCTTGGAGCCATGGGCGGTACTACCGCCTGTGGCTCTTAGGCGGTACTACCGCTCAGTATCACGGTACTACCGCTGTCCCCCTCTCTGAGAAAAGCAGATGCAATAAGAGAAACCAGAACTGCCATAACTTCCGCATATGAGCTCCGAATTGAGCAAACTCAAGCTTGTAGGATAGAGGAAGACGAGTAGCATCAAAACACAGGGGAGGGGAGGAATGCCTAAGATATAGAGGAGTGAACCCTTCATCAGAGAAGAACCGGCATAACCTCCAACATCGAAAACATCATAGAAGATGCATGTGAACTCCGTTTTCGATGAACTTGAGCCTGTCAAGAAGATGACCGAAAGATCCAAATCTCACAAGGAGAAAAACCAAATAAGAACCAAGAAAGATTATGCAATGATGCAATGGTTTGAGCTCTCTACGAATGATACGATCAAGCTACTCACTTGAGAGCCTCCCTTGATAGTACGTCAATCGATCCTATAACCCGGTCTCTCAACTACCATCATAAGACCGGTAAAATATAAACCTATCAAGGGCAAACCTTTGCTTTGCACATAGTCCACTTGAGCTAGATGATGACGATCCCGACTCCCTCAACTTGGACCACCTTTCTTGATTACAATGGCTCGGTGAAGACTAGTTGATTGCTCCCCCATACTCCACTATGGGTGAGCCACTCTTCGGCACATCTTCACATGCCCATTCACTACTAGGGAAAACCTTATACACAGAACTTTAGCAGCAGCGCTGGTTAAAAAAGCACGCTAGTGCTAACTAGCAGTAGCGCGTTGGCGAAAACCGTGCTACAGATACATATGTAGCAGTAGCGCGTATAACGATAAAAGCGCTACTACTAAAATTCCCACTGCTAAGCCGATAGGCTGCACATAGTAGTAGTGATCTTATAGGAACAGCGCTACCGCTACTAGTTTTGTAGCAGCACGTTTACGTAGAAAGGCGCTACTGCTAATGAAAATAAAATTAAATGGAAAGCAAATTGAAAAGTAAATGAAAATGAAAGAAATAGAAAAAGGAGAAAGGAAAAAATAAAATGTAAAGAAAAATATATGAAAAAGGGAAAAAGAGAAAGGAATAGCAGTAGCGCATCTTCTGAAACGCGCTGTACCTAACTTAGCAGCAGCGCACTTACTGGAATGCGCTACTGCCACTTTTGACTTAACCGCGCGGTTAATTCTTCCCCACAACCACTTCCCCCAAATCCCACTCCTCCGCTATCGCCGCCGCCGTCGCCCTGCATCGCCGTCGACCGCCGCGCGCTCTCTCGTCACTCTCCGCACACCCTCGACGCCGCCCCGACCCCGACCTCGACACCGCCCCCGACCCCGACCTCGACGCCACCCTCCGCCGCGCGCCCGAGCCCCGACCCTGACCTCGACGCCGCCTGCCCCTCCCTCGTCGCAGGCACCCGAGGTGAGCACGCCTCCTCCTCCCCCTCCCCTACCTCTGCCTAGCTAAAGCTCCTAGGGTTCTTCAAATTTTAGATTGCATCAAATTAGTTAGGGTTCATCAAATTAGGTGGTAATTAGGGCAGTAGTTCCTAGGTACTAATTAGTTAGTAAGAACTAGGGCGGTAGTGACAAATAGAATTAGTAAGAAATTTAATAAAACTAGTTGAACTAGTATTTTTTTAGTAAAAACTAGTTGAATTAATAGAACAAGTCTATTTTTATTAAGAAAATTAATATAACTAGTTGAACTAGTTTATTTTTAGTAAGAACTATTTTATTTTTATTTATATTAAGTTTATTTTTAGTAAGAACTAGTTAAATTAATAGAACTAGTTGAACATGTCACATTTGTTGTTATTTTTTTAGTTAAAGCAATTATTCCTGCATCGACGTCGACGATGCCTATCCCACATCCTCGTCGTCGACTCGGCGGAGGACACCTGCTTGACCAAATGGGCCATGTCCGGGACTGGGCTCCGCCAGGCTGATACTGGGAGGCGCTACCTACCCGGGGGCGCAACTTGGTGAGGAGCCAGCCCGTCGTTGACCCGAACCTTCTTTGGTGGCGCCCGCGTGGGCCAGTGACAGTGCAGAGACTTGAGGACCCCGCGGAGGTGGTACGTCACCGTGTCAGCATGGAGGACGAGCATGTCTGTCGCTACATGGTTGCGTTGGAGGGCAGGTTCTCCAACACCTGGCAGGTTTTTCAGGGATCTCACTGGAGCTATGATCATGGGATGGTTCCTTCTCTTTGGGTATCCGCCGCCCGCGTCGATACCCGTCGTCCTCTAGGGTTTTAGTTGTATTAGTGATGTTATATGTATGATACTATTCAGGATGTATTAGTGATAATATTCGACGATGTACGGACGCAAGAGAGCTCGTTCCATCTCAGTATAAGCGAGATATAGCTCTTGCGCTGATGAGGGGCTCTCTCCTAAGTGTGATGCCCCATGTGGGCTAGCCCAGGCCCAGGGCATTGGTTTTCTTTCTTACCATTACATATATGATTCAATTTGCATAAAACAGCCTATATGATTGATTTACTTGCCTAAAAAATAATATGGCAGATTTACTTCCATCTTAAACTTTTTAAAACGTTTGTGAATTTTAAAAAACATTAGGCATTTCAAAAATTGTTCTGAAATTAGAAATGTTTGTGAATTTGGAACAAATGAAAAAGGCACAAAAGGAAAAATAAAAAATAAAATAAAAAAGAAAACCCCATGGAAGGTTAACCTTCCCAAAACTAGAGGAGAAATAGGGAGTGAAAGCCACAAAATGGGCCGGCCCATGTAGCGTGACTGCCTGGTGGCTTTCGCGCCACCAGCTCGCCGAGCAATCCAGGAAAAGGAGAGAGGATTCTCTCTCAAAAAAAGTTATAGTAGATAGGAGGATGACCTGGTGGCCTTCGCGCCGCCAACTCCCTGCAGCCCCGCGGTGACTATTTATCGCCTTACACGAGCACACAAGGGACATATCGGCGAAGGGGTCTATTAATTGGGCTGGCCCATTCGCGTGCATCTAATGAAAGAAAAAGCAGAAGAGGAATGGGTGTGCTCAGGAATTCGAACCCTGCTCTTTCGGTTAAGGGCATGTACAATGATTCTATCTTTGGAATGTTAGATAAGATAAATGATGAGGTGGAGGAGAGAGAAATCATAAGAAAAGACTTGTCTTCCCTTATTTAAGAAAAGACAAGAGATGGCCTCTTTAGCACAATATGTTTCATCACGTTTTTAAGAATACCTACTTATTGAAGATAAGACTAAGAGATGACCCATTGTATACATGTTCTTTTGACATCTCTAAATTACATGAAAGACTTAAGATAAGACTATGTTTTCAACCATTGAATATGCCCTAAGAGTAAGTGCGGCTAGCCATTGTGCCCGATTCGTGTTTGTGAAATATAAGTAGGGCGACTTTTCTTAACACGAAACAAGCTGCACTTTTCACTGTTTATTCTTTGTTTTATTTCTAGTTTTTTTTGTATTTCTTTGTTTTTTCTCTGTTCATTGTCTTTTTCTTTAGTTTTTTTCTGCTCCATTTTTCCTTTGGCGTATATGTCAATTTTTTTTAATAATTTATCAGTATTAGTTTGTATACATGTTCAACATTGTCCAAATGCTTATTCAACATTTCTAAACACTTGCTCAGCATTTTACAATTTATTGAGCTGTCTTCAAATACATGTTGAATATTTTTTGAATACTCGTTCAACACTTTTAATAGTTATTCAACATTATCAAATACTTGTTCAACATTTCGAATATTTATTCAACATTTTTAAAATACTTGTTTAATTTTTTTCAAATAGTCATTCAACAATTCTTAATACTTATTCAATATTTTCCATATAATTGTTCAACATTTTTAATAATTATTCAAAATTTACAAAACATTTTCAACATTTTTCAAATACGTGTTGAAATTTTTTAAAATACTTATTCAAGATTTCTCAAATACTTGTTCAACATTTTTCTCATACTTGTTCAACATTTAATACTTATTCAAAATTTTCAAATACTTGTTCAACATTTTTCAAATACTTGTTTAATACTTTTTAATACTTATTCAACATTTTTAAAACAATTATTCAACCTTTTTTAAATGTGTTTTTGAATAGTATTTATTGTATATATATGTAGTATATTTTGAAATATAAATAAAAGCACAACAATAAAGCAAAAATGAGAATAGAAAACAGAAAAAGAAAGGCAATTGCCTCCCGCGCGGCTGGGCCGGCCCTTCTGGGCTCGCCCCGATGCGAGTTATCCTCGTTTGCTCGCGTAAGGCGATAAATAGGGGTGCCCCCTGCAACCCTTGCTCTCCGGCTTCCGCTCCGCACTGTCGTTGCTGGCCTGCTATTTTGGCTGCTGCCACCGAGCAATAGCCGGCTGTTCGACTAGGTAATATTTCCCTCCTCATTTCCCGTGACTGAGACTGAAGATGAATACACTGATGTTGCTGGCCTCGTTAAGCACCGAGTTGAAAATTGTAGACTTACTGTGTAATTGGTCCATATTCTTGATGTTTTGTTATTTTGTATGGGGTATTTTTTGGTTATTTATGATTTATTTTTGGGATGGTTATAGGAGCTAAAGATGTGTTGGAAAAAAATTGGCCTGGAGTTTGCTCCATTCCTCGCTCCGCCACTTACTCTGAATATCTCCTCGATTTGGATGATTTAGGGTTTCATTTGTGTTGCGATTTGTTTGGTATGAACACTAGCACACGAAATGGATCTAGTATGATGGACTTACCATGTAGTATTTTTTTTACAAATTTCCCCGAATAGTTCAATTTGGGCTAAAAGTTAAATTGGTTGGTAATATTCTTTTGTTAGTTTGGTTAGGGATATTTTGATCTTTCCGACCTCTCATTTCTGTCACCCCGCAAAGAAACATGATCAAATGTAATGCGTGCCATTTAATCAAATGGCAAAGCTAAGTTTGGGTAATTTGATCAATTGCATAGAAAGATGGGACATTTTGGCCGAGGCAGAGCAAACATGGGGCATTTTATCAACTAGCCCTGAATTTTTGGTGGGAAAAAAGGGAGTATAGGGAGCGGTTCATGGCGGCCATGGAAAATGACTACAGACAAAGGGGTTGTGCTCCTAGGGATGCCTCCTTCGCTACAGTGGAAGACGACGGGGAGGAGCAGCACCTCAACCCTTTCCTCTCGGAACGACGCCCTCATCTTTGAGAGTCTAGTTTAGGTGTGTGGTCTCGTCTTGCCATTGATCTGTTTGTGCCGCTGATGCACTTCTGTATTGTTCACCGATTGTATATGTGGGATGCAGGAATGTTGCATCGCGGGCATGGTGGGTGGAGGAGGCTGGTGCGGCGGAGGTGGTGGACAACAAGGGGAGGCTCTGGCTGACCACCAGTGTCATACAGGGTGGCAAGCTCTACTACAACGTCGGGGAGATCAGGTATGCTAGATGTTTGATGAAATGCCGTAGCAATGCATCATGTCCCAGATTCCTTGTATTTGATTGTGCACACCTATTGCCCACAATTTAGAGTAGTTTCATTATATTGCACTCAAGATAGTGAACTAGTGCAATATCATTGCTGAGAAATTATGCATGAATTCCCCAAAAGGCTTTCACCTGGGTTGATAAATCAAGAGCCGAGCAATACAACCAAGATAAAACATAAAGAACAAAACCAAAAAAGAAACTGCAAAGATACAAGAAGCTACAGAACAGCTAACATGATACGAATGCACCAAGCAAGCTTGAGCATCGAAGCCCTCAGCGAACTCCAGATCCTGCCATAGATGTGAGGAGGGCAAGGGAGTAGCCCTCCACCTGAGGAGGAAAATACCCGGCCAACTCCCATGAGGCCACCACCAATGACCCGCCCTCCACCGCCGAAGAAGGCCCCCTGGCTTCTCATACCACATCATAGGGATGCTATGCCGTCGGCTAGCAGAGCCACTCACCCCTGAGAACTCATGAGCAAGACCAGCCGATTCCCGGGGAGAACACGACAAGCATGGATACCACATCTTCAAGAGCCACAACCTGGGCCACATCACTATCGTCGGAAGGAATCTTGACGCCAGCCACAAGCCACCGAGTAGGAACACACCTGAAGAACACCGATGAAAGATCATGGATGTCGCCTAGAGGGGGGATAGGTGCTTTAAAATAATTACAGTTTAGGCTTGAACAAATGCGGAATAAACCTAGCGGTTAATTTTTCAAGCACAAAACCTACAACAACTAGGCTCACCTGTGTGCACCAACAACTTATGCTAAGCAAGAAAAACAACTAGGTGATAGCAAGATATATAGCAAGAAACAATATGGCTATCACAAAGTAAAGTGCATAAGTAAAGGGCTCGGGTAAAAGATAACCGAGGCATGCAGAGACAACGATGTATCCCGAAGTTCACACCCTTGTAGATGCTAATCTCCATTTGTAGCGGTGTGGAGGTACAATGCTCCTCAAGAAGCCACTAGGGCCACCTTAATCTCCTCACGCCCTCGCACAATGCAAGATGCCGTGATTCCACTAAGGAACCCTTGAGGGTGGTCACTGAACCCGTACAAATGGCAACCCTTGGGGGCAGTCATCGAAACCCGTCAAATTGCTCGGGGCGATCTCCACAACCGAATTGGAGACCCCGACGCTTGCCCGAATCTTTACACCACAATGATGGAGCTTCGAACTATTGGGGAACGTAGCATAATTCAAAAAATTTCCTACGCTTCACCAAGATCAATCTAAGGAGTCATCTAGCAACGAGCATAATGGAGTGCATCTACATACCCTTTTGTAGATCGCGTGCAGAAGCGTTCGAAGGAACGTGGATGAAGTAGTCGTACTCTTCGTGATCCTCGTCACCGATGATCCCAGCGCCGAACGGACGGCACCTCCGCATTCAACACACGTATGGTACAGCGACGTCTCCTCCTTCTTGATCCAGCAAGGGGGGGAGGAGAGGTTGACAGAGATCCAGCAGCATGACGGCGTGGTGGTGGATGCAACAGGAAAACCTGCAGGGCTTCGCCGGCGCCCTGCAAGAGGAGAAGGAAGTGTGACGGGAGGGGGGAGAGGCGCCAAAGGCTTGGGGTGCGGCTGCCCTCTCCCCCCCACTATATATAGGGGCCAGGGGGGCGCCGGCCCTAGGGAGATCAGATCTCCTAGGGGGCGGCGGCCAGAGGGGGGAGACTTGCCCCCCAAGGCATAGGGGGCGCCCCCTCCCCCTAGGGTTTCAACCCTAGGCGCATGGAGGGGGGACCCATGTGGTGCGCCAGCCCACCAGGGGCTGGCCCCTTCCCCTTTGCGGCCTACGGGGCCCTCCGGGATGGGTGGCCCCACCCGATGGACCCCCGGGACCCTTCCGGAACTCCTCGTGACGTCCGGGATCTCATCCGGGACTCCAAACAACATTCGGGTTTCCATGTGCATGTATCTCTACAACCCTAGCGTCACCGAACCTTAAGTGTGTAGACCCTAAGGGTTCGGGAGACACGCAGACATGACCGAGACGACTCTCCGGTCAATAACCAACAGCGGGATCTGGATACCCATGTTGGTTCCCACGTGTTCCTCGATGATCTCATTGGATGAACCACTGTGTCAAGGATTCACTCAATCCCGTATGTTATTCCCTTTGTCTATCGGTACGGCACTTACCCGAGATTCGATCGTCGGTATGCCCGATACCTCGTTCAATCTCGTCATGGCAAGTCTCTTTACTCGTTCCGTAATCCATCATCCCGTGACTAACTCCTTAGTCACTTTGAGCTCATTATGATGATGTCTTACCGAGAGGGCCTAGAGGTACCTCTCCGTCATACGGAGTGACAATATCCCAGTCTCGGTTCGTACCAACTCAACAGACACTTTCGGAGATACCCGTTGCGTACCTTTATAGCCACCCAGTTACGTTGTGACGTTTGGCACACCCAAAGTATTCCTACGGTACCCGGGAGTTGCACAACCTCATGGTCTAAGGAATAAATACTTGACACCGGAAAAGCTTAAGCATTACGAACTATACAATCTCGTGCTAGGCTCAGGATTGGGTCTTGTCCATCACATCATTCTCCTAATGATGTGATCCCGTTATCAATGACATCCAATGTCCATGGTCAGGAAACCGTGACCATCTGTTGATCAACGAGCTAGTAACTAGAGGCTTACCAGGGACATGTTGTGGTCTATGTATTCACACATGTATCGCTGTTTCCGTACAATACAATTCAAGCATGAATAACAGACAATTATCATGAACAAGGAAATATAATAATAATACTTTTATTATTGCCTCTAGGGCATATTTCCAACAGTCTCCCACTTGCACTAGAGTCAATAATCTAGTTACATTGTGATGAATCGAACACCCTTAGAGTTCTCGTGTTGATCATGTTTTGCCCGTGGAAGAGGTTTAGTCAACGGGTCTGCGACATTCAGATCCGTATGCACTTTACAAATATCTATGTCTCCATCTTGAACATAATTCCGGATGGAGTTGAAACGGCGCTTGATGTGCTTGGTCTTGTTGTGAAACCTGGGCTCCTTGGTAATGGCAATAGCTCCAGTGTTGTCACAGAAGAGAGTCATCGGGCTTGACGCGCTTGGAATGACTCCTAGGTCGGTGATGAACTCCTTTATCCAGACTCCTTCTTGCGCTGCTTCGCAAGCAGCTATGTACTCCGCTTCACATGTAGAATGCGCCACGACGCTCTGCTTGCAACTGCACCAGCTGACTGCTGCACCATTCAAAATATACACGTATCCGGTTTGTGACTTTGAGTCATCCAGATCCGTGTCGAAGCTAGCATCGACGTAACCCTTTACGACGAGCTCTTCGTCACCTCCATAAACGAGAAACATATCCTTAGTCCTTTTCAGGTACTTCAGGATGTTCTTGACCGCTGTCCAGTGTTCCATACCGGGATCACTTTGGTACCTCCCCACCAAACTTATGGCAAGGTTCACATCAGGTCTGGTACACAGCATGGCATACATGATAGAACCTATGGCTGAGGCATAGGGAATGACACTCATCTTTTCTCTATCTTCTGCCGTGGTCGGTGACTGAGCCTTGCTCAATCTCATACCTTGCAAAACAGGCAAGAACCCCTTCTTGGACTGATCCATATTGAACTTCTTCAATATCTTGTCAAGGTATGTGCTTTGCGAAAGACCAATGAGGCGTCTTGATCTATCTCTATAGATTTTGATGCCTAATATGTAACCAGCTTCTCCAAGGTCCTTCATTGAAAAACTCTTATTCAAGTAGGCCTTTATGCTCTCCAAGAATTCTATATCATTTCCCATCAGCAATATGTCATCCATATATAATATGAGAAATGCTACAGAGCTCCCACTCACTTTCTTGTAAATACAGGCTTCTCCCCAAGTCTGTATAAAGCCAAACGCTTTGATCACATCATTAAAGCGAATATTCCAACTCCGAGATGCTTGCACCAGCCCGTATATCGAGCGCTGGAGCTTGCATACCTTGTTAGCATTCTCTGGATCGACAAAACCTTCCGGCTGCATCATATACAGCTCTTCCTTGAGGAAGCCATTAAGGAATGCCGTTTTGACGTCCATTTGCCATATCTCATAATCATAGAATGCGGCAATTGCTAACATGATTCGGACGGACTTTAGCATCGCTACGGGAGAGAAAGTCTCGTCATAGTCAATCCCTTGAACTTGTCGATAACCCTTAGCGACAAGCCGAGCCTTATAGATGGTCACATTACCATCCGCGTCTGTCTTCTTCTTAAATATTCATTTATTTTCTATGGCGTGCCTATCATCGGGCAAGTCCACCAAAGTCCATACTTTGTTTTCATACATGGATTCTATCTCGGATTTCATGGCTCCAAGCCATTTATTGGAATCCGGGCCCGCCATCGCTTCTTCATAGTTCGAAGGTTCACCGTTGTCTAATAACATGATTTCCATGACAGGGTTGCCGTACCACTCTGGTGCGGAACGTGTCCTTGTGGACCTTCGAAGTTCAGTAGTAACTTGATCTGTATCTTCATGATCATCATCATTAACTTCCTCCCTTGTCGGTGCAGGCACCTCAGGAACAATTTCCTGCGCTGCGCTACTTTCCGGTTCGGGAGGGGTGACTGTCACCTCATCAAGTTCTACTTTCCTCCCACTCACTTCTTTCGAGAGAAACTCTTTTTGCAGAAAGGAACCATTCTTGGCAACAAAGACTTTGCCTTCGGATCTGTGGTAGAAGGTGTACCCAATTGTTTCCTTTGGGTATCCTATGAAGACACATTTTTCCGATTTGGGTTCGAGCTTCTCAGGTTGAAGTTTCTTGACATAAGCATCGCAACCACAAACTTTTAGAAATGACAGCTTAGGTTTCTTGCCAAACCAAAGTTCATATGGTGTCGTCTCAACGGATTTCGACGGAGCCCTATTTAAAGTGAATGCGGTAGTCTCTAAAGCATAGCCCCAAAAAGATAGCGGTAAGTCGGTGAGAGACATCATAGATCGCACCATGTCCAACAGGGTACGATTTCGACGTTCGGAAACACCGTTATGCTGAGGTGTTCCGGGCGGTGTCAATTGTGAAACAATTCCATAGTTCCTAAGGTGCGTGCCAAATTCATGACTCAAATATTCACCCCCACGATCCGATCGCAAGAACTTTATTTTTCTGTCACGTTGATTCACCACCTCATTCTGAAATTCCTTGAACTTTTCAAAGGTCTCAGACTTGTGCTTCATTAAGTAGATATACCCATATCTACTCAAGTCATCTGTGAGGGTGAGAACATAACGATAGCCTCCGCGAGCCTCAACACTCATTGGACCGCACACATCGGTATGTATGATTTCCAATAAGTTGGTTGCTCGCTCCATTGTTCCAGAGAATGGAGTCTTGGTCATCTTGCCCAAGAGGCATGGTTCGCACGTGTCAAATGATTCATAATCAAGAGACTCCAGAAGTCCATCTGCATGAAGCTTCTTCATACGTTTGACACCAATATGACCAAGGCGGCAATGCCACAAGTATGTGGGACTATCATTGTCAACTTCACATCTTTTGGCATTCACACTATGAATATGTGTATCATCACGATCGAGATTCATCAAAAATAAACCATTGACCAGCGGGCATGACCATAAAACATATCTCTCAAATAAATAGAACAACCATTATTCTCGGATTTAAATGAGTAGCCATCTCGCCTCAAACGAGATCCAGATACAATGTTCATGCTCAAAGCTGGTACTAAATAACAATTATTAAGGTTTAAAACTAATCCCGAGGGTAGATGTAGAGGCAGCGTGCCGACGGCGATCACATCGACCTTGGAACCATTCCCGACGCGCATCGTCACCTCGTCCTTCGCCAGTCTCCGTTTATTCCGCAGCTCCTGCTTTGAGTTACAAATATGAGCAACTGCACCGGTATCAAATACCCAGGAGCTACTACGAGCGCTGGTAAGGTACACATCAATAACATGTATATCATATATACCTTTGACGTTGCCGGCCTTCTTGTCCGCTAAGTATTTGGGGCAGTTCCGCTTCCAGTGACCCGTTCCCTTGCAATAAAAGCACTCAGTCTCAGGCTTGGGTCCATACTTTGGCTTCTTCCCGGCAACTGGCTTACCGGGCGCGACAACTCCCTTGCCGTCCTTCTTGAAGTTCTTCTTACCCTTGCCCTTCTTGAACTTAGTGGTTTTATTGACCATCAACACTTGATGCTCTTTCTTGATCTCCACCTCCGCTGATTTCAGCATTGAATACACCTCGGGAATGGACTTCTCCATCCCCTGCATATTGAAGTTCAACACAAAGCTCTTGTAGCTGGGTGGGAGCGACTAGAGGATTCTGTCAACGACCGCTTCGTCTGGGAGATTCATTCCCAACTGAGACAAGCGGTTGTGCAACCCAGAAATCTTGAGTATGTGCTCACTGACAGAACTGTTTTCCTCCATCTTACAGCTGTAGAATGCGTTGGAGACATCATATCTCTCAACTCGGGCATGAGCCTGGAAAACCATTTTCAGCTCTTGGAACATTTCATATGCCCCGTGGTGCTCAAAACGCTTTTGGAGCCCTGATTCTAAGCTGTAGAGCATGCCGCACTGAACCAGGGAGTAATCATCACAACGCGACTTCCAAGCGTTCATAACATCTTGGTTTGCCGGGACGGGAGCGTCACCTAGCGGTGCTTCTAGGACATATGTTTTCTTGGCAGCTATGAGGATGATCCTCAGGTTACGGACCCAGTCCGTATAGTTGCTACCATCGTCTTTCAGCTTGGATTTCTCTAGGAACGCATTGAAGTTGAGGGTGACATGAGCGTGGGCCATTTGATATACAAGACATATTGTAAAGAATTTAGACTAAGTTCATGACAATTAAGTTCATCTAATCAAATTTTAATGAACTCCCACTCAGATTGACATCTCTAAGTGATACATGATCCGAATCGACTAGCCCATGTCCGATCATCACGTGAGACGGACTAGTCATCAACGGTGAACATCTTCATGTTGATCGTATCTTCTATACGACTCATGTTCGACCTTTCGGTCTTTCGTGTTCCGAGGCCATGTCTGTACATGCTAGGCTCATCAAGTGAACCCTAAGTGTATTGTGTGTGTAAATCTGGCTTACACCCGTTGTATGCGAACGTTAGAACCTATCACACCCGATCATCACGTGGTGCTTCGGAGCAATGATCCTTAGCAACGGTGCACAGTTAGGGGGAACACAATTCTTGAAATTTTTAGTGAGAGATCATGTTATTTACTACTGTCGTTCTAAGTAAACAAGATGCATAAACATGATAAACATCACATGTAATCAAATAAAGTGACATGATATGGCCAATATCAACTTGCTCCTTCGATCTCCATCTTCGGGGCACCATGATCATCTTTGTCACCGGCTCGACACCATGATCTCCATCATCATGATCTCCATCATTGTGTCTTCATGAAGTCGTCACGCCAACTATTACTTCTACTACTA
Source organism: Secale cereale (assembly GCA_902687465.1). Classification (NCBI taxonomy): domain Eukaryota; kingdom Viridiplantae; phylum Streptophyta; class Magnoliopsida; order Poales; family Poaceae; genus Secale; species Secale cereale. The sequence continues at coordinate 844,715,546 of LR738712.1, read as the reverse complement.
TGGCTAACGTTTAGCAATAAAGTAAAGTAATTACATGGCGTTATTCAGTGACACGCATGTCATACAATAATTAAGACAACTCCTATGGCTCCTGCCGGTTGTCAATTTCATCGACATGCAAGTCGTGATTCCCTATTACAAGAACATGATCAATCTCATACATCACATATATCATTCATCACATCTTCTTGGCCATACCACATCACATAGCACATGCTGCAAGAACAAGTTAGACGACCTCTAATTGTTGTTGCAAGTTTTTACGTGGCTTCTATAGGTTTTCTAGCAAGAACGTTTCTTACCAATGCCAAAACCACAACGTGATTTGTCAATTTATATTTACCCTTCATAAGGACCCTGTTCATCGAATCCGATCCGACTAAAGTGGGAGAGACAAACACCCGCCAGCCACCTTATGCATCTAGTGCATGTCTGTCGGTGGAACCGGTCTCACGTAAGCGTACGTGTAAGGTCGGTCCGGGCCGCTTCATCCCACGATGCCGCCGAATCAAGATTAGACTAGTAACGGTAAGAAAATTGAGCAAACTCAACGCCCACAACTTGTTTGTGTTCTACTCGTGCAAGATGCTACGCAAAGACCTAGCACAGATGCCACTGTTGGGGAACGTAGCATAATTCAAAATTTTTCCTACGCTTCACCAAGATCAATCTAAGGAGTCATCTAGCAACGAGCATAATGGAGTGCATCTACATACCCTTTTGTAGATCGCGTGCGGAAGCGTTCGAAGGAACGTGGATGAAGTAGTCGTACTCTTCATGATCCTCGTCACCGATGATCCCAGCGCCGAACGGACGGCACCTCCGCGTTCAACACACGTACGGTACATCGACGTCTCCTCCTTCTTGATCCAGCAAGGGGGGAGGAGAGGTTGACGGAGATCCAGCAGCACGACGGTGTGGTGGTGGATGCAATAGGAAAACCCGCAGGGCTTCGCCGGCGCCCTACGAGAGGAGAAGGAAGTGTGACGGGAGGGGGGAGAGGCGCCAGAGGCTTGGGGTGCGGCTGCCCTCTCCCCCCCACTATATATAGGGGCCAGGGGGGCGCCGGCCCTAGGGAGATCAGATCTCCTAGGGGGCGGCGGCCAGAGGGGGGAGACTTGCCCCCCAAGGCATAGGGGGCGCCCCCTCCCCCTAGGGTTTCACCCCTAGGCGCATGGAGGGGGGCCCATGTGGTGCGCCAGCCCACCAGGGGCTGTCCCCTTCCCCCTTGCGGCCTACGAGGCCCTCCGGGATGGGTGGCCCCACCCGGTGGACCCCCGGGACCCTTTCGGAACTCCTCGTGACGTCCGGGATCTCATCCGGGACTCCGAACAACATTCGAGTTTCCATGTGCATGTATCTCTACAACCCTAGCGTCACCGAACCTTAAGTGTGTAGACCCTACGGGTTCGGGAGACACGCAGACATGACCGAGACGACTCTCCGGTCAATAACCAACAGCGGGATCTGGATACCCATGTTGGTTCCCACGTGTTCCTCGATGATCTCATCGGATGAACCACTGTGTCAAGGATTCACTCAATCCCGTATGTTATTCCCTTTGTTTATCGGTATGGTACTTGCCCGAGATTCGATCGTCGGTATGCCCGATACCTCGTTCAATCTCGTCATGGCAAGTCTCTTTACTCGTTCCGTAATCCATCATCCCGTGACTAACTCCTTAGTCACTTTGAGCTCATTATGATGATGTCTTACCGAGAGGGCCCAGAGGTACCTCTCCATCATACGGAGTGACAATATCCCAGTCTCGGTTCGTACCAACTCAACAGACACTTTCGGAGATACCCGTTGCGTACCTTTATAGCCACCCAGTTACGTTGTGACGTTTGGCACACCCAAAGTATTCCTACGGTATCCGGGAGTTGCACAACCTCATGGTCTAAGGAATAAATACTTGACACCGGAAAAGCTTAAGCATTACGAACTATACGATCTCGTGCTAGGCTCAGGATTGGGTCTTGTCCATCACATCATTCTCCTAATGATGTGATACCGTTATCAATGACATCCAATGTCCATGGTCAGGAAACCGTGACCATCTGTTGATCAACGAGCTAGTAACTAGAGGCTTACCAGGGACATGTTGTGGTCTATGTATTCACACATGTATCGCTGTTTCCGTACAATACAATTCAAGCATGAATAACAGACAATTATCATGAACAAGGAAATATAATAATAATACTTTTATTATTGCCTCTAGGGCATATTTCCAACACGAATACCACCAACCGTCTAGGGCACCAAGGCACCCAAGAGGAACAAGCTCAAGGGTACCAAGTACCCAAGAGTAATAGGCTTCTCAACTTCACTTCCACGTATAACCGTGGAGAACTAAAACCGATGCACCAAATGCAATGGCAAGGGCACACGGAGTGCCCAAGTCCCTCACTACCAAATCCCACCAAAGCAACAAAAGCTATGGAGGAATATTAGAGGTAGAACAAGAAGGTGAACAACAAGAACTCCAAGATCTAGATCCAAGGGGTTCCCCTCACATAGAGGAGAAAGTGATTGGTGGAAATGTGGATCTAGATCTCCTCTCTCTTTTCCCACCAAAACTAGCAAGAATCCATGGAGGGATTGAGAGATAGCAAGCTCGATGAAGATCAACATGGGGGAGGAACACGAGATAAAGAGATTAGGTTCATTGGGGAAGAAGACCCCCCTTTTATAGGAGGGAAAAATCCAACCGTTACCCCCATCACTCAGCCCGCAGCGAGCGGTACCGCCGCTTGGTCTAGCGGTACTGCCGCTGGGGCTACACTCAGCAGCACTGAGCGGAACCACCGCTTGGAGCCATGGGCGGTACTACCGCCTGTGGCTCTTAGGCGGTACTACCGCTCAGTATCACGGTACTACCGCTGGCCCCCTCTCTGAGAAAAGCAGATGCAACAAGAGAAACCAGAATTGCCATAACTTCTGCATATGAGCTCCGGATTGAGCAAACTCAAGCTTGTAGGATAGAGGAAGACGAGTAGCATCAAAACAGGGGAGGGGAGGTATTCCTAAGATATAGAAGAGTGAACCCTTCATCAGAGAAGAACCGGCATAACCTCCAACATCGAAAACATCATAGAAGATGCATGTGAACTCCGTTTTCGATGAACTTGAGCCTGTCAAGAAGATGACCGAAAGATCCAAATCTCACAAGGAGAAAAATCAAATAAGAACCAAGAAAGATGACGCAATGGTTTGAGCTCTCTACGAATGATACGATCAAGCTATTCACTTGAGAGCCTCCCTTGATAGTACGTCAATCGATCCTATAACCCGGTCTCTCAACTACCATCATGAGACCGGTAAAATATAAACCTATGAAGGGCAAACCTTTGCTTTGCACATAGTCCACTTAAGCTAGATGATGACGATCCCGACTCCCTCAAGTTGGACCACCTTTCTTGATTGCGATGGCTCGGTGAAGACTAGTTGATTGCTCCCCCATACTCCACTATGGGTGAGCCACTCTTTGGCACATCTTCACATGCCCATTCACTACTAGGGAAAACCTTATACACAGAACTTTAGCAGCAGCGGTTGTTAAAAAAGCACGCTAGTGCTAACTAGCAGTAGCGCATTGGCGAAAACCATGCTATAGATACATATGTAGCAGTAGCGCGTCTAACAGTAAAAACGCTACTACTAAAATTCCCACTGCTAAGCCGATAGGCTGCACATAGTAGTAGCGATCTTATAGGAACAGCACTACCGCTACTAGTTTTGTAGCAGCACGTTTACGTAGAAAGGCGCTACTGCTGACGAAAATAAAATTAAATGGAAAGCAAATTGAAAAGTAAATGAAAATGAAAGAAATAGAAAAAGGAGAAAGGAAAAAAGATGTAAAGGAAAATAAATGAAAAAGGGAAAAAAGAGAAAGGAATAGCAGTAGCGCATCTTCTGAAACGCGCTGTACCTAACTTTGCAGCAACGCACTTACTGGAACGCACTACTGCTACTTTTGACTTAACCGCGCGGTTCATTCTTCCCCACGACCACTTCCCCCAAATCCCACTCCTCCGCTGTCGCCGCCACCGTCGCCCTGCATCGCCGTCGGCCACCGCGCTCTCTCTCGTCACTCTCCGCACACCCTCGACGCCGCCCTGACCCTGACCTCGACACCGCCCTGACCCCGACCTCGATGCCACCCTCCGCCGCGCGCCCGAGCCCTGACCCTAACCTCGACGCCGCCTGCCCCTCCCTCGCCACAGGCACCCGAGGTGAGCATGCCTCCTCCTCCCCCTCCCCTACATCTGCTTAGCTAAAGCTCCTAGCGTTCTTCAAATTTTAGATTGCATCAAATTAGTCAGGGTTCATCAAATTAGATGGTAATTAGGGCCGTAGTTCCTAGGTACTAATTATTTAGTAAGAACTAGGGCAGTAGTGTTTAATAGAATTAGTAAGAAATTTGATAAAACTAGTTGAACTAGTATTTTTTTAGTAAGAACTAGTTGAATTAATAGAACAAGTGTATTTTTCGTAAGAAAATTAATATAACTAGTTGAACTAGTTTATTTTTAGTAAGAACTATTTTATTTTTATTATAGTAAGTTTATTTTTAGTAAGAACTAGTTGAATTAATAGAACTAGTTGAACATGTCACATTTGTTGTTATTTTTTTAGTTAAAGCAATTATTCCCGCATCGACGTCAACGATGCCTATCCCGCATCCTCGTCGTCGACTTGGCGGAGGACACTTGCTTGACCAGATGGGCCATGTCCGGGACTGGGCTCCGCTGGGCTGGTACTGGGAGGCGCTACCTACCGGGGGGCGCAACTTGGTGAGGAGCCAGCCCATCGTTGACCCGAACCTTCTTTGGTGGCGGTTGCGTGGGCTAGTGACGGTGCAGAGGCTTGAGGACCCCGCGGAGGTGGTACGTCACCGTGTCAGCGAGGAGGACGAGCATGTCCGTCGCTACATGGTTGCGTTGGAGGGCAGGTTCGCCAACACCTGACAGGTTCTTCAGGGATCTCACTGGAGCTATGATCCTGTGATGGTTCCTTCTCTTTGGGTATCCACCACCTGCGTCGATACCCGTCGTTCGCTAGGGTTCTAGTTGTATTAGTGATGTTATATGTATGATACTATCCGGGATGTATTAGTGATAATATTTGATGATGTACGGACGCAAGAGATGATTTAGTTTTGCTTATTGAATGCATGCTAATTTGAATACTTATATATTTTACGATTTCGTTTTTCTTATTGAATGCTCAAATTGGAAATGTTTTTGTTTTTGGTTGATAGCTTATAGGGTTTTTGTTTTTGCAGAAATCAAGGAGCCCCTCCATCGTCCCCGCCGCCGTCCCCGTCACCGACCCCCTCCGACCTCGAGGTGAGACCAACCAAATCTCCATGTCAATATGAGTCCTATAAGATATTTTGAAATGTTTTTGTTCATATTTTCAACCATTGAAATGCAATGACCATCAAGTTTGAATACTCATATGATATGGATAAAAATATGTATATCTTGTGTTGCTCAAATAGGATATGTGCTTGCCCAAGTGGCCGGTCATGTTTGCAGGTTACACCTTTGAGTGACCTAAGTTTTGCCGGAGTGTTCATTTCCGTTCCGGAAAATTTCAGACGCTCAATATGTCCCTTTTTAGCAAAGGTCATGCCGGATTTTTCCGTGAATTTTGGCATGACTTGTGCTAGAATATGTAGGAAATATCGAGTGGCCTGGATTTTCTATAAAGATAATTAAACGACATTTCGGGCTGACTTTAAGTGAGATGAGAGTTTAGGAAGGAAGACTTGACAGACCTAAAGTCAACCCATTGCATATTGATTAATAGCGACCTGTGTGTTCAGTTAGTTGAATACGTGAGTAGAACTAGGATATTTAGTTATGCTTCTTAACCAAATGAAATGTTCGGATTAATTATAAGATTTTCAATTCATGTTTCAACTATGAACATAGGAAATGTCTGACGACGAAAAGGATTTCGGTATGTGCGAATACTGTGAAGACAAGCGCGGCCTGTGTGACAGAAATTTCCTAGTTGATGGTAGGCGCTTCAGCATCAAGCTGGATGAGACCTTCGAAATGGATACAGTAAGTCACGATGACAATTCTTTTTTTCGTAATTAAGCATCACTCCTGCTTCATTTGCTTCAACTAAATTTTTTATTTTTTTTACTATTCTACTAGCGTATCCCATGCCGTGCAAGAATTTTTGTCTTGGATAAGATTGGTTTCAGTCCTATGGAAACTATGGAGGTAAAGAGAGTTCACTTGAGGACCGAGCATGGTTATACTTTCGACGCAAAATTATACAATGCAGACACGTACGTACACATATTTTGAATGCGCAAAATGGAGAGCACTATGCAAGGTTTATGCATTTGAGCCTGATATGCTTATCACCTTTGATATTCGCCCGAAAGATGACGATATTGAAGGTAATATTGCATCTGGGTCGATGTGCAGACGGCTCCAGTCTGACATTATGTGAGTTTCTCAACCAATATTTATGTCTTTGATATTGGTTATTCAAAAATAGTTGACAAAAATTTCTATTGATAGCTTATTTCCATTCAAGCAAACATGTACGACGCTTGGTAGACATGACCTACTACTATCAGGGGCTGAACTAAACTACGAGGAGATAAGTCATTATGTTTCATGGCTTGAGGATCTTGATACTGTCAAGACAAATTATTTTCCTGGACTAAAAAATATTAGTACTCAAAACATGCGACCACTAGCATGCGTATTGAACTACAGTCACATCTATTTAGGAAAGATGGTAAGATTCTTACTATTTATCCTGAGTGCATCTTTTGCAAACATTATGTTTTAAGCTAAACTTCATTGCTAAGTATGTTACTACAACGTTCTTCAATAGAGACTCCCAATGATAGTTGTGCCTCAATGGATCGAGCATAAAGGTCGCATGACAATTGTTGGCTTACAGCCAAGACATCCTACATTGCACTTCAGTGCATTTAAGATTTCTCGAAGCGAGCAAGTCTTAATAGTCAAAGACTGGAGCAAAATTGTGAAGGATCGCAACAGAGAAGTACTAGGGGGCGGCAATCAGAAGCGCGGCCCACAATTAGGAGACAGGTTCATCTGCATGCTCCAACATAATGAAGCAGGAGTGCAACACATGTTCTATGCTATTTTACCGAAGAGAGAGAGCAGCAGGAGTGATTAGCTACACTATAACTATGATGATTAAATAACTAGTGTTGGTGGTAATGACTATGATGATTATTATTAGCTAGTGTCGGTGGTGAAAGATCGTGGATGTCGCCTAGAGGGGGGGGGGGTGAATAGGCGCTTTAAAACAATTACGGTTTAGGCTTGAACAAATGCGGAAAAAACCTAGCGGTTAATTTGTCAAGAACAAAACCTAAAACAACTAGGCTCACCTATGTGCACCAACAACTTATGATAAGCAAGATAAAAAACTAGGTGATAACAAGATATATGAATAGAAACAATATGGCTATCACAAAGTATAGTGCATAAGTAAAGGGCTCGGGTAAGAGATAACCGAGGCACGCGGAGACGACGATGTATCCCGAAGTTCACACCCTTGCGGATGCTAATCTCCGTTTGGAGCGGTGTGGAGGCACAATGCTCCCTAAGAAGCCACTAGGGCCACCGTAATCTCCTCACGCCTTCGCACAATGCAAGATGCCGTGATTCCACTAAGGGACCCTTGAGGGCGGTCACCGAAGCTGTACAAATGGAAACCCTTGGGGGTGGTCACCGAACCCGTACACTTTGGAAACCCTTGGGGGCGGTCACCGAAACCCGTCAAATTGCTCGGGGCGATCTCCACGACCTAATTGGACACCCTGACGCTTGCCCAGAGCTTTACACCACAATGATTGAGCTCCGAACACCACAAAGGTTGGGGCTATCTCCCCAACGAGACCACGAAGCTTCACCACAATGGAATATGGCTCCGAGGTGACCTCAACCATCTAGGGCGCCCAAGCAATCAAGAGGAACACGCTCAAGGGTAAGCACCCAAGAGTAATAAGCTTCTCAACTGGTAAGCTCCACGTATCACCGTGGAGAACTCAAACCGATGCACCAAATGCAATGGCAAGGGCACACAGAGTGCCCAAGTTCTTCTCTCCCGAATCCCACCAAAGCAACTAATGCTAGGGAGGGAAATGAGAGGAAGAACATAGAAGAGTACACGAAGAACTCCAAGAACTAGATCCAAAGGGTTCCCCTCACAAAGAGGAGAAAGTGATTGGTGGAAATGTGGATCTAGATCTCCTCTCTCTCCCCCCCAAAACTAGCAAGAATCCATGGAGGGATTGAGAGATATCAAGCGCGAAGAAGGTCAACAATGGGGGAAGAACATGAGCTCAAATGATTAGGTTCATTGGGGAAGAAGACCCCCTTTTATTGGTGGAAAAAAATCCAACCGTTATGCTTACAGCCCGCACCAAGCGGTACTACTGCTAGGGCGGTAGTAGCCCTTTGAACACAACATCAAGGAGGCAAAAAGGCCAGAAGAACCGTCGGAGCGGTAGTACCGCTTGACCTCATGGTACTACTGCTTGCGAGTGGTACTAAAAAATTACATCCGTGCCTACCACCACTGGACTTATGACGAGATTTTGGTCCAGAGCAGAAGTAGGCCACGGAAGTAAAAAATTACATCCCCTCTGTCGGTGTACTAAGGTAGGGGTACCTTAGTACCCCAACTTGTGCACGGGCAGTAGCAGCTTCCCGCGGCAGGGCTTACCACGCGCTTGCCAAGGCCCGCTCCTGATCCCTTCAAGCCATTCAAGAAAAAAGTATGCAAGTTAGAAGACAAGACCCCGGCAAGAGGAGCTTGCCGGGAAGGCCGCACCAGGCTCAAGGACATCTTTTCAGCACAAGACCCTGGCAAGAGGTGCTTGCCAGGAAGGCCAAAGGATAAACACCGCAAAAGATACATCGCGGCACATCGTGCGCCCCGGCAGGGCCCGGGAAGCGGCGAGCTTCCGGGCCCGGCAAGATAGCGGCCCCGGCAAGGTGCTTGCCGGGGGAAGTTCACACTGTGTGCCTGCGCTCCAGCTCACTCGGCCACGCGTCGCCCTGGGGCCCTTCCAGGGGCGCGTGGCAGATGGCTGCGTAGCCTGAGGGACACGCTGGCGAGCCGCGGTGACGAGGCTACCGCCATGGCGAACGGAGACGCATGGACAGACGCTTTTGGGGTCGAAGGCGATGGGCATTAAATGCCCTTGTCCCCCACCGTCAAGGTTAGGTGAAGACCACTGTTCATACACTGTTCATGCACTGTTACAACTACCACCAAATTTACACTTCTACCCTCCTCTACGTTGGCACTTGTCGGTGACCCCTTGAGCTATAAAAGGAGGCCCATGCACAACGTAGAGGGGGTTCGACTCCAGAAACTCGTTCACTCCCTCGCTCGGTGCAGCTGGTACTGTAGATCTTCAAGCTCCCGAGCCCAAAAACTCAATACAACCTAAAGCAGGAGTAGGGTTTTACGCGTCATCGCGGCCCGAACCTGGGTAAACTGCCCGCGTGTGCCCCTCGATCTGCTCTCCGTGCTCCCTCCGCTCCCTTACCGCAACGTAGAAGGGGCTCCGGTCCCATAGGTGCTCGTGGGAGGATAGTCTCCCCCGACATCTTTGGCGCGCCAGGTAGGGGGCGTCGAGGTTGTGCGAACCTGATCCGGCGCTCGCGCGGGCGCATTCTTCATCAACCTCTCCAACTTCATCGGCTACATTAACATGCCTCCGAAGAAGAAGGTTTCGGAGGTCGGAGGCCCGTCCACGTCGATCCCACCACCACCAGAGCCGACGGTTGGTGGGGGAGGCGCCGGCGGAAGGGTGGACGCCGGTGGGGACACTCACGGCGCCACCAAGTCCAAGGACAAGACGGACGACCGGGCGAACTCCAAGGCCTCGGTGTCCGTGCACGCACCACGTCCCTCTCAGGAGGTGCCAGACCAGCAGCGACGTGGTACCGGAGGTACCATCCGCTTGCTGGGACGTGGACAGGCCGGCGAATCACGGGACGCTCAAGGCCAACGCCCGGGCACGAGCAAGGCGCGGTCGCCGGGACGGGAGCATGCTCCTTCTAACGTGGTTAGAAGTCCGAGCGTGTCCCGCTCCTCGCACCGTTCGCCACCGTTTCCCTCCTCTCCAGCAGAAGCCCTGGCCAGGGCTCAGCTGCTCCTCGACTTCCCTCCAGCGGCGGACAAAGCCGAAGACTGGAGGGCGACGATCCAGAGCCTCATCGCCTTCTCCAACAACGATGCACCGCAGCAGCCGGCAACTTCACGGCCGCGTCAAGTTGACCAAGCGAAGCCCGACGGCGACAAGACCGCCGGGGGTGCAACTACCGTGCACTCCCCGCCACGGAAGCAGAAAACGCCGCCCCGCCGGATTAACGTCGACGACGACTCCACGGCGTCGTCGGATCCGCGGTCTCGCCGCGATCAGCGCCAAGTCCTCGACGACAGGCGACAAGAGGACGCTCGAACCCGCATCGAGCATCGACGAGAAGCTCGAAGGCAATCTGATCAGCGAGCCGGGACCGCTGTCGACATGCACGCGCCCGGTGAACCAGGCGACTTGCCGTACGCGGCAGGCTGCCCTGCGTTCACCCGAGAGCTGCGGCGAGTCTAGTGGCCCAGCATGAAGAATTTCAAGCCCGACGGACCCGAGAAGTACGACGGCAAGACACACCCCTCGGAGTTCCTCAGCATCTACACTATAGCAGTGCAGGCTGCCGGGGGACGCGACGAGAAGATCCTAGCCAACTACTTCCCGCTCGTGCTTAAGCCAAACGTCAGGTCTTGGCTTATGCACTTGCCGGAGAACTCCATCTCTTCGTGGGCGGATCTGTGCCACCAGTTTGTCGGCGCCTTCACAGGCGGCCACAAACCTCACGGCCAGGAGAGCGATCTCCACATCTTAGCTCAGAAGGAGGGAGAGTCCCTGCGCAAATACATCCAAAGGTTCAGCCGTGTACAACACAACATTCCCGATGTCCACCCTGCCGCGGTTATCAGCGCGTTCCACCAGAACATGCGTAACCGCCGGATGAGGGAGGAGATGGCCATGACCAAGATCCGGGACGTCAGCGAGCTTTATGCTCTGGCTGACAAATGTGCACATGCTGAAGAGGGGAGAAGACTCCCCGGAGAGGATACCGGCGCAGGAGGAAGCGACAGTGAGGATGCCGCCCCGGCAAGGAAAGGCCAGCGGCGGAACAACAAGAAAAAGAAGAACAAGGAGGTACTGGTTGTCGAGCAGTCCGGCAAGGAGGCTCCGGCCAAGAAGACACATCCTGGTGGCTCCGGCAAGGAGCCCGCCCCTGTAGCGGCAGCCGACAAGCAGGACGGCTCCGACAAGCAGTACTGCAAGATCCACCGCACCAAGGGCCACGACCTCCAAAACTGCAAAAGGGTAGAGTACCTCGTAGAGCAGCAGAAGGCTGAATACGAGCGTCGCGATAAGGAGAAGGCCCAAGGAGGCGGAGGAGAGCCCAGCAAGAAGCGGCCGTTCAACGGCCGGGGAGGACGCCGCGGCAAGGCTAAGCAGCGGCAAGGAGACATACCTCCCCGGGGCCGCGAGAAGGATGAAGACGAGGACGATGATGAGGATATGGATGAAGGAGACAACAGCGAGCAGGAGTTCCAGAAGGCCACAGAAGTCCTGTGCGTCGATGGAGGTGCCTTTCTGCACACTTCCCACCGCCAACTCAAGCAATGGGTGCGGGAAGTGAATGCAGCTGAGCCAGCCGTCGAGTCGCGCAGGCTCCTGAAATGGTCCGGCACGCCCATCATCTTTGACCTTGAGGACCACCCAGACCGCACAACCGCGGTCGGGTGCTTGCCGATGTTGGTTTCACCAACTATCCGCAACCTTAAGGTCACTAAGATGTTGGTTGACGGCGGGGCCGGCCTCAACTTGATCTCCTCCGATGTGATCAAGAAACTGCAGATCCCCGACAGCGAGCTCGAGGAAACCGGGACGTTCCAAGGAATCAACCCGGGGAGGAGCAAGCCGAAGGGGAAGGTTATACTACCAGTGACCTTTGGTGGGGAGCTCAACTTCAGGACGGAGAGGATCACCTTCGACGTTGCCGACATCCCGTTGCCGTACAATGGGATACTTGGCCGTCCTGCGCTCGCCAAGTTCATGGCAGCTTCCCACTACGCGTACAATATGCTCAAGATGCCAGGGCCGATAAGCGTCATCTCTGTCCCCGGCGACAAGAAAGATGCGCTTATTTGCGCCGACAAGATCTACCGGGATGCAGCAGCCACGGCAGACAGCAAAACACTTGCCGCTGAAGCTCCCGGGGGGACGACCAAGACCAAGTCCGGCAAGAGCTCTGGGGCCCACTCCGGCAAACGCACCTCTTCGGAGTGCTGCGCTGCCGTCGAGGACGCGCCATCGAGCTCCACCGGCAAGTGTAAGAAAGGAATGGCAGCTCCACCGGCAACCAAGAAGGTGTCCGCGAAGGAGGACGGCACTGGTGGTACCTTCACCATCAGCGCTACACTCGACCCCAAATAGGAAAGCGCGCTCGTTGCCTTCCCGCGGGCGAATGTCGACGTGTTTGCATGGCAACCGTCTGACATCCCCGGCGTTCCCAGGAAGGTAATTGAGCACAAGCTTGCTGTTTGTCCTCATGCGCGGCCCGTCAAGCAGAAGGTCAGGAAGCAAGCCGTGGAGCGCCAAGAGTTCATTGCCGAAGAGATAAAGAAGTTGGAAGCAGCAGGCCTAGTTAGAGGCGTAATCCATCCTACGTGGTTGGCCAATCCAGTTGTCGTGCGCAAGGCCAATGGGAAGTGGAGACTTTGTATAGACTTCACTGATGTGAATAAAGCGTGTCCCAAGGATCCATTTCCCTTGCCGCGTATTGACCAGATTGTTGACTCCACCGCCGGATGTGAGTTACTTTCATTCCTTGATGCATACTCAGGTTACCACCAGATATTCATGGCCAAGGAAGATGAAGAAAAGACTGCGTTCATTACTCCATGCGGCACATACTGCTTCATACGCATGCCCTTTGGATTGAAGAATGCAGGCTCGATATTTGCAAGAGTGGTGCACACTGCTTTTGAGCCACAGATACACAGAAATGCAGAAGCCTACATGGATGACATAGTGGTCAAGAGCAAGAGCAAGGATACCCTGATCCAAGATTTGGAAGAAACCTTTGAGAATCTGCGCAAGATACAGCTCAAGTTGAACCCCGAGAAGTGCGTCTTCGGAGTCCCCTCCGGCAAGCTTCTCGGGTTCTTCGTGTCCCAGAGGGGGATTGAAGCCAATCCCGACAAGATTAAAGCCATCGAGCAGATTGAAGCCCCGAAGCGCGTCAAGGACGTAAGGAGACTTGCTGGTTGTGTGGCTGCCCTCAGTAGGTTCATTTCAAAGTCTGCGGAACGCGCCCTGCCTTTCTTCAAAATCTTGAAAAAGGCAGGTCCTATGAAATGGACTCCGGAAGCGGAGGCTGCGCTGCAAGACTTGAAAGGATACCTATCCTCCACTCCAATACTTGTCGCACCTAAACCACAAGAGAAGTTGCTGCTGTACTTAGCGGCGACCAATCAAGTGGTTAGTGCTGCGTTAGTAGCGGAGAGAGAGGCAGATGAGGAACCCACATCCCCGGCAAGTGCATCCAGCGGCAAGCAGGGGGCTTCACCGACAAGCTCTGGCCCCGACAAGGACAAGTCTGCGCAGGAACAAGAAGAAGTGCGAAAGAAGATGGTGCAGCGCCCAGTTTATTTTGTAAGTTCCCTCTTGCAGGGGGCTAGATCAAGATACTATGGGGTGCAGAAGTTGCTTTTCGGCCTCCTCATGGCCTCGAGAAAGCTGCGCCATTACTTTCAAGCACACGAGATAACAGTGGTCACTCGCTTTCCGTTGAAGAGGATATTGCAAAATCCAGAGGCAACATGCAGGATCGTCGAGTGGGCACTGGAGCTGTCAAGCTTTGGTCTCAAGTTTGAGAGTACTTCAACCATACAGAGCAGAGCTTTGGCAGAATTCATAGCGGAATGGACCCCAACACCGGATGAAGAAGTTCCAGAGACAAGCATCCCCGTCCAAGAAGCAAGCAAGGAGTGGATAATGTACTTTGATGGTGCCTTCTCGCTGCAAGGCGCCGGTGCCGGCGTGTTGCTCATAGCGCCCACCGGAGAGCACCTCAAGTATGTTGTTCAAATGCACTTTCCCAAGGAGCAAGCGACAAACAATACTGCTGAGTATGAAGGACTGCTTGCCGGCCTCAGGATTGCGGCCGAACTTGGGATCAAGAAGTTGATTGTACGGGGAGACTCACAGTTGGTGGTCCGACAAGTGAACAAGAGTTACCAGAGCCCTCTGATGGAAGCTTATGTAGATGAAGTGAGGAAGCTTGAAGAACACTTTGAGGGCTTGCAGATGGAGCACGTCCAAAGAGCTCAGAATGATATCGCAGATAGCCTCTCAAAGTGTGCTGCAATGAAGTTACCTGTGGAACTAGGGACCTTCATGATCAAGCTAACTCAGCCATCCGTCACACCATCAGTCGGGCAGAGCAAGAAGAGGAAGTTGGTCTCCGGCGACTACTTACCGGCGGATCTTCCCGAAGCCGCCGCTAAGGTCTCCAAGATCAACAACCAAGATGCTGAGGAACAGTCTGCTCCTGCTGACCCAAGGGTCAGTACAGTTGAAGCAGGCGTTCCCGACAAGCCTTGCCCCGGCAGGCTTGCCGGGGAACCCTCGGCTCCGGCAAAACCGCAGGTTCTTGCCGTAGAAGCTGAGGTTCCCGCAGCAGCCCTGATGCCTTTAATCCTTGTTGTTGAGCCGCAAGCTCCAGCATGGGCACAGCAAATCGTCCGTTTTCTCCAAACTGGAGAACTTCCCGAAGAACCAGAGGAGATAGAGAAGATAACCAGGCAGTCAAGTATGTACCAGTTCGTCGACAACGAACTGTACAGAAGAAGACTCAATGGTGTCAGGTTGAAGTGCATTTCCCGGGAAGATGGACAGAAGCTGTTGGCAGAGATACACGGAGGCATATGTGGTCACCACATAGGCGCAAGAGCACTCGCCGGAAAGGCGTTCCGGCAAGGTTTCTTTTGGCCAGAAGCCCTCCAAGATGCAACTGCACAAGTAACCAAGTGTGAAGCGTGCCAGTTCCATGCCAAGCAAATTCACCAGCCAGCTCAAGCTCTCCAGACGATCCCTTTATCCTGGCCCTTCTCGGTCTGGGGGCTCGATATCCTCGGCCCCTTTCCCCGCGCCGTCGGGGGTTTTGAGTACTTGTACGTCGCGATCGACAAGTTCACAAAATGGCCAGAAGTGGAACCAGTGAGAAAGGTGACAGCACAGTCAGCAGTCAGGTTCTTCAGATCAATAGTTTGCCATTTCGGAATCCCTAACAGGATTATCACCGACAACGGCACACAGTTCACAAGCCGCACCTTCATGCAGTACGTCCAAGACCTTGGCGCCAAGGTCTGCTTTGCTTCTGTTGCTCACCCAAGGAGCAACGGTCAAGCGGAGAGGGCCAATGCTGAAGTGCTGCGCGGACTGAAGACAAGAACCTTTGACATGCTGCACAAGTGTGGAAGAAACTGGATAGAGGAGTTGCCGGCGGCTCTTTGGTCAATCAGGACGACACCGAATCGAGCCACCGGACAGACACCCTTTGCTATTGTCTATGGAGCAGAGGCAGTTCTCCCACGGAACTCGTATACGGATCTCCTCGAGTGCTCGCTTACGACGAGCTCGAGCAAGAGCAACTGCGGCAAGATGATGCATTGCTCCTCGAGGAGGAACGTCTCCAGGCTGCTGTACGAGCTGCTCGATACCAGCAAGCCTTGCGTCGCTATCATAGCCGCAAGGTCAAGGCCAGGAGTCTCGAGGAAGGCGACCTTGTTCTTCGGCGTGTTCAGTCCGCCAAGAATTCCAACAAGTTGACGCCGAAGTGGGAAGGCCCTTATCGGGTGAGACAAGTCACAAGGCCCGGCGCTGTCCGCCTTGAGACCGAAGAAGGCTTACCGGTGAGCAACTCCTGGAACATAGAGCATCTTCGCAAGTTTCACCCATAAGGCGCGGTTGCCGTGATCCGCTCCGGCAACCACCTTTTGTACAAGTATTGCCGCTGCTGCATGTAAACCTATGTACAAAGCCGGGCGCAGACCCCGTGCATCAGTAAAACTTTCGTGCTTCGCACCATTTGTCATTTCGTGCTTTTCCTTGTACTTGCATGTATCATCTGACATTTCGTGCAGCACACACTCTCGGTAAGCAGTAACAAGCCGCGAGGCTCCGTATTTGTATTTCCTTCTCTTTTGTCTTTTTCTCTGGGACAGGAGGACTGTTCCTCGTGCACAAGTTTGCCGGGGGGGAAGGAGATGGCAGTATGGACCAAGTGCTGTTCAAGAAAGAAAAGCCTTGCCGGGAAGTAAACAACCCAATGAAAGCTAAGTTGCCAAAGTTTGAGCATTCAAATTTTTTTAAGTTTCGGTTATCTTCCTTGAACAACCACACTTTGTATGAAAAACCTGTGCGCGGAGGAACCTACCCGTGGCTAGCCGCGCCCTTACTTTGTTTCGAGCACGCTCAACGGCTTAAGTGAGCTGCGACAAGTGTCGCGCCCTTACTTCGTTTTCGAGTTCGCTCAGCAATCTAAGTGTGCTGCGACTAGCTGCGGCAAGGTTTCTTGCCGACAAGGTCTTTGCTAGCAGGCTGCTAAGAGTCCCGCACTCAGCGCTCGCGGCAAGGGCCCCTTGCCGGCAAGTTCCCTAAAAGCGTAGGGTAAAAAGCATACAAAGTGAAGGACCAAAAGCAAGGGAGATAACACTGCATTGATTACCCAAAATAAAAGTATATATTACAAAGATACTTTGCCGCTGTTCTAAACAACTACTGTCTATGACTTAATTGGCAGCGGCGAAGGAAGCAAGAAGCCTAATTCCTGCGATCTCCCTCGACCCTCTGGATCTTGCCCACCTTGGCTACAATGTGGGCAACTTGGGCCTTCAACGCCTCATGATCAGCCTCGGGCGGCAAGGTGCGTAGGACGTTGACGAGGTTGATGCCGGGGTTGCGGTAAACGATCTTCGACAGCACCCGCTCCATGGTGCCCATGCAGAGCCGGCGTGCCTCGTCGGCCAGCTGCTCGGGGATCTTCTCCCGCAGCCGCGCAAGCGCCGGCGCCACTCCCCTGAAGAACAGACTCAGTTTGGCGCTGTGGGGGAGGTTCTCGTCGGGGGAGTACACGAGATGCTCCGCCCTCAGCGCCATCATCTCCATGTCTATGTTGGCGGCGGAGGTGACGAGGTCCTCAGTCCATCGCTCCACCATCTGCTGGAATTGGTTCTGCGAGACGGCGGTGCTCTCCAACACGGCCCTCTCAGCACGGAGATCGTCCTTCAGCTTCGTCTCGCGGTCCCGGGCAGCGTCAAGCGAGTCAGTAAGGGTGGAGACCTTCAGCTCTAGATCAGCAATGGAGTCCCTGGCGTCAGTGAGCTCTTTACCCTTCTCAGAGAGGCGGATTTGCAACTCCGAGTTGGTGTGGGCATCCTTCTCCCGCTCCACATTGAGCGCGGTGACCCTGTCCTCGCTAGCCTTCAAGAACAGCTCCAACTGAGCCACTCTGGCCTCCAGATCCTTCTTGGCGGTCTCTGCGGCGGCGGCAGCGTCCCTCGCCTCCCGCAGAGCCCCGCCAATAGCCTGCTCCCGGGCGGTGAG
Organism: Secale cereale; assembly: GCA_902687465.1. Taxonomy (NCBI): domain Eukaryota; kingdom Viridiplantae; phylum Streptophyta; class Magnoliopsida; order Poales; family Poaceae; genus Secale; species Secale cereale. The sequence goes on along the minus strand of LR738712.1, from coordinate 844,697,833 downwards.
GTCGTCCTCGTGGCTGTCGAGGTCGACCTTCCGCTGGTTGAGCGCCCCTTCCCGTCGAGACAGCTCTTCGGCGGCCAGGCGCTGCTGCTCCTCGACCTCGGCCTTTTCGAGGACGAATGCTTGCTGCGCCCCGGCAAGCTCTTCGCGCTCCTCCGCCAAGTTTCGGAGGGCCGCCTGGTTGGCGGCGCGGAGCTCCGCGGCGCGCTTCTCCAGGTCAGCACCAGCCTTGGCAGCCAGAGCCTCCCGAGACTCCAACTTCACCTGCCTGGCCCGGTACAAGGCCAGGAGCCGGTGAAGGAGCCGCTCCTCTTCGGGCTCGTCGCTGCTGCCGGGCGCATCCACAACCTTCAGCCCGGCGGAGGCGAGAACCTCTCCGTCGAAGGTCTCTCCCTCCGCGGGTACCCTAGACGAGGACGCCCACGGGACTTGAATGAAGACCCCGTTGGCGGCCTCCAGGTAGACACCCGACCGCTCCGTGGAGGCGGAGGGGTCGGCGGCCGGTGCAGCGTCCGACGCTCCTGCAGCCTCCGGGCCAGCAGTGTGGTCGCCGGTCCCTTCCCCAGCCGCGGCGTCGACGGTCGGGGCGGTCTCCTCGACGGCTGGCTCGTCGGCTCCGGCCATTCCCTCAGCAGTAGGGGCGTTGCCGCCGTCGCCATGCACACCCTCCTCGGCGGTGGCCTCCGTCTCCATCAGCTCCGGGGCGGGAGGATCTAATAGAAGAAAAAGAAAAGAAAGATCGTCAAGCAAATATCCAAAAAGAAGAACTCGAGAAGAAGAAGCTACAAGGTTTACCTTCGCGGACTTCCTCGACGACGGAGTCCCTCGCCGGGGAATTCTCCCTTGGCGGCGGAGTAGTAGTCCTTGCTGGCGGAGGGCCGCTTGCGCTCTCCCTTGTCGGGGTGCTCGCCCTTGGCGGGGTACTCGCCCTTGGCGGAGTACCCATCCTTGGCGGAGCACCGTCCCTTGCCGGGGAGCTCATCCTTGGCGGGGAGGGTGGAGCAAGCGGCTCGTCGGGGGCAACCTCCTGGTGCTCCTGCGGCTGCGGCTCCACCTCTGCACAAAACAGCAAAACATCAGTACGAGCAATAACCTTGAGCGCGCCCGTCAAGCAGAAAAATGGATACCAGACTTACGCTGGGGGCTGCGCTGGGGGCTGCTACTCGGAGCAGCAGGCTGATCCGGCAAGTCTGCCGCTGGCACGCCTCCTGCCGCTGCGGCGGGCTCGTCGTCTTTGATCTCGACCACAGGAATCTTGGCCCTCTTCGCCATCCGCTGGGTCAAGGTCCTGGAAGCCAAAATAAGATCAAGATCAGAACCAAGCAAGAGAAATCAAGACAAAATCAAAGGGAATGAAACTAGCAAGTACTTACTCTTCCTCCTCCTCTTCGTCGGAGCTGAGAGCGGAGAAGTCAAATCCCGCCTCGGCTGCTCCAGCGCGAGGAGCCGGAGGAGAGGTCTCCCTCGGGCGCTTGGCGGGCTCCGGAGCTGCGGGCTGTGAAGACCCAGCTCCGGTCGTCGTTGAGGTCCGAGGAACAGATGGTACCCCGGAGTCACTCCGGGAAAACCCCCTCCGCTTGTCGCTCGAGCACGGGGCGCCTCCTTGGCGACCTTGCTCGTCGTGGCGGCACGTGTCGCCCGGCGTTGCGGTCGTTGCTGGGGCTCCGGCCGCCTCGCCGTCTCGACGGCTTTGCGGAGGCGTTTCTTCGGTTGCGGCGGAGGACTTGGGCTTGGTGGTGGCGGAGAGTTCTCCGAGGACGAGGAGGCGTCGTCATCAAGATTCAAGGATCCGCCGGAGTCTTCATCGGAACCACCGGACTCGGCCTCCTCCTCCTCCTCCTCGGCAGGCCCGCTGGACTCGGTCCCCTGCCCGGCAGCCTCGCCAATCCCGGCAGGCTCCCCGGTAGGCTCCCCGGCAAACTCCTCGGGCGTGATCTGCAGCAGCTTGATGATTTCCTCTTCCTCGGCCTGGCTCACCGCGTCCGCCGCCTCCGCCTCGTCAACGGTGTATCCAAACTTGCCTGCCGCCGCTGCCGCGGCGGCCTCCTCCATCCTGGAGGCAATGTACGCCACATCTCGCGCGGTGGTCTCCCGGGTGAGCCCCTTCCTATCATCAGCATTGCGTGGTTTTTCAACCAAGTTGTCGAAGAAGGCTTGCACGGTCTCCGCCGAGGGCTCCAGCCAAGTGGGGACGACCCCGTGGGAGTCGCACTCTGGCATTGCCGCGCGGATAGCACTGAGGGCCGTGTTGTTGCACAAAGGGACCACTCCGGTCAACGGTTTGAACCACTCCGGGTGCTTGGGGTCGTGTTTGAACAGTTCCCGGACCATCCCCTTCAACTCCAAGACGGTGAAGTTGTAGTTCAACCCGGGGCGCAGCCTCATGCGGTCTGCCGCATTGCTGAACTCCCAAGCAGGCCTCTTCCTTTCCTGTAGAGGGGCGATGCGGCGGCGGAGGAAATCAGCTCCAACTTCGCCCACTGTCAGACTGGCAGCCCGGAGACGAAGAATCCTAGTTAAAGCGATCTGCAACTTGTCGTCCTCCGGGGCCAGGTCACTCCAATCCTTGCCGCGCACTATGGCAGTCTGGCACGGCAAGGTAAACTGCTCAGGATCTTTCTCCAGGATCCAACACCAATCTGCCCTCCACTCCTCCCACTTGCCGCGGAACTCTCCCTTCAAGTACGCCTCCTTCTTGTTCAGCCTGAAGATCCAAGAGATGCCGCCGGAGAGAGGAGATCCGGATTCTACTCTAGGCGTGAAGAAGTGGCGGAAAAGGGCTACATTTGGGTGGACTCCAACGTAGTTTTCGCACAGATGTGCGAAAACGGCAAGGGTGAGAACGGCGTTGGGGGTAAAATCTAAGAGACGGAAGCCGTATGTATTCATTACATCGCAGAAGAACTCCGAGAACGGAGGGCAAAGACCACAGTAGAAGAATGCAGCAAAGAAGTAGTAACCTCCCAGGAACATGTCGACGGCCACGGCGGGGAGGACTTGGGTGCGGGGGTGATCCTTCGTCTCCCTCGCCCAGAACAGGTAGTACTTGTCCCGCAGCTCCCTCGGGCCAAGCCTTGGCGGGAAGACCACACTCTTCCTCCTCATGGCCACCAGCTTCGCCGCCTGCTCAGACTTCTCCTTCTTCGCCTTGTCGCTCTTCGCCTTGTCGCTCTTCGCTTGGTCGCTCTTCGGGGCCATGGCGGGGGCGGCGAGGGAGAACGGCGGCACGGCGGGTGGGGAGGACGGTGGAGGAAGGGCAGAAGCAAGGAGCGGCGGGGGTTTCTGAGAACTCAAGGCGCAATGAAGACGATGGGGGGGAACTGCCCCTGCTTCCTCTGCTTTTAAGGGGGAAGTGGGGGACGTTCCGCATTTCCCATTAAAGAATAGGCCACGATCTCTCCCACGACGCCGCAATCGACGCGTGCCGTTAGGGAGGGATGCGGCGGATACGGAGAGGGATACGGCTTGCCGTGGGCCGCTTGTGCCCGTGCACTGTCTTGGGCCTGGCCCAACACCCTCCAAGCGGTAGTAACGCTCTCATTTGTGGTAGTATCGCTGCAGCCCTTTCGAGGACACCAAAACTGACACAACTTTTGCAAACGGACTCCGAATTCAACGAAACTAAGTTTGTTGGAAAGCTAACGACATGACCTAACACAATCTCGATAGAAATAACAATAAGAAGCAAAAGATAAAAGGCCCATAATAAAATGGTGAGAACCCTTCCTCGAAAGAGACCGGTAAAATCTCCAACACCGAAAACGCAATAGAAGAAGCATGTGAACTCCGTTTTCGATGAACTCAAGCTTGTCAAGAAGATGACCATAAGCTCCAAATATCACAAGAAGAAAACCAAACAAGAACCAATACATATGATGCAAGCATGCAATGGTTTGAGCTCTCTACGAACGATACGATCAAGCTACTCACTTGAGAGCCCCCCCTTGATAGTACGACACTCAATCCTATAACCCGGTCTCCAAACTACCACCATGAGACGGGTAAAATAGAGAACCGATCAAGGGCAAACCTTTGACTTGCACAAAGTCCACTTGAGCTAGTGTAGATAATCTTGACTTCCTCAAGTTGGACCACCTTTCTTGATTTCGTTGGCTCAGTGAAGACTAGTAGATTGCTCCCCCATACTCCACTATGGGTGAGCCACTCTTCGGCATATCTTCACAAGTCCATTGTTACCACAATGAACGACAAGCTTCAAGCACTTGATCTCTTCGTGATGCATCACTTGAACTTGCACACCAAAACCTTGATTTGATGTCATCTGTGATCTTTCTCTTGACGCAAGCCCATGGAAGATAATCTAACCCCACATATAACTCTCACAAAGACCATGGGTTAGTACACAAAGCGTAATTGACAATGCCTACCATACCATGGGATCGCTTGATCCCTCTTGGCACATCTTCTACGCTTTGTGTGTTGATCAACTTGAAACACTCTCTGTACTTAGTCTTGATCAACCTTGAATCTTTCCAACTCTATTCATTTGGATGATGTCTTGAAGGTAAACATGAATGATCACACACTTTTCTTATTCAAGACATGCTTGCAATAAGCTCAACACTCACAAGACAAATCTTTGGATAATTCCTTAATAGCACCTTGGTCATCACAAACTCTCCTTGAAACCAACAAATGGACTCCAAGAAAAAAGCCTATGGACAAATCCTTCAAATATAACTCAAGGCAACCATTAGTCCATAGAGATTGTCATCAATTACCAAAACAAAACATGGGGACCCGACATGTTCTTTCAATCTCCCGCATTTTGGTAATTGATGACAATCACTTTCAAGAGAGTTTATATAAGGAATTATGCATCACCATACCAGGCAACAATAATGTATGTGCATGAGATGCAAAAGCTTAGGAATAAAACCAAAGCAAGAAGAGATGACTCTCTAAACTTCTCCACGCTTAGGAACAAAACCAAAGCAAGAAGAGATGACTCTCTAAGCTTCTCCACAAAACTCTCTGAAACTTCTCCACAAAACTCTCTGAAACTTCTCCCCCATTGGCATCGATTGCAAAAATGGGCGAAAGGCTTAGAAGGCCAATATAACTTGGGTTCCTCCATAAATTGTGTATTTCTCAACTAGAGGTGGAATGCAATACACAGATCCAACGGTAAATACTTGGAGGAAGACAAACTATATTGAGGCCCAAAGATTGCAAAAGAATGATATGCCACAAAGACATAACAAACAGAGAGACATGCAATCAAGCAATCAAATGATAACAATTGAAGCAAGCTATCAAAAATACCAATTGAACAAACTTGACCAATGATCCTACAAGCCACATGAATAAAAGATATTATCATATGATCAAAGGTGTGTCCTGGAGAAACTAGAGAAGCTCCCCATGTTTTGTGAATAATTTAGTTTTGTATTTGGATACAACGAGCACAAAGTAGGATTATCACTCCGCCAAGATCAATAGAACCTCACGAGAAGTGCAAGAGAGCAACATAGTGTTCTAAAGACACTAGTGAAGCTCCCCATGATTTGTGCGCTCCTTAGAATATTTGCATTAGGATACCAAGTGCACAAAATAGGATCATCACTCCCCCAAAATCAATAAAAACTCACAACAAGTGTAAGTGAGCATGTAGGAAACAAAGTCTAGCACTTGCAATAAACAAATGGTTGAGTAACATATAAAAGAGACGACTTGGAAATAGGTTCAACAAAAAAGATGTGTGTGGGTCATGGCAAAGCACTTGAGAAGACTAATATAAGGATGAGCATTAAGCATCAACATAGTGTCGGTGTACTAAGATAGGGGTACCTTAGTACCCCAACTTGTGCACGGGCAGTAGCAGCTTCCCGCGGCAGGGTTTACCACGTGCTCGCCAAGTACCTTTCCGGTCCTTATGAAGCCATTCATGAACAAAGTATACAAGTCAGAAGATCAAGACCCCGGCAAGTGGAGCTTGCCGGGAAGGCCGTACCAGGCTCAAGGTTATCACTTTAACACAAGACCCTGGCAAGTGGGGCTTGCCAGGAAGACCAAGGAACACATATCCCAAGAGATGCCTCGGCGCATCATGCGCCCCGGCAGGGCCCGGAGAGCGACAAGCTTCCGGGCCCGGCAAGATCAAGACCCCGACAAGGTGCTTGCCGGGGAAACCCACGCTGTGTGCCCGCGCTCCAGCTCATCTGCCCACGCGTCGCCCTGGAGCCCTTCCAGGGACGCGTGGCGGACGGCTGTGCAGCCTGGGGCACACGGTGGCAAGCCGCGGTGACGAGGCTACCGCCGTGTCGAACGGAGAAGCATGGACAGACACTTTTGGGGTCGACGGCGACGGGCATTTAATGCCCTTGTCCCCCACTGTCAAAGTTAGGTGAAGACCACTGTTCACCCACTGTTCACGCACTATTCCCGCACTGTTACAACTACCACCAAAATTACACTTTTACCCTCCTCTACGTTGACACCTGTCGGTGACCCCTTGAGCTATAAAAGGAGGCCCATGCACAACGTAGAGGGGGTTCGGAACCTAGACAACTCTTTCGTTCGGTGCAGCTAGCTCTCCAAGCTCCCGAGCTCAAGAACTCAATACAATCTAAGCAAGAGTAGGGTTTTACGTGTCCGCGCGGCCCGAACCTGGTTAAACTGCCCGCGTGTGTCCCTCGATCTGCTCTCCGTGCTCCCTCCGCTCCCTTACCGCAACGTAGAAGGGGCTCCGGTCCCATAGGTGCTCGTGGGAGGACAGTTTCCCCCGACATCTTTGGCGCGCCAGGTAGGGGGCGTCGAGGTTGTGTGAATCTGATCCGGCGCTCACGCGGGCGCATTCTTCATCAACCTCTCCAGCTTCATCAACTTCATCAGCAGCACCAACATGCCTCCGAAGAAGAAGGCTTCAGAGGTCGGAGGCCCGTCTGCGTCGATCCCGCCGCCACCTGAGCCAACGGTTGGTGGAGGAGACGCCGGCGGAAGGGTGGTTGCCGGCGAGGAAACTCACGGCGCCACCAAATCCAAGGACAAGACGGACGACCGGGCGAATTCCAAGGCCTCGGTGTCCGTAGACGCACCACGCCTCTCTCGGGAGGTGCCAAGCCAGCAGCGCCGTGGTACAGGAGGTACCATTCGCTTGCTGGGGCAAGGACAAACCGGAGGGTCGCGGGACGCTCAAGGCCATCGTCCTGGTACGAGCAAGGCGCGGTCGCCGGGGCGAGAAACTGCTCCTTCTAACCCCGTTAGAAGTCCGAGCATATCTCGCTCCTCGCACCGCTCGCCGCCGCTCCCCTCCTCTCCAGCAGAAGCTCTAGCAAGAGCACAGCTACTCCTCGATTTCCCTCCAGCGGCAGACAAGGCCGAAGACTGGAGGGCGACGATCCAGAGCCTCATCGCCTTCGCCAACAACGACACGCCGCAGCAGCCGGCGACGTCGCGGCCACGGCAAGTCGACCAGACGAAGGCCGATGGCGACAAGACCGCCGGGGGTGCAACCACCGTGCACTTCCCGCCGCGGAAGCAGAAGACGCCACCCCGCCGGATTAACGTCGACGACGACTCCACGGCGTCGTCGGATCCGCGGGCTCGTCGGGACCAGCGCCAAGTCCTCAACGACCGGCGGCAAGAAGACGCTCGAACGCGCATCGAGCGCCGACGAGAAGCCCGGCGACAATCAGATCAGCGCGCTGAGACCGCTATCGACACACACGCGCCCGGTGAACCAGGCGACTTGCCGTACGCGGCAGGTTGCCCTGCGTTCACCCGTGAGCTGCGGCGAGTCCAGTGGCCCAGCATGAAAAATTTCAAGCCCGACGTACCCGAGAAGTACGACGGCAAGACGCACCCCTCGGAGTTCCTCAGCATCTACACCATCGCGGTGCAGGCTGCCGGGGGACGCGACGGGAAGATACTAGCCAACTACTTCCCGCTAGTGCTTAAGCCTAACGTCCGCTCCTAGCTTATGCACTTGCCGGAAAGCTCCATTTCTTCGTGGGCGGACCTGTGCCACCAGTTTGTTGGCGCCTTCACGGGCGGCCACAAACCCCACGGCCAGGAGAGCGATCTCCACATCCTAGCCCAGAAGGAGGGAGAATCCCTGCACAAGTACATCTAGAGGTTCAGTCGCGTGCAACACAACATTCCCGATGTCCACCCTGCCGCGGTTATCAGCGCGTTCCACCAGAACGTGCGTAACCGCCGCATGAGGGAAGAGATGGCCATGACCAAGATTCGGGATGTCAGCGAGCTCTACGCTCTGGCTGACAAGTGCGCGCGCGCCGAAGAGGGGAGGAGACTCCCCGGAGAGGATGCTGGCGCAGGAGGAAGCGACAGCGAGGATGCCGCCCCGGCAAGGAAGAGCCGGCGGCGGAACAACAGAAAGAAGAAGAGCAAGGAGGTGCTAGTCGTCGAGCAGTCCGGCAAGGAGGCTCCCGCCAAGAAGGCACAGGCTGGCGGTTCCGGCAAGGAACCCGCCCCTATGGCGGCGGCCGACAAGCAGGACGGCTCCGACAAGCAATACTGCAAGATCCACCGCACCAAGGGCCACGATCTACAGAACTGCAAGCGAGTCGAGTACCTCGTAGAGCAGCAGAAGGCTGAATACGAGCGTCGCGACAAGGAGAAGGCCCAAGGAGGCGGAGGAGAGCCAAGCAAGAAGCGGCCATTCAATGGCCGGGGAGGACGCCGCGGCAAGGCCAAGCAGCGGCAAGGTGATAGACCTCCCCGGGGCCGCGACAAGGATGAGGAAGAAGACGACGACGACAACATGGAGGAAGGAGATAACAGCGAGCAGGAGTTCCAGAAGGCCACAGAAGTTCTGTGTGTCGACGGAGGCGCCTCTCTGCATACTTCCCACCGCCAACTCAAGCAATGGGTGTGGGAAGTAAACGCAGCTGAGCCGCCCGTCGAGTCATGCAGGCTGCTGAAGTGGTCCAGCACGCCCATCATTTTTGATCTTGAGGATCACCCTGACCGCACAACGGCGGTCGGGTGCTTGCCGATGTTGGTCTCACCAACCATCCGCAACCTCAAGGTCACCAAAATGTTGGTTGACGGCGGGGCCGGCCTGAACTTGATCTCCTCGGCTATGATCAAGAAACTCCAGATCCCAGACGGCGAGCTCGAAGAAACCGGGTCGTTCCAAGGAATAAACCCGGGAAGGAGCAAGCCGAAGGGGAAGATTACTCTGCCAGTGACCTTTGGCAAGGAGCTCAACTTCAGGACGGAGAGGATAACCTTCGACGTGGCCGATATCCCATTGCCATACAATGGGATACTTGGACGTCCCGCCCTCGCCAAGTTCATGGCAGCTTCCCACTATGCCTACAACGTGCTCAAGATGCCGGGGCCGATAAACGTCATCTCTGTCCCTGGCGACAAGAAGGGCGCGCTTATCTGCGCCGACAAGATATACCGGGATGCAGCAGCCGCAAGAGAAAGCAACACACTTGCCGCTGAAGCTCCCGGGGGGAAGACCAAGACCAAGTCCGGCAAGAGCTCTGGGGCCCACTCCGGCAAACGCACCTCTTCGGAGTGCTGCGCTGCCGTCGAGGACGCACCATCGAGCTCCACCGGCAAGTGCAAGAAAGGAATGGCGGCTCCACCGGCAACCAAGAAGGTGTCCGCCAAGGAGGACGGCACTGGTGGTACCTTCACCATCAGTGCTACACTCGATGACAAATAGGAAAGCGCGCTCGTTGCTTTCCTGCGGGCGAATGTCGATGTGTTTGCGTGGCAACCATCTGACATCCCCGGCTTTCCCAGGAAGGTAATTGAGCACAAGCTTGCTGTTTGTCCTCATGCGCGGCCCGTCAAGCAGAAGGTCAGGAAGCAAGCCGTGGAGCGCCAAGAATTCATCGCCGAAGAGATAAAGAAGCTAGAAGCAGCGGGCCTGGTTAGAGGCGTGATCCATCCGACATGGTTAGCAAATCCAGTTGTCGTACGCAAGGCCAACGGGAAGTGGAGACTTTGTATAGACTTCACTGATGTGAATAAAGCATGTCCCAAGGATCCATTTCCCTTGCCGCGTATTGACCAGATTGTTGACTCCACCGCTGGATGTGAGCTGCTTTCCTTCCTTGATGCATACTCAGGTTACCACCAGATATTCATGGCCAAGGAAGATGAAGAGAAGACTGCATTCATTACTCCATGTGGCACATATTGCTTCATACGCATGCCCTTTGGATTGAAGAATGCAGGCTCGACGTTTGCAAGGGTGGTGCACACTGCTTTTGAGCCACAGATCCACAGAAATGTGGAAGCCTACATGGATGACATAGTGGTCAAAAGTAAGAGCAAAGATACCTTGATCCAAGACTTGGAAGAAACATTTGCAAATCTGCGCAAGATCCAGCTCAAGTTGAACCCCGAGAAGTGCGTCTTCGGAGTCCCCTCCGGCAAGCTTCTCGGGTTCTTTGTGTCCCAGAGGGGGATTGAAGCCAATCCCGACAAGATAAAAGCCATCGAGCAGATCGAAGCCCCGAAGCGCGTCAAGGACGTAAGGAGACTTGCTGGTTGCGTGGCTGCCCTCAGCAGGTTCATTTCAAAGTCTGCAGAACGCGCCCTGCCTTTCTTCAAGATTTTGAAAAAGGCAGGCCCTATGAAATGGACTCCGGAAGCGGAGGCAGCGCTGCAGGACTTGAAAGGATACCTGTCCTCTACTCCGATACTTGTCGCACCTAGGCCACAAGAGAAGTTGCTGCTATACCTAGCAGCAACCAATCAAGTGGTTAGTGCTGCGTTGGTAGCGGAAAGGGAGGCAGAGGAGGAACCCACGCCACCGGCAAGCGAATCCAGCGACAAGCAGGGGGTTTCCCCGACAAGCTCTGGCCCCGACAAGGACGAGTCTGCGCAGGAACAAGGAGAAGTGCGAAGGAAGATGGTGCAGCGCCCAGTGTATTTTATGAGTTCCCTCTTGCAGGGGGCTAGATCAAGATACTCTGGGGTGCAAAAGTTGCTTTTCGGCCTCCTCATGGCCTCAAGGAAGCTGCGCCATTATTTTCAAGCACACGAGATAACAGTGGTCACTCGCTTTCCGTTGAAGAGGATATTGCAGAATCCCGAAGCAACAGGCAGGATCGTCGAGTGGGCACTGGAGCTGTCAAGCTTTGGTCTCAAGTTTGAGAGTACTTCAACCATACAGAGCAGAGCTTTGGCAGAATTCATAGCTGAATGGACCCCAACGCCCGATGAGGAAATTCCAGAGACAAGCGTCCCCGTCCAAGAAACGAACAGCGAATGGGTAATGTACTTTGATGGTGCTTTCTCGCTGCAAGGCGCCGGTGCTGGCGTGGTACTCATAGCGCCCACCGGAGAGCACCTCAAGTATGTTGTCCAGATGCACTTTCCCAAGGAGCAAGCGACAAACAATACTGCTGAGTATGAAGGTCTGCTTGCCGGCCTCAGAATTGCAGCCGAACTTGGGATCAAGAAGTTGATTGTGCGGGGAGATTCACAGTTGGTGGTCCGACAAGTGAACAAGAGTTATCAGAGCCCTTTGATGGAAGCTTATGTTGATGAAGTGAGGAAGCTTGAAGAACACTTTGAAGGTCTGCAAATGGAGCACGTCCCGAGGGCTCAGAATGATATTGCAGATGGCCTCTCAAAGTGTGCTGCGATGAAGTTACCTGTGGAACCAGGGACCTTCCTGCTCAAGCTAACTCAGCCATCCGTTACACCATCAGTTGGGCAGAACAAGAAGAGGAAGTTGGTCTCCGGCGACTACTTGCCGGCGGATCTTCCCGAAGCCGCCGCCAAGGTCCCCAGGATCAACAGTCAGAACGCTGAGGAACAGTTTGCTCCTGCAGATCCAAGGGTCTGTACAGTTGAAGCAAGCGTTCCCGACAAGCCTTGCCCCGGCAGGCTTGCCGGGGGACCATCAGCTCCGGCAGAACCGGAGGTTCTTGCCGTAGAAGCTGGGGTTCCTGCAGCGGCCCTCATGCCTTTAGTCCTTGCTGTTGAGCCTCAGGCTCCAGCATGGGCACAGCCAATCGTCCGTTTTCTGCAAACTGGAGAACTTCCCGACGACCCAGAAGAGATAGAGAAAATAACCTGGCAGTCAAGTATGTACCAGTTCGTCGACAATGAACTGTACAGAAGAAGGCTCAACGGTGTCAGGTTGAAGTGCATCTCCAGAGAAGATGGACAGAAGCTGTTGGCAGAGATACATGGAGGCATATGTGGCCACCACATTGGCGCAAGGGCACTTGCCGGGAAGGCGTTCCGGCAAGGGTTCTTCTGGCCAGAAGCCCTCCAAGATGCAACTGCACAAGTAACCAAGTGTGAAGCGTGCCAGTTCCATGCTAAGCAAATTCACCAGCCAGCTCAAGCTCTCCAGACGATCCCTTTGTCCTGGCCCTTCTCGATCTGGGGGCTCGATATCCTCAGCCCCTTTCCCCGCGCTGCCGGGGGCTTTGAGTACTTGTACGTAGCAATCGACAAGTTCACAAAGTGGCTAGAAGTGGAACCAGTGAGAAAGGTGACAACACAGTCAGCAGTCAGGTTCTTCAGGTCAATTGTTTGCCATTTCGGAATCCCTAACAGGATCATCACCGACAACGGCACACAGTTCACAAGTCGCACCTTCATGCAGTACGTCCAAGACCTTGGCGCCAAGGTCTGCTTCGCTTCTGTTGCTCACCCGAGGAGCAATGGTCAAGCGGAGAGGGCCAATGCTGAAGTGCTGCGCGGACTCAAGACAAGAACTTTCGACAGGCTGCGCAAGTGCGGAAGAAACTGGATAGAGGAGTTGCCGGCGGCTCTTTGGTCAATCCGAACGACACCAAATCGAGCCACCGGATAGACACCCTTTGCTCTTGTTTATGGAGCAGAGGCAGTTCTCCCCACGGAACTCGTATACGGATCTCCTCGAGTGCTCGCTTATGATGAGCTCGAGCAAGAGCAACTGCGACAAGATGATGCATTGCTCCTCGAGGAGGAACGTCTCCAGGCTGCTGTACGAGCTGCTCGATACCAGCAAGCCTTGCGCCGCTATCATAGCCGCAAGGTTAAGGCCAGGAGTCTCGAGGAAGGCGACCTTGTTCTTCGGCGTGTTCAGTCCGCCAAGAATTCCAACAAGTTGACGCCGAAGTGGGAAGGCCCTTATCGGGTGAGACAAGTCACAAGGCCCGGCGCTGTCCGCCTTGAGACCGAAGAAGGCTTACCGGTGAGCAATTCCTGGAACATAGAGCATCTTCGCAAGTTTCACCCATAAGGCGCGGTTGCCGTGATCCGCTCCGGCAACCACCTTTTGTACGAGTGTTGCCGCTGTTGCATGTAAACCTTTGTACAAAGCCGGGCGCATATCCCGTGCATCAGTAAACCTTTTGTGTTTCGCACTATTTGCCATTTCCATGCTTTTTTGTTATTTGCATGCATTGTTTGGCATCTTGTGCAACACACATCCCCGGTAAGCATTAGCAGGCCAAGAGGCCCTATACTTGTTTTCCCTCCTCTTTTTCTTTCCCTCTTAAACAGAAGGAATATTCCTCGCGCACAAGTTTGCCGGGGGGGAAGGAGGTGGAGGATGAACCAAGTGCTGTTCAAGAAAGAGAAGCTTTGCCGGGGAACGAACGAACTATGAAAGCTAAGTTACCAAAGTTTGAGTAATTCAAATTTTTAAATTTTAGTTGTCTTCCTTGAACAACCACACTTTGTATGGAAAACCTGTGCGCGGAGGAACCTACCCGTGGCTAGCCGCACCCTTACTTTGTTTCGAGCACGCTCAATGACTTAAGAGAGCTGCGACAAGTGTCGCGCCCTTACTTCGTTTTCGAGTTCGCTCAGCAAGCTAAGTGTGCTGCGACTAGCCGCGGCAAGGTTGCTTGCCGACAAGGTCTTTTGCCAGCAGGCTGCTCAGAGTTCAGCACTCAGCGCTCGCGGCAAGAGGCCCTTGCCGGCAAGTCCCCTCAAAGCATAGGGTAGAAATCATACAAAGTGGAGGACCAAAAGCAAGGGAGATAACATAGCATTGACTGATCAAAATAAGATTGTATATATTACAAAGATAGTTTGCCGTAATGCTAATAGATTCTTGTCCATAACGTGCCTTGCAGCGGCAAGGGAAACAGAAAGAAAGAAATCTAATCTACGCGGTCGCCTTCACGCCTTGTGATCTTGTTCACCTTGGCGACGATGTGGGCGACCTGCGGCTTCAACGCCTCTTGGTCAGCTTCGGGCGGCAAGCTGCGGAGGACGTTGACAAGGTTGATGCCGGGGTTGCGGTAGACGATCTTCGTCAAGACACGCTCCAAGGTGCCCATGCAGAGCCGACGCGCCTCGTCGGCCAGCTGCAACGGGATCTTCTCCTGCAACCGCGTGAGTGCCGGCGCTATTCCCCTGAAGAACAGACTTAACTTGGCGCTGTGGGGGAGATTCTCGTCCGGGGAGTACGAGAGATGCTCCGCCCTCAGCGCCACCATTTCCTTGTCAATATTGGCAGCGGAGGTGACCAGATCGTCAGTCCACTGCTCCACTGCCCGGCTGAATTGGTTCGCCGAGACGGCGGCGCTCTCCACCAGGCCTCGTTCCTTGCGGAGCTCGTCCTTCAGCTTCGTCTCGCGATCCCGGGCGGCGTCGAGCGAATCAGTCAGAGTGGAGACCTTCAACTCTAAGTCAGCAATGGAATCCTTGGCGGCAGTAAGCTCGTCGCCCTTCTTGGAGAGACGTACCTGCAGATCAGAGTTGGTGTGGGCGTCTTTTTCCCGCTCCACATTGAGCGCGGTGATTCTGTCCGCACTCGCCTTCAGGTACCGCTCCAGCTGCTCCACCTTGGCCTCAAGATCCTTCTTGGCGGTCTCCGCGGTGGCTGCGGCGGCCTTCGCCTCCTTCAGGGCTCCGCCAATGGCCTGCTCCCGGGCGGTGAGGTCGTCCTCGTGGGCGTCGAGGTCGACCTTCCGCTGGTTGAGCGCTCCTTCTCGCCGGGATAGCTCTTCGCCAACCAATCGCTGCTGCTCCTCGGCCTCAGCTTTCTCAAGGAGGAATGCTTGCTGCTCCTCGGCAAGCCCTTCGCGCTCCTCCGCCAAGTTGCGGAGGGCCGCCTGGTTGGCGGCGCGGAGCTCCGCGGCGCGCTTCTCCAAGTCAGCTCCAGCCTTGGCGGTGAGAGCTTCCCGAGACTCCAGCTTCGCTTGCCTGGCCCGGTACAGGGCCAGGAGCCGGCGAAGGAGCTTCTCCTCTTTGAGCTCGTCGCCACCGCCGGGCGCTTCGACGACCTTCAACCCCGCGGAGGCGAGGACCTCCCCGTCAAAGGTCTCTCCCTCCACGGGGGCTCGAGACGAGGACCCCCACGGGACTTGTATGAAAACCCCGTTGGGGGCCTCCAAGTAAACGCCCTGCCTGGCCGTGGAGGCGGAAGGGTCGGCGGCCGGTGCAGCGCTTGACGCTCCTGCTGCCTCCGGGCCAGCAGTACGGTCGCCGGTCCCTTCCCCAGCCGCGGCGTCTGCGGGCGGGGCGGTCTCTTCAGCGGCAGGCTCGTCGGCTCCAGCCATGCCCTCAGCGGCAGTGGCGTTGCCGCCGTCGCCGTGCACCTCCTCCTCAACGGTGGCCTCCGTCTCCATCCGCTCTGGGGCAGTAGGGTCTAGCAGAAGAAAAAGAAAAGAAAAAGTCAAGCAAATATCCAAAAAGACAAGTTCAAGAAGGAAAAGCTACAAGGACTTACCTTCTCGGACTTCTTCGACGACAGGCTCCCTCGCCGGGGAATCCACCCTTGGCGGCGGAGTGGTGGCCCCTGCTGGCGGAGGGCCGCCCGCGCCCTCCCTTGGCGGGGTGCTCACCCTTATCGGGCTGCTCACCCTTGGCGGGGTGCCCGCCCTTGGCAGGGTGCCCGTCCTTGGCGGAGCGTTCTCCCTCGCCGGGGAGTTCACCCTTGGCGGGGAGGGTGGAACAGGCAGCTCTTCGGGGGTGACCTCCGGTTGCTCCTACGGCTGCGGCTCCACTTCTGCACAAGACAAACAAAATAACAAAGTATCAGTACAAGCGATAACCTCAAGTGCGCCCGCCAAGCAGAAAGACAAATACCAGACTTACGCTGGGGGCTGCGCTGGGGGCTGCTCCTCGGAGCAGCAGGTTGGTCCGGCAAGCTTGCCGCTGGCGCGTCCCCAGTCGCCGCGACGGGCGAGTCGTCTTCAACCACAACCACAGGGATCTTGGCTCTCTTCGCCATCCGCTGGGCCAAGGTCCTGAGAGCAAAACAGAAACAAGATCAGAATCAACAAGGAAAATCAAGACAAAATCGAAAAGACTAAAGAAGTACAAGCACTTACTCCTCTTCCTCGTCGTCGGAGCTGAGGGCGGAGAAGTCAAAATCCGCCTGGTTCGCTCCCGCACGAGGAGCAGGAGGAGAAGGCTCCCTCGGTCGCTTGGCGGTCTCCGGGGCTGTGGGCTGCGAAGACCCAGCCCCCGTCGCCGCCGAGGACCGAGGGGCAGATGGAGCACCCGTTCCGCTCCGGGAAGATCCTCCTTCGCTTGGCGCTTGAGCACGAGGCGCCCCCTCGACGGCTTTGCTCGCCCTGGTGGCACGCGTCGCCCGGCGCGCAGGCTGCTGTCGAGGCGCCTGCGGCCTCGTTGCCGTAGCCGCCTTGCGGAGGCGCTTCCTTGGTTGTTGCGTAGGACTTGCCGGAGGCGGGGAGTTCTCTGAGGACGAGGAGGCATCGTCGTCAAGTCCCAGAGATCCACCGGAGTCTTCATCAGCCTCGACGTCCTCCTCTTCCCCGGCAGGCCCGCTGGACTCAGCGCCATGCCCAGCGGCCTCGCTCCCTCCGGCGACCTCGCTCCCTCCGGCGACCTCGCTCCCTCCGGCAACCTCGCCCATCCCGGCAAACCTCAGGGTGGGCACCCCGGCAAACTCCTCGGGCGGAAGCTTCAGCAACTTGAGGATTTCAGCCTCCTCTGCTTGGCTCACTGCGTCCGCGGCATCAGCATCGTCCACGGTGTATCCAAAGTCACCCGCCGCCGCAGCTGCGGCGGCCTCCTCCATCCTGGTAGCGATGTAGGCTATATCCCTTGCCGTAGTGGCCCGTGTGAGGCCCTTGTTCTCCTCGGCGTTCTTGGGCGTCTCGACCAAGTTGTCGAAAAAGCTCAGCACGGTATCCGGCGGAGGCTCTATCCAGGTGGGGATGACGCCATGGGAGTCGCACGCAGGCATCATCGCGCGCAAGGAATCCCGGGCAGTGCTGTTGCACAGCGGTACCACTCCCCGGGGAGGTCTGAACCATTCCGGGTGGGCCGGGTCATGCTTGAAGAGCTCCCGGACCATCCCCTTCAACTCCAAGGCAGTGAAATTGTAGTTCAATCCAGGGTGCAGCCTCATGATATCCGCCGCGTTGCCGAATTCCCAGGCGGGCCTTTTCCTTTCTTGTAAAGGGGCAATGCGGCGGCGGAGGAAATCTGCCCCAACCTCTCCGATGGTTAGCTTGGCGACCCGGAGACGAATAATCCTGATGAGGGCGATGTTCAGCTTGCTGTCTTCCGGGGCAAACTCACTCCAATCCCTGCCGCGCACTATTGCAGTCGTGCGCGGCGCAGTGAAGGGCTCCGGCTTCTCCTCCACCACCCAGCACCAATCGGCTCCCCATTCTTCCCACTTGCCGCGGAGCTCTCCCTTCAGGTATGAATCTTTCTTATTCAGCCGGAAGATCCAGGAGATGCCGCCGGAGAGGGGAGCGCCAGCCTCTACTCTAGGCATGAAGAAATGGCGGAAAAGAGCTACATTGGGATGAACCCCAACATAGTTTTCGCACAGATGTGCGAAAACGGCCATCGTAAGGATGGCGTTGGGGGTGAAATCTAGAAGGTGGAGGCCGTATGTGTTCATGATATCGCAAAAGAACTCCGAATACGGAGGGCACAGTCCACAGTGGAAGAATGCAGCGAAGAAGAAATACCCGCCGGGGAACATATCTTTGGCGACGGCGGGGAAGACTCTGGTGCGGGGATGGGCCTTGGTCTCCCTCGCCCAGAACAGATAATATTTGTTCCGCAGCTCCCTCGCGCCAAGCCTCGGCGCGAAGACCACGGACCTCTTCCGCAGGGCGGCCAGCTTCGCCGCCTGCTCGGACTTCTCCTTCTTGGCCTTGTTGTTCTTGGCCTTGTCGCTCTTCGCCTTGTCGCTCTTCGGAGCCATGGCGGAGGCGGCGAGGGAAGAAGCGAGGAGCTCGACGGCGCCGCGGATGCGGAAGACGGCGGAGGAGGGGCGGAGGCAAGAAGCAGCGGAGGTTTCTGGAGAAGAAGGGCGCAATGAAGACGAAGGAGGGGAACTGCCCCTGCTTCCTCTGCTTTTAAGGGGGAAGTGGGGGACGTTCCGCATTTCCCATTAAAGAACAAGGCCACGATCTCTCCCACGACGCCGCAATCGACGCGTGCCGTTAGGGAGGGATGCGGCGGATGCGGAAGGAGATACGGCGTGCCGTGGGCCGCGTGTGCCCGTGCATTGTTTTGGGCCTGGCCCAACAGCGCTCGGCACCGTGTGTGTCCCAGGCCCGGGGGCTCCTGTTGGTGTACTAAGATAGGGGTACCTTAGTACCCCAACTTGTGCACGGGCAGTAGCAGCTTCCCACGGCAGGGTTTACCACGTGCTCGCCAAGTACCTTTCCGGTCCTTATGAAGCCATTCAAGAACAAAGTATACAAGTCAGAAGATCAAGACCCCGACAAGTGGAGCTTGCCGGGAAGGCCGTACCAGGCTCAAGGTTATCACTTTAACACAAGACCCTGGCAAGTGGGGCTTGCCAGGAAGACCAAGGAACACATATCCCAAGAGATGCCTCGGCGCATCATGCGCCCCGGCAGGGCCCGAAGAGCGACAAGCTTCCGGGCCCGGCAAGATCAAGACCCCGGCAAGGTGCTTGACGGGGAAACCCACGCTGTGTGCCCGCGCTCCAGCTCATCTGCCCACGCATCGCCCTGGAGCCCTTCCAGGGACGCGTGGCGGACGGCTGTGCAGCCTGGGGCACACGGTGGCAAGCCGCGGTGACGAGGCTACCGCCGTGTCGAACGGAGAAGCATGGACGGACACTTTTGGGGTCGACGGCGACGGGCATTTAATGCCCTTGTCCCCCACTGTCAAAGTTAGGTGAAGACCACTGTTCACCCACTGTTCACGCACTATTCCCGCACTGTTACAACTACCACCAAAATTACACTTTTACCCTCCTCTACGTTGACACCTGTCGGTGACCCCTTGAGCTATAAAAGGAGGCCCATGCACAACGTAGAGGGGGTTCGGAACCTAGACAACTCTTTCGTTCGGTGCAGCTAGCTCTCCAAGCTCCCGAGCTCAAGAACTCAATACAATCTAAGCAGGAGTAGGGTTTTACGCGTCCGCGCGGCCCGAACCTGGGTAAACTGCCCGCGTGTGCCCCTCGATCTGCTCTTCGTGCTCCCTCCGCTCCCTTACCGCAACGTAGAAGGGGCTCCGGTCCCATAGGTGCTCGTGGGAGGACAGTTTCCCCCGACACATAGTCTTTAATAGTTGAGATACAAGGTGCATGACATGTCCTTCTCACACACACCAAGCAAATGGATTTACAAGCTCACTAAAAAGAGAAATATTAACCAAGCTTGTGACAACCCATGGTGAAGATAGAAAAAGAAGGCCTCATCAAGACGAGGGATACCAATTAAATGGCAAGCTTTGTCAAGACAAGCATGAGGAAAATGATCTTCACCACAAAAGAGTGCATCAAGATGCAACGATATAAGATCCAGACTCAAGACACACACCTTCACGGAGCCACCAAATAAATAAATACAAGAAAGAAAAGGTGGACGTGAAAGAAGGGGATATCGATTAGATATGCAACTTCTCTCAAGTGTATAAGATTGTAGGTAGATGAAGATCATGATGATATCAATCCACAAAGAAGGATGTACACATGAAATTGTTGCAGAAAGGAAAGAGTAAGATATCCACAAGGAAGTCATAAATATACCAATAAGATATTTTCTTGAAGGCATAACACATGGCTAGATATGGTCTTATTGTATATAAATGAGTTCCAACCACACGAGCATCAAAGACATCACAACTGGCAACAAGAGATCATTGTTGGGATGCTTTGAGAAAGGAAACAAGTATCACAAGAAATAATGAATTACATGCCATGATACAACCTACACAAGGTTGATGCAAGAAATGTGTGCATGAAGTAGATGATGATACTTGTTACCGAGATAGCCTTGGAATGATGTAGAAGATACCAATTGAAGGTAGATAGTAGTTCATTGATCATCCTAGCTAGACTCCAATAAGCACATGGTGACAACACCTTCCTTGTGAGTGAGCCGAGCATCCAATGCATCTCCAATTGTTCCTAGAACAACCACACAAACAAAATGGTACCCAAACTCATTGGGACCAAAGAGTTAGAAACACCAATACATAGGACAAACTCCACATACATATGTGCATATATATATATATATATATATATATATATATATATATATATATATATTAAAATGAATTTCATGCACATCTCATCCAAATTGAGACTAGGTGGAGTTTCCCCTATATATTGGGTCAAATAAAGAAAGCATGCCAAAGAACCTACATGAAGTAAATATGCATGAACAAGACTTTCAAGAAACGATACCAAATGAAAAATACATACCAAGTGAAAATAGGATACCAAATAGATAAATCATCACTTGAAAGATATCATTAAAAGATACATCAAGGAATGAGATATCCATTGACACACTCAAAAAGAAAGATATCAAACTCCCAAAAGAGAGGATGGTTCCAAACAAACCAAGCCCTCTATAAAGTTTCATGATGGCACAAAGTACCAAAAAGAAACGGCTTGCCTTCCACCAACACACACTTGAAATGGATCACACGATGAGTGTTTCATAGAAAATAGGATAGCTCCCCCAAGAGTTGTGCATTATAGAGAATTTGCATTTGTATACAAAATGCACAAGATGGGATCACCAATTTCACTATATCTCGAAAACACTAGACAAGATCAAGAAAACAACAATGTCCACAAGTGGCACAGAAGGCAATGGGAGTTGACACAATCTTGGCAAGAAATAAGACAAATGAAAGCAAAAACCAAGGTAAAGATGATCAATAATTTCTACCACATAAATGATTACCCATTGTCAAGAGACAATAAGTATTTGGGAATAATTCCCGATGGTAGATTGCAAAGATATCCAACATCATATTCACACCAAACACACAAACAAATTTGCAACTTGTAGATATAACTTGTCACCTAGGCACAAGATAATTTACAATATCAACTCTAGGTGACAATATCTCAAATTTACACATTTTCTAGGCTTGTAATATACACATATCATATTACTCCCCCATAATGTGATACCAATGAAAAACTTAACAAGATGCAAAAGAGAACCAACAAGAGATAATTAATGGACCAAATAGAATTTGAATTTCTCATGAGAAGACATACCACATAGAGGCTAGATAATCTTGTAATATCAATACTTTATAGTATTCGTCATGTACACACATTTATAGGATTGTGAGGTGCACAAAGCACATCACTCCCCCAAAATGGGATGTTCCATTAATTTCTCACAAGAGCCAACTAAGATACAAACAAGATGCATAAAGGCTCAACACACTACACACACGTACATGATGTGCAAACCAACATACACATACTTGATTTCTCAAGGTAAGCAATACACGCACATGCAAGGTACAAAACCACAACTTGCTAAGGGGCAAGTAACTTTCAATGTAAACAATTTAAGCACAAGTTACCGCAAGGAGGAACATTGGATATAAGATAGAAACTTGATAATCCAAATGACTTGGCTTGAGACAATATGAATGATGAAGACCCCTTCATTCTTCATAATGTAACCAAGTCTCCAATGCCCTCCAACAATACCTATTGATCAAATTTTAGCTTGTTGGTCCCCAACCAAGTTGGGTCCTAAGAGGTTAGTCACAATAGGCTTGGCTACCCAAATGGTTCTTTTCTCGACACCACTTTGAGTACCAACAAACTTGGCAAACACATTGCTAACATTATCCTTCCCAAGAGAATAGACAACATCAATAATAATTGGGTTGGATAAGGTACCATTTGTGCATGAAGAAGCGACGTGACCTATCTCACGGCATAAGTAGCAACGTCTACTCTTTGCTTTCTTCTCACTTGATTTCTCAACAAGAGAATCATGAACTTGAGTCTTCTTGGGAAGAGGCCTTTATTAAACTTGAGGTTGAGCATGAGAATGAACTTGTGTCCGCTTCCCTTGTTGCCTGTCACTAATGGGATTCCTCTTCAATGGGCAAGATCTAACATGGTGCCCTTCAATTTTGCACTTGAAGCAAATAATCTTGGCCGAATTCTTGACTTGTTCTTGGCCTTTTTTCTTCTTATTTATTTTGGAATTCTTCTTCTTGTTGCAGTTGAATCCAAGTCCACCTTTGTCATTGGGGAATTTTTGCACACTCACGATATTATTGAGTGTGGACTTCCCTTCATGATACTTTTCCAAGTCTTTCTTCAAAGAAGTGACTTGGGCCTTGAGCTCTTTGATTTCCTCTACATGGTTAGTATCAACACAAGTGCTAGAGGAAGTATAAGCTTCATCGTTAGAGAAACAAGGCAAGGAAAGTAATTCATCACAGGATGTACCCATATTGTGAGTAGATGAATTACAAGGACTAGCACATGGAAATATAACATTTTGACTAGAAGTAGTGCTAGTATCCACATGAGGCTCACTAGATGTTACCTTGATAACATAGCCTCATGAGCTATCTTTAGCACATTATGGGATACTAGAAGATCATCACGAGAGCTTGTGAGCTTTACATGACTTTCTTCCAATTTCCTATGAGTGCTAGATAGCAACTCAAGTTAAGCCCTTAGCTCAACATTTTCCTTCAAAATGGATGCTTCACTAGAAATAGAGTTAGTAGCACAAGCATCATCAATAATAGCAAGCGGAGAAGGCAACTTTGCAAGCTCTTCAGAATATGAAGCTTTAAGTTGAGCATGAGACTCGGTGAGTTTGATGAGCTCACCCTTAATGACCCTTGAGCCATTTTCGAGGTGCTCAAAATCCTCAAGGAGTTTAGCATGCACAACTTCAAGCTTCTCATTTTTAGTTTCAAAATCATTAGCCACCTCGAGAGCTCTCTCACGGGATTCCTTTATTCTAGATAGTTTTAGAGCAAAAGTCTCCTCAAGAGATCCCTTGGTGGTTTGTTCAAGTTCAAGAGCTTGCGAGAGGTCGGCGATCTCATTAGCGTAATCACGCTCATGACCTTCCATTTTCTCAATGGTGACCTCATGCTCCTCTAGATGAGATTCCAACTCCTCTATATTTTTCTTGCCCTCAATGGCAATAGACATGATTTCCATGAAGTTGGAACAAGCAATTTTATTCTTATGAAGATCTTTAAAAATCATTTCCCCCTTAATTTTTAAGGAGGCAACATTATCATTCTCTTCATTATTATCAACATCATCATCATTGTCATCATCACTATCATCACAAGATATATTGGGATTCAAAGTGGGAGATACCTTTGAAGCCTTAGACATAAGGCAAAACGCAATAGATGATGATGTAGGATCCCTTGAAGCACCATTCAAGAATACATCTTATTCCATGGGGTGTTGGGTTTCCTCTACATTGTTAGCACAACAATTCGAGGAAATAGATGCATTTTTATCATGGCAACAAGATATATCAAGCATATAATCATGAGTTTTAGTCAATCAATTTGTACATGATATTCAGACTATCAACACAAGCATGTGAAACATGTAGGGTGCTCGAAGTGTTAAAGTCCAAAGAAGATGCATTGCAATAAGATAGTGATGAAGGATCATCCACAATAAGCATACTATCATCATTGCAATGACCAACACTACTCACCATATCATTACCTTGTGGCAAACCACATGTAGGTGAAGTAGAAGAAGTTGAGAAGACAACACGGCCGGAGGTGGAGGGAGAACAATCATTCCCACAATTCTTGGACACACCATATTTATCATGAAGCTTTGTCCACAACTCATGAGCATCCTGGAACGACATGAGTTGAATTATAACTACATTGCTCAAAGCATCAAAAAGCACATTAGAAGCTAGAGCATTGAGATAAGAGTTTTTTCTCATCCTCTAAAGATAATCTTTGTGGATCCTTTAGGAGGACAAAAACCCATATCTACAATTCGCTCTAAATTTGGGTCCATGACCCTAAAGAGATTAAGCATGCGAATTACCCAAACATCAAAATATGTGCCATCGAATCTAAGAGTGTTAGAGAATCCTAAACCCCTAGTCGACATCCTTACTCTCTAGGTGGTTATGCCCTATAAAGAGAGACGAGCCTCTGATACCAATTGAAAGATCATGGATGTCGCCTAGGGGGGGGGGGTGAATAGGCGCTTTAAAATAATTACGGTTTAGGCTTGAACAAATGCGGAATAAACCTAGCTTTTAATTTGTCAAGCACAAAACCTACAACAACTAGGCTCACCTATGTCCACCAACAACTTATGATAAGCAAGATAAACAAGTAGGTGATAAAAAGATATATGACAAGAAACAATATGGCTATCACAAAGTAAAGTGCATAAGTAAAGGGCTTGGGTAAGAGATAACTGGGGCATGCGGAGATGACGATGTATCCCGAAGTTCACACCCTTGCGGATGCTAATCTCCGTTTGGAGCGGTGTGGAGGCACAATGCTCCCCAAGAAGCCACTAGGGCCACCGTAATCTCTTCACGCCCTCGCACAATGCAAGATGCCGTGATTTCACTAAGGGACAAGGGACCCTTGAGGGCGGTCACCGAACCAGTACAAATGGAGACCCTTGGGGGCAGTCACCGAACCCGTACACTTTGGAAACCCTTGGGGGCGGTCATCGGAACCCGTCAAATTGCTCGGGGCGATCTCCACAACCTAATTGGAGACCCCGATGCTTGCCCGGAGCTTTACACCACAATGATTGAGCTCCGAACACCACAAAGGTTGGGGCTATCTCCCCAACGACACCACAAATATTCACCATAATGGAATATGGCTCCTAGGTGACCTCAACCGTCTAGGGCGCCCAAGCACCCAAGAGGAACAAGCTCAAGGGTACCAAGCACCCAAGAGTAATAAGCTTCTCAACTTGTAACCTCCACGTATCACCATGGAGAACTCAAACCGATGCACCAAATGCAATGGAAAATGCACATGGAGTGCCCAAGTTCTTCTCTCCCGAATCCCACCAAAGCAACTAATGCCAGTGAGGGAAATGAGAGGAAGAACGGAGAAGAGAACACGAAGAACTCCAAGAACTAGATCCAAAGGGTTCCCCTCACAAAGAGGAGAAAGTGATTGGTGAAAACGTGGATATAGATCTCCTCTCTCTTTTCCCCCCAAAACTAGCAATAATCCATGGAGGGATTGAGAGATAGCAAGCTCGAAGAAGGTCAACAATGCGGGAAGAACATGAGCTCAAAGGATTAGGTTCATTGGGGAAGAAGACGCCCTTTTATAGGTGGGGAAAAATCCAACCGTTATGCTCACAGCCCACACCGAGCGGTACTACCGCTAGGGCGGTAGTAGCCCTTTGAACACAATAACGAGGAGGCAAAAAGGCCAGAAGAACCGTCAAAGCGGTAGTACCGCTTGACCTCACGATACTACTTCTTGCGAGCGGTACTAAAAAATTACATCTGTGCCTACCACCACCGGACTTATGACGAGTTTTCGGTCCGGAGCGGAAGTAGGCCACAGAAGTAAAAAATTACATCCCCTCCAAGCGGTAGTATCGCTCCCATTTGCGGTAGTACCGCTGCAACCCTTTTGAGGACACCAAAACTGACACAACTTTTGCAAACAGACTCTGAATTCAACGAAACCAAGTTTGTTGGGCCTAACACAATCTTGATAGAAATAACAATAAGAAGCAAAAGATAAAAGACCCATAAGAAAATGGTGAGAACCCTTCCTCGAAAGATACCGGTAAAATCTCCAACACCGAAAACGCAATAGAAGTAGCATGTGAACTCCGTTTTCGATGAACTCAAGCTTGTCAAGAAGATGACCATAAGCTCCAAATATCAGAAGAAGAAAACCAAACTGGACCAAGAAATATGATGCAAGCATGTAATGGTTTGAGCTCTCTACGAACAATACGATCAAGCTACTCACTTGAGAGCCCCCCCCCCCTTGATAGTACGACAATCAATCCTATAACCCGGTCTCCAAACTACCACCATGAGACGGGAAAAATAGAGAACCTAGCAAGGGTAAACCTTTGCCTTGCACAAAGTCCACTTGAGCTAGATGTAGATGATCCTGACTTCCTCAACATGGACCACCTTTCTTCATTTCGTTGGCTCGGTGAAGACTAGTACATTGCTCCCCCATACTCCACTATGGGTGAGCCACTCTTCGGCATATCTTCACAAGTCCATTGTCATCACAATGAACGACAAGCTTCAAGCACTTGATCTCTTCGTGCATCACTTGAACTTGCACACCACAACCTTGATTTGATGTCATCCTCCATATGTTGTATGTGATCTTCCTCTTGACGCAAGCCCATGGAAGATAACTTAACCCCACATAGAACTCTCACAAAGACTATGGGTTAGTACACAAAGTGTAATTGACAATGCTTACCATACCATGGGATCGTTTGATCCCTCTCGGTACATCTTCTACGCTTTGTGTGTTGATCAACTTGAAACACTCTCTATACTTAGTCTTGATCAACCTTGAATCTTTCCAACTCTATTCATTTGGATGATGTCTTGAAGGTAAACATGAATGATCACACACTTTTCTTATTCAAGACATGCTTGCAATAAGCGCAACACTCACAAGACCAATCTTTGGATAATTCCTTAATAACACCTTGGTCATCACAAACTCTCCTTGAAACCAACAAATGGACTCCAAGAAAAGCCTATGGACAAAGCCTTCAAATATAACTCAAGGAAACCATTAGTCCATAGAGATTGTCATCAATTACCAAAACCAAACATGGGGGCACCGCATGTTCTTTCAATCTCCCCCTTTTTGGTAATTGATGACAATCACTTTCAAGAGAGTTTATATAAGGAACTATGCATCACCATACCATGCAACAATAATGTATGCACATGAGATGCAAAAGCTTAGGAACAAAACCAAAGCAAGAAGAGATGACTCTCTAAACTTCTCCACGCTTAGGAACAAACCCAAAGCAAGATGAGATGACTCTCTAAACTTCTCCACAAAACTCTCTGAAACTTCTCCCCCATTGGCATCGATTGCCAAAATGGGAGAAAGGATTAGAAGGCCAATATAACTTATGTTCCTCCATAAATTGTATATTTCTCAACTAGAGAGTGGAATGCAATACACAGATCCAACAGTAAATACTTGGAGGAAGACAAATTATATTGAGGCCCAAAGATTGCAAACGAATGATATGCCACAAAGACATAACAAACAGAGAGACACGCAATCAAGCAATCAAATGATACCAATTGAAGCAAGCTATCAAAAGATACCAATTAAACCAACTAGACCAATGATCCTACGAGCCACATGAATAAAAGGTATTATGATATGATCAAAGGTGTGTCCTAGAGAAACTAGAGAAGCTCCCCATGTTTTGTGCATAATTTAGTTTTGTATTTGGATACAACGAGCACAAAGTAGGATTGTCACTCCCCCAAGATCAATAGAACCTCACGACAAGTGCAAGAGAGCAACAGAGTGTTCTAAAGACACTAGTGAAGCTCCCCATGATTTGTGCACTCCTTAGAATATTTGCATTAGGATACCAAGTGCACAAAATAGGATCATCACTTCCCCAAAAGCATGCTACTACTAGTTAGATTTGCAGTAGCGTGGCTTCAGTAAAAGCGCTGCAGCTATTACGAGCAGTGTGTTTCTACAAAGCACGCTACTGCTACACATGTATAGCAGTAGCGTGGGCTGAGACGCGCTACTGATACAGGTTAGCTGTAGCGCTGTATTAGTAGCGCGGCTGCCCGCGCTACTGATACAGCTAAAACCCGTGCTACTGCTAGGCTTTTCCCTCGTAGTGATTGTCACCACAATGGACGACAAGCTTCAAGCACTTGATCTCTTCGTGGTGCTCCACTTGAACTTGCACACCGCAATCTTGATGACGATCACCACTTGATGTCATCCTCTCCATGGGTTGTATGATACCTTCCTCTTGACGCAAGCCCATGGAAACAGACCTAACCCCACATAAAACTCTCATGTAGACCATGGGTTAGTACACAAAGTGTAATGGACAATTCTTACCATACCATGAGATCACTTGATCCCTCTTGGTACATCTTCTATGCTTTGTGTGTTGATCAATTATACGTCACCAACGTATCTATAATTTTTGATTGTTCCATGCTATTATATATTCCATTTTGGATGTTTAATGGGCTTTATTATACACTTTTATATTATTTTTGGGACTAACCTACTAACCCAAGGCCCAGTGTAGATTGCTGTTTTTTTGCCTATTTTAGTGTTTCGCAGGAAAGGAATATCAAACGGAGTCCAAACGGAATGAAACCTTCGGGAGAGTTATTTTTGGAACGATATCAACACAGAAGACTTGGAGTACACACCTGAAAGCGAGAGAGGCGGCCACGAGGGCAGGGGGCGCGCCCAGGGGGTAGGCACGCCCCCACCCTCGTGGGCCCCCTCTGGCATCCCTGACGTGCCTCTTCAGCCTATATATACTCTCATACCCTGAAAACATCGAGGAGAGAGACGAAACCCTAATTCCATCGCCGCAACCTTCTGTACCCGTGAGATCCCATCTTGGGGCCTGTTTCGGAGCTCCACTGGAGGGGGATCGATCACGGAGGGCTTCTACATCGACACCATAGCCTCTCCGATGAGTTGTGAGTAGTTTACCACAGACCTTCGGGTCCATAGTTCTTAGCTAGATGGCTTATTCTCTCTCTTTGAATCTCAATACAAAGTTCTCCTCGATCTTCGAGGAGATCTATTCGGTGTAATCTTTTTGTGGTGTGTTTGTCGAGATCCGATGAATTGTGGGTTTATGATCAAGATTATATATGAACAATATTGGATTCTTTTCTGATATCTTTTATGCATGATTTAAATATCCTTGCAGGTCTCTTCGAATTATCGGTTTGGTTTGGCCTACTAGATCTATAGTTCTTGTAATGGGAGAAGTGCTTGGCTTTGGGTTCAATCTTGCGGTGTCCTTTCCCAGTGACAGCAAGGCCAGCAAGGCACGTATTGAATTGTTGCCATCGAGGATAAAAATATGGGGTTTATATCATATTGCATGAGTTTATCCCTCAACAGCATGTCATCTTGCTTAAGGCGTTACTCTGTTCTTATGAACTTAATACTCTAGATGCATGCTGGATAGCGGTCGATGTGTGGAGTAATAGTAGTAGATGCAGAATCGTTTCGGTCTACTTGTCACGGACGTGATGCCTATATACAATGATCATGCCTAGATATTCTCATAACTATGCACTCTTCTATCAATTGCTCGATAGTAATTTGTTCACCCACCGTAGAATTCTGATATCATGAGAGAAGCCACTAGTGAAACCTATGCCCCCCGGGTCTATCTTCATCATATTAGTTTCCTGTCAACTTGCAATTTCTATCGCCATTGTTTATTTGCATTTTTTTACTTTCAATTTCTATACCAAAAATACCAAAAATATTATCTTATCATATCTATCAGATGTCACTCTCGTAAGTGACCGAGAAGGGATTGACAACCCCTTTTATCGTGTTGGTTGCGAGGTTCTTATTTGTTTGTGCAGGTGTGAGGGACTCGCCGTGGTATCCTACTAGATTGATACCTTGGTTTTCAAAAACCGAGGGAAATACTTACGCTACTGTGCTGCATCACCCTTCCTCTTCGATGGAATATAACACAAGCTCGAGAAGTAGCAAGAAGAATTTCTGGCGCCGTTGCCGGGGAGATCTACGCAAAATTCATATACCAAGTACAAATTACAAACCCTTATCCCTCACATTACATTATTTTCCTCTCGTTTTCCTCTCCCCCACTTCACCTTTGCTATTTTATTCACCCTTTGTGCTCCGTGCGTTTTATCGTTCGCTTGGTCGTCATGGCTAAACAAAAAGGGGCTAAGGGCTCTCTCCCGGGTTTTAATACCTTGGATAGTCCTTCTGTCCTTTCTAAGCTCGCTATGGAAAGACCCACCGGGGTTATTAATGAAAGCTTGAGTAACTTTGATGAAGATGACCCTGGAATTTTTCGTTATTTGCTTGATGAAACGTTGAGAGATGCCTGATATATATAGGCTTCTAAAGATCCGAGCCAGCTATGTGCCCCAATATCAAATTGAGATATACTCAAAAGGTTTTTATGTTGGCCTACCTTCTTCTTTCAAACAAGTTTTAGATTCTATTTTTGAAGAAGGTTTTCTTGAGGGTGATGCCATCGATACTTATGAAAAGATGAAGGCTATATATGGACACCCTATGGATGGAAAGATCGAGTCTACTTCTCTTTTGTGCTTTTATCAGAATGAAATTATCAAAGAAATGAAGGCTAGCTTAGATGCAAATTTCCGTAGCGTGGTTAATCTTTCTTCCACCATTAATGGCCATGTGCTTTCTCAAAATAGAAAGATAAATTCTATAGATAAGAAATTCTCTCTTTTATTTCCCAATACCAAAGATGGCAATACCTAGATCTATTCTTGTATCGTGCCTAGCTAGGGGCGTTAAACAATAGCGCTTGTTGGGAGGCAACCCAATTTTATTTTATTTGTTTTTGCTTCCATTTAGGAATAAATATTGCATCTAGCTTCTGTTTAGATGTGGTTTTGTGTTTAATTAGTGTTTGTGTCAAGTAGAACCTTTGGGAAGACTTGTGTGAAGTTAATGCGATCATGCTGTAAAAACCAGAAACTTTAGTGCTCACGAGATTAGCTACCATTTTTTACTGGAGAGTGATTTTTAGTTGATTCTTTTTGCAGATGATTAATATACATATTCCTCACGTCCACCAATTTATTTCAATTTTTTTGAGATATAGAAGTATTCGAAAGTTATAGATTGTTACAGACTGTTCTATTTTTTACACATTCTGTTTTTCGTGTGTTGTTTGCTTATTTTGATGAATCTATGAGTAGTATCGGGGGGTAGGAATCATAGAGAAGTTGGAATACAGTTGGTTTAACACCAATATAAACAGAGAATGAGTTTATTACAGCACATTTGAGTGGTGGTTTGTTTTCTTATACTAACGGAGCTCACGAGATTTTTGGCTAAGTTTTGTGTTGTGAAGTTTTCAAGTTTTGAGTATGGATTTGATGGACTATGGAACAAAGAGTGGCAAGAGCCTAAGCTTGGGAATGCCCAAGGCACCCCAAGGTAAAATTCAAGGACAACCAAAAGCCTAAGCTTGGGGATGCCCCGGGAAGGCATCCCCTCTTTCGTATTCGTCTATCGGTAACTTTACTTGAGACTATATTTTTATTCACCACATGATATGTGTTTTTCTTGGAGCGTCATGTATGATTTGAGTCTTTCTTTTAGTTTACCACAATCATCCTTGCTGGACACAACTTTTGAGAGAGATA
Organism: Secale cereale; assembly: GCA_902687465.1. Lineage (NCBI taxonomy): Eukaryota > Viridiplantae > Streptophyta > Magnoliopsida > Poales > Poaceae > Secale > Secale cereale. The sequence goes on along the minus strand of LR738712.1, from coordinate 844,666,283 downwards.
CACATGATTTGGAATTTATTAGAATACTCTATGTGCTTCACTTATATCTTTTGAGCTAGATAGTTTTGCTCTAGTGCTTCACTTATATCTTTTAGAGCATGGTGGTGGTTTTATTTTGTAGAAATTATTGATCTGTCATGCTTTACTTATATCTTTTTGAGAGTCTTTTCGAACAGTATGGTAATGTGCTTTGGTTATACATTTAGTCCTAAATATGATAGGCATCCAAGATGGGAATAGTAAAAACTTTCATATAAAGTGCATTGAATTTTATGAGAAGTTTGATACTTGATGATTGTTTTGAGATAGGAGGATGGTGATATTTGTAACATCCCAAATTTTCAATTTGGAATGTTATACATAGATCATATTGCATATCATGTTTTTATTACATTTGTGTGTTGCGATCCTCGAAATTCTAAGCAACTCAAGGACCCACAGAGAGAGTTGGGGATTTTACCGTTTTCGTATTTGAGTCTTTCTCAAATACCGGTACAAGGATCACTTTGGTTTTAATTATTTTTCTCTCCGAAAATATTTCATAATAAAATATATGAGCGGAGATAATATGACTTCTCCAAAATAACTTTTGGTAATTTATTTCGTTTTATTTGCAATTTTATTTGCATAGGAAAAATGTGCGTTTCTCAAAATTGCATTTAGGTCAGGAAAAAATGTTCACCTTGTCCTAAATATTATTAGAGGACGGTGAAAATTTATTTCGGAATTTTTCGAGTCGGTTTAGTATTTTTTTCCGCCCGATTTGCCGCGTCACGACTGTTTATAAAAAAAACCCAAAGTGAACCGACTTACCTGGGCCGTGTCCGGCTAGGACCCTGCCCGGGGGGACTTTAAAAGCCCAGCCGGCCACCCCGCCAGCCCACCCCCGCCCGAGCCGCAAACCCTAGCCGCCGCCAGCCTGCGCCGCCGCCGCCAGCCCGCCGCCGCGTCGCCCGCGCCACTGCTCCCCGCCGCCCGCCCGCCGGCCGCCGCCGCCGCCGCCCCGCCGAACACCACCGTCGCCGAAGTCCCGCCGCCACCGATCTCGCCGCTGCCGCCGAGGTAGTAGCCGCCGCCGCCGCCGTCGGTTTTCTGAAGAAAACCAATCAGTTTTTTTGAACCCTACATCTGTTTTTTAGATCGGTTTGTTTGTTTTTTCTCGGTTTAGTTAAATAGTGGACATTCGTCAGTACGTTCGTTTTAACGAACGTCGTCGCCCGTAAGTCACAGACAATGAACGTTCGTTCCTTAGCCTGTTCGTCAGTTTTTCTTTTTCAGGGTTTTTCCGTGATTATTTTCGATCGAGATTTCCGCCCTAATCTTCTTTTTAGTTTAGCTTTTCGCTCGTAAGTCGGAATCAGGCGATTCAAGCGCCTAGACCTTCATCTCGAAGCCCTCTTTTCGTTTAACCAACTTGAACAAGGTTTTGTTACTGTAAAAATTTGACTTTAGTTCAATCTAGTAAACGGATCTTGTTTCTTTTGTAGTTTGAGCTTCGTTGCTCCGTTTGATTTGATTCTTTTTGCAAACCAGAGTTCTTCAGTTGAACTTTCTAGTTAGATCATCTAGTTCGGAGTTTTATCTTTGCATATTTGCTTTGTTGCTTATATATGCTATTGTTTGCTTGTGATAGAATTCTCGGAGTGCGAAACATACTACTACGAGTCCCTAGGTTTTGCGAATCATCAGCAAGGCAAGTAACACTTTGATCATACCCTTTATTAATCAGTTTTTATGCATTAGATCAAACCCTCACACATTGCATGAGTAGGATCTCTTAACTTGTGGGTCTAGGAAGTAGATTGAGGTAGAACCTATTACCTGTATTATTTTCAAACCCTTGGGAGTTACTTCTACGTTATGCTTAGGTTGCCATGCTATGCTCGTAGACATGGATTGGGTTTGAGAGTATCCATGACAGATGTGAGATTGTTAAATTAATGATTCAACTTAAGGTGGCAACTTTAATACACATCTGGGTGGATTGGTTGCAGGGCACCTGGAGAATCCAGTGTTTTCCTAGGAAATCCCGGGGGTACCGTGTGATTTTTCCTATGGAATGCCACCCAGGTTCAAAGGGATCATAAAACTATTCATGCTAGAAACTTCCGTGTGTAGCCACAATGCCATTATGGGCTCTAGCATAGTTTAGTATGTTGTGTGAGCTCTTTCAGTGGTGGACTAGCAGATGTAGGGGAAAGTAGGTGTATGAGTCCACCCGGGGTAAAGAGTAAATGCTTCTGAAAGACTATGTCTCGGTCATTCGTTTCTCAAACATCATGCAATGTGAGAAATCCAATGGAGGAGATCGAGTCTTGTGGGGAAAAGTGCACAAACCTCTGCAGAGTGTAAAACCTAATCATGATTAGCCGTGTCCCCGGTTATGGACATCTTGAGTATCTGGTACTTGAATCCTTGGTTGATCTCATCACCCTAAAACTAATTTGCTGGGTTGATAATGAGTTAATGACTACTTTAATTGGGATTGAGTTGGAGGTACCTTCTCAATGATGTTTCAACTACAATGATAGTTAAATTAAAAGTTATTCCTTTGTTGTAGGAAAAAAATGGCTTTATGCAAAAACCTTAACCCTAGAGCCTCCACCAGCCATATATGCATGTAGTGTTAGCCTTTATTCTGTTAGTTGCTCTACTGTGTTATCTTGCCAGCATATTCCATGTTCTGACCCGTTTCGGGCTGCAACATATCATGTTGCAGACTTTTCAGAAGAAGAGTAAGGTGCACTAGGTCATTTATCATGCACTCAGCTATGCCGTTGGAGTTGATGGACTCACTTATCTTCCAAGCCTTCCGCTGTTATCGTGTTAGATGGCCTTATGCCATTTTATTTTGTAATAAGTTCTCTTTTGAGACATTCGATGTAATAAGTGTGTGATTGCCACTCTGTTATAAATCCTTCAAAGTACTGTGTGTGTCAGCATTACCGATCCAGGGATGACACAGAACACAGAGACTTCGGTCCATTCGGAGCATGGTCGCTACAAGATGGTATCAGAGCACACGCTGAATGTAGGACACAACCACTAAGATAAACCCTAGGTCACTCTTCTCTACTCATTTCTGACTCCTCTCCATTTTCTACTATGTAGGATGGTGGACCCAAGGAACAAGTTCACCCAACCGGATGAATACACACCTTTTGGAAGACACTTGAAGGAAGTCACTAGGTACCTGAACATCGGAATACCAAGCTTCATCGGGATCTACACCACCACTTTACCAGAAGAGGAGCGATGGAGTATTCACGTTCAAAATCCTGGGAGGACTTTCATGCCAGTCACGGAGCCCATAGAGTTTTCCTTTGATGCACCAACCTAAAGCCTAGGCAAGAGTATGGCAGCCCACATTGCTATGGGACATATTGGAGAAGTCTACAAGCAGGAGCTGAAGGACACTATCTACCAGATATGTGGACGCCCAGACGAACAATGGGACATGATCAGTACACGAAAGGACATGTCCATTGCAGCTTTCATCCAGGAGTTAAACCAGCACATTCGTCGTCAAGAGCACCAGATGTGCGCAGGCATGATAGACTTGAGAAAGGCATTAACCAGGAACTCGAAGCTAGAAGAAGAACTCAAGTCTACACGTGACGGATACGAGGTGGAGAAGAATGAGGACCTGACGAGGAAGCTAGGAGTATTCATGGGAGATCCAGCGCCAGGAGGAGAAGAAGAAGAAGAACCCCAGGAGATTCGTTCTAAGGACTACATCATCATCGATGACACCGACTCAGACCCGGATGATAGTGACGATGACTATGAAGATGAAGCTGGAGCAGATATCATGGAATCTTCCGCTGATCAAAATTTCTAGATGACCACCCTATGACTAGTAGTTTTTCCCCATAAAGTAGAATTTAGAGCACTTTTGTAACGTTAGTTAGATCTTTTGTTTGCCCTTGTTTGAAATTGATTGGTGTGATATGATTGTGTTTGCCTCATGTGCATATGGGTAGTGAATTTCCCCCTAGACCTCATTTCTATTCTAATCTCTTCCCTCTAAGCCCATCAGATGCCTCCATGACGTGAGCCCCGATTTCAGTTTCCCCCTGAGCTCACTCAGTTGATCCAGTAGTAGAACACTTTGATGCAACTTCTTGTCCAGAACAACCAGAACAATCAGAACAACAACAACAACCCTCCCCCACCACCACCAGTGGACAACCTAACCCGTTTTCTAAGGTTGCAACCACCGGTGTTTTCTAGTAGCATTGAACCAATAGTTGCTGATGACTGGCTACGCAAGATTGGATGGGAGTTGACCACCGCAAATTGCACGGATGTTGAAAAGGTGCGTTTTGCCGCACATCAATTGGCTGGACCAGCAACAACATGGTGGGAGAATTACACATCCACCTTTCCTATAGCCAATATCACCTGGGATCAATTTCAGCAAGCTTTTCGCACCGCCCATGTCTCAACTGGAGCCATGAGCATGAAGAAGTGTGAGTTTTGCAACTTGCGCCAAGGAAATCGTACTGTGGCTCAGTACGTAGATGAGTTTAGTACACTATCTCGCTATGCCCCTGACGATGTGGCCACGGATGCCGTGAAGCAGGAGAAATTTATGGAAGGGCTGAATGATGAGATGAGCATACAGTTGATGGTGGCAACATTCAACAACTACCAGGAGTTGGTAGACAAGGCTCTTATGATTGAAGGGAAGCAGCAGCAGATTGAGAGCCGCAAGAGGAAGTATGGGCAAGAACAGAATAATTCTGGAGTCCAGCAGAAGCCCCGTTTCACCCCGAACTCGGGAGGATACACCCATAACCATGGAAGCCACACCCATAATGGAGGGAGTTCTCACAACCACATTGGCTCCAAGAATGGGAATGTGAATGGAGCAAGCAATAATCAGAACCGCTCTACTCCATCCACACCCGCCAAGAGGGATTTAAGTCACATTACCTGTTTCAAGTGCGGGAAAAATGGACACTATGCCGGATAGTGCCCTGAAGCGAAGAATGGGAATGGCAATGGAAACGCTAGGAAGAAGCCCAACCCTTTCAACAAGGGACAAGTGAACCACGTGACCGTGGAGGAGGTTGAAGAGCAGCCTGATACAGTTGTCGGTAAGTTTTTGGTTAAGTCATTTACCGCAGTAGTTCTTTTCGATACTAGTGCATCACATTCATACATATCAAGGGGATTCGTGAATAGATATAAGTTGCCCACCAAAGTACTTATGACCCCTATGTTAGTAAGCTCACCAGGAGCGGAATATATGGCAAATCAAGGATGTTTTCAGATGCCATTGACCATTGGACGCCATGTTTTCCCCTCAGACCTGATAGTTTTGGAGTCACAAGGATTGGATGTGATACTAGGTATGGATTGGCTATCGATGTATCGAGGGAACATCGATTGTGCCAGTAAGTCGATTTTACTTACCACCCTGGAGGGAAAAAGGATCAAGTATGTATCTAGGCATTCGCCTAGGAGGACACAAGTAAATTCTCTCTCGGGAGTTATTCAGGAGGAAGTGCCTGTAGTAACGGATTACCCGGATGTATTTCTAGAAGAGCTACCAGGCATGCCGCCGGATAGGGACATTGAGTTTTTGATAGAGCTATTGCCAGGCACCGGACCAATATCGAAGAGACCATACCGGATGCCAGCAAATGATCTATAGGAGATCAAGAAGCAGATTAAGGAGTTATTGGAGAAAGGTTTTATTCATCGAAGTTCATCACCTTGGGGAGCCCCTGTGCTTTTGGTCGAGAAGAAGGATGGATCTTTAAGGATGGTCGTTGATTATTGAGCATTGAACGAAGAGACGATTAAGAATAAGTACCCGCTGCCGATGATCAATGATTTGTTCGACCAACTTCAGGGAGCTAAAGTATTCTCCAAGATCGATCTACGATCAGGATACCACCAGTTGAAGATCCAAGAAAAGGATATACCTAAGACAACCTTCACCACAAGGTATGGGCTATATGAGTACACGGTTATGTCATTTGGGTTGACTAACGCCCCTGCCTATTTCATGAGTATGATGAATAAGGTATTTCTGGAGTTCTTGGATAAGTTTGTCATGGTATTCATTGATGACATTTTGGTGTACTCAAAGAACGAAGAGGAACACGAGGAGCATTTGTGTTCGATTCTTGAGAAGCTCAGAGAACATCAGTTGTATGCCAAGTTTAGCAAATGTGAGTTTTGGTTGAAGGAAGTTGGATTCTTAGGACATGTTATATTAGGAGAAGGTATAGCAGTGAATCCTATCAAGGTGCAGGCAGTCACTGAGTGGTTGGTACCCACCTCAGTTGGAGAAATCCACAGTTTTCTTGGACTCGCGGGATATTAGCGGAGATTCATAGAGAATTTCTCCAAGATTGCAAAGCCTATGACAGCATTGTTGAAGAAGGACACCAAGTTTTATTGGACTGAAGAGTGCGAAGAAAGTTTCCAGGAGTTGAAGAAACGTTTGACGATAGCCCCAGTGCTGATCTTGCCAGATATATGCAAGGATTTCCAAGTATATTGCGATGCTTCACGCTTAGGACTTGGAGGAGTACTCATGCAGGACGGAAGAGTTGTTTCTTATGCATCCCATCAAATTCGACCACACGAGTTGAATTATGCTACGCATGATTTGGAGCTAGCAGCGGTAGTGCATGCGCTCAAAACCTGGAGATATTTCCTTATTGGGAATCGTTGTGATGTGTATACGAATCACAAGAGTTTGAAGTACATTTTCACTCAGAAGGAGCTGAACCTCAGACAGAGGAGATGGTTGGAGCTCATAAAGGATTATGATATGAAGCTGCACTATCATCCAGGCAAGGCTAATGTCGTTGCGGACGCTTTGAGCCAGAAGAGTTATGCCAATACCCTAGTAAATGGAGGATTGCCAAAGGATTTAGCAGAAGATGTCAAGGAGCTTCGCTTGGAAATAGTTCCTAGAGGATATGTTGCAACCTTGGAGGTTCAGTCAACATTATTGGGAAAGATACGAGAAGCCCAGAAAGATGACAAAGAGATTGCCGAGATAAAGGAGAAGATGAGTGAAGGAAAAGCTAAGGGTTTTCGCGAGGACGAACATGACACCTTGTGATTTGAGGACCGAATCTATGTGCCCAACAACGCCGAGATCGGGAAGTTGATACTACTGGAAGCACATGATTCACCATACTTGATACACCCCGGAAACATTAAGATGTATTTGGATTTGTAGGAATGTTTCTGGTGGACGGGAATGAAGAAGGATATTGCCGAGTATGTAGCCGTATGTGATGTATGCCAGAGAGTGAAGGCGGAACATCAGAAGCCAGCAGGATTACTGCAGCCAATGCCGATACCCGAATGGAAGTGGTATAAGCTTGGCATGGACTTTATCACTAGATTACCCAGGACCCGATTGTGATATGACTCAATCTGGGTAGTAGTGGATCGCTTGACCAAAGTAGCCCACTTTATCCCTGTGAAAACCACCTATACCAGTGCGAAGTTGGCCAAGATATACATGACCAGGATCGTATGTCTACACGGAGTTTCGAGGACCATTGTAACACCCCAAATTTTTGAGTTGGTTTTTCTTCCAAACTTTTGGCCTTTTTGGAAGGGGGTTGTTTGATATTCTCTTAAAACCCTTCTAAAATTCCTTCTGGCCAAAGTTTGTGTGTCTTCTCAAGCTTGGTTTTTCGCCTTGAAGTTTTTCTCTTGTGTTTGGCTCAAGCACAAGTTGAATTTCAAAAGTGGTTGTTTGAATTCTCCCCTTCTTGATTTAAACCTCTCAAGTTTAACCTTGAACTTATCTCCCTCTCCATCCTCCATCTTGCCATGACCCCAACAGAAATATCTCTCTCCAAGACCCTCTCCACATCTTAGGACAAGTCTTTCATCAATTCCAGTAAGTTTTAACCTTATTGGGATTTTTTTTTCTATTTATTTTACTCCAAAAACTAATTCTGTCTTTTATAGTAGGCCTTGGTGATTTACAAAGGAACCACCATGCCTAGCTTGTTGTTTGATTCCAAACCAACTCTCCTAGATAGTCTTTAGTACCCACAACCTAGATCCATCTTGTTTCACTGGTCCATAGTTCAAAAAATTTCAAATTTCACCTGCTGCAAGTTTGGACCAGATTTACAAAATTTGGTGAAATTCATATCTATCTTCGTCCAAAAAATTCTGTGAAAAATCAGGCAGCCTCTAGATACATCAAGAGGCCACTCCACCAAAAATCAGCCCCAGAAACATTGCACACATACCAGAACCATTTCATCAAAAACCTAGCATACACTGTACTGTCAGCTGTTAACTGAAACTGTCGACAGACAGTTCGTCAGTTTCGTCAGTTTCTTCAGGCGCAGCGACAAAACCTCGCCAGTACCTCCTTGGCTCGACGCTGCACTGCAGCTTCTTCTTATCCAGTGCGCCGCACGCTCGCTTGGCCGCTTCTGGGCGTCGGTGGCGCTCTGGCCCGACCGCGTCGGCGACTGCCACGGCAACAGCGCCGCCCGTGGCGGCTGACAGAAGCAACCCCGCGGCTCAACGCCGTTTGGCGCCGCCCAAACCACTCCAGCGCTCCGCGTGTCCATCTCCACCGCCAACGCACACCTGCCGCACCGTCGCCGTGGCCTGGCGCGGGCAGAGCGCGTTTTCTGCCGCCGACGTGCCGCGCGGCCGTTCCGTCGGGGACAGCCCGTAACTCCCTCTCCCCCGCTGAGTTAGGCGCGGGAATGGAACCACTACAACTCCTAGATGATGCTCAAGCCCCTAACTCCGCAGTCCGACCACTACAGCACTGTAGTCGACTCGCCGGACTTATCCGTTCACGACAGCCACCTCGGGCCGCCTATATAAGGCACCCCGAGCTCGTGCTCGAGCGCGCACACCTTCACTACCTCCCTAGACCACGCCCAGCCTCTGGAAGAGCCTCGAGGGGCCCTTCTTCCCCAACTCCGGCCAACCTCCTCCGCCTCGGGCTCCAGCTTCGTTCACTCTGGAACCCTCTCCGACGAGGTCCACGACCACACGAGCCACCGTCCGCCGGAGACAAGGTCGCCGTCGACGTGGGGCTCGCCGACACCCAACTCCACCACCGTTCGACGCGGAAGACCACCGTGAAGCCATACCGGAGGCCGTGACAGAGACGCGAATCACACCGAGTTAGGCTCCGACTTCTCAGAACCAGGCAAGCATGTTTGAACTTTTGATATGATGAGTGTGTTGCATGTTTGCTCGAGTAGCACTTCTCAATAGCATGATCATATGGGCATATGTGTATGGTATATTTCATGCAAGTAAGCTTCGGGTGAGCCCGAAAGATGATGTTTGAACCACCTCGATCATATGGTGATATGATGGGTGGAATGCTGGTATTGTTGGAGCATGCCAGTAGTTGGTCAACTCAATACCAACAGAGATCATGTCATGATTCCGTTCGTCTCCTTTTTCGGTACTATCATAGGCCATCCGTTGGGATTACGGTCTAGTCAGTTGCAAACCACTTCCCGAGTACACACAAAGTAGAGGGGCCGGGATGAGGGTTCCATGGCCCTGGATTAAAGCCCATCATCCGGTCAGGGGGCATGGGTGTTTCCGGTTGGAACCGAGAGGGGGGCACCCCTTAGAGCGTGCATATATAAATTTGATCCCATGCTATTCGAGGTTGTAGCCTCCCCGTCTTAAAGTTTTCCGTGAATGCCGTCGCGGGTGATTCCGGACGACAGGATGTTAAATGGGTGTGTACTGGTTAGTTGGGTTTCTACTAAAACACCATAGACGGGACTAGCCCATGTGGCTAGTAAACCCGTTGGCTATGAGTTAATAGTACAATCTCTGCAGAGTTAAATTCCTTCAGTAGCCATATTTATGGCCTAGGGTAAATCTTCATGTCCGCCCGGTGACCGTCTCTAGTCTATTCTTGTTGGTAACCAGAATAGTGTTTCGTCAAGTTCATTTGGTAGAAGAACTCATCAACTATCGCTGTATTGATTTACCTTCAGAAGTATTTCATCATTATGCTACTGTCATTTATAAGCCCTTTATGTGATGTCGCTCAGACGTCCGACTGTGGCACTCTCTTATTTATAAGCCCTTTATGCGATGTCGTTCAGACGTCCGACTGTGGCATTCTTTTATTTATAAGCCCTTTATGTGATGTCGCTCAGACGTTCGACTGTGGCATTCTTTTTATTTATAAGCCCTTTATGTGATGTCGCTCAGACGTCCGACTGTGGCATTCTTTTTATAAGCCCTTTATGTGATGTCGCTCAGACGTCCGACTGTGGCATATTCTTTTTATTTATAAGCCCTTTATGTGACGTCGCTTAGACGTCCAACTGAGGCATTCTTGTTATTTTATTTTGCTATAAGCCCTTTATGCGGTGTCGCTCAGACGTCCGACTGTGGCATGCTTTCATTTATTATTTCACGAGGAGTCATCCAGACACTCGTTTGGTCTCCTTCTATTTATATTATGGATTTCAGGAGGATTACCGCCCGACTTCTATCGTTACATACAGCTCATTAATATTTTATTCCGGTCGCACTTTTGCTGGAATACTCATATGCATCATGTTGGCATTTATTATATCTTAAGTCCGAACTATCTTGCGAGTACATTCAAAGTACTCACCTGGCTTGTTGATTTGGCCAGATGTGGACGAAGGCGATCTCATGGATGAAGAGTTCGATAGCGAGTCCGACGCTTAGTGGAGTCCCAGTCAGTCCCTTGCGATCCTGGAGTTGATCACTGTTTTATGACCGCTTCCGCCTACCACCAAATAAATTCATCGGGTCTCACTCCGACACTCGATGAGCTGTAATATTTTGAAGTCACATCACCCACATCACTGTGACATATTCCACCACCTTTTATTACGAGTCATTAGTATGCCACCCTGCCTTGTGTCATATTCGCCTCTATGTATTATATTGGCACGCTTGTAATAAAATTGTTGAGCAACCCCCAGCTCAACCTTGTATAATATTCAGTGTACTGGAATTCTACATCAAGGAATTGTCTGCCGGCAAGGAATTATATTCCTCGCTGGTTTATTAAAAAGGTCGGTCTTCCGGTAATTATTTTACTGAAAGACCGGTCCTGACAACCATTGTATCAGATAGAGACACACAGTTTACTTCAAAGGTTTGGCATCAGTTACACCAGACTTTGGGAACCAGGCTAGAATTCAGTACAACTTTTCACCCGCAGACCGATGGACAGACCGAGAGAGTCAATCAGATTCTAGAGGACATGTTGAGAGCTTGCACGCTAGATTATGGATCTAGGTGGGATGATAACTTGCCCTATGCGGAGTTCTCATACAACAACAGTTACCAGGCTAGTTTGAAGATGGCACCGTTCGAAGCATTGTATGGAAGGAGATGCCGAACGCCGTTGATGTGGGATGAAGTCAGAGACCGTCAGTTATTTCGACCAGATCTGATCAAAGAGTCAGAAGAGAAGGTTAAGATGATTCGAGATAGACTGAAGGTAGCTCAGTCCAGGCAGAAGAGTTATGCAGACTCGAAGCGCAAGTAAGTAGTTTATGAAACGGAGAGAGAGCGTACCTGAGAGTATCGCCTCTGCGAGGAGTTAAACGTTTTGGAGTTAAGGGAAAGTTAGCCCCGAGATTTGTGGGACCATACCGTGTATTGGAACGCATGGGAGAGGTTGCCTACAAGTTAGAGTTACCCAAAGGATTGTTAGGAGTTCATGAAGTGTTTCATGTTTCCCAACTTAAGAAGTGCCATGTTGAGATGGCCGATATTCCTCTGAGAGACACAGTGCCCCTGGAAGCAATTCAGTTGGATAGTGATCTAACTTACGAGGAGAAACCATTCAAGATCCTCGAGTTTGCAAGTAGAGTCACCCGCAACAAGGTTATAAAGTTTTGCAAAGTTTAGTGGAGTCACCATACCGAAGATGAAGCCACCTGGGAACGAGAGGATGATCTACGCAAGGACCACCCACACATATTTTCTAGCCAACCCGAATCCCGAGGGCGAGATTCATTCTAAGGGGGTTAGGTTTGTGACATCCCAAAATTTCAATTCGGAATGTTATACATAGATCATATTGCATATCATGTTTGTATTGCATTTGTGTGTTGCAATCCTCGAAATTCTAAGCAACTCAAGGACCCACGGAGAGAGTTGGGGATTTTAACGTTTTCGTATTTGAGTCTTTCTCAAATACCGGTACGAGGATCACTTTGGTTTTAATTATTTTTGTCTCCGAAAATATTTCATAATAAAATATATGAGCGGAGATAATATGATTTCTCCAAAATTGTAACATCCCAAATTTTCAATTTGGAATGTTATACATAGATCATATTTGCATTGCATGCTTTTTGCATTTTTGTTTGTGGCGTTCCTCGAAATTCTAAGCAACTCAAGGACCTACGGAGAGAGTTGGGGATTTTACCGTTTTCGTATTTGAGTTCGCTCGAATACCGGTACGAGGACAGTGTGATTCTAATTATTTTTCTCTCCTAAAAATATTTCTAAATACAAAAAAATGAGCGGAGATAATATGACTTCTCCAAAATAACAGAAATATTGGAGGAAAAATGTTAAAATCACTTTTGGTATTTTTCTGGATTTATTTGCATAGGAAAAATGCGCGTTTTTCAAAATTGCATTTAGGTCCGGTAAAAATGTTCACTTTGTCCTAAATATTATTAGAGGACAGTGAAAATTTATTTCGGGAATTTTGGAGTCCGTTTGGTATTTCTTTCGTTAGTTTTTCTGCGCCGGGACTCTATTAGAAAAAAAAAATTAACCGACTTAGATTCGTATAGGAGTAGGACTTTGGGCTTTATAAGCTGCAGCCGCCGGCCCGTTTCGCCAAGTCGCCAACCCAGCCTCCGCCGCAACCCTAGCCGCCAGCCGCCGTCGCCGCCTGCCGCCCGCGCCGCCGCCGCTCGCGCCGCCAGCCGCCGCCGCCGCCTACCGCCCGCGCCGCCGCCGCTCGCGCCGCCAGCCGCCGCCGCCGCCTGCTGCCGCCACCGCCGTGCCGCACCTCGCCGCCCCGCGCCGCGTCGCCGCCTCCCGCCACTGCCGCCGCCCGCACCGCCCCGCGCCGCCCGCCGCCCCGAGCCGCGCCGTCGCCGCTCCGCCGCCGGAGCCGCCGGACTTCGCCGTCGTCGCCGAGGTAGCAACCGCCGCCGCCATCGGTTTTCTCCAAAAGACCGATCGTTTTTTTAGGAAAACCCTAGATCTGTTTTTTGTATTTAGAATAGATCGGTTCGGTTTTTCATCGGTTTAGTTATTTAGCGGACGTTCGTCCGTACGTTCGTTCTAACGAACAGTTTTCGTTAGTTAGCCGCAGACAGCGAACGTTCGTTCATTAGCCTATTCGTCCGTTTTCTTTTTCGGGGTATTTATCCGCGGTTATTCCGATCGCGATTTCTGCCCTGATCTTGTTTTTCGTTTTTCTTTTCGCTCGAGAGTCGGAATCAGGTGATTCAAAATCCCAGATCTTCGTCTCGAAGCCCTCTTTACGTTTAATCAACTTGAACAAAGTTTTGGCTACTGTAAAATTTGACTTTAGGCCAACTAGTAAACCGGAGCTCGTTTCTTTTACAGTTTGAGTTTCATTGCTTCTTTCGAGTTGATTCTTTTTGCAAACCGGAGTTCTTAAGTTGAACTTTCTGGTTAGATCTCTTATTTGAGTTTTACCCGTGCATTATATGCTTGTTTGTTTGCGATAGAGTACCCGGAGTGCGCCGCTTGCTACTTTGAGTCTCTAGGTTTTGCGGATCATCAGCAAGGCAAGTAACACTTTGATCATACTTTCCAATTACCCAGTTTTCATTGCATTAGTCCAACCCTCACACATTGCATGAGTAGGATCAATTAACTTGTGGGACTGGGAAGTAGAATGAGGTAGTACCTATTACCTGCATTACATTCAAACCTCTGGGAGTTACTTCTACGTTTGCTGTTAGGACATGCTATGCTCGTAGACGTGGATTGGGTGAGTGAAATCCATGACAGATGTGAGTTTGTTAATTAGTGGTTCAACTTAAGGTGGCAACATTAATACACATCTGGGTGGATTGAGGCACCTGGGTATTCCAGCGATTGCCTGTTTTTTTTTGGACCGCCACCCAGGCTCAAAGGGATCATGAGATTATTCATACTAGTAACTTCCGTGTGCAGCCACAATGCTATTATGGGCTCTAGCATAGTATGAGTAAGTCGTGCGAACTCTTACAGTGGTGGACTAGCAGATGTAGGGGATGTAGGTTGGTATGGTCCGCCCGATCATAAGGTGCTAGCGCTTCTGAAAGACTATGTCTCGGTCATCCGTTTCTCAAACACCATGCAGTGCGAGAAACCAAACGGAGGCGATCGAGTCTTGTGGGAAAAGTGCACAAACCTCTGCAGAGTGTACAAACTGATCATGATTAGCCGTGTCCCCGATTATGGACGTCTTGAGTATCTAGTACTTGGATTTTCATGTGCATCTCAACATGTTACTCTAATTTAATATTGTTGGGTTTAATGATTATTTTAATTGGGGTTGAGAGGATGTCTATCTTCTCAACGATGTTTCAACTACCATGATAGTTAAATAAAATCTATTCCTTTGAAGTAGGGAAAAATTGGCTTTACGTAAAAACTTAACCATAGAGCTTTCCACCAGCCATATTGCGTATAGTATAGCTTTACTTTCATTGCATTCTCTTGTGTTACCTTGCCAGCATATTCCATGTGCTGACCCGTTTTCGGGCTGCAACGTTTCATGTTGCAGACTTTTCAGACGACGAGTAAGATGCCCTTTTAGGTCGTGGTTCTATACTCAGTGATGCCGCTGGAGTTGATGGACTCACTTATCTTCCAAGCCTTCCGCTGTTATCGTATTAGATGGCCTTCAGCCATATTATTTGTAATAAATTCATCGTTGGACTATCGATGTAATAAGTGTGTGATTGCTACTCTGTTATAAATCCTTCAAGTACTGTGCGTGTCACCATTACTGATCCAGGGATGACATTGATGCACAGAGATCAGACTGTTTGAGGTCTGGTCGCTACAAGATGGTATCAGAGCACACGCTGACTGTAGGACACGACCACTAAGACAAGCCCTAGAGCACAATTCACTCTTCTCTTTTCTGACTCCTCATCTTTTCTACTCTTTAGGATGGTGGAAGCAAAGCACAAGTTCATGCAACCGGATGATGATACGCCATTTGGACGACACCTGAAGGAAGTCACCAGATATCTAAACATTGGATTACCAAGTTTCACCGGAACCTACAATGCCACTCTACCAGAAGAGGAGCGTTGGTTGATTCAAGCCCAAGTTCCAGGAAGGACGTTCGCACATGTCACCTCACTCATAGCATTTTCCTTTAATGCGCCTACATGGAGCCTAGGAAGGAGCATGGCAGCCCACATTGCTATGAGAAGGATTGGAGAAGTCTACAAGCAGGAGCTAAAGGACACCATCTGCCCGATTTGCGGACGCCGAGATGAGAATTGGGATATGATCAGCACCCGGAAGGATAGGTCGATTGCAACATTCATCCAGGAGTTGAACCACCACATTCATCGCCAGGAGCACCAGATGTGTGCTGGGATGATAGATTTGAAGAAAGCCCTAAATAGGAATTTGGAGCTAGAGGAAGAACTCAAGTCTGCACGCGACGGATATGAGGAGGAGATGAAAATACTTGTGGAGAAGAATGATGACTTGACACGGAAGTTAGGGATACTCATGGGAGAAGAAGACGAGGAAGAAGAACCCAAGGAGATACCACTGGAAGACTATATTATCATAGATGACACAGATTCGGAAGCTGAGGATAGCAAGGATGAAGACTATGAAGATGAAGCTGGAGCAGATATTATGGAATCCTCTGCCGATCAATATTTTTAGATGACCACCCTTTGACTAGTAGTTTAC
The DNA here is from genome assembly GCA_902687465.1 of Secale cereale. NCBI lineage: Eukaryota > Viridiplantae > Streptophyta > Magnoliopsida > Poales > Poaceae > Secale > Secale cereale. Next base: position 844,650,377 of record LR738712.1, on the reverse strand, counting down.
CTCCATATATTAGTTTTAGAGCACCTTTGTAACGATCGTCAGATATGTAAGACCTTGTTTGAAATTGATTGGTGTGATATGATTGTGTGTTTGTCTCATGTGCATATGGGTAGTGATTTTCCCTTAGACCTCTTTTCTATTCTAATCTCTTCCCTCTACACCCATCAGATGCCTCCAAGACGTGAATTCGAGTTTCCCCCTGAGCTCACCCAGTTGATCCAGCAGCAGAACACCCTGATGCAACTTCTTGTCCAGAACACTCAGAACAACCAGAACAACAACAACAACCCTCCACCACCACCACCCGTGGACAACCTGACACGTTTCTTAAGGTTGCACCCACCCGTGTTTGCTAGCAGCATCGAACCCATAGTGGCTGATGACTGGCTACGCAAGATTGGAAGGGATTTGACCACCGCCAATTGCTCGGATGCTGAGAAGGTGCGATTTGCCGCACACCAGTTGTCTGGACCAGCCGCAGCATGGTGGGAGAATTACATAGCCACTTACCCCGTAGCCAATGTCACTTGGGATCAGTTTCAGCAAGCTTTTCATACCGCCCATGTCTCAACTGGAGCATTGAGTATGAAGAAGCAGGAGTTTCGCAATTTGCGCCAAGGAAATCGTACTGTGGCTCAGTACGTGGATGAGTTTAGTACCCTATCTCGTTATTGTAACACCCCAAATTTTTGAGTTGGTTTTTCTTTCAAACTTTTGGCCTTTTTGGAAAGGGATTGTTTGATCTTTCCTTTTGCCCTTCTAAAAATCCCTTTTAGCCAAAGTTTGTGTATCTTCTCAAGCTTGGTTTTTGGCCTTGAAGTTTTCTCTTGTGTTTGGATCAAGCACAAGTTGAGTTTCAAAAGAAGTTGTTTGAATTCTCCCTTCTTGATTCAAACCTCCCAAGTTTAACCTTGGTCTTATCTCCCCTCCAACCTTCATCTTGCCATGATCCCAACAGAAATATTTCTCTCCAAGAAACTCTCCACACCTTGGGACAAGTATTTCATCAATTCTAGCAAGTTGTAACCTTATTGGGATTTTTCTTCTATTTATTTTACTCCAAAAATAATTCTGTCTTTTATAATGGACCTTGGTGATTTACAAAGGAGCCACCATTTCCATCTAGTTATTTGACTCCAAACCAACTCTCCTAGATAGTCCTTAGTACCCACAACCTAGACCTATCTTGTTTCACTGGTCCACAGTTCAAAATTTTCAAATTTCACCTGCTGCAAGTTTGGACCAGATTTGCAAAATTTGGTGAAATTCATATTTATCTTCTTCCAAAAATTCTGTGAAAAATCATGCAGCCTCTAGATACTTCAAGAGGCCACTCCACCAAAAATCAGCTCCAGAAACATTGCACACATACCAGAATCATTTCATCAAACACATTGCATACACTGAACTGTCAGCTGTTAACTGAAACTGTCGACAGTTCAACAGTTTGTCAGTTTCGTCAGTTTCTTCAGCCCAACGACAAACCTCATCTGTACTTCCTTGGCTCGACGCTGCACTGCAACTTCTTCTTATCCATGCGCCGCACGGTCGCTTGGCAGCTCTGGGCGTAGGTGGCGCCCTGGCCCGACCGCGCCGGCGACTGCCACGGCCACAGCGCCGCCCGTGGCGGCTTACAGAAGCAACGCCGCGGCTCAACGCCGTTCTGCGCCGCCCAAACCATCCCAACACTCCGCGTGTCCACCTCCACAGCCAGCGCACGCTTGGCACGCCGTCGCCGTGGCCTGGCACGCGCAGAACGCCGTTTCTGCCGCCGACGTGCCGCGCGGCCGCTCCACCGAGAACATGCCTTAACTCCACCTCTCCTGCTGAGTTAAGCACGGGAATGGAACCCCTACAGCCCCTAGATGATGCTCCAGTCCCTAACCCCGCCGTCCGACCACTGCAGCGCCGTAATTGGCTCGCCGGACTTATCCATTCGCGGCAGCCACCTCGAGCCGTCTATAAAAGGGCACCCCAGAGCTCGTTCTCGAGCCCACACATCCTCACTACCTCCCTAGACCATGCCCCGCCTCTGGAAGAACCCGAGAGGCCCTTCTTCCTCATCTCCGGCCAGCTACCTCCGCCTCGGGCTCCAGCTCCGTTCACTCCGGTGAGGGCCTCTCCGCCGCCATGAACTTGAGCGTAGCACCTTGGCAACCACCTAGACCTAACCCCCACTTCAATTCCATACCAGGGGTCTTCTCCGACGAGGTCCACGACCACCCGAGCCGCCGTCCGCCGGAGACAGTGTCGCCGTCGACGTGGGGCTCGCCGACGCCCCACTTCACCACCATTCGATGCGGAAGACCACCGCGGAGCCGTAGGTACCACTCCCCTCCCCTAACTCGCCGTGGATCAACGCCGGCGATCACCGCAGCACCGGCGCCGGCGCGGCTCTGCTCCCCCTTTTCAAACCTCACGCGTGGGGTCCTCTGTCAGCCTCACCCCTCTCCCCTCCGAATCGTTTTCTGTTAGCGCAATCAGCAAAATACGCCTTCCCTCTGCGGCTGGCGTACTGCGTACCGATTCACTTTGTCCTTTTCTATTCTAGCCCCTGGATCTTTTCTGTTTCATTACAGATGGGTCCCTGGACAGAAACCTTAATATCTTTTAAACTAAAAGTGATGTTGAGTTGATTCTTTTTCTGTCCACCTTGGTTTTCTGTCTAGTTTTTTGTCATATTTATGTGGAAATATTTTGAGCAACTTTATTTGCAAGAGCGGTATTTATGTTAGTATGTATTTTGTTTGAATACATAGATACCGGAGGCCGTGACGAGGACGCGAATCACACCGAGTTAGGCTCCGACTTTTCAGAACCAGGCAAGCATGTTTGAACTCTTGATATGATGAGTGTGTTGCATGTTTGCTCGAGTAGCTCGTTTCATAAGCATGATCATATGGGCATATGTGTATGGCATATTTCATGCAAGTAAGCTTCGGGTGAGTCCCGAAGAAGAATGTTGAACCACCTCGATCATATGGTGATATGATGGGTGGAATGCTGGTATTGTTGAAGCATGCCAGTAGTTGGTTAACTCAATATCAACAGAGATCATATCATGGCTCCGTCTGTCTCCTTTTCCGGTACTATCATGGGCCGTCCGTTGGGATTACGGTCTAGTCAGTTGTAAACCACTTCCTGAGTACACACCAAGTAGAAAGGCCGGGATGAGGGTTCCATCCTGGATTAAAGCCCGTCATCCGGTCAGGGGGCATGGGTGTTTCCGGTTGGGACCGAGAGGGGGGCACCCCTTAGAGCGCGCATATATAAATTTGATCCCATGCTATTCGAGGTTGTAACCTCCCCGTCTTAAAGTTTTCCGTGAATGTCGTCGCGGGTGATTCCGGACGACAGGATGTTAAATGGGTGTGTACTGGTTAGTTGGGTTTCTACTAAAACACCGTAGACGGGACTAGCCCACATGGCTAGTAGAACCCGTTGGCTATGAGTTAATAGTACAACCTCTGCAGAGTTAAATTCCTTCAGTAGCCATGTTTATGGCCTAGGGTCAATCTTCATGTCAACCCGGTGACCGTCTTTAGTATATTCTCTTGGTGACCAAAAATAATATTTTCGTCAAGTTCATTTGGTAGATGAACTCACCACTATCTCTGTATTGATTTACTTTCAGAAGTATTTCATCATTATACTATTATTGTTTATAAGCCCTTTATGTGATGTCGCTCAGACGTCCGACTGAGGCATTCTTGTTATTTATTTTTGCTATAAGCCCTTTATGTGATGTCGCTCAGACGTCCGACTGAGGCATTCTTGTTATTTATGTTTGCTATAAGCCCTTTATGTGGAGTCGCCCAGACGCCCGACTGTGGCCTGTTGTCATTTTTTTTACGAGGCGTCCCCCAGACCCTCGTTTGGTGTCTTTATTATTATCTTTTGGACTTCGGGAGGATTACCGCCCGACTTCCATCTTTACCTTCAGCGCATTCATATTTTATTCCGGTCACATTTTTGCTGGAATACTCATATGCATTCATGTTGGCATTTGTTATATCTTAAGTCCGAACTGTCTTGCGAGTACATTCAAAGTACTCACCTGGCTTGTTGATTTGGCCAGATGTGGACGAAGGCAATCTCATGGATGAGGAGTTCGATAGTGAGTCTGGCGCTTAGAGGAGTCCCAGTCAGTCTCTTGCGATCCTGGAGTTGATCACTGTTTTATAACCGCTTCCGCCTACCACCAAATAAATTCATTGGGTCTCACTCCGACACCCGATGGACTATATTATATTGGAGTCACATCACCCACTTCACTGTGACATATTCCACCACCTTTTATTACGAGTCATTAGTATGCCACCCTGCCTTGTCTCATATCCGCCTCTATGTAATATATTGGCGCGCTTGTAATAAAAATTGTTGAGCAACCCCCAGCTCAACCTTGTATAATATTCGGTGTACTGGAATTCTGTATCAAGGAATTGTCTGCCAGTAAGGAATTATATTCCTCGCTGGTTTAAATAAAACGGTCGGTCATCCGGTAATTATTTTACTGAAGGACCGGTCGTGACAACCTTGGTATCAGAGCCAGGCTGACTGTAGGAAACCACTAGGTGCGCTCGCTAATGGGTTATTAGCGAAAAATCTGCTTTTCAGCATTTTTACATCTGTAGCAATTTTCTGTTGGCCAGCATAAATTTATGGTCTGACTGTTCGGAATTTTTGTCTACTTTTGTAGATGGCCATCAACGAGTGTGATGCATAGGTATTCGCCAACATTCCTAAGGGGTTTGTCCAGCTCCTCATCGCCATCACCAAAGTCGCGATCGGGCCATCCACACGTCCCGAATTTACACTCTACCGTCACAAGCTCAACGACAGCGTGTCTATGCATCAGGCTGTGGTACACTTCAAAGGTGGACGCTCTGAAGCGCGCCACCTTCGTTTTGTGGGCAGAGCCATGACTACGGAGAGGCATGCCATGCCGATGGCTGCCCGTGAGGCGATAGCTCATCTCCGGGACATTCTGCCTTCGATGAAGACTCGTCGCTTCCGTTACCTCCCTTGCCACGTGCCTTATACGTGCCACTATGCATTTGCATGCGCAAATGGGGAGCGTGACAAAGCCATTGAATCAATGGTTGAATACCTCAAGGCACTTGAGGCAGCCTTTGATAATCTGGTGGACGACCTGGTGGCCACCCGTATGGAGATGGTCCAGAGTGGCTCCGCCAACAGGAGGGAGCTGCTCCATACTGCACCACCAATGACTTTCGTCTCGTCCGCCGCATCCTATGCACCTTCCATCGTAGCCACCGCTCGCCGTCGGCCTACCACTGAGGAGTTCGACCAAGTCATTGCTCCTACTCCAGTCAGAGCTGCACCGCCTGCTGCACCTACTTCAACACCTCGTACTCATACTCCGCGCCTGGAGCCCATCAGTGAGGAGGAAGTTGAGTCTCCAGCACCACTGGGCCTTACCCTCGGCAGGCCGAGGGAAATCTTCAACATCTCCGACTAGCGCGTTTTTCCGTGACGCGCCGCGCTCGCTTGTAATATTTGTGTGTTATGTAAAATAGGTTGATGGGAGTAGACTGTTTGCGCATCATGTAGGATCTTGGAGGAGTGCACTAGTTTTAAATAACATGTCAGGATGTGTATGCACACCCTGAGTGACGTATGTATAATTAGAACCGGCGTGTAATATATGTACTAGCAGCCTTCTCCGTGCACAATCAACCAGTTTATTTCAAAAATATTTTTCGAGCTCGTGTTTGATCGCTTTTGCAAAATCTTGGTTTATTTTGCTGCTCGGTTCTTCTCAGGTTTTCTGCTTTGTTACCCCAGAGTAAGAAATGACTCGTCCCTGGACACGTTCCATGCCAAGTCCGCCGGAAGAAAATTATGGCACATAGACAAACAACAATTTCTCACAGGGGCAGTCAAGTCAGCAGGCCAGTGAAACAACTTTTTCTCAAGTATGCCGCCTTTACGAGCAAAGTCAGCAACAGCACCAAGAAATGGTGAACCATGTCATTAACATGGGAACTCACCGCGAGCCATACCAACAGCACTCAAAATTGTCTGAATTTCAGAAGACGCGTCCAACAACATTTTCGCACACAGACAAGCCTCTTGACGCCGATGATTGGCTTCGAGATATCGAAAGGAAATTAATTGTGGCACAATGCTCAGACCGGGAGAAGGTGCTGTACGCACCACATGATCTTACTGGAGCAGCCGCAACATGGTGAGAAAATTTTCTGCTTATGCATCCCGACATAAATAATATCACCTGGGAAGATTTCAAGGAAGGCTTTCGCGGAGCACACATCCCTAAGAGTATTATGAAGATCAAGAAAAGAGAATTTGATGACCTCAAGTAGAGAGGCATGACAGTACAGGAGTACAACAGTCAGTTTGCGCAATTATCACGTTATGCCAACGAAGAGCGAATGACGGAAAATAAAAAGATGGAGAAATTCCTGGACGGACTTGCACCAGCACTAAAATGCCAGTTAGTCGTACACACATTTCCAGATTTCAAGACATTGGTAGACAAAGCCATTACACTAGAAAATGAACGTCGCAGTCTGGAAGACATCCGCAAGAGAAAAAGGGATCAGACCAACCACCCCCGCAAACAACAAGAATAAAATAAATTTCCAGAGGAACGGGGCGAACAGGCCCACGACCAACGACACACGTCCAAACAAGAATTTTCATGCGAGAGACAAGGATTTCACCTATCGACCGGGTGTTACCTGCTACGCATGTGGAGAAGAGGGACACTATGCTAAACAGTGCCCAAAGCCAAGAAATTCGGCACCGAAGCCAAACAGCAACGGGAACAATTCCGCGCCCAAGCGTAACAATTTCAACCCCAATAACAATCACAGGAAGGGCCACCTGAACCATGTGACCAAGGAGCAGGCACAGGATGCACCAGATATCGTACTCGGTACGTTCCCTGTCAACACAATACCTGCCACGATTTTGTTTGATTCTGGAGCTTCTCATTCGTTCATTTCGAAGAGTTTTGCTTTGCAACATGGTTTTTCAATGCTACCCTTGGGAAAATCAATGAACATCAAATCCCCCGGAAGTAAGCAGATGATGGCTTCTCGCCCCTCGTTGGTTACCCCAAGTGGAAGGTTTGAGATGCAGTGTAGCGGTAGTTTTCCCTTGGCAAAGATACCAAGGATCGAATTCCCCTGAGACTCCAAGGTTCAACAAGAAGGTGTCAACTGCTAATGGCGCCAGATACTTAGCAATTAACTGGACCTGCACACAGATACAAATAACTTTGCTCCCAACGAGTACAGAGAGGTTGTCAATCCCTCCGGCCTTGTCGTTTACAAAGGATCAAACGCAAGAGATAATAGTGATAGGTATAATTGCAACTAGTAAGTAAAAGCAGAAAGTAAATAGCGGATGTGATCGATGATAGTAATATGGACCAGGGTCCCATGATGTTCACTAGTGATGTCTCTCTCCCAAAAGACGATAAAACAGCTATGTGAGGTAAACGAATTACAGCTGGGCAATTGACAGAATTATGTGCGCAAACCAATGCAAACTATGCTGCAAGAAAGGTTGAGGCTCAAAAGCATGGGCGGTACGCCAAGGCAAGTAGACCGAAATCCATCTGCATCTACTACTAATCATCCACCTTGAGATATCTATCCAGAACATCTCGCTGGTATTAAGTTGCAAGTCCCACCCATAGTGTAAACTCAAAGCAACAGACAACTACACTAAAAGAACTTTGCGTAAAGTAAACAATCCTTGCACCCGCGAGTACAAGCACCGTTGTTTTCCCCCTTGTGGCAACAGCACATCCCCTAGACTCATGTTTCTGTCACTCAAACTAGTCATCGAGGGGCATGAACCCACAATCAAGCATAACGTTCCCTCTTGGAGTTACTACCTACTACTTGGCCAAAGCAATAAACAGCAATGGAGAACATGCAAGAATTACTCAAGAACATAAATATAAAAGAGGTAGATCAAATATATTACTCACACACAATCTGAACATAATCTCACAATCCATCGGATCCCAGCAAACTCAACATAGCAATAGCATAAGGATTACATATGTGCCTCGATCATGTAGGGCAGCTCACGAGGTCTAATTAGTGAAGAACAAAGAGGGGAGGAGAACATCACATAGCTACTGGTCATGGACCCATGGTCCAAGGGAGACTACTCACAACTCATCCGGGAGGCGTCCATGGTGGTGGAGAGGCTCCCGGTGGTGATCCTCCCCTCCGACAGGGTGCCGGGAAGAGTTCTCCTGGTGCTCCCGATCTTGGAAGCGCGGCGGCAGCGGAACAGAGATGAGATCGCGAAAAAGGGTTCCGTCCTCGAGGGTTTCGGGACGCGGTGTGTATGCCAAAGGGGGGCATCAGCGGAGACCTAGGGGGCCCATGCGCCCCCCCGGCGCGGCCAGGAGGGGGGCCGCGCCACCAGGGCGCCTGGAGCCCTGGTGGCCCCCCTCCGGCCCTACTTTGGCCGCAAGGAAGCTTCCGGAACGCTGATTTTTTATATAATTTTTCCGGGATTTTTCTGGCAGTTTACGTGATGGGAAAACCTGAAATACAAAAACAGCAGAAAACAGAAACTGGCACTGGGGTGCACTGAGTTAATAGGTTAGTCCAAATATGATCAAAAGTGTATGGAAGTGTATAAATATCATAGCAATATCACACAAAAGAGGCATGGAGCAAGCAGAAATTATAGATACGTTTTGGACGTATCAACATCCCCAAGCTTAATTCCTGCTCGTCCTCGAGTAGGTAAATGATAACAAGCATAATTTATGTGGTGACATGCTATTAACCATATAAAAACTTTTTACAGTCACATGACAATTGCTTACTGAGACAATGAATCTGTAGTAATTAAGTTGCCTTATGAGAAAATCACAAAGAACTGAAAGTTTTACAATATGATACTGAAATACTCAAAAGATTTGTAATGAGCATGGTGTGCAAATATGATAAAGTGGTACCTCGCTTGCCCCCTTTAGTGAAGCAAAACATAAATGCAGGGGCACCTCCAAGGTTTAAGTGATGACTAGATACAATGATTTCAGAATAAACGATATCATAATCATGCAAAAGACAATGCTACTTTGGGACAATGCACATTACACTCAGAATGACAATCATGCTCTCAGTAGTTGGTGCTTTAAAGAAGGTGGAGACTCTCGAACTGTGGCTTTTGATGGCAAGGTTGAAAACCCGTGGTCGGAAACAAAAACTAAACATGTACCAGAGCTCTTGGTTTTAAAAACAGAGGTAATAATTATTTTTTTAGATTATGCATATTTCGTCAACGAATGCTAGCAGATAACTCAATCACTTCTTGAGCTGGACAAGTTTCGAGGAACGGCTCCCGAATGAGGACGATCACATCCTCTTAATCTCCTTTGTTTATCACTGCCAAAGTTTTCTGATTTCTCATGAACAATGCGTGAAGGAGGGTTTGTTTGTTGTATAATTTTTTAATGAGCCGGGCGCACTCTATGCCAGTTCCTTCTCGTATTATGGGTTTGCACATTAGACATGCAATCTTGGGGTGAAGCTTGTCCAACTTAAAAATATCATGAATTAACTACTACTTCCTCATGAACTAAAACAGAGGCACAAAAGAGAAATGCTTTTTTTGAATAATTTCGAGATGGTGCATGAAAGTCTTCGTTAGGAATGGCAGGTAAATACCATGTATAGGAAGGTATGGTGGACTCATATGGCATAACTGGTTTAACAGATTTTGGATGCACAAGCAGTCAGTCCGCTTAGTACAGGCGAAGGTTAGCAAAAGACTGGGAGCGACCAACTAAAAGAGCAATGACAGTCATAATCATGCAGAGCGACAAAGCAACATTGAATCAGGCATGCAAGTTATATCGCTACTCAGAAATTAAAGATCATCAAGGCTTGATAGACTTTCTTTACAGTCTTAAATATGCGTGAGCATACGCCAAGTCAATCAAAATAAATTCTTGAAGGAAGATATCACTAAACCATACCACATCATAGGCAAACAAATCATGTTGGTACTGCAATAACACATTGAGAACCCCCCAGCTATTTGAGACTAACCATAAGAAAACATGAACTACTAAGCATCATTATGCACATAGCATTTTATCATAGACATATCAACCAATGCAACAGAAGCTAACTCTCTTAATAAGATAAGCATGATAACTAAAGAGAGTTCCAGCGACCAACTAAACAAAAGCTCTTTAAAAAGATAAGCATGAAAACTAAGAGCTAAGCATGACAGTAGCTATTGAAAGACCAAGAACACACACAGCAAAGATAGTCATGAAAATTCTATGTTATGTTCTAGGTTGAAGTGGAGCGTGTTTCTCTCCCACACAAAGAAAGCTGAGTTCCAACTCGTTATGAACAGCAAGCAAAGCTAAAGAAAACTAAAAAGGAAACTAAAAGCAAGACGCTCCAAGCATAGCACATAACACATGAAGTGGTAAAAATATAGTGGAACGAAAGACGAACTGATAATTGTTGATGGAGAAGGGGATGCACGAGGGCATCCCCAAGCTTAGACGCTTGAGTCTTCTTGAATATTTCTTGGGGGTGCATGGGGGCATCCCCAAGCTTGAGCGTTTGACACTCCTGAATCTTTTTATCATCTTCCCTCGCACACTTGAAAACTCCCTTCATACATAACTCATCATAATCTGATTAGCGAGGTTAGTACCCATAATAAAATAATTGTTCCTTGCTGGAAATAAGGATATTCTTGAAGGTCTACTGTTTCTCAAGATTGCCAAAAGGTTTTTGCAAAGAAAAAGCAAGCTCAAGGTTTGCAAAATGAAGGAAAGGCAAAACAGGACAGAATCTGTGAAAAACAGACCAGCAGGTAGTAAATAATTTTTTCGGGGCACTTCTGCAACTCAAATAAAAAAACTCAGAACAGACGCCCGAAATACAATTGTATAGAGCATGCTGTCGAAAAAATTCAGACCAAAAAGATGATCTGGTGATTTTATACGAATTTTTCTATCCAAGGACAGAATCTGTTTCCTGGACAGCACGTCACAACTTTTGAACTTTCTTGCAATCAGAGGCTACACTTGGCACAAGGCTGAAAAGTAAAGATACAATGATGATGCTACTGTAGCAACAACATCAAGACACAACAAAAGCAAAATAAAATTTTATTCATTGTGGGCTGCCTCCCCAAAGCGCTTTCTTTTATGCCTTTAAGCTAGGCATAATGCAAAGAGGAATCAATAATCATTATAATAATCGGAGTTATAAATTGCTTCAAATGGTTCCTCAACAAGTTCACTCTTGTTCCTTCTAGGAAAGGGGTACACACCTTTTGCCTTTCCGCGTAAGTGGATTTGTCCCTTACCTATATCGATGAAGCCTTTTACCGCTCGGAGGAAGTCCCTTCCAAGCACTATATTTCCTTGGTTTGGCTTCATGATGAAGAAATCAATCATTGCAATCCCTTTAAGGAATTTAACTGGCACGACTTTTATTCTTCCCTGGATTTCAGAAATATCTCCATTAGTGTGTTCATGATAAGATGATAATCTATCCATGTCAAATTTTAAAGAATCATGAACAATTTTTGGCATAGTAGAAACCATAGATCCAATATCACAATAAGCAAGGAAGTCTTGATTAGAGATGCTAATCCTAACAAAAGGCTCCCAATCATTGTCTATTTCCAAAATATCTCTCTTATTGGGTTTGGGTTTCTCTACCTTCATCAAGTCTAGAGCATCCATTCTCTTCTCAATAGTAGCAAGTCTATCTATGACAATATCAAAGTTATGATCATAAACAAAGTAACTAGATAGACCATGTATAATTTCAAGAGCTCTAGCTTCATCACACTCTAGGAAATCTCCTTCAGCTATAATATCAAGAGAGTGTTTACACCATTTAAAAAGACCATGGTAAAAATTTCTAAGCACAATTTTTATAGGTATCCAAGGCATAATTCTCCTATGTGCATCAGAAATTCTGTCCCATGCCTTCTTCATATTTTCTCCATCCCTTTGATGGAAATCTAGGACTTCTGATTCCCTCAAAGCACCAAATCCTAACATGCTTGACTAAACAGAAAGGACTACTAGCAAATAATATTTTTTTTTGTGATTTTTGATAGAAGACACTAAAGCAAAACTGAAAGGTAAACTAACAAGACTAAAAAGCAAAGGTAAAAGATAGCGTGCAACTCCCCTATCTTGAAGAGTGGAGTCCCCGGCGACGGCACCAGAAAACTTTGCTTGATGGCTTCTCGCCCCTCGTTGGTTACCCCAAGTGGAAGGTTTGAGATGCAGTGTAGCGGTAGTTTTCCCTTGGCAAAGATACCAAGGATCGAATTCCCCTGAGACTCCAAGGTTCAACAAGAAGGTGTCAACTGCTAATGGCGCCAGATACTTAGCAATTAACTGGACCTGCACACAGATACAAATAACTTTGCTCCCAACGAGTACAGAGAGGTTGTCAATCCCTCCGGCCTTGTCGTTTACAAAGGATCAAACGCAAGAGATAATAGTGATAGGTATAATTGCAACTAGTAAGTAAAAGCAGAAAGTAAATAGCGGATGTGATCGATGATAGTAATATGGACCAGGGTCCCATGATGTTCACTAGTGATGTCTCTCTCCCAAAAGACGATAAAACAGCTATGTGAGGTAAACGAATTACAGCTGGGCAATTGACAGAATTATGTGCGCAAACCAATGCAAACTATGCTGCAAGAAAGGTTGAGGCTCAAAAGCATGGGCGGTACGCCAAGGCAAGTAGACCGAAATCCATCTGCATCTACTACTAATCATCCACCTTGAGATATCTATCCAGAACATCTCGCTGGTATTAAGTTGCAAGTCCCACCCATAGTGTAAACTCAAAGCAACAGACAACTACATTAAAAGAACTTTGCGTAAAGTAAACAATCCTTGCACCCGCGAGTACAAGCACCGTTGTTTTCCCCCTTGTGGCAACAACACATCCCCTAGACTCATGTTTCTGTCACTCAAACTAGTCATCGAGGGGCATGAACCCACAATCAAGCATAACGTTCCCTCTTGGAGTTACTACCTACTACTTGGCCAAAGCAATAAACAGCAACGGAGAACATGCAAGAATTACTCAAGAACATAAATATAAAAGAGGTAGATCAAATATATTAATCACACACAATCTGAACATAATCTCACAATCCATCGGATCCCAGCAAACTCAACATAGCAACAGCATAAGGATTACATATGTGCCTCGATCATGTAGGGCAGCTCACGAGGTCTAATTAGTGAAGAACAAAGAGGGGAGGAGAACATCACATAGCTACTGGTCATGGACCCATGGTCCAAGGGAGACTACTCACAACTCATCCGGGAGGCGTCCATGATGGTGGAGAGGCTCCCGGTGGTGATCCTCCCCTCCGGCATGGTGCCGGGAAGAGTTCTCCTGGTGCTCCCGATCTTGGAAGCGCAGCGGCGGCGGAACAGAGATGAGATCGCGAAAAAGGGTTCCGTCCTCGAGGGTTTTGGGACGCGGTGTAAATATATGCCAAAGGGGGGCATCAGCGGAGACCTGGGGGGCCCAGGCGCCCCCCCGGTGAGGCCAGGAGGGGGGCCGCGCCACCAGGGCGCCTGGAGCCCTGGTGGCCCCCCTCCGGCCCTACTTTGGCCGCAAGGAAGCTTCCGGAACGCTGATTTTTTATATAATTTTTCCGGGATTTTTCTGGAAGTTTATGTGATGGGAAAACCTGAAATACAAAAATAGCAGAAAACAAAAACTGGCACTGGGGTGCACTGAGTTAATAGGTTAGTCCAAATATGATCAAAAGTGTATGGAAGTGTATAAATATCATAGAAATATCACACAAAAGAGGCATGGAGCAAGCAGAAATTATAGATACGTTTTGGACGTATCAGCAGATCAGTCAGAATTACTGCCAGGGTTTGACCATTGAAATTGAGGGATTAAAATTTCACGCAAACCTCATCGTGTTGGAAAACAAAGGACTGGATGTTATCCTAGGTATGGACTGGCTAACCACCAATAAAGGATTTATCGACTGCTTCAACTGAACAGTGATTCTTACCCATCATCATGGAAAAACAATAAGAGTCGCAGCTCAGGAAAGACCAGTATCTCGGCAACCAAAATTAAACAAAGTTGAAACATCTGAGTTAAGCAAGGTTCCAGTTGTATGTGAATTTGCGAACGTATTTCCCGAAGAATTACCAGGCATGCCGCCAGACAGAGAAATAGAATTCATTATTGAGCTAGCACCGGGGACCACCCCCATATATAAGAAACCATACAGAATGGCGCCATCCGAGTTGGTTGAATTGAAGAAACAAATAAAAGAACTGCTGGACAAGGGATTTATACGGGCCAGCTCCTCACCTTGGGGTTCGCCGGTATTATTTGCCAAAAAGAAGGATGGGACCATGAGGCTGTGTATAGACTACCGAGCGCTCAGCATGGTCACAATCAAGAATAAATATCCGATGCCACGGATAAACGATTTATTTGACCAGCTCGCACAAGCCAAGGTTTTCTCAAAGGTTGTTCTAAGGTCAGGATATCATCAACTGAAAGTACGCACATAAGATATCCCGAAAACAACATTAACCTCAAGATACGGACTTTATGAATTTACAGTAATGCCGTTTGGACTGACCAACGCCCCCGCATATTTCGTCCACCTCATGAACAAGGTATTTATGAAATTTATGGACAAATTCGTGGTGGTATTTATTGATGATATCTTGGTATATTCCAAGACACCGGAAGAACATGCTGAACACCTCCGCATTGTACTGGGAGAATTAAGGAAACACCAACTTTACGCCAAATTCATCAAATTTGAATTTTGGTTGAGACAAGTGGGTTTCCTAAGACACGTATTAACACAAGAAGGAATTGCTGTGGACCCAGATAAAGTCAAGGCTGTACTTGGCTGGAAGTCGCCAGCCAGTGTAACGGATATACGCAATTTCCTTGGTATGGCCGGATATTACAGAAGGTTTATTGAAGGATTTTCTACCATAGCCAAACCAATGACACAGCTACTCAAGAAGGATAAGAAATTCGAGTGGACCGAAGCATGTGAGAAAAGCTTCCAAGAGCTCAAAAAGAGGTTAACAACAGCCCCAGTATTAATTGTACCGGACATACACAAGAACTTTGAAGTATATAGCGACCCATCCCGGAAAGGCCTCGGATGCGTACTGATGCAAGAAGGCAAAGTAGTCGCCTACGCATCCCGGCAACTGCGAAAACATGAAGAAAATTATCCTACTCATGATTTGGAGTTGGCAGCAGTCATTCATGCACTCAAGGAATGGAGGCACTTTTTGCTTGGAAATCGCTGTGAAATATATACGGACCATAGGAGCCTCAGCTATATTTTCACACTGCCAGATCTCAATTTACGACAACGACGCTGGCTGGAACTGGTAAAAGATTACGACATTGGTATCCACTATCACCCCGGGAAAGCAAACGTGGTAGCAGATGCTCTCAGCCGTAACCCCAGCCCGAACAGCGGCAGCATACAGAACCTGAGACCCGAATTTCAGCGAGAATTCGCCAGACTCAACCTAATGATGGTCACGGAAGGCAAAGTATCCAAGCTAGAGATACAGCCTACGCTAATAGGGCAAATAAAGAAGGCTCAGCGTGGACACCCCAGCATCGAAGGGATAAAAAGAAAAGTAAGTCAGGGCAAGGCATCAGAATTCACCATAGACAGTGAAGGAATATTATGGTTCAGAGACAGACCTTGTGTACCAAATAGCAACGACCTTAAGCAGCAAATTCTAGCAGAAAGCCACACCGCTCCATACTCGATCCACCTTGGAGGTACAAAAATGTACAAAGATATTCAGGAAAGATTTTGGTGGCACGGCATGAAGAGGGATATAGCCACATTTATTGCATGCTGCGATTCATGTCAACGCATTAAAGCCGAGCACCAAAAACCCGTAGGGCTATTACAACCAAACAAGATACCAGAATGGAAATGGGACGATATTGGAATGGATTTTATTGTTGGACTACCACGGTCGCAACACAGTAACGACGCCATATGGGTCATCACAGATAGACTGACCAAGGTGGCACATTTCATACCCGTCAAGACAACGCACACCACTCAAAAACTCGCCAA
Source organism: Secale cereale (assembly GCA_902687465.1). Taxonomy (NCBI): domain Eukaryota; kingdom Viridiplantae; phylum Streptophyta; class Magnoliopsida; order Poales; family Poaceae; genus Secale; species Secale cereale. The sequence continues at coordinate 844,634,231 of LR738712.1, read as the reverse complement.
GCTTTGCCTCGCCCGGATAGTATGCCTACATGGTGTTCCCAAGACTATAATATCCGACAGGGGCACTCAGTTCGTCTCAAAATTTTGGGACCAGTTGCAGCAAGCCCTCGGGACACAGCTAACTTTCAGTACGGCTTACCACCCCCAGACTGGAGGACAAACGGAACGAGTAAATCAAATACTCGAAGACATGCTAAGGCCATGTGTCCTCACCTATGGGACCAGTTGGGAGGAAAGCTTACCATATGCATAGTTTGCATACAACAATAGTTACCAAGCTAGCCTGCAGATGGCACCTTTCGAAGCCCTGTACGGACGAAGATGCCGTACTCCGTTGAATTGGTCAGAAATAGGGGACAATCGTATATTCGGCCCAGATATGTTAAAGGAAGCCGAGGAGAGAGTAAAAATGATACGAGATCGACTCAAGACCGCCCAAAGCCGACAAAAGAGCTATTACGATCAAAAGCATCGGGAAATAAGTTTTGAGCCCGGTGACGACGTATACTTGCGTGTGTCACTGATGAGAGGTCTACAACGATTCAAAGTTAGAGGGAAATTAGCACCACGATTCATCGGACCCTTCCGTATAGTTGCACGGAGAGGCACAGTAGCTTACCAGCTGGACCTTCCCAAGGAGCTGTCAGACGTCCACGATGTGTTCCACGTCTCGCAACTACGGAAGTGCGTAAGCAACCCGTAGCAACATGTGTCACATGAAAACCTTGATGTGCAACCAGATCTCACCTACCGAGAACACCCAGTAAAGATTTTGGAGGAGTCTGAAAGGAGGACCCGTTAGAAAACTATTAAATTTCTCAAGGTTTAGTGGAGCAATCACACAGAGGATGAGGCGACGTGGGAAAGGGAAGACTTCCTTCGGACAGAACATCCACACCTATTTGAGGATCAGCTGAAATCTCGAGGACGAGATTTTTCCTAAGGGGGTAGGTGTTGTAACACCCCAAATTTTTGAGTTGGTTTTTCTTTCAAACTTTTGGCCTTTTTGGAAAGGGATTGTTTGATCTTTCCTTTTGCCCTTCTAAAAATCCCTTTTAGCCAAAGTTTGTGTATCTTCTCAAGCTTGGTTTTTGGCCTTGAAGTTTTCTCTTGTGTTTGGCTCAAGCACAAGTTGAGTTTCAAAAGAAATTGTTTGAATTCTCCCTTCTTGATTCAAACCTCCCAAGTTTAACCTTGGTCTTATCTCCCCTCCAACCTTCATCTTGCCATGATCCCAACAGAAATATTTCTCTCCAAGAAACTCTCCACACCTTGGGACAAGTATTTCATCAATTCCAGCAAGTTGTAACCTTATTGGGATTTTTCTTCTATTTATTTTACTCCAAAAATAATTCTGTCTTTTATAATGGACCTTGGTGATTTACAAAGGAGCCACCATTTCCATCTAGTTATTTGACTCCAAACCTACTCTCCTAGATAGTCCTTAGTACCCACAACCTAGACCTATCTTGTTTCATTGGTCCACAGTTCAAAATTTTCAAATTTCACCTGCTGCAAGTTTGGACCAGATTTGCAAAATTTGGTTAAATTCATATTTATCTTCTTCCAAAAATTCTGTGAAAAATCATGCAGCCTCTAGATACTTCAAGAGGCCACTCCACCAAAAATCAGCTCCAGAAACATTGCACACATACCAGAATCATTTCATCAAACACATTGCATACACTGAACTGTCAGCTGTTAACTGAAACTGTCGACAGTTCAACAGTTTGTCAGTTTCGTCAGTTTCTTCAGCGTAGCGACAAACCTCGTCTGTGCTTCCTTGGCTCGACGCTGCACTGCAGCTTCTTCTTATCCATGCGCCGCACGGTCGCTTGGCAGCTTTTGGGCGTCGGTGGCGCCCTGGCCCGACCGCGCCGGCGACTGCCACGGCCACAGCGCCGCCCGTGGCGGCTGACAGAAGCAACGGCGCGGCTCAACGCCGTTCGGCGCCGCCCAAACCATCCCAGCACTCCGCGTGTCCACCTCCACAGCCAGCGCATGCCTGGCACGCCGTCGCCGTGGCCTGGAACGCGCAGAACGCCGTTTCTGCCGCCGACGTGCCGCGCGGCCGCTCCACCGAGGACAGGCCGTAACTACACCTCTCCTGCTGAGTTAAGCGCGGGAATGGAACCCCTACAGCCCCTAGATGATGCTCCAGTCCCTAACCCCGCCGTCCGACCACTGCAGCGCCGTAATTGGCTCGCCGGACTTATCCATTCGCGGCAGCCACCTCGAGCAGCCTATAAAAGGGCACCCCAGAGCTCGTTCTCGAGCCCACACATCCTCACTACCTCCCTAGACCACGCCCCGACTCTGGAAGAACCCCGAGAGGCCCTTCTTCCTCAGCTCCGGCCAGCTACCTCCGCCTCGGGCTCCAGCTCCGTTCACTCCGGTGAGGGCCTCTCCGCCTCCGTGAACTTGAGCGTAGCACCTTGGCAACCACCTAGACCTAACCCCCACTTCAATTCCATACCATGGGTCTTCTCCGACGAGGTCCACGCCCACCCAAGCCGCCGTCCACCAGAGACAGTGTCGCCGTCGACGTGGGGCTCGCTGACGCCCAACTTCACCACCATTCGATGCGGAAGACCACCGCGGAGCCGTATGTACCACTCCCCTCCCCTAACTAGCCATGGATCAACGGCGGCGATCACCGCAGCATCGGCGCCGGCGCGGCTCTGCTCCCCCTTTTCAAACCTCACGCGTGGGGCCCTCTGTCAGCCTCACCCCTCTCCCCTCCGAATTGTTTTCTGTTAGCGCAATCGGCAAAATACGCCTTCCCTCTGCGGCTGGCATACTGCGTACCGATTCGCTTTGTCCTTTTCTGTTCTAGCCCCTGGATCTTTTCTGTTTCATTACAGATGGGTCCCTGGACAGAAACCTTAATATCTTTTAAACTAAAAGTGATTTTGAGTTGATTCTTTTTCTGTCCACCTTGGTTTTCTGTCTAGTTTTTTGTCATATTTATGTGGAAATATTTTGAGCAACTTTATTTGCACGCGCGGTATTTATGTTAGTATGTATTTTGTTTGAATACATAGATACCGGAGGCCGTGACGAGGACGCGAATCACACCGAGTTAGGCTCCGACTTTTCAGAACCAGGCAAGCATGTTTGAACTCTTGATATGATGAGTGTGTTGCATGTTTGCTCAAGTAGCTCGTTTCATAAGCATGATCATATGGGCATATGTGTATGGCATATTTCATGCAAGTAAGCTTCGGGTGAGTCCCGAAGAAGAATGTTGAACCACCTCGATCATATGGTGATATGATGGGTGGAATGCTAGTATTGTTGAAGCATGCCAGTAGTTGGTTAACTCAATATCAACGGAGATCATATCATGACTCCGTCTGTCTCCTTTTCCGGTACTATCATGGGCCGTCCGTTGGGATTACGGTCTAGTCAGTTGTAAACCACTTCCCGAGTACACACCAAGTAGAGGGGCCGGGATGAGGGTTCCATGGCCCTGGATTAAAGCCCGTCATCCGGTCAGGGGGCATGGGTGTTTCCGGTTGGGACCGAGAGGGAGGCACCCCTTAGAGCGCGCATATATAAATTTGATCCCATGCTATTCGAGGTTGTAGCCTCCTCGTCTTAAAGTTTTCCGTGAATGTCGTCGCGGGTGATTCCGGACGACAGGATGTTAAATGGGTGTGTACTGGTTAGTTGGGTTTCTACTAAAACACCGTAGACGGGACTAGCCCACGTGGCTAGTAGAACCCGTTGGCTATGAGTTAATAGGACAACCTCTGCAGAGTTAAATTCCTTCAGTAGCCATGTTTATGGCCTAGGGTCAATCTTCATGTCAACCCGGTGACCGTCTCTAGTATATTCTCTTGGTGACCAAAAATAATATTTTCGTCAAGTTCATTTGGTAGATGAACTCACCACTATCTCTGTATTGATTTACTTTCAGAAGTATTTCATCATTATACTATTATTGTTTATAAGCCCTTTATGTGATGTCGCTCAGACGTCCGACTGAGGCATTCTTGTTATTTATTTTTGCTATAAGCCCTTTATGTGATGTCGCTCAGACGTCCGACTGAGGCATTCTTGTTATTTATCTTTGCTATAAGCCCTTTATGTGGTGTCGCCCAGTCGCCCGACTATGGCATGTTGTCATTTTTTTTACGAGGCGTCCCCCAGACCCTCGTTTGGTGTCTTTATTATTATCTTTTGGACTTCGAGAGGATTACCGCCCAACTTCCATCTTTACCTTCAGCGCATTCATATTTTATTCCGGTCACATTTTTGCTGGAATACTCATATGCATTCATGTTGGCATTTGTTATATCTTAAGTCCGAACTATCTTGCGAGTACATTCAAAGTACTCACCTGGCTTGTTGATTTGGCCAGATGTGGACGAAGGCGATCTCATGGATGAGGAGTTCGATAGCGAGTCCGACGCTTAGAGGAGTCCCAGTCAGTCTCTTGCGATCCTGGAGTTGATCACTGTTTTATAACCGCTTCTTCCTACCACCAAATAAATTCATTGGGTCTCACTCCGACACCCGATGGACTGTATTATATTGGAGTCACATCACCCACTTCACTGTGACATATTCCACCACCTTTTATTACGAGTCATTAGTATGCCACCCTGCCTTGTGTCATATCTGCCTCTATGTAATATATTGGCGCGCTTGTAATAAAAATTGTTGAGCAACCCCCAGCTCAACCTTGTATAATATTCAGTGTACTGGCATTCTGTATCAAGGAATTGTCTGCCAGTAAGGAATTATATTCCTCGCTGGTTTAAATAAAACGGTCAGTCATCCGGTAATTATTTTACCGAAGGACCGGTCGTGACAGTTATGCCCCAGATGATGTGGCCACAGATGCCAAGAAGCAGGAGAGATTCATGGAATGGCTGAATGATGAGATGAGTGCACAGTTGATGGTGGCAAGTTTCAATAATTACCAGGAGTTGGTTGACCGCGCCCTAACTTCTCGAAGGATGAAGAGGAGCATGCAGAGCATTTGCGATTGGTGTTGGAGAAGCTCAGAGAACATCAGTTATATGCCAAGTTTAGCAAATGTGAGTTTTGGTTGAAGGAAGTCGGATTCCTCGGACATGTTATATCCGGAGAAGGAATAGCAGTAGATCCCGCCAAGGTGGACACTGTGACCAATTGGGAAGCACCAACAACAGTTGGAGAGATCCGGAGTTTTCTTGGACTCGCAGGATACTACCGGAGATTCATTGAGAATTTCTCGAGGATTGCAAAGCCAATGACGGAGTTGTTAAAGAAGGACACCAAGTTTAGTTGGACAGAAGAATGTGAGGCCAGTTTCCAGGAATTGAAGAAAAGGTTGGTCTCATCCACTGTGTTGATACTGCCAGATCAACATAAGGATTATGAGGTGTACTGCGACGCTTCACGTCGAGGACTTGGAGCTGTTCTTATGCAGGAAGGAAGAGTTGTTTCATATGCTTCACGACAACTGAAACCTCATGAGATGAACTATGCCACCCACGATTTGGAGTTAGCAGCCGTAGTGCATGCATTGAAGACGTGGAGACATTTTCTCATTGGAAACCATTGTGAAGTATATACGGATCACAAGAGTTTGAAGTATATATTCACTCAGAAGGAGCTGAATCTTAGGCAAATGAGATGGCTGGAACTCATTAAGGATTATGACATAAGATTGCATTATCATCCCGGAAAGGCTAACGTAGTAGCCGATGCGCTAAGCCGCAAGAGCCATGTCAATACCCTAATGATGGAAGAATTTCCAAAGGAGTTAGCCGAGGACCTACGAGAACTACGGTTGGAGATAGTTCCGAGAGGCTATGTAGCAACATTAGAAATCCAGTCTACACTGATGGATAAAATCAGAGAAGCTCAGAAAGCTGACAAGGAGGTTGCCTCTATAAAGGAAAGGATGAGCGAAGGAAAAGCTAAAGGATTTCGTGAGGATGAACACGACACCCTATGGTTTGAGGATCGAATCTATGTGCCCAATGACCCGGAGATCAGGAAGTTGATTTTACAGGAGGCCCATGATTCGCCATACTCAATTTACCCAGGAAATACTAAGATGTATTTGGATTTGAAGGATATTTTCTGGTGGACCGGTATGAAGAAGGATATTACGGAGTATGTAGTAGTTTGTGATGTATGCCAAAGAGTAAAGGCAGAACATCAGAAGCCAGCAGGATTGTTACAACCTATGACAATACCCGAATGGAAGTGGGAGAAGCTTGGCATGGATTTTATCACCGGATTGCCCAGGACCAAAGAAGGATATGATTCAATCTGGGTAGTAGTGGACCGATTGATGAAGGTAGCCCACTTTATTCCTGTGAAAACCACATATACCAGTGCAAAGTTGGCTAAGATATACATGACCAGAATTGTATGTCTGCATGGAGTTCCGAGGAGCATTGTATCAGATAGAGGAACCCAGTTTACCTCAAAGTTCTGGAATCAGTTACATGAAACTTTGGGTACCAGGCTAGAGTTTAGCACAGCGTTTCCTCCGCAGACAGATGGACAGACTGAAAGAGTCAATCAGATTATGGAGGATATGCTGAGAGCCTGTGCATTAGATTATGGATCTAGTTGGGATGACAACTTGCCCTACGCGGAGTTCTCATACAACAACAGTTACCAGGCCTGTTTGAAGATGGCACCGTTCGAGGCATTGTATGGAAGGAGATGCCGAACACCGTTGTCATGGGACGAAGTTGGAGACCGACAGTTGTTTGGACCAGACTGTGGGGACCCCGACTCGTAAGTCGTGATCACCGAATGCACGTGTACAGTGATCCCAGAGATCAATGCTCACTGAACACACAGAAGCTGAATAACAAGAGTCTTACATCCATACATACCGTATTACACAAATAGGACCATAATGGTCAAGTCTTGAGTATATCGTCGCAGCGGAAAATCTTCAATGACAACATGGACCCATGCCATCTGCCTTAACCCTACAGGCATTCTGACCGGGAAGCGTCCTAGCTCGCATGCTCGTCACCAAGAAATCTTCTTCATAACCTGTTCTCTCATGCCTGGCCAATAAAATAAACAGTGGCAAGCCAATGAGTACATTGAATGTACTCGCAAGCAACCCAAGTGTGATAACAGAATAATTATGCAAGGCTCTACTGCTAGGTTGGCAGATTTGCGGAAAGCTAGTTTTTCATATGCAAGCATGATCAACATATAACAAGGGCATGCATGTGTCTGTAACAAGCATCAGGAGGTCACAGACATTATTATCAAGAAAGAGTTGCAATCAACTCATGCTCAAGCTCATTGTGACTTCCTCAAGGATCACATCATCAACATTACTGAACCATGTTGTTTCCTCGCACACACACACCAGGTTTCGCAAACATTGGACGTAGCCCAAGAGCGGTTACCCAACTGTCCATGACCGTGGACACGGCTATTCGAATAGTTTTACACTCTGCAGAGGTTGCACACTTTACCCACTAGATCCGGGGAACTTCCGTGTCATCCACGACCCGCGGTACCTCAAGTACCGGAGGTAAGCACCCGATCACTATCTTTCCCTGGGCAACACTAATATGGAGTCCACTCGATTGGTAACAGCCCCGTGCCAAACATTTCACATCTCAAGGTTTGTGGAGACTCGCTCCGTATTCATCACATATCACAAGCACGGGGTACCAACGGTGTGTCCGGTGCCCTGTAAAGACAGTCATGTCCGCCTATCCAAGCGCGACCCCGTCCCAAGAGTGACCTCATGTCACTCCCGTCACTAGTAATGCGGGCACCATGCTAGTATCGACCTAGGTAATCAATAATGCCCTTTCCCATATAAGGGTAGAGTGGTTGCGCATGTAAGGTTGGAATAACGGTCGCAACTTAAACCAATCCGTTTTCAAAACAACACACACACTTGCCTCGGTACACCACTTCGTCATCAAGTGGTTACCCCTCTCATCATCTCCCTCGGGCATAAGTGGCACCCGACGGGGTTTTCGAAAAGTCTTTTGAAAGTATCCTGCTTTCGTCACCATGCATATACCCGTCCCATTTGCGTAGCCACTTTTAAAGCAGCCTAACTACTCCCACCCACATAACCCTCATAGGAAGGTAGGGTCATGTTGAATGCAAGTTTCAATAGCAAGGAAACAAAGGTATCAACCAAGGTGGTCACCTCTTCTACATGATTCCGATGCATTGAATAATAATGTGCTATGAGACATGCATAAAAAGGTTTCTTGAACATGGTCAAAGGGCTGCTTGCCTTATTCTTCTGAGTCTTCGAACCTTCTGGTCCATCTCCGAATACTCCGTTTATTTCGTCAACTAACGATGGAAACAATCATAATAAGCATCACAATCAAAGCAAAAATAAAAGTGCTCTAAAAATAGGAGTTGGACTTTTCTAGGATACCTCTGGTCATATTAGAAATGACCAAGGTGGTTTCATAGGCATTGGATCAATGGGTGATTTGGAACATTCCAATATGATGGAATCAAGGGGTTTATGGATTTGAAAGAAGTATACAGAAATATTTCCTTGAATGATGAGCAAAGGCACCCATCATCAAGTCATGATTTTAGAAGCATCTAGGAGTTGGTTTCACTGGATTTGGAATTCAAATGAATTTCCTAGGATTTTGCAAAGCTGATAAATATGAAGAAATGGCTCAATATTTGGTGGGGTACAGAAACTATTATAAAAAATGTTCCAAAACTAAGTTTGGACATGACAAGCATCTAGGAATTTGAACCACTGCATTTGGATCAAGATTGAGCTCTTTGTGATTTTTCTAAAGTTCATCACAGAAATGAAATAAAGGCATTTGATAAATATTTGTGAAAGAAATGTTTCTGGAATAATGTGCATGTTGCACCATGTGATATAGCATAATTTATGGAGCCATAGGAAATTTGAATCATGCAATTTGGAGTTCATTTGAATTATCTAGGCATTTTTGAAGTTGACAGAATAAAGAAAAAAAAAGGAATAAGGGTTCAACCTTATACTGCGCGCAGGGCGAGGGATAGCTCGCGGGCCGGCCCAGCGGCTCGGCCGCTCGCGTGCAGGGGGGCCACGCCGGAGGCGTCTTTCGGGGATACGCTTCCGCGCGGGGGAGGCGGGCTGCGCCGTTGCCGCCTCCACTTAAACGGGTGGGCCTGGCCCCCCGGGGTCGCTGACCTGCGGGCCCCTCCCTCAGGGTCATCCCCTACCTCCCGCGCCCGCGACGGAGGGGCTGGTTGCCGCGGTTGCGCGCCGGCCGGCGCCCGTCCCCGGTGGAAGGGGCCACCTATGGCTAGGCCGAGGCCACCGGAGGGTTCCTCGGGGAGCGGCGCGTCGGGGAAGTCCCTTGGGGCGGCAGGGGAGGGGCCGGAGCACCTCCTGCATCTGACCATGGCGGCGGCCTCGTCGGTTGATGGTGGAGCGGGCACCACGGGGCACCAGAGCAGGAGATAGAGAGTGGGGGAGCTCCGCCGGTCTGCTGCGGTTCTCCTGGTGGCCAAGGAAGAGGAGGAGAGGCTCTGGTTCATCAGTGCCGGGCATAGGCCGACGGCGACCATGGTGGCCATGGCGAGGGAAAGAGAGCACTAGGGGAAGAGGGGGCATGTCTAGGAGATGCACGGGAGAGAGGAGGGTCCAGAAGAGGCGAAGGGCGCTCGGGGGGAGGCTTTTTATAAGCGCAGCCGAGGTGCACCGTGAGTTTCGTCCATGGACGTGCTCGGGCAAGCTCGTGGAGAGAGGAGGAGGGCAGGGGAGGATAAGACCGACAGCCCGGCAGGTTGCGGACGGCGAGGGGACCTCGGGGGACACGCTCTCTCTGCCCAAGGTCGCCTGGAAGCCTCGGGAGGGCCGAGCTACAGTGCCTCGGTGCACTGTAGCGTGCTCCAGAGCACGCCTTTGGCCGGCATGCTCATGTCTTTGCTTTCCAGGCCGTGTCCCCCAGTGTCCAGTAGTGCTAGGGAGTAGTAAACAATGGGGAGGCAGTCTTGGATGCTCTGGTGAGCCACTGAAATGAGGAGGGAGGTGAGGAAGAAGGTGAAAACTGCTGTCCAGCAGTAGATATTGGGGTTTTACCCCCTCCAATGATTGAGCTGAGGCCATAGAGAAGTTACTGGGGGTAGAGGATGATCAGGGGAAGGTGTGGTAGAAATTTGGGGTAAAGGGAAATAGTAAAAGGGGTCCAAACACTTGTTTTGGTAATTGGACAGAAGGTGTTTGATCAGGTTTTGGGGAGGCAAAAGATTTCCAATTGGCATGGGACTTAACAGGACCAAATGTCACATATAATTAGGCCCCTACACCAAATTTGAGCTCATTTGGGCAAAGTGGCCAATGTAACTTTGGTGAACCCTAGAAATCAACAGAAATGGTTTCACCATGTTTGAGTCAAGAAAATCATCTCCCCTTGATGCACCACTTGGTGTAGCATCATCATTTGGGGTTATGAACATGCCCACAAAGTTTGAGGCTCCAGATAAAAAGTTGGTAATGTAAAGTTGTTCAAATTTGAATTTGAACAGAAGTGGTTTTGGGGTGATCTGATCAAGTTGCTCTATTCCAAATCTTGTGCGATTTGGTCTAGATGCCTTATTAGGCCATTCTAGCATGTGCACAAAATTTGAGAGCATTTGGACAAGTTTGGCTATGTAGAGTTGCTCAAACTTCAAATATGGATAGAATGGTTTTGAGGGGATTAGAGGATGTTTCTCTGATCTTCAAGGCATGAGGCTTTGCAAGATCATCAAATATATCATATATGACATGATAGAATTTCCCTGGAATTTTTGGGGAATATTTCCTTTGTAAATATTTCAAAAGCTTGAAATATCCAGAAAGGGTTTTGGAAGGATTAGTCCAATATTTTGAACATGACCATGTGCTGAAACTCTTATATATGGACAATATATGTCTTATGAGTCTCCCTGAATTTTGGCAAATATTTTTGAAATGATTAAATAATTTTTCCCTATTAAAGACCATTTCTGGCCTTAAGAAAAAGCTTTTAAATAAAATATAAAAATAACTTTTAAAATTATACTTTTGTGGTTTCTGGGAGTCCTATACCTAATAGGATTCAAATATACTTTTTGAAAGATTTTTCACACCCTAAATAAGGTACTTGCAGTGTAAACCTCAATTCAGGGGTTTTTGGAAAACTAATTTTAGAAAATACCATTTGGCCAAAATATTTTTATAAGAAAATTCTATACTGGTCTATACACATGGCATGATCATTGGGAAAAGGTTTTGGGTCAAGGAGATGAAGTATAAGAGTTGGAGGATTTATTTGATTTTTAGAGCACTAGCAAACAGCAGACAAAAGTCAAATCAAGCAAAGTCAAAAACACTCAAAAGTTTTTACAAATCCACATTTTTAACATGGAAATTAGCTTAAGCAAGGTGACATGAAAATCAGGGTGTGACAGACCTACCCCCTTACAAGAATCTCGTCCCCGAGATTCCCAGACTAGGCGTGGAAAGAAAGGCGGAGTCTTGGATACGGGGTAGTCTTCACTTCTCCTTGTTGGTTCTGCTTCCGAGCGGTGCTCCTTGGAATCATGAAGTGCTTGATGGTATGGATTTTTGCTTGATGCCTTCCTTGATGGAGGTTGCTGAGGGGTCTCTTGCATAGGTTAGGTTGGGTTAGCTGTCAAAGGCTCGGTGATCGATGTCCTTGCGGGCATCGGGCTAGCTAGAAGGTAAGAAGTACTTCCAGAGTGGGGGCTCGTGGAAGATTTGGTGCACGGAGAGTATCTCAGGTGGTAGATCTAGCTGGGGAGCTGTCTACTACATGACTTGCAGTGATCTCAAAGGGTCCAATGAACCTTGGTGCGAGCTTCCCCTTGACATGGAAACGCTTGGTTCCCTTCAGAGGAGTTACCCGCAGGTTCACACGGTCCCCGTCATGGAAACTCATGTCCCGACGGTGAGTGTCAGCATAGCTCTTTTGCCTTGACTTGGCTGCCTTCATACGTTCCCTGACTAGTTGGACTTGCTCTTCTGCCGCGCGGAGAATATCCGGTCCAGAGACTAGTCCTTCTCCAGTCTCTGACCAGTTGAGGGGTGTGCGGCATCTGCGTCCGTACAACACCTCAAATGGTGCCATCTAAGGCTCGACTGGTAACTGTTGTTATAGGAGAACTCGGAAAAAAGGGAGACAATTCCTCCCACTTGGCTCCATATGCCAAGACACAGGCTCGGAGTCATGACTTCGAGAATCTGATTGACTCGCTCAGTCTGACCTCCGGTCTGTGGGTGGAAAGCCGTGCTGAAAGATACTTGGTTCCCAAGGCTTCTTGGAACTTCTTCCAGAACCTTGAGGTGAACTAGGTTCCTCGATCTGACACAATCTCCTTGGGAATACCGTGAAGACTTACGATTCGGTCGATGTAGAGAGCTGCCAGCCGGTTGCCATCATAAGTGGTCTTGACAGGAATGAAATGGGCCACCTTGGTCAAATGATCGACTATGACCCAGATAGAGTCATGTCCTCTATTCGACCTTGGTAATCCAGTGATGAAGTCCATTCCGACCTTATCCCACTTCCACTCAGGAACCTTGAGTGGTTGAAGCAATCCAGCGGGTCGCTGATGTTCAGCCTTGACCCTTTGGCACACATCACACTTTGCAACATAGGTTGCAATCTCTCTTTCATCCTATGCCACCAGAATCATGCCTTCAAGTCTTGATACATCTTGGTGTGAGTGTTCCTTTGGAAGGAGTGGTTTGCAGATACGCCCGGTCTTCGACGCGGAAGTTTACTTCTTGATGACGGTGGTTGGTGTAGATCTTCCTTCTTGACAGGGCGGTCTTCAAATGTCTTCCATCCAGCTGTCCGTCTCTTCTTTGTCTTCGGGCAGTCAAGTAGGCCATCAAATAATGATGTTACCCATCTTGTCCAATCACTCCATGAGGTCTATGGGGTACGCCAGGTAGGTTGGGGTATTGGTGGTGGTCTCGGTTGAGTATTTGCAGAGGCCTTCCTGACTCTGAGTCAAGGCCCGTGGTCAGAATCTGACCAAGTTGTGGCTCGGTGGGGCTTAAGGGTTTCAAGGATTCTAGTGAGTGAGTGAGTGAACTTATATCATCTTATCCTTAAGCACGGTTTCGGAGATGCCAATAGCTCTATCTAGTACTCCGATCGAAAAAGCATCTTCTCGCATAGACCAACTTCAATCACCACTCATGCCATACATATCCTCATGATTGACAAGAGACGGTCTAACAAAATTATACTTGTCTATGATCCCCAAATCTATATGTATGCCTACCTCTAAAAATCCAAAGGTAGATCATACATGCTGCTGAGCTTAAATTAAACTCCACAATCCAAGCACTCATCCTAATCTTGCAAGGCTCATGATAATGCATCACCAATCTAAGGAAACACGTCATATGCCACTCCAAGATTTTGTTTCCTTCCTATAGATCAACTCCAATAGCCCGGTAATTCCATCAATCACCACATAATCCAACAATTCTACAAATCCGATGTCTACGGTGTTCCGCAAGATCTCAAGTCCCTATAATCCCCAAATACTCGGAAGGACTACGCATAACGATAGCAAGTCCACCAAATTCTCATCATCCGGATCAAGTAAACTCCAAGATCACGATTATATAGACCCCTAAATCAACTCCGACAAATAATCCAATCTCCTAGGTTATTGTCCACCGAGAAGCATGATATCATAATCAGGATTATAGGCCTAAATCCAATCTTACTCCGAACCATGCAGATATATCCAGCATCTATACCAACCAGAATCACCTACATAAATCCAAATCTCATGGCCAACGGGTACTTCCACATGCTTCCCCAAAGTCATGATCTCACCAATATGAAAACCTCACAATCCATCAAGGTCTCAGATAATTCCTCGAAGTCACTGATAAAAAGCCACCAAATCATCTGTCCAATATCCTCAAACTAGTCTATCTATGGCATCGTTAGACCTCGTGCTATATTAGGATGAAAAATGTGCTCACTCATCGTGTCCACTAGTTCCTTTACGAACCCAGTGTTGTGCATGGTTACAAAGGCTTAACAGGTTCTCTCGCCTTACCATGGGTTAGGCACATGGTTAAGGATTCGTGCTGGAGTGTCTCGTGAAGTCTCAAAGGGTCTAGAAAGAGGGTCACTGGTCTGGAGGGTTATACATGATTCTACGGGGTTGCACTTGGTCACGTAGGTTGTAGCAGAAGTCTTCAGTGCCAGTTGGCTGTCGAGGTAGAATCCTTGGTGCATCTTGTCTTGCGGGTCTTCAATTGGGGAGAGAGAGAATAGAGGGAAGAAGCAGCGTAGAGGAGGGAAATGCCTAAAGGGGGGGGGGGTTTATAGTGCAGGTGCAACAAGAGGTGCAAAAAGGTCGAAACAAAAGAAACAAGGCAAGGAAGGTGATATAGCCACGCACTTGTTGCCTGAGGCAAAAGCGCGACTTATATCAAAACACAAGCAGATAAAAGCAAACAACACACAATCATGGTTCTATTCGAACCATCATACGGACTCGACTGCGCATAGGGGGTACACGACTCATCCTACCCTCGGGGTTCTCGGACTCAGTGTCGTGACTTGTGCCTCGTGCAGTCTTCTGAGCTTCCTCGGATGTTGCTATGCCCCTTGTAGTTGTTTGATGAATGATCCGGGTTGTGCCTGAAGAATCTTCAACAACTTCTCGCCTGATGAGGTGATGTGGTGAAGGTGCCTCCTTGTAGCTGGCGTTGACTTGGTCTCCCTGGTCTCTCTAATCTTGACGCTCCCTTGTGCCTTCTGGGACGTCGATGGTACCAGGTAGGAAATCCATATGCAATGACAATTAACAAGGCATAATAGAGGTCCAACATGTCGGTTTCGTTGGTGAAAACATCGATACCAAGAGCGGGGAACGAAGAGAACCATTTTCCTGCTCACTATAGTGAGGCGGACCAAATGGCAAGGTTCTCATCCACCGGTGGTTGTCGATACAACAACGGTAGTGACAGGATTACTCTATTAGCGATGCATATCATGACTTTTGCATAACCTATACCCTGGTCATTTATAGGCCAAAGTTGCACCATCTTCTGGGTCTTCATGTCCTCGTCCATCGGGGATGTAACTTCCGTTGGTATCGTCTTGTCGTGGTGTCACCAAATCTTGCGTGCAAAAGTGGTCGGTGAGTGTTTGGCAAGGTGCACTCCACAAGGATTACAGAAAATCCAGTGGTCAGGGGCATAAGGGTTCTAGCGACCAAGGTTTTGAAGGGGAGGAGATCAAGTATAGCCTAGTTTTCGAAAACTGAGAAGGGAAGAGAAGTATAGATAGTTTTGAAAACTAGTAATAGTTTTGAAAATAGTTTTACCCTAACTAACGACCATGCTAACTAAGGCTTCCTACAGTCAGGATGGCTCTGATACCAGCTCTGTGGGGACCCCGACTCGTAAGTCGTGATCACCGAATGCACGTGTACAGTGATCCCAGAGATCAATGCTCACTGAACACACAGAAGCTGAATAACAAGAGTCTTACATCCATACATACCATATTACACAAATAGGACCATAATGGTCAAGTCTTGAGTATATCGTCGCAGCGGAAAATCTTTAATGACAACATGGACCCGTGCCATCTGCCTTAACCCTACAGGCATTCTGACCGGGAAGCGTCCTAGCTCGCATGCTCGTCACCAAGAAATCTTCATCATAACCTGTTCTCTCATGCCTGGCCAATAAAATAACCAGTGGCAAGCCAATGAGTACATTGAATGTACTCGCAAGCAACCCAAGTGTGATAACAGAATAATTATGCAAGGCTCTACTGCTAGGTTGGCAGATTTGCGGAAAGCTAGTTTTTCATATGCAAGCATGATCAACATATAACAAGGGCATGCATGTGTCTGTAACAAGCATCAGGAGGTCACAGACATTATTATCAAGAAAGAGTTGCAATCAACTCATGCTCAAGCTCATTGTGACTTCCTCAAGGATCACATCATCAACATTACTGAACCATGTTGTTTCCTCGCACACACACACCAGGTTTCGCAAACATTGGACATAGCCCAAGAGCGGTTACCCAACTGTCCATGACCGTGGACACGGCTATTCGAATAGTTTTACACTCTGCAGAGGTTGCACACTTTACCCACTAGATCCGGGGAACTTCCGTGTCATCCACGACCCGCGGTACCTCAAGTACCCGGGGTAAGCACCCGATCACTATCTTTCCCTAGGCAACACTAATATGGAGTCCACTCGATTGGTAACAGCCCCGTGCCAAACATTTCACATCTCAAGGTTTGTGGAGACTCGCTCCGTATTCATCACATATCACAAGCACGGGGTACCAACGGTGTGTCCGGTGCCCTGTAAAGACAGTCATGGCCGCCTATCCAAGCGCGACCCCGTCCCAAGAGTGACCTCATGTCACTCCCGTCACTAGTAATGCGGGCACCATGCTAGTATCGACCTAGGTAATCAATAATGCCCTTTCCCATATAAGGGTAGAGTGGTTGCGCATGTAAGGTTGGAATAACGGTCGCAACTTAAACCAATCCGTTTTCAAAACAACACACACACTTGCCTCGGTACACCACTTTGTCATCAAGTGGTTACCCCTCTCATCATCTCCCTCGGGCATAAGTGGCACCCGACGGGGTTTTCGAAAAGTCTTTTGAAAGTATCCTGCTTTCGTCACCATGCATATACCCGTCCCATTTGCGTAGCCACTTTTAAAGCAGCCTAACTACTCCCACCCACATAACCCTCATAGGAAGGTAGGGTCATGTTGAATGCAAGTTTCAATAGCAAGGAAACAAAGGTACCAACCAAGGTGGTCACCTCTTCTACGTGATTCCGATGCATTGAATAATAATGTGCTATGAGACATGCATAAAAAGGTTTCTTGAACATGGTCAAAGGGCTGCTTGCCTTATTCTTCTGAGTCTTCGAACCTTCTGGTCCATCTCCGAATACTCCATTTATTTCGTCAACTAACGATGGAAACAATCATAATAAGCATCACAATCAAAGCAAAAATAAAAGTGCTCTAAAAATAGGAGTTGGACTTTTCTAGGATACCTCTGGTCATATTAGAAATGACCAAGGTGGTTTCATAGGCATTGGATCAATGGGTGATTTGGAACATTCCAATATGATGGAATCAAGGGGTTTATGGATTTGAAAGAAGTATACAGAAATATTTCCTTGAATGATGAGCAAAGGCACCCATCATCAAGTCATGATTTTAGAAGCATCTAGGAGTTGGTTTCACTGGATTTGGAATTCAAATGAATTTCCTAGGATTTTGCAAAGCTGATAAATATGAAGAAATGGCTCAATATTTGGTGGGGTACAGAAACTATTATAAAAAATGTTCCAAAACTAAGTTTGGACATGACAAGCATCTAGGAATTTGAACCACTGCATTTGGATCAAGATTGAGCTCTCTGTGATTTTTCTAAAGTTCATCACAGAAATGAAATAAAGGCATTTGATAAATATTTGTGAAAGAAATGTTTCTGGAATAATGTGCATGTTGCACCATGTGATAGAGCATGATTTATGGAGCCATAGGAAATTTGAATCATGCAATTTGGAGTTCATTTGAATTATCTAGGCATTTTTGAAGTTGACAGAATAAAGAAAAAGAAAAGGAATAAGGGTTCAACCTTATACTGCGCGTAGGGCGAGGGATAGCTCGCGGGCCGGCCCAGCGGCTCGGCCGCTCGCGTGCAGGGGGGCCACGCCGGAGGCGTCTTTCGGGGATACGCTTCCGCGCGGGGGAGGCGGGCTGCGCCGTTGCCGCCTCCACTTAAACGGGTGGGCCTGGCCCCCCGGGGTCGCTGACCTGCGGGCCCCTCCCGCAGGGTCATCCCCTACCTCCCGCGCCCGCGACGGAGGGGCTGGTTGCCGCGGTTGCGCGCCGGCCGGCGCCCGTCCCCGGCGGCAGGGGCCACCTCTGGCCAGGACGAGGCCACCGGAGGGTTCCTCGGGGAGCGGCGCGTCGGGGAAGTCCCTTGGGGCAGCAGGGGAGGGGCCGGAGCACCTCCTGCATCTGACCATGGCGGCGGCCTCGTCGGTTGATGGTGGAGCGGGCACCACGGGGCACCAGAGCAGGAGATAGAGAGTGGGGGAGCTCCGCCGGTCTGCTGCGGTTCTCCAGGTGGCCAAAGAAGAGGAGGAGAGGCTCTGGTTCATCAGTGCCGGGCAGAGGCCGACGGCGACCATGGTGGCCATGGCGAGGGAAAGAGAGCACTAGGGGAAGAGGGGGCATGTCTAGGAGATGCACGGGAGAGAGGAGGGTCCAGAAGAGGCGAAGGGCGCTCGGGGGGAGGCTTTTTATAAGCGCAGCCGCGGTGCACCGTGAGTTTCGTCCATGGACGTGCTCGGGCAAGCTCGTGGAGAGAGGAGGAGGGCAGGGGAGGATAAGACCGACAGCCCGGCAGGTTGCGGACGTCGAGGGGACCTCGGGGGACACGCTCTCTCTGCCCAAGGTCGCCTGGAAGCCTCGGGAGGGCCGAGCTACAGTGCCTCGGTGCACTATAGCGTGATCCAGAGCACGCCTTTGGCCGGCATGCTCATGTCTTTGCTTTCCAGGCCGTGTCCCCCAGTGTCCAGTAGTGCTAGGGAGTAGTAAACAATGGGGAGGCAGTCTTGGATGCTCTGGTGAGCCACTGAAATGAGGAGGGAGGTGAGGACGAAGGTGAAAACTGCTGTCCAGCAGTAGATATTGGGGTTTTACCCCCTCCAATGATTGAGCTGAGGCCATAGAGAAGTTACTGGGGGTAGAGGATTATCAGGGGAAGGTGTGGTAGAAATTTGGGGTAAAGGGAAATAGTAAAAGGGGTCCAAACACTTGTTTTGGTAATTGGACAGAAGGTGTTTGATCAGGTTTTGGGGAGGCAAAAGATTTCCAATTGGCATGAGACTTAACAGGACCAAATGTCACATATAATTAGGCCCCTACACCAAATTTGAGCTCATTTGGGCAAAGTGGCTAATGTAACTTTGGTGAACCCTAGAAATCAACAGAAATGGTTTCACCATGTTTGAGTCAAGCAAATCATCTCCCCTTGATGCACC
Organism: Secale cereale; assembly: GCA_902687465.1. Classification (NCBI taxonomy): domain Eukaryota; kingdom Viridiplantae; phylum Streptophyta; class Magnoliopsida; order Poales; family Poaceae; genus Secale; species Secale cereale. The sequence goes on along the minus strand of LR738712.1, from coordinate 844,615,189 downwards.
ACTTGGTGTAGCATCATCATTTGGGGTTATGAACATGCCCACAAAGTTTGAGGCTCCAGATAAAAAGTTGGTAATGTAAAGTTGTTCAAATTTGAATTTGAACGGAAGTGGTTTTGGGGTGATCTGATCAAGTTGCTCTATTCCAAATCTTGTGCCATTTGGTCTAGATGCTTTATTAGGCCATTCTAGCATGTGCACCAAATTTGAGAGCATTTGGACAAGTTTGGCAATGTAGAGTTGCTCAAACTTCAAATATGGACAGAATGGTTTTGAGGGGATTAGAGGATGTTTCCTTGATCTTCAAGGCATGAGGCTTTGCAAGATCATCAAATATGTCATATATGACATGATAGAATTTCCCTGGAATTTTTGGAGAATATTTCCTTTGTAAATATTTCAAAAGCTTGAAATATCCAGAAAGTGTTTTCGAAGGATTAGTCCAATATTTTGAACATGACCATGTGCTGAAACTCTTATATATGGACAATATATGTCTTATGAGTCTCCCTGAATTTTGGCAAATATTTTTGAAATGATTAAATAATTTTTCCCTATTAAAGACCATTTCTGGCCTTAAGAAAAAGCTTTTAAATAAAATATAAAAATAACTTTTAAAAATATACTTTTGTGGTTTCTGGGAGTCCTATACCTAATAGGATTCAAATATACTTTTTGAAAGATTTTTCACACCCTAAATAAGGTACTTGCAGTGTAAACCTCAATTCAGGGGTTTTTGGAAAACTAATTTTAGAAAATACCATTTGGCCAAAATATTTTTATAAGAAAATTCTATACTGGTCTATACACTTGGCATGATCATTGGGAAAAGGTTTTGGGTCAAGGAGATGAAGTATAAGAGTTGGAGGATTTATTTGATTTTTAGAGCACTAGCAAACAGCAGACAAAAGTCAAATCAAGCAAAGTCAAAAACACTCAAAAGTTTTTGCAAATCCACATTTTTAACATGGAAATTAGCTTAAGCAAGGTGACATGAAAATCAGGGTGTGACACAGACTTAATCAAAGAGTCCGAGGAGAAGGTGTAGTTGATCTGAGATAGACTGAAGGTAGCTCAGTCCAAGCAGAAAAGTTATGCAGACTCGAAGCGTAAGGAGATAACCTATGTGATCGGAGACAGAGCATACTTGAGAGTATCACCTCTGCGAGGAGTTAAACGTTTCGGAGTTAAAGGGAAGTTAGCCTCGAGATTTGTGGGACCTTACCGTGTTTTGGAACGCATGGGAGAGGTTGCCTATAAGTTGGAATTGCCCGAAGGATTGTCTGGAGTGCACGACGTGTTTCACGTTTCACAGCTTAAGAAGTGCCACGCGGAGATGGCCGATCTACCGCTTAGAGACACCGTACCACTGGAAGCAATTCAGTTGGACAGTGATCTGACCTACAAGGAGAAGCCTGTAAAGATTCTCGAATTTTCGAGCAGAGTTACTCGCAGTAAGGTTATCAAGTTTTGCAAAGTTCAGTGGAATCACCACACCGAGGAAGAAGCCACCTGGGAACGAGAAGATGATCTACGCAAGGACCACCCACACCTCTTCTCTAGCCAAGTCGAATCTCGAGGGCGAGATTCATTCTAAGGGGGGTAGGTTTGTAACATCCCAAATTTTCAATTTGGAATGTTATACATAGATCATATTTGCATTGCATGCTTTTTGCATTTTTGTTTGTGGCGTTCCTCGAAATTCTAAGCAACTCAAGGACCTACGGAGAGAGTTGGGGATTTTACCGTTTTCATATTTGAGTTCGCTCGAATACCGGTACGAGGACAATGTGATTCTAATTATTTTTCTCTCCTAAAAATATTTCTAAATAAAAAAAAATGAGCGGAGATAATATGACTTCTCCAAAATAACAGAAATATTGGAGGAAAAATGTTAAAATCACTTTTGGTATTTTTCTGGATTTGTTTGCGGATTTATTTGCATAGGAAAAATGCGCGTTTTTCAAAATTGCATTTAGGTCCGGGAAAAATGTTCACTTTGTCCTAAATATTATTAGAGGACGGTGAAAATTTATTTCGGGAATTTTGGAGTCCGTTTGGTATTTCTTTCGTTAGTTTTTCCGCGCTGGGACTCTATTAGAAAAAAAAAGTGAACCGACTTAGATTCGTATAGGAGTAGGACTTTGGGCTTTATAAGCTGCAGCCGCCGGCCCGTTACGCCAAGTCGCCAGCCCAGCCGCCGCCGCAACCCTAGCCGCCAGCCGCCGCCGCCGCCTGCCGCCCGCGCCACCGCCTGCTGCCGCCGTCGCCGCGCCGCACCTCGCCGCGCCGCTGCCGCCGCCCGCACCGCCCGTCGCCCCGAGCCGCGCCGTCGCCGCCCCGCCGCCGGAGCCGCCGGACTTCGCCGCCGTCGCCGAGGTAGCAACCGCCGCCGCCATCGGTTTTCTCCAAAAGACCGATCGTTTTTTTTAGGAAAACCCTAGATCTGTTTTTTTATTTAGAATAGATCGGTTCGGTTTTTCGTCGGTTTAGTTATTTAGCGAAGCGGTTATTCCGATCGAGATTTCTGCCCTGATCTTGTTTTTCGTTTTTCTTTTCGCTCGAGAGTCGGAATCAGGTGATTCAAAATCCCAGATCTTCGTCTCGAAGCCCTCTTTACGTTAATCAACTTGAAAAAAGTTTTGGCTACTGTAAAATTTGACTTTAGGCCAACTAGTAAACCGGAGCTCGTTTCTTTTGCAGCTTGAGTTTCGTTACTTCTTTCGAGTTGATTCTTTTTGCAAACCGGAGTTCTTAAGTTGAACTTTCTGGTTAGATCTCTTATTTGAGTTTTACTCGTGCATTAGTTAAGTACTTATTGTATGCTTGTTTGTTTGCGATAGAGTACCCGGAGTGCGCCGCTTGCTACTTTGAGTCTCTAGGTTTTGCGGATCATCAGCAAGGCAAGTAACACTTTGATCATACTTTCCAATTACCCAGTTTTCATTGCATTAGTCCAACCCTCACACATTGCATGAGTAGGATCAATTAACTTGTGGGACTGGGAAGTAGAATGAGGTAGTACCTATTACCTGCATTACATTCAAACCTCTGGAAGTTACTTCTACGTTTGCTGTTAGGACATGCTATGCTCGTAGACTTGGATTGGGTGCGTGAAATCCATGACAGATGTGAGTTTGTTAATTAGTGGTTCAACTTAAGGTGGCAACATTAATACACATCTGGGTGGATTGTGGCACCTGGGTATTCCAGCGATTGCCTGTTTTTTTTGGACCGCCACCCAGGCTCAAAAGGATCATGAGATTATTCATACTAGAAACTTCCGTGTGCAGCCACAATGCTATTATGGGCTCTAGCATAGTATGAGTAAGTCGTGCGAACTCTTACAGTGGTGGACTAGCAGATGTAGGTTGGTACGGTCCGCCCGATCGTAAGGTGATAGCGCTTCTGAAAGACTATGTCTCGATCATCCGTTTCTCAAACACCATGCAGTGTGAGAAACCAAACGGAGGCGATCGTGTCTTGTGGGAAAAGTATACAAACCTCTGCAGAGTGTACAAACTGATCATGATTAGCCGTGTCCCCGGTTATGGACATCTTGAGTATCTAGTACTTGGATTTTCATGTGCATCTCAACATGTTACTCTAATTTAATATTGCTGGGTTTAATGATTATTTTAATTGGGGTTGAGAGGATGTCTATCTTCTCAACGATGTTTCAACTACCATGATAGTTAAATAAAATCTATTCCTTTGAAGTAGGGAAAAATTGGCTTTACGCAAAAACTTAACCATAGAGCTTTCCACCAGCCATATTGCATATAGTATAGCTTTACTTTCATTGCATTCTTTTGTGTTACCTTGCCAGCATATTCCATGTGCTGACCCGTTTTCGGGCTGCAACGTTTCATGTTGCAGACTTTTCAGACTACGAGTAAGATGCCCTTTTAGGTCGTGGTTCTATACTCAGTGATGCCGCTGGAGTTGATGGACTCACTTATCTTCCAAGCCTTCCGCTGTTATCGTATTAGATGGCCTTCAGCCATATAATTTGTAATAAATTCATTGTTGGACTATCGATGTAATAAGTGTGTGATTGCTACTCTGTTATAAATCCTTCAAGTACTGTGCGTGTCAGCATTACTGATCCAGGGATGACACTGATGAACAAAGATCAGACTGTTTGAGGTCCGGTCACTACAAAAATAAAAGAAATATTGGAGGAAAAATATTAAAATCACTTTTGGTATTTTATTTGCAATTTTTTTTGCGTGGGAAAAATGCGTGTTTTTTAAAATTGCATTTAGGTCCGGGAAAAATGTTCACCTTGTCCTAAATATTATTAGAGGACGGTGAAAATTTATTTTGGATTTTTTCGAGTCGGTTTAGTATTTGTTTTTGCCCATTTTGCCGCGTTAGGACTCTTTATAAAAAAGTGAACCGACTTACCTGGGCCGTGTCCGGCTAGGACCACGCCCGAGGGTCATTTAAAAGCCCAGCCGGTCACCCCGCCAGCCCACCCCCGCCTGAGCCGCAAACCCTAGCCGCCGCCAGCCCGCCGCCGCCGCCACGCCGCGTCGCCCGCGCCGCTGCTCCCCGCCGCGTCGCCCGCGCCGCTGCTCCCCGTCGCTCGCGCCATCGAACGCCACCGTCGCCGCCCCGCCGAACGCCGCCGTCGCCGAACGCCGCCGTCGCCGGAGTCCCACCGCCGCTGATCGTTTTTTTTTTCGAACCCTAGATCTGTTTTTTAGATCAGGTCGTTCGGTTTTGCTCGGTTTAGTTAAATAGCGGACGTTTGTCCGTACGTTCATTTTAATGGACGTTGTTCGCCCGTAAGTCATAGACAACGAACGTTTGTTCATTAGCCTGTTCGACAGTTTTCTTTTTCAAGGTTTTTCCGCGATTATTTTCGATCGCGATTTCTGCCCTGATCTTCTTTTTAGTTTACTTTTCGCTCGTAAGTCGGAATCAGGCGATTCAAGCGCCTAGATCTTCGTCTCGAAGCCCTCTTCCTGTTTAACCAACTTGAACAAGGTTTTGGTACTGTAAAAATTTGACTTTAGTTCAATCTAGTAAACAGATCTTGTTTCTTTTGTAGTTTGAGTTTCATTGCTCCGTTTGATTTGATTCTTTTTGCAAATCGGAGTTCTTAAGTTGGATTTTTTGGTTAGATCTTCTTCTTTGGAGTTTTATCTGTGCATCTTTGCTTGGTTTCTTATGTATGCTATTGTTTTCTTGCGATATAATTCTCGGAGTGCGAAGCGTACTACTACGAGTCCCTAGGTTTTATGAATCATCAGCAAGGCAAGTAACACTTTGATCATACCTTTATTATCCAGTTTTTATGCATTAGATCAAAACCTCACACATTGCATGAGTAGGATCTCTTAACTTGTGGGTCTGGGAAGTAGATTGAGGTAGAACCTATTACCTGTATTATTTTCAAACCCTTGGGAGTTACTTCTACGTTATGCTTAGGTTGCCATGCTATGCTCGTAGACATGGATTGGGTTTGAGAGTATCCATGACAGATGTGAGATTGTTAAATTAATGGTTCAACTTAAGGTGGCAACTTTAATACACATCTGGGTGGATTGGTTGCAGGGCACCTAGAGAATCCAGTGTTGTCCTAGGAAATCCCGGGGGTACCGTGTGATTTTTCCTATGGAATGCCACCCAGGCTCAAAGGGATCATAAAACTATTCATGCTAGGAACTTCCGTGTGCAGCCAAAATGCCAATATGGGCTCTGGCATAGTCGAGTATGTTGTGTGAGCTCTTTCAGTGGTGGACTAGCAGATGTAGGGGAAAGTAGGTGTACGGGTCCACCCGGGGTAAAGAGTAAATGCTTCTGAAAGACCGTGTCTCGGTCATCCGTTTCTCAAACATTAAGCAGTGCGAGAAATCGAATGGAGGAGATCGAGTCTTGTGGGGAAAACTGCACAAACCTCTACAGAGTGTACAAACTAATCATGATTAGCCGTGTCCCCGGTTATGGACATCTTGAGTATCTGGTACTTGAATCCTTGGTTGATCTCATCACCCTAAAACTAATTTGCTAGGTTGATAATGACTACTTTAATTGGGATTGAGTTGGAGGTACCTTCTCAATGATGTTTCAACTACCATGATAGTTAAATTAAAAGTTATTGCTTTGTTGTAGGGAAAAATTGGCTTTATGCAAAAACCTTAACCCTAGAGCCTCCACCAGCCATATATGCATGTAGTGTTAGCCTTTATTCTGTTAGTTGCTCTACTGTGTTATCTTGCCATCATATTCCATGTGCTGACCCGTTTCGGGCTGCAACATATCATGTTGCCGACTTTTCAGAAGAAGAGTAAGGTGCGCTAGGTTGTTTGTCATGCACTCAGCTATGTCGTTGGAGTTGATGGACTCACTTATCTTCCAAGCCTTCCACTGATATCACGTTAGATGGCCTTATGCCATTTTATTTTGTAATAAGTTCTCTTTTGAGACATTCGATGTAATAAGTGTGTGATTGCCACTCTGTTATAAATCCTTCAAAGTACTGTGTGTGTCAGCATTACCGATCCAGGGATGACACAGAACACAGAGACTTCGGTCCATTCGGATCATGGTCGCTACAATATTAGAGTCATGCTAGTAGAGTAATTATGAATTGAGAAAAACTTGTGTTAAAGTTTGTGATTCCCGTAGCATGCACGTATGATGAACCGTTATGTGATGAAGTTGGAGCATGATTTATTTATTGAGTGTCATCCTTTGTGTGGAGGTCGGGATCGCGTGATGGTTAACTCCTACCAACCCTTCCCCTAGGAGCATGCGTTGAATACTTTGATTTGATGACTTTTAGATTTTTGCAATAAGTATATGAGTTCTTTATGACTTATGTTGAGTCCATGGATTATACGCACTCTCAGCCTTCCACCATTGCTAGCCTCTCTTGTACTGCGCAACTTTCGCCGGTACCATACGCCCATCATATACCTTCCTCAAAACAGCCACCATACCTACCTATCATGGCATTTCCATAGCCATCCGAGATATATTGCCATGCAACTTTCCACCGTTCCATTCATATGACACGCTTCATCATTGTCATTCACATAGAGTCATATTTTGTTCTAGCTTCGAGTTGTAAGTAAATAAAAGTGTGATGATCTACATTACTAGAGCATTGTCCCAGTGAGGAAAGGATGATGGAGACTATGATTCCCCCACAAGCCGGGATGAGACTCCGGACAAAAAAGAAAAGAAAAAAGAGGCCATAAAAAAGAAAAAAGAAAAAAAAGGAGAAAAGGCCCAAAAAGGAAAAAAAGGAAAAAAGAAATGAGAGAAAAAGAGAGAAGGGACAATGTTACTATCCCTTTTCCACACTTGTGCTTCAAAGTAGCACCATGATCTTCATGATAGAAAGTCTCTTGTTTTGTCACTTTCATATACTAACGGGAATTTTCATTATAGAACTTGGCTTGTATATTCCAATGATGGGCTTCCTCAAATGCCCTAGGTCTTTGTGAGCAAGCAAGTTGGATGCACACCCACTTAGTTTCTTTTGTTGAGCTTTTCATACACTTATAGCTCTAGTGCATCCGTTGCACGGCAACCCCTACTCACTCACATTGATATCTATTGATGGGCATCTCCATAGCCCATTGATACGCCTAGTTGATGTGAGACTATCTTCCTCTTTTGTCTTCTCCACAACCACCACTCTATTCCACATAGTGCTATATCCATGGCTCACGCTCATGTATTGCGTCAAATTTGAAAGGTTTGAAAAAATTTAAGTGTGAAACAATTGCTTGGCTGAAACCGGGATTGTGCATGATTTAAATATTTTGTGCGATGAAGATAGAGCATAGCCAGAGTATATGACTTTGTAGGGATAACTTTCTTTGGTCATGTTATTTTGAGAAGACATGATTGCTTTGTTAGTATGCTTGAAGTATTATTATTCTTATGTCAATATAAACTTTTATCTTGAATATTTCGGATCTGAACATTCATGCCACAATAAAGAAAAATACATTGAGAATTATGTTGGTTAGCATTCCACATCAAAAATTCTGTTTTTATCATTTACCTACTTGAGGACGAGCATGAATTAAGTTTGGGGATGCTTGATACGTCTCCAACGTATCTATAATTTTTGATTGTTCCATGCTATTATATATTCTGTTTTGAATGTTTAATGGGATTTATTATACACTTTTATATTATCTTTCGGACTAACCTACTAACCCAAGGCCCAGTGCAGATTGCTGTTTTTTGCCTATTTCAGTGTTCCGCAGGAAAGGAATATCAAACGGAGTCCGAACGGAATGAAACCTTCGGGAGAGTTATTTCTGGAACGATATCAACACAGAAGACTTGGAGTACACGCCTGGAAGCGAGAGAGGCGGCAACGAGGGCAGGGGGCGCCAGGGGGGGTAGGCGCCCCCCCACCCTTGTGGGCCCCCTCTGGCTCCCCTGACGTGCCTCTTCAGCCTATATATACTCTCATACCCTGAAAACATCGAGGAGACGGATGAAACCCTAATTCCACCACCGCAACCTTCTGTACCTGTGAGATCCCATCTTGGGGCCTGTTCCGGAGCTCCACCGGAGGGGGATCGACCATGGAGGGCTTCTACATCAACACCATAGCCTCTCCGATGAGTTGTGAGTAGTTTACCAAAGACCTCCGGGTCCATAGTTATTAGCTAGATGCCTTCTTCTCTATCTTTGGATCTCAATACAAAGTTCTCCTCGATCTTCGAGGAGATCTATTCGATGTAATATTTTTGCGGTGTGTTTGTCGAAATCTGATGAATTGTTGGTTTATGATCAAGATTATCCATGAACAATATTGGATTCTTTTCTGAAATCTTTTATGCATGATTTAAATATCCTTGCAAATCTCTTCGAATTATCGGTTTGGTTTGGCCTACTAAATCTATAGTTCTTGCAATGGGAGAAGTGCTTGGCTTTGGGTTCAATATTGCGGTGTCCTTTCCCAGTAACAGCAAGGGCAGCAAGGCACATATTGTATTGTTGCCATCGAGGATAAAAAGATGGGGTTTATATCATATTGCATGAGTTTATCCCTCTACATCATGTCATCTTGCTTAAGGCGTTACTCTGTTCTTATGAACTTAATACTCTAGATGCATGCTGGATAGCGGTCGATGTGTGGAGTAATAGTAGTAGATGCAGAATCGTTTCCGTCTACTTGTCACGGACGTGATGCCTATATACAATGATCATGCCTAGATATTCTCATAACTATGCGCTCTTCTATCAATTGCTCCACAGTAATTTGTTCACCCACCATAGAATTCTGCTATCATGAGAGAAGCCACTAGTGAAACCTATGGCCGGGTCTATCTTCATCATAGTAGTTTCCCGTCAACTTGCCAATTTCTATCGGCGTCGTTTATTTGCATTCTTTTTACTTTCAATCTCTATACCAAAAATATTATCTTATCATATCTATCAGATCTCACTCTTGTAAGTGACCGAGAAGGGATTGACAACCCCTGTTATCACTTTGGCGGCAAGGTTCTTATTTGTTTGTGTAGGTGCGAGGGACTCGCGCATGGTCTTCTACTGGATTGATACCTTGGTTCTCAAAAATCGAGGGAAATACTTATGCTACTGTGCTGCATCGCCATTTCCTCTTCGAGGGAATACAACGCAAGCTCGGGAAGTAGCAATCAACTTGATTGACTCTTTGACTTAATCTTGATCAACCTCTCACATGACCATCTTTAGATAATTCCTTGAATATCACGTTGGTCATCACATACTCTCCTTGAAACCAACAAATGGACTTCAAGAAAAGCCAATGGAAAAACCTTCAAATATAACTCAAGGCAACCATTAGACCATGCCGAAGCCTCGGCCACCACCTCCACTATCCCAAGGCGGCGCCTCCAGGAAGAAAATCCACACCGGAGCGCCGTCGTCGCCCAATCTGAAGATTTTGGGCTTTCACCGGGGTATGGTGGAGGGCAAGAACTGGATCTTAATGCCACCTACAAGAAAGGGAACGTTGTGGCTACCGCCATCGGCCAAGGGGCAACCTGTTGGAAATATGCCCTAGAGGCAATAATAAATTGGTTATTATCATATTTCCTTGTTCATGATAATCGTTTATTATCTGTGCTAGAATTGTATTGATTGGAAACTCAAATACATGTGTCGATACATAGACAACAAGATGTCCCTAGTCAGCATCTACCGGAATAGCTCGTTGACCAAAGATGGCTATGGTTTCCTAGCCATGGACTTGAGTTGTCATTTGATAATGGGGTCACATCATTAGGAGAATGATGTGATGGACAAGACCCAAACTATAAACGTAGCATATGACCGTGTCAAGTTTATTGCTATCGTTTTCTGCATGTCAAGTATATGTTCCTATGACCATGAGATCATGCAACTCACTGACGCCGGAGGAGTACCTTGTGTGTACAAAACGTCGCAACGTAAATGGGTGACTATAAAGGTGCTCTACAAGTATTTTCGAGGATGTCTGTTGATTTGGAAATGTATCAAGACTAGGATTTGTCACTCCGTATGACGGAGAGGTATCTCAGGGCCCACTCGGTAATACAACATCACAAGAAGTTTGCAAGCAATGTGACTAACGGGTTAGCCACATGATCTTGTATTACGAAACGAGTAAAGAGACTTGCCGTTAACGAGATTGAACTAGGTATGGAGATATCAACGATCGAATCTCGAGCAAGTAACATACCGATAGACAAAGGGAACTGCATACGTGATTAACTGAATCCTTGAAATCGAGGTTCGACCAATAAGATCTTCGTAAAATATGTGGGAACCAATATGGGCATCCAGGTCCCGCTATTGGTTATTGACCGTAGAGGTGTCTCGGTCATGTTTGCATAGTTCTCGAACCCGCAGGGTCTACACACACTTAACGTTTGGTGATGGTATAAGTATAGTTGAGTCATTATGGTGGTTACTGAAGGTTGATCGGAGTCCCGGATGAGATCGTGGATGTGACGAGGAACTCTAGAATGGTCCGGAGGTGAAGATTGATATATTGGACGAAGGGTATTGGAGTTCGGAAGTGTTTTGGGGGTACCGGGTGATGACCAGCATCACCGAAAGGGGTTTCAGGGGGCCCCGACAAGTGTTGGGGGGCATGGGCCAAGGGGAGGGGCAAACCATCCCATTATTGGGTTGTGTGCCCCTCACCCTTTCCCATGTAACCAAAAGGGGTGGGGGCGCTCCCCTTGGGCAAAGACCCCCTTTGCCTTGAGGGCCAAGGCTCCCGGGGGGAGGCGCACCAAAACCCATCTAGGGTTTTCCCCTGGTGGCCACCGGCCCCCCTAGGGAACCCTAGGGCGCCCCTCCTCCTCCCTTCCCCATATATATAGAGGGGTAGAGGCAGGGCAGTCGCACCCATCTATGCCACGGTGCTGCCCTCCCTCTCCCTCATAGTGCTTAGCGAAGCTCTGCTGAGATTCCACCACCACCATCGTCACCACACTATCTTGTTGCTGGAGGACTCGAGCTACTACTTCACCAGCGCTCGCTGGATCGAGGAGGTGAAGACGTCATCAAGCCGTACGTGTGTTGAACACGGAGGTGCCGTATGTTCGGCACTTGGATCAGAGTTCGCGGGACAGATCGTGATTGGAAAACAAAAATGTTCGACTACATCAACCGCGTTTCTTAACGCTTCCTCTTAGAGATCTACAAGGGTATATAGATCCAATCTCTCCTCTCGTAGATGTTCATCTCCTAGATTGATATTGGTGAGCATAGATTTTTTTTGTTTCCCATGCAAGGTTCCCCAACAGTGGCATCATGAGCTAGGTCTATGCGTAGATGACATCATGAGTAGAACACATATGAGTTCATGAGCTTGGTCTTTGCTTCCTTCCCTAGTCGTATTTTGATTCTGTTAGCTTCCTCACTAATTGGTGTAGGAATTACTAGAACTAGTTTCTGTGATGTGCTACTTTCCAATTCGGGAGAAGGTCCAATTACCTCATCAAGTTTCACTTTCATCCCTATCGGGGATATACCCCGCGGCGTAACCCGGCTGGAAGTATAACCCGGCCAGGCTTGGCGGTTTACTTGAGACGGTTTACACTTGGCGATTCACTGGTAACCCGGCGGGCAGATCACGGATGACAAGGCCCAAGGCCCAGAAGGCCGGTTCATGTTATGGTAGGCCGGTTTAAGAGGAAGACATAAGGAATATTCTGCTACAAACGAAGCAAGACTAGGACTCCTTGTAATAGAGTAATCCTAATCCTACTAGGACTAGTCATGTAACCCGCCCCTTCAACATATATAAAGAGGGGCAGGGCTCCCCAAAGAGGGACAAGTTCTCACAAGTTGGAGGCGCCATATTCTTTAGGGCTAGACACAACTAAAGGAGAGCCGGTTTACCGGTGACTCCATGAGGGTCATAATGAGATCTAGCCTCAAACAACATGTAGGGCTATTACCAGATGTTGTTTCCCAGGGCCCGAACCTGTCTAAATCCTTGTCTTGCATTGCGTCTCTCGATTCCGCTCAACCCCTCTCAAGCTACCACATAGATGCGTTGGCCTCGCGACTAAGTCCTAACCCTAGGACATCTGCCATGAAAATTCCACGACAGTTGGCGTCCACCGTGGGGCTAGCGCACGATGGTGTTGAGTTCTTGAAGGGATTTCTCATAGGAATCAAGAAGTTCACAATATTCTTTTAGGTTGAAGAAAGGCTGACATGAGATAGTCTTCGGCAGAGCCGGCAAATTCAATATTTGATGGCCGGAATCGTTATTAGATTTGGAGCTGGCAGTACGAGTTTTTCAAGGGAAGATATGATTGGATTTTCTTCTGTGCGTCTCCAAAGCAACACGATTCGTCGAATCCGACTGCAGTACATCAGATCAGATCAATCAATACATGCGTGAGGAAGTGAGAGTCAAGACCCGAGACGGTTTGTTCAAGCTGTCCATGACCTGAAGAAGGACCCAGGCGTGCACACGGACCCCGACGATTCGGCGGCGCCAACATTGTCTTGAACCGCCGTACGCTGCGTCAGGATAAAGCAAGACCATGAAGGAAATTTTGAGGCGGAGCGATTTGTCAATCAGTCCGGGCGTTCTGCACTAGTACCGGAGTATGATTCCAGGTCCAGTCGGATTTGTTCCTTGCTTCTAGTTCAGTTTTTTCTGTTATTGATTGCTACCGAAGACTGTACTAGAGGGGACTTGGCATCCACTCCCACGTGAGACTAAACAGGAATAAAAAAGGGGGGTCACGTGATGAAGGATCCAATCTGGACTGTCAGATAGCAATTCTAGTAGTCAAAAGATCAACCAAGGAATCAAACTACCAGACGGATCCCAAGACCGGCCAAGCCTCAGTTGAGCCGCCGTAGCCTGTTTCCATTGAGACCTCCGTCAAGCATGACTCTACAAGCCGCCGCAGCGTCGTTCCTCTACCTGCGTTGTTCCGAGCCGTCGGGCGTCCGTTGCGGGCCGCCTCTACTTCATCATCCACGGTCTTGCATAACGGCTTTTTCACTGCCGTGGTGCGCCGCCTTCGCCGTGGTCTCGGGCGACCAGTTAACTCGCTGTTGAAATTACTCGAGATGATCTACGAGCGGAATATATGACTCCGTTTATTATCCAAACGAATCAGGTGATATCCATCCAAATTGATTGTATTAGCACATAATATTTTTTGTCAAAGAGAAGTTTATCTTTGCCTTGGTCTGCAATATTATTTATGCAGGACAAAGTCTACTACAAAAATGACATCATAAATATAAGGCTCGCATCGGATTAAATGTCGTGGCCAAGTCTCGTGCCTGCGCCGGCTACCACTGCTACGGCCGGCTCATCAGTACGCACCCGCCCGCGCTGGTCTCCAACACCGCGACCGACTCCCTTGTCAATGGACATGCGCACGCCACCACTTCCGCGGTCTGGTCTACATTAATACGCCGGTGCTGCACCCGTCGCTGCCCCCGTTGCTACGTTTACATCAATATGTGGCTGACTCAGCTGTCCGCGCCTGCAGTTAACTCGCCCGAACGTGCCGGCTTACAATGCCGCGGCCGACTCATCTGTTTTCCGAGCGAATCAGGTGATATCTATCACATTTTATTTTTAAATACATACTAATTCATCCGAGCAAAAATACCTTGCCCTACTGTATTTTATATGCAGAAAAATTATACTGCGAAGATGGAGGTGTGCCAACATCATTCAGGTGGTCGTCCTTACTCAATGGACTCCCGCGAAGGTTTATAATGCCTTTGCCATCTCTCGCGATCACGCCGGTTTACCACGCCGTGGCTGTCTTTCACGACTGCACCGGTTTACAATGTGGAGGACAACTTGCTCGTCTACACCGTTTGCAATGCCGCGGCTAACTATGCCTACCGACAGATTTTTATGGTTGCTTTGTTATCACAAATGGATTGACCTCCGGCAAATACCAGGAAAATTATTGGTTACAAAATGGCATTATGCCGCGGAGATGGAGGTGTGCCAACATCATTGGCACAGGTGGTCGTCCTTACTCACGAGCTCCCGCGCCGGCTTATAATGCCTTGGCCGGTTCACCAGACTACACCGTCTTATAATACCGCGGTCTCTTGCGGCCTAGTCTACATCAACATACCAGGCCGCACCTGTCTGCATGAGCTGTTTATTGAGTATGAGCAAGTCACAGCTTGGGTAGCCCGGGTTTTCTTTCAACAAAATGGAGGCAAATTATCATATACTATCAATCGCCGTCTGCACTGGGTGGCTCAATGGGCAGGCGCACAAGTCGCCACCACTACAGTTTGGTTAACTTCAAATCGCCAGTTGGAAGGAACCATTGGCCGAGTTGCTGACACTGTTCATACAGGATCATTGATAACCCGCCGCAGTCACCTCAATTTTCTATGGATTCATATCGCATTGTCAACAACAATGATGGACACCTTATTGCTATGATGAAATATGGAGAGTCTCAAGCCAACTCCTCGAGCAGTCTCAAGAATCGGGGGCTATGATGACAAGACTGAAATATCCAGTTTACAATCCAGTTCAAGGGAATTTTGTCTTCTACAAAGCTCTGAAGCTCTTAAATCCGGTTTAAGAATATCCAGTTAAAAAAGAATTAATCTCTCGCAAGTTCGAGTTTAAAGGCCGTCAAAAACATTCCGGCTAAAAATGAAGATTCCGGTTTAAAATCCGATGCAAGGGAAAGATGTCTCCCACAAAGCTTTGAAGCTCTCAATATCCGGTTTAACATCTGGTTCAAGAAGAATAATCTCTCGCAAGTTCTACTTCTCAGAAAAAATTAACAGGACCAAAGAGAGTTTGTTGCACAACACAACTCAAACATAGGCACCCGGCGATCACAGCTCAGGAATATAGCATGGGGGCTTCTGTTTATAAAGCGGGGTATCTGTTGCTTTTTCATAAGAGTTTGTCACATGGGGGCTCCTGTGTGCAAAGGAGTTCCTATGGCATCTTAAACCGGCGGTTACACCAAGACCATCATAAGAGCATAGCTCTAGTTGCTTCGGTAATCCGGCTATCAAAGCCCACATGATGATGAGGGGCAAAAGAGAGTTTGATGCATAGCATAACTCAAACATAGGCCCCGACGAGCATAGCTCAAATGCTACATGGGGGCTCCTGATGCATAGCATCAACGAGTTGACAACCCTTGCAGTAGGCTATCAAGCCACGGCTTGGAAGCCTAGTGTATACAACTAAAACCCCGGATTAGCCTGCCTACATTAAGTAAGTCACTCCGCCCAGGTAAACCTGGTACGACCCGTCGAACGTATACACAAGTCAATCTTTACAGACCCTGAACTTGGTAACATTAAATTGTCGATCATCAAGTGATTACACAAGTCAAATCTTTACGAGATTTTTTGAACTTGGTAGCATTTGACATTGAGGATTGGTTAAGGATTGCGGACCATCTTAGCAGGCTTTGCAAAATGGTTAATGACAGTAGCCTGGCAGCTCATAAGAATCCTCGAATTTGGAGCCTGGCAGCTCGTAAAAAGCCTCGACTACATGGTCTTATTTGCCCAAAACTTTATTTTTATTTTTTATGTTTTATCAAATCTTTATCCTCAAGGTCATTGGTTTTTCAACCAAGATTCAAGGAGTGGATGACTATAAGTTGCCACTAGATCTGCGTTTACAGAGTTCTAGTCTGGGTTATAAACACTAGCACTAAACTACAGCTAAACCGGAGTTCATCATAACCCGGTTCGGTTTCATAATGAACCGGCAAGTAATCAAGGGAGTCATCAATACTTGTACCTTGGATCATTATCTTTGCCTACCAGATTAAGGTTCATCGTGACACACTTAATCACAGGTATGATGCATACTTTATATTTTATACACAATTCAAGTTATAAGCTTAGACCATGTGTTTTGGGCATTATGACACCTCAAACAATGACCGGTGATTATTAACCCGACCTGGCTTTTGACTATAAGTCGCCAGTATAAGATAAGATAATGACCGGTGTTTATTAAACCGGCCTGGCTTTTGACTATAAGTCATCAGTATGAGATAAGATAATGACCGGTGTTTATTAAACCGGCCTGGCTTTTGACTATAAGTCACCAGTATGAGATAAAATAATGACCGGTGTTTATTAACCCGGCCTCGTTGTGATCAAATATCACTGGAACCGGTTTTCAATCCAGGTTATATTATTCAAATATTTAATAGCCAACATGGCTGGACTTTTATTATGGTTATCAATAACCAATATTATGATTGAGGTTTTCAAAGTCGCTTCAGCACAATGGATATAATATTGTCAATGGTATGATTTATTCTAAAAAGGAATAGTCCCGAGTCGCTGCAGGCTTACAACCCGGCACTTGGGGGCTACATTATTCAAATTGAGATTACATCAAATATGCAAGCCCCATGTCACTGCCAGCATGCACCATGGCACTTGGGGGCTAATGCAAAGTCATTGTTTGATCACCTTTATTGAAGACCCGACTCATCACACTGTAATGAGCCGGCCTTTGGGGGCTACCAATTGCTCCTGTCAATAATTCAAGGTACACAATTATTAATCCATTATATTGAAGGGTCCACTGCTTAGTTGGTAAAGCACAAATCTCTTAACCTTATGGATGTGGGTTCAAGCCCCATGATGGGAGTTACATTATATAATGTTATTTTCATTGAAGTATATATCAAGTCCCATACCAGTATTACCTTAATGAGCCGGCCCTTGGGGGCTACACATCACTGCTCAAATCTACATGATTATATTTACAAAGTCCCTGCTCATTATTACATAATGACCCAGCCCTTGGGGGCTACGCTGGTTGAAGTTTTTGAGCATCAGGCAATTACAAGTCCCAGGTTGCTGCAAGCATGAAAATCTGGCACTTGGGGGCTACATATGTGGAATATTCAGTTTATGACTAATGATTGAGATGAACAACCCGGATTTCTTCAAGGTTGCTACATTTATATTGAAACAAGTCTTAAGCTATCACTATATTTTCCTCTTAAGACTTGGGGGCTACAAGTAATATGCATATAAAGGAGGAACATCTTCAAATTCTTAGTTTCGGGCAAATCAGGAAGATTAATTGTGTGACCCGGTGTTGGCAACAATTATAACCCGAAGTTTATAAACAGTCATGACCCAGGATCATTAGTTTTTATAAATCGGCAATTTTGGCAATCATAAACCGGCAAGTTCTTCATTTTCAAACTAGCTGAATATCAATTGAATATTTGAAGACCAATATTTTTGTCAAGTCAGAGCATTGAAGGCCGAGTCAAATGGATTCCTTATTTACAATATTTTTTCTAAAAGCAAATTGATTATGAAGCTGGTCTATTGACCCGGAGATTTCAGAAGAAGTGCCTGGATTTTTTGCATTGGTAATGTTTGAAAATATCTGCTAAGGAGATTTGTTATGAGATCATGGATACATATCAAGGAGGAAATGACAAGGATATAAGGATGATCATGTGCTGGTTCAGGAAAATATTTTAACCCGGAGCACAACCTATCAAATTTGTTCTCGTGTTAATGTATGCAGGAAGGATCAAGTTTAACATGGATAAATCCAAATTAAACTAGGGGCTAATGTCGGGGATATACCCTGCGGCGTAACCCGGCCGGAAGTATAACCCGACCGGGCTTGGCGGTTTACTTGAGACGGTTTACACTTGGCGATTCACTGGTAACCCGGCGGGCGGATCACGGATGACAAGGCCCAAGGCCTAGAAGGCCGGTTCATGTTATGGTGGGCCGGTTTAAGAGGAAGACATAAGGAATATTCTCCTACAAAGGAAGCAAGACTAGGACTCCTTGTAATAGAGTAATCCTAATCCTACTAGGACTAGTCATGTAACCCGCCCCTTCAACATATATAAGGAGGGGCAGGGCTCCCCAAAGAGGGACAAGTTCTCACAAGTTGGAGGCGCCATATTCTTTAGGTCTAGACACAACTAAAGGAGAGCCGGTTTACCGGCGACTCCATGAGGGTCATAATGAGATCTAGCCTCAAACAACATGTAGGGGTATTACCGAATGTTGTTTCCCGGGGCCCGAAGCTGTCTAAATCCTTGTCTTGCATTGCGTCTCTCGATTCCGCTCAAGCCCTCTCAAGCTACCACATAGATGCGTTGGCCTCGCGACTAAGTTCTAACCCTAGGACATCTGCCGTGACAATTCCACGACACTCCCACTCACTTCTTTCGAGAGAAACTCCTTCTCTAGAAATGATCCATTTTTAGCAACGAATATCTTGCCTTCGAATCTGTGATAGAAGGTGTACCCAACAGTCTCCTTTGGGTATCTTATGAGGACACATTTCTCCGACTTGGGTTCGAGCTTATTAGGTTGAAGCTTTTTCACATAAGCATCGCAGCCCCAAACTTTAAGAAACGACAACTTTGGTTTCTTGCCAAACCACAGTTCATAAGGCGTCGTCTCAATGGATTTAGATGGTGCCCTATTTAATGTGAATGTCGCTGTCTCTAAAGCATAACCCCAAAATGATAGTGGTAAATCGGTAAGAGACATCATAGACCGCACCATATTTAATAAAGTACGGTTACGACGTTCGGACACACCATTACGCTGTGGTGTTTTGGGTGGCGTGAGTTGTGAAACTATTCCACATTGTTTCAAATGAAGACCAAACCCGTAACTCAAATATTCACCTCCATGATTAGATCGTAGAAACTTTATTTTCTTGTTACAATGATTCTCTACTTCACTCTGAAATTCTTTGAATTTCTCAAATGTTTCAGACTTGTGCTTCATCAAGTAGATATACCCATATCTGCTTAAATCATCAGTGAAGGTCAGAAAATAACGATACCCGCCGCGAGCCTCAACACTCATCGGTCCACATACATCAGTATGTATGATTTCCAACAAATCTATTGCTCGCTCCATTGTTCCGGAGAACGGAGTTTTAGTCATCTTGCCCATGAGGCATGGTTCGCAAGCACCAAGTGATTCATAATGAAGTGATTTCAAAAGTCCATCACTATGGAGTTTCTTCATGCGCTTTACACCAATATGACCTAAACGACAGTGCCACAAATAAGTCGCACTATCATTATTAACTTTGCATATTTTGGCTTCAATATTATGAATATGTGTATCATTACGATCGAGATCCAACAAGAATAGACCAGTCTTCAAGGGTGCATGATCGTAAAAGATATTACTCATATAAATAGAACAACCATTATTCTCCGATTTAAATGAATAACCGTCTCGCAATAAACAAGATCCAGATATAATGTTCATGCTTAACGCTGGCACCAAATAACAATTATTCAGGTCTAAAACTAATCCCGAAGGTAGATGTAGAGGTAGCGTGCCGACGGCGATCACATCGACTTTGGAACCATTTCCCACGCGCATCGTCACCTCGTCCTTAGCCAATCTTCGTTTAATCCATAGCCCCTGTTTCGAGTTACAAATATTAGCAACCGAACCGGTATCAAATGCCCAGGTGCTACTACGAGCATTAGTAAGGTACACATCAATAACATGTATATCACATATACCTTTGTTCACCTTGCCATCCTTCTTATCCGCCAAATACTTGGGGCAGTTCCGCTTCCAGTGTCCAGTCCCTTTGCAGTAGAAGCACTCAGTTTCAGGCTTGGCTCCAGACTTAGGTTTCTTCGTGGGAGTAGCAACTGTCTTGCTATTCTTCTTGAAGTTCCCTTTCTTTCCCTTGCCCTTTTTCTTGAAACTAGTGGTCTATCTACAACAACATAGACATGCAAAATACTATCAGGTACTAAGTTCATGATAAATTAAAGTTCAATTAATCATACTACTAAAGAACTCCCACTTAGATAGACATCCCTCCGGTCATCTAAATGATCACGTGATCCAAATCAACTAAACCATGTCCGATCATCACGTGAGATGGAGTAGTTTTCAATGGTGAACATCTTATGTTGATCATATCTACTATATGATTCACGCTCGACCTTTCGGTCTCCAGTGTTTCGAGGCCATGCCTGTACATGCTAGGCTCGTCAAGTTTATCCCGAGTATTCTGCATGTGCAAAACTGGCTTGCACCCGTTGTATGTAAACGTAGAGCTTATCACACCCGATCATCACGTGGTGTCTCGGCACGACAAACTTTCGCAACAATGCATACTCAGGGAGAACACTTGTACCTTGAAATTTTTGTGAGGGATCATCTTATAATGCTATCGTCGTACTAAGCAAAATAAGAAGCATAATAAGATAAACATCACATGCAATCAAAATATGTGATATGATATGGCCATCATCATCTTGTGCTTTTGATCTCCATCTCCAAGGCACCATCATGATCACCATCGTCACCGGCGCGACACCTTGATCTCCATCGTAGCATCATTGTCGTCTCGCCAACTATTGCTTCTACGACTATCGCTATCGCTTAGTGATAAAGTAAAGCAATTACATGACGACTGTATTTCATACAATAAAGCGACAACTATATGGCTCCTGCCAGTTGCCGATAACTTTACAAAACATGATCATTTCATACAATAATGTATAACTCATCATGTCTTAGCCATATCACATCACAACATGCCCTGCAAAAACAAGTTAGACGTCCTCTACTTTGTTGTTGCAATTTTTACGTGGCTGCTACGGGCTTAGCAAGAACCGTTCTTACCTACGCATACAAAACCATAATGATTTTTCGTCAAGTATGTGCTATTTTAACCTTCACAAGGACTGGGCGTAGCCACACTTGATTCAACTAAAGTTGGAGAAACTGACACCCGCTAGCCACCTGTGTGCGAAGCACGTCTATAGAACCAGTCTCGCGTAAGCGTGCGCGTAATGTCGGTCCAGGCCGCTTCATCCAACAATACCGCCGAATCAAAGTATGACATGCTGGTAAGCAGTATGACTAGTATCGTCCACAACTCACTTGTGTTCTACTCGTGCATATCATCTACGCGTAGACCTCGCTCATGATGTCACTGTTGGGGAACATAGTATTTCAAAATTTCCTACGATCACGCAAGATCAATCTACTAGATGCATAGCAACGAGAGGGGAGAGTGTGTCTACGTACCCTCGTAGACCAAAAGAGGAAGCGTTTATCAACGCGGTTGATGTAGTCGTACACCTTCATGATTCGTCCCGATCTAGTACCGAACGTACGGCACCTCCGCGTTCAGCACACGTTCAGCTCGATGAGGTCCTCGCCTTCTTGATCCAGCAAGACGGGCAAAGAAGTAGATGAGTTTCGGTAGCACGACGGCGTGGTGACCGTTGTTGATGAAGAACAATCTCTGCAGGGCTGCGCTAAGCACTGCAGAAACTAGACGAAGGATAAACTAGAGGGTCAGGGTTGCCGGCACACGGCTTGGTGTATCTTGATGTGTATAGGGTGCTAGCCCTACCCCTATATTTATATGTTGAGCCTTGGGGTCGAAACTTGGAGTAAAAGCATCCACAAAGTCGGTTTCACCCGAAAGGCAAGAGTCCTTCTCGGACTCCAGGGCCAGACGCCAGGGACCCTGGCGTGTGGCCCCTGGACTCCGCAAAACTTCATTTTGCACTTTCCAAAAACCTTGTGGCCTTTCCCCTTTGGCCCAAATAAAGTGTTCTCGTACCCAAACATTTCGGGAAACATCCGGAACCCCTTCCGGTGAATTCCGGAACCCTTCCGGAGGTTAAGCACTATTATCCCATATATCAATCTTTATCTCCGGACCATTCCGAAGTTCCTCGTCATGTCCGTGATCACATCCGGGACTCCAAATAACATTCGGCCACCAACATACATAACTCATTAAATACTATATCGTCAACGAACGTTTAAGCGTGCAGAGCCTACGGGTTCGAGAACTATGTAGACATGACCGAGACATCTCTCCGGTCAATAACCAATAGCGGAACCTGGATGCCCATATTGGCTCCTACATATTCTATGAAGATCTTTATCGATCGAACTGCATAACAACATACATTGTTCCCTTTGTCATAGGTATGTTACTTGCCCGAGATTCGATCATCGGTATCTTAATACCTAGTTCAATCTCGTTACCGTCAAGCCTCTTTACTTGTTCCGTAATACATCATCTCGTGACTAACTCATTAGTCATTTACTTGCAAGGTTTATTATGATGTGCATTACCGAGAGGGCCCGGAGATACCTCTCCGACACTCGGAGTGACAAATGCTATTCTTGATCAATGCAAACACCACGAACATTTTCGGAGACATCTGTAGAGCATCTTTGTAACACCCCAAAAATATAACCATGTTTTAATAATTAAAATTTTGCCAGGTAATTAAAATTTTGTAATTTTTGCTGGGTGTTTCTTTTAATTTTAGGACCTTTCTGTTCCTGTTGTGTTGGAATTTCTACCACTAGTAAAATCTTCCCAATTATTGTTAGACTCTCATATTCACTCATTAAAACTTTTTTGATATCAGTAGAATTAGTTATATAATTGTCTCCCTAAATATTCTCTCCTTTAAAAATGGTTTGCCTTAGTTTTAGGGCCCCATTGGAACTACAACCTTTCGATAGGTTCATCAAAAATTCAAACAAAAAATTGGAGATGTCATGTGATGTTGTTAGATCACTTTTATGCAAGCATATATTTTATTCATCTAATATTTTGAGCTCCACATCAAGTTTTCAAATCTGGTCCAATGGGCAGTTTTGCACTACAACCCCATTAAATATTTCTTTAAAGCTTTCACCAAAATTATGGGATGTTCATAGGAGTATACTATTCAAATTTATGCAAAAACCCACTTAGGTCCTTTGGAAAATTTGAGTGAAACAACCTCATTTCCATTCTGGTCCAGCATGGTGATTTGTACATCAACCACAATTTAACCTTTCCCCCTAGCTATGATTCCTTTTCCTACTTGTAGGCCATCCTGTAAAACCCTTAAACCCAGAAGAATGGACCCTTTGGAAGATTTTTGATTCATGAAACAATGCCTTTCACTTTCTGCCCAGAACTGAAGATTTGCAAAACTTGCACTAGCAAGTTTCAGGTTTTGCCCAACTAACTTTGCCATCATCTAATTCACCTAAAGAGACTCTGATCTGGAAAATTTGGCCACCCCAAGAGTTGCCTAGTGGCCTCTAGCATTTTGTCAAACACCTTATGTGCATGGCCAGTTTTGGCATGATCTTTACTTTACACTGAGACCTTGCCCCTCCATGCATGCTGGCATGTCCACTAATCTCCCTTAAGCCTCTAACCTAGCCCTGCTATTTCCCAGCCTTATCCAAGCCCTATGGCACGCTCTGGCATTTTGTCGAGCAGTTCACGTGCGTGCTCTGGGCGCGCCCAGAGCGCACGTTTTGCACGCGCGCGCACCGAGCTGTCCCGTCCCTCTGCCGACACCCCCGCCCGTTCTGGCCGCTGCACTCGCACCGCCTGCATGCCTGCCCTCTCCCCCACCACAGAGACGACACTGGAACCCCACAGTGCCGCCGTTAGGTCGGCCGCGGCTGCTAGCGGGCGGCCACAGCAGCTCCTGCCATGGGCAGCGCCGCCCGAGCCACCAGCGCTCGCCACCTGTCCCTGGCGCAGCACCAGATCATCCGCGAGTTCGTCCCCTAGCGCGCCTTGCCGCCACGTCGCCCTATGCTACAGAATGGCGGTCGCCGGCGATCTTACCCCCGACCGCCGCGGAACCGCCATTGCCCACCTATTTAAGGACGCCCCGAGCCTCTCCGCGACCTCAGACAGTCACTAGCCACCCCGCAGAACAACCCCGTAGCAGCCAATCGTCCAGGGAAAGCTTTCTTCTCCATCTCCGGCGAGTACGGCCGCCGCCGTACTCCAGTCCAATCCGTCGCAACCCGAGCCCCTCCCGTCCAGCCAGCGCCACCATTCGACCACCCATGACCCTGTGGAGCCGCCCATCATCTCAAACTAGCTCGGGAACCACAATAGTGCGAAGCCCCAATACCACCCGAGGCCGCCGTCCGCCGCGAAGCTCGTCGCCGGTGTTTTCCTCCACCTCCGTCGCCCCCTCGACCACCGGGAGGACCGCCCCGGTCTGGCGGATCCATCCCCGCCCTCAGATGCCCTCGAGGAGCCGCCGTTCGCCGGCGTTGATCGCCGGAGCCGCGCCTCTGTTCGGCCAGAGGAAGAAGGAGGCGGGGGCGACTGGTCAAACCTGACCAGTGGGCCCCCTGGGCCCTCTGTCAGCGAGACAGCGCCAGTCCACGCATGCATTAGTGAAGGCGTAAACCTCAGAAGTACGTCTTCCCTACTTCGAAAGCGTATTTCTAATCGAAACGTTTTCCTATTTCTGTTTTATTCTAAAAACAGAGTTGACTGAACTTTGACTGGCAATATCTTTTTAAATATTAATCCAAATGACTTGATTCTTTTTCTGTTGTTTTCCAAATATTGTCTAGTTTATTTTCATATTTATATGAAAATTTTCCAGACAACTTTTTTGGGCCGTATTGAGTCTATGTATTGATTCCATATTATTTCATTTAGGATTTGGAAGAGGGAGAAAACTTCCAAAAAGTGTTGGAATGCATTTCTCCTCTCCTCTACTTGAAGGCAAGCACTTTTGAACCCTGGTTTATTGCATGCGGTTGTTGTTGACACGATTGCGACAATATGAATGCGTTCATTTTATTTCTTATGTGATGATATGATCGTACCCATGAGTGCGTGAGGTACACACTTGCTGAGAATAATTCGTATGCATGACGGTGATCCCCTTCGTATGCCTTTCATGCCTAGCGGGAGGAAGCTGTGAAAGTCGCGGTCTTGTGTAGACGTGAGCTTGTCACTAGCTCCCCGTCGGGACAGTGGAGTCCGGTATGGCTTAGTAAGGCATGACGGATGGTGATTCCAACTATTGTCGTGAAATATTTTGGTTATGACTAATCATATGAGAAATGCTGAAACCTCCTGAGTCGACCATAGATCGAGTCTTGTTCCAGTAACCCCCATACTTGTTATGTGCTACCACTTGTCCCTGCCGCAGGTAGGGTACGGTTCAGTAAGTGTCAACCCCTGTCCTAGCACACACCGTATAGAGAGGCCACGGTGGAAGATACCGGCTGCATCCAGTAGGCATGCCACCTGGTCCGGGGGCATGGGTGTTTCCGGTTGGGACCGAGAGGGGGGCACCCCTTAGAGCACGCAATAGAAATTTGATCCCATGCTACGCGAGGTTGTAGCCTCCCCACTCAGAGTTTGTTTAACAGGTGTCGTGGGTGATTCCAGACACAAGTAAGGCTATGCTGGTGTGTGCAAGTCCGGCGGGTTTTCAACTAAAAGGCCGTAGACGGTATTAGTCCAATGGACTAAGGAAAACCGTTACTCGTGGGTAAAGTGTACACCCTCTGCAGAGATACCAAACCTATTCGAATAGCCGTGTCCATGGTTAAGGGCCACAGTCTGGGATGGGTCGAGTGTCGGTCTTAGTGTCGGTCTTCGGAAGCGTGTGACACCTAAACAGTTCCCTTCGCAAGCGTGCGTATCATCTTCCCGTGATGATGAGTAAGAATTATATTTCGATTGAAGCAGTCAATAAATCCCTTGTTGGTGGTTTACCAGTCCATTCCTAGGATAACATCCAGTCCCTTATTTTCCAATACAATGAGGTTTCCATGAAACTTTAGTCCCTCAGTCTCAATAATCACACCTTGGCAGTAACTTCGAGTGATTTGCTTAATCCCGGGGGACTTGATGGTCATGGATTTTCCCAAGGGAACCATCGAAAAATCATGTTGCAAAGCAAATTTCTTTGAAATGAACGAGTGAGAAGCTCAAGAATAAAACAAAACCGTGGCAGAGTACGATATCTGGGGCATCCTGTGCTTCCTCCTTGGTCACATGGTTCAGGTGACCCTTCTTGTGATTGTTATTGGGGTTGAAGTTGTTACGCTTGGGTGTTGAATTGCTTCCACTGTTGTTCGGCTTGGGGGCCAAGTTTCTTGGTTTTGGGCACTGTTTGGCATAGTGTCCCTCCTCTCCACAAGCGTAGCAAGTAACACCTGGGCGATACGTAAAATCCTTGTCTCTTGCATGAAAATTCTTGTTCGGGCGTGGGTCATTGGTCGTGGATTTGTTCGCTCCACTTTTCTGAAAATCAGTCTTGTTCCGGTTGTTGCGAGCATGAGTAGTCTTGTCCCTTTTGCGCTTGCGAATATTCTCCAAGCTGCGGCCCTCATTTTCCAATGTAATAGCTTTGTCCATAAGTGTTTTGAAATCAGGAAAGGTGTGTATGACCAGGTGGCATTTAAGTGCTGGTGCCAGACCGTCTAGGAATTGTTCCATCTTTTTATTTTCAACCATATGCTCTTCGTTGGCATAACGAGATAATTGAGTAAACTGACTATTGTACTCAGTCACTGTCATGCTTCTCTGCTTGAGGTCATCAAACTCCCTTTTCTTGATCTTCATAATGCTTCTGGGAATGTGCGTCCCACGAAAGCCTTCTATAAATTCTTCCCAGGTGATATTATTTTCATTGGGGTGCATGTGTAGAAAATTTTCCCACCATGATGCAACTGCTCCGGTGAGGTAGTGAGGTGCATAAAGTACCTTCTCATGGTCCGATCATTGTGCAATAATTAACTTCCTTTCAATGTCTCGAAGCCAGTCATCGGCCTCAAGAGGTCTATCAGTGTGAGAGAACGTTGGGACGTGTCTTTTGTAGTTCAGACAACTTGGAATGCTGTTGATATGGTTCACGGTGATTTCCCATATTGATAACATGGTTCATCATTTCTTGATGCTGCTGCTGGCTTTGTTCATAAAGGCGGCATACTTGAGAAAATGCTGCTTCACTACCTTGCTGACTTGACTGCCCCTATGTGAAATTGTTACTTGTCTGGGTACCATAATTTTCTTCCGGCGGAATTGGCATGGAACGAGTCCAGGGACGAGTCATTTTCCACTTGGGGGTATTTTTAAAGAACTCATGAGAAAATTTGAGTGGCAAAAATAAATAAATAATTTTGCACAGGCGGAAAATTTAAGAACTCCAATTTTTTTTCAAAAAAATACTTGATTGCGCATGGAGAAGGACCGCTCAGCACATATCTTAGACGCAAGCCGTAAGTATACAATACATCACTCAGGATGTGCGTACACATTCCTGACATGTTATTTAGGCTAGTGCACTTCTCCGAGTTCCTACATGATGCGCACACAAACTACTTCTCACCAAACCTATATACATATAAACATATCACACAGGCTGATACATCGCACGACGGCTAGGCGCACTCAGTCGAAGATGGTGAAAACTTCCCTCGGTCTGCCGAGGGTAAGACCCAGTGATGCTGGAGACTCAACCTCTTCCTCACTAATAGGCTCCAGGCGCGAAGTACTGGGTCGAGGAGCTGGCGCGGGCGCGGCAGGTGTTGCGGCTCTGACTGGAGTAGGAGCAATGACTTGGTCAAACTCCTCAGTGGTAGGCAAGCGGCGAGCGGTGGCTAAGATAGCAGGTGCATAGGATGCTGAGGATGAGACATGAGTCAGTGGTGGTGCTGTATGGAGGAGCTCCCTCCTGTTGGCGGAACAGCCCTGAACGAAGTCCATACGAGCAACCACCAAGTCGTCCACGAGGTTATCAAAAGCTGTCTCGAGAGCTTTGAGATACTCAACCAACATTTCAATAGCCTCATCTCTTTCTCCCTAGGGCAAGCGAACGCGTAGTGACATGTGTAGGGCACGTGGCATGGGAGGTAGCGGTAGCGACGAGTCTTCATCGAAGGAAGAGCATCCCGGAAACGAGCTATCGCCTCACAGGTAGCCATCTGCATGGCATGCCTCTCCGTAGGCATGGCCCTCCCCACAAATCGGAAGCGGCGTGACTCAGAACGTCCTCCCTTGAATTGCACCGCGGCCTAGTGCATAGACACACAGTCGCTGATCTTGTGCTGGTAGAGTGTGAACTCCAGACGAGCCGATGGCCCGATCGCGACCTTGGTGATGGAGACGAGAAGCTTGATAAACCCCTCAGGTACATTGGCGAACACCTGTGACTCACAGTCGCTGCCAGCCATCTACAAAAGTAGACAAAAATTCCGAATAGTCAAATCATAAATTTATGATGACTAACAGAAAATTGCTACAATTGCAAAATGTTTGAAATAGCACTTATTACGCTAATAACCAATTAGCGGTCGTACCTAGTGGCTTCCTATTGTCAGCCTGGCTCTGATACCAAGATTGTCAGGACCGGTTTTCCAATAAAACGTTTATTGAGAAACCGACCTTTTTATAAAACCAGTATAGAATAATCCTCCTTACTGGTAGACAAATCCTTGGTACAGAAATCCAGAAGTACTAAATATTATACAAGGTTGAGCTGAGGCTGCTCAACAATTTTATTACAAGCACGCCGATATTATACATAGAGGCGGATATGACACAAAGGGTTTGGTGGCATAGCTACTAACTCGTAATAAAAGTAGTGGTGGATATCTCACAGTGAAGTGGGTGACATGACTCCAAATCTTACAGCTCGTCGAGCGCCGGAGTGAGGCTCGATGAATTTATTTGGGTAGCGGAAGCATATATAATACAAGTGACGAACTCCAGGATCGTACGGGACTGACTGGGACTCCTCTAGGCGTCGGACTCGCTATCGAACTCTTCATCCATAAGATCGCCTTCGTCAACATCTGGCCAAATCAACAAGCCAGGTGAGTACTTTGAATGTACTCGCAAGACAGTTTGGACATAAGATATAACAAATGCAAACATGATGCTCATGAACAGACTAGTAATGCGCACTCAGGTAATCAATTTGCACTGCATGATAAATAAAATGGAAGTCAGGCGGTAGTCCTCCCGAAATCCCAATAAAAATAGCTGAAGACCGATCGGGTGTCTGAAGCGACGCCTCGAAAGGTAAAATAAATTAACGTGCCGCAGTCGGGCGTCAGGGCGACACCACATAAAGGGCTTAGATTGAAAAGTAAATGACAGAACATGCCACAGTCGGACATCTAAGCGACATCACATAAAGGCTTATATCGAAAGTAAATAACAAGAATGCCACAGTCGGACGTCTGAGCGACATCACATAAAGGGCTTATATCGAAAGTAAATAACAAGAATGACACAGTCGGACGTCTGAGCGACATCACATAAAGGGCTTATATCGAAAGTAAATAATAAGAATGCCACAGTCGGACCTCTGAGCGACATCACATAAAGGGCTTGTATTGAAAGTAAATAACAAGAATGCCACAGTCGGACGTCTGAGCGACATCACATAAAGGGCTTATATCGAAAGTAAATAACAAGAATGCCACAGTCGGACGTCTGAGCGACATCGCATAAAGGGCTTATATTTCATCATTCAAAATCAAGTAGCTCATGAAGATAAATCATCCCAAGGAAATACTCAGTACATAATAATAAACGGGTTAGTTCATCCACAGGAATAACATTTAGCCGAGTTTACCACCCTTAGTTCCATGTTTATTCTCCGAAGACTGTAACTGAGACTGACACTGAGATAGACGCTGAGACTAACGCTGTTACTGACACTGATATGTTGACCAAGTCCTTGTCCATGGATATGGTCACTCGGATGGTTTTGACTCTCCAGAGTTTGTACTTTTTAACCACAGCCAACGGATTCCGGTAGTCACAAAGGACCAGTTCCGTTTATGGTATTCTAGAAGGAACACAACTAACCAGTACACACCCATTCCACATTCCGCTGCCAGGAATCACCCTAGGCAACGTTCAAGAAAAACTTTAAAACGGGGAGGCCACAACCTCGATTAGCATGGGATCAAATTTATATCGCGCGCTCTAAGGGGTGCCCCCCTCTCGGTCCCAACCAGAAACACCCATGCCCCCTGACCGGATGACGGGCTTTAATCCATGGCCATGGAACCCTCTTCATGGCCCCTCTATTTGGTGTGTACAAGGAAAGAGGTTTGTAACTGACTAGACCGCATTCTTTGCTGAAGACATGTGGCAGCACGAAAAGGAGAAGAATGAGAATATGACTTGATCCACGTTAGTACTGGGGTTAAACGGTTGACATAAAGCTGGCATGCTTCAACAATACTAGCTTACAACCTATCATGCCACCACATGATCAGGTTGTCTCACCATCTTATGAACACATCAACTTTCGAAGCACACTGGTAGCTTGCCTTGCATGCAATATAACACTCACCAATGCTTATATAAACATGCCACGAGAAAACTACTCAAGCAAACATGCAAAGCACTCATCATATCAAAGGTTCAAACATGCTTGCCTGGTTCGGAGTAGTCGGAGTCTAGCTCGGCAAAGTTTGCGGCTCCGTCACCTCCTTCGGCATCTACGTTATAAAATAAATTAGATACTAACGTAAATACCGTGCGTGCATAAAAAATGATCCAAATATTTTTCAAATAAATATGATAAAAAAACTAGACAGAAAAACAAAGATGACAGAATAAGAATCAACTCAAAATCATCTTTGGTTTACAAGTTATTAAGGTTTTAGTCCAGGGACTAATCTGTGATGAAACATAAACTTTCCAGGGGCTAGTTTAGAAAAAATAGAAAACACTTCGGTTGGAAATACGCCAGCCCCAAAGGGAACACGTACTTTGCCCGAAGGCGCTTTCAGAAAACGGTTCGAATAAAAGAGAAGAAGCTGACGAGGGGGTCCTGCATGTCAGATTTAAAATCCCACCGCCGGCCGACGCAAATGATGATCGCCGACGACGATTGACGGCGATCCAGAGGAGGGCAAGGGTATGGTTGCACTCACGGGACAAATCCGCGTTGGTGGGTGGTGGACTTGGTCGTCGGCACCACGTCGACGACGGCTTCCACTCCGGCGGAAGGCGGTTCGGGCGGTGATGGATCTCACCGAGGAGGGCTGCAAACGCCAAATTGAAGCGCGGGTTAGGGGAGTGGGTGCACTAGGAGGCTACTGGCACAATTTGGGAGGCGGGGATGCTCTCACCAGAGAGAAACTTGCCGGAGCCCAAAGCGGATCAGGGCGGCCGGAGTCGGGGAAGAAGGCTCTCCTGAGGCCTTTTGATGAGTGTGGCGGGATTCTGAGGTGAGGAGGGGAGGTGCTGGGTCGAGAACGAGTTCGGGGCCTCCATTTATAGCCGGCCCGAGGCGGTTGCCGAGAACGGGAATTCTTCGGCGAGCGATTACGGCTAGGAAGTGGTCGGGCTGGGGGTTTAGGTGACTGGGCATCTTCGGATTGGTCCACTGGCCCCATCCAACGCCTAAACTTGGTATGACTTGGGCGATACACCAAGTCCTCGACAGAACGGCCTCACGGGCTCGTCGGCGGCAGAGCGCTTACCCTGCGCCTCTCAGGCCACGGCGACGGTTCTGCAGTGCGTACAGAGAAGAGGACGACCACGCGGAGGCGTCTGGTGGTGTGGGCGATGCTGGACGGTGCTGTATGGCAGGTCTGGCTCCTGCTGGGCGCCACGGGTGGTTCCACCATTGCGGGAGGCGCCGGAGTTGACGCGACATGTCGCCACCGACGCTCGGAACCGGCCAAGCAACCATGCGGCGCTCTGGATAAGAAGGGGGAGCAGTGAGCAAGGCGCCAACGCGTGCACTGGCGAGATCGACGCCGAGGTTCTGAAGAAAACGACACTGCCACTGAAACTTAACGCTGAATTCTGAAACTTGACAGGAACAGTGCCGGCCACCTGTTCAACGAAATGTTTTATGCACGTGGAAATTTTTTCTGGAGCTGGGACTTGGTGAAGTGGTCTCTTAATGCATCTGGAGGCTGCGTGATTTACCTCAGATTTTTAGGAAGAGAAAAAGAATGAATTTCACCAAAAATGACAAATCTGGTCCAAACTTGCAGCAAGCAAATTTTGAATATTTTGAACTGTGGACCGGCAGATCTTGATGGATCTAGGTTGAGGGTACCAAGGACTAGCCAGGGGAATTTATTTGGAACCAAAACTCAAAGGAAATCTAGTAGTTCCTTTGTAAAACACTAGGGTCCAAATGAAATGGCAGAAAAAAATTTGAGGATAAAATAAATAGAAATAAAATCTAGGGGGAGTTGAACTTTGCTGGTCTTGATGCTTGACTTGACCCAATGTGGGAAGGTGGGTTTTGGAAGAAAGTTTTCAACATAGGCCATGGCAAGAGAGAAACTTTTGAATAGGAAAGAATGAATCCATAATCCATAGGAATTCTTTTTAATAGGAAGAATTTGTAAAACTTTCGAAAATCATTTGTGTTGAGCCAACACAAGAAGAAAACCCTCAAGACCAAAGATCAAGGCTGAGAAGAAGACATATAAGATTTGTCATAAAAGATTTGAGAAGGAGAGGTTTTTAAGAAAAAATTAAATAACCTCCTTCCAAGTAAATAAAGAATTTGATAAAAACCAATTCAAAATTTTTGGAGTGTTACATCATCATTATTAGAGCATTGTCCCATGTGACGAAAGGCTAAATCAAGAAAGCTCATCCAAGAAAAGAAAAGAAAAAGAAAAGAAAAGAAAGGCCAAAGAAAAAAAAAAGGCCAACAAAAGGGACAATTGCTACTATCTTTTTTCACACTTGTGCTTCAAAGTAGCACCATGTTCTTCATGATAGAGAGTCTCATGTTTAGTCACTTTCATATACTAGTGGGAATTTTCATTATAGAACTTGGCTTGTATATTCCAATGATGGGCTTCCTCAAATACCCTAGGTCTTCATGAGCAAGCAAGTTGGATGCACACCCACTAGTTTCTTTTGTTGAGCTTTCATACATATTTAGATCTAGTGCATCCGTTGCATGTTAATCCCTACTCACTCACATTGATATCTATTGATGGGCATCTCCATAGCCCATTGATACGTCTAGTTGATGTGAGACCATCTCCCTCCTTTTTGTCTTCTCCACAACCACCTCTCTATTCCACATAGTGTTATGTCCATGGCTCACGCTCATGTATTGCGTGAAAGTTGAAAGGCTTGAAAGAATAGAGTATGAAAACAAGTGCTTGGATGAAATCGGGGTTGTGCACGATATGAATATTTTGTGTGATGAAGAGGGAGCATAGCCAGACTATATGATTTTGTAGGGATAACTTTTTTTAGCCATAGTATTTTGAGAAGACATGATTGCTTTGTTAGTATGCTTAAGTATTATTATTTCTTATGTCAATATAGACTTTTGTCATGAATCTTTTAGATCTGAACATTCATGCCACAATTAAGAGAATTAAATTGAAAAACTATGTTGGTTAGCATTCCACATCAAAAATTCTGTTTTTATCATTTACCTACTCGAGGACGAGCATGAATTAAGCTTGGGGATGCTTGATACGTCTCCAACGTATCTATAATTTTTGATTGTTCCATGCTATTATTTATGATGTTTTGGATGTTTAATGGGCTTTGTTATACACTTTTATATTATTTTTGGGACTAACCTACTAACTCAAAGGCCCAGTCCAGATTGCTGTTTTTTTGCCTGTTTTAGGGTTTTACAGAAAAGGAATATCAAACAGAGTCCAAACGAAATGAAACCTTCAGGGGAGATATTTTTGGAGCAAAATACGCACGGGAGACTTGAGAACCACGGAGTAAGGCTGACGTGGCGTCCATGAGGGTGGGGGCGCCCCCCCCCCCCCCTATAGGGCGCGCCCCTGCCTCCTGGGCACCCCTTCTGGCTGCAGGTGCCCTCCTTCCTCCTATATATACCTACGTACCCCGAAACTATCAAAGAGGAGAGAAAACCGTAGTTCCACCACCGCAACCTTCTGTTCCCGTGAGATCCCATCTTGGGGCCTGTTCCGGAGCTCCGCCAGAGGGGGGATCTACCACGGAGTGCTTCTACATCATCATCATCTCCTCACCATGAGTTCTGAGTAGTTTACCATAGACCTTTGGGTCCATAGCTAGTAACTAGATGGCTTCTGCTCTCTCTTTGGATCTCCATACCAAGTTCTCCTCGGTCTTCGAGGAGATCTATTCGATGTAATCTCTTTTTGCGGTGTGTTTGTCGAGATCCGATGAATTGTGGGTTTATGATCAAGATTATCTTTGAGAAATATTTGGTTATTTTCTGAACTCTTTATGTGTGATTACAATACTCTTGCAAGTCTCTTCGAATTATTGGTTTGGTTTGGCCTACTAGATCTATAGTTCTTGCAATGGGAGAAGTGCTTGGCTTTGGGTTCAATCTTGTGGTGTTCTTTCCCAGTGACAGTAGGAGCAGCAAGGCATGTATTGTATTGTTGCCATCGAGGATAAAAAGATGGGGTTTATATCACTATGTTTGAGTTGATCCCTCTACATCATGTCATCTTGCTTAAGGCGTTACTCTGTTCTTATGAACTCAATACACTAGATGCATGCTGGTTAGGGGTCGATGTGTGGAGTAATAGTAGTAGATGCAGAATCGTTTCGGTCTACTTGTCTCGGTCGTGATGCCTATATATAATGATCATGCCTAGATAGTCTCATAATTATTTGCTTTTCTATCAATTGCTCGACAGTAATTTGTTTACCTGCCGTAGAATATCGCTATCATGAGAGAAGCCACTAGAGAAAACTATGGCCCTCGGGTCTATTCTCAACATATCAATCTACAATCTACTTTACTTTTCCGCTTTTACTTTCTGTTCTTATATCCAAAAATACCAAAAATATCAAACTATCATCTCTATCAGATCTCACTCTCATAAGTGACTGTAAAGGGATTGACAACCCCTTATCTTATTGGCTGTGAAGTTCTTATTTTTTTGTGCAGGTTCGAGGGACTCGCGCGTGGTCTCCTACTAGATTGATACCTTGGTTCTCAAAAACTAAGGGAAATACTTACGCTACTGTGCTGCATCACCCTTTCCTCTTCGAGGGAATACAACGCAAGCTCGAGAAGTAGCAAAGCCCGTGTGCCGCTCCTCGTTGAGCTGGCCTGGAGCGGCGAGTTGCTGAACCGCGCGCCGGCTTGGGGCGGCAACTGGCTCCGTCGGGCGAGGGGAGGGAGGTGGATCAGCGAGCTGCATAGCTCGTAGCGGGCTCGGCGGGCCACCCAGCCGGCTTGGATGCGGAATAAATACTCTTCATAAGCCATTGTAAGAGTAGACAAAATGGTGAAGGAGGAGATAGGGGAGCGGCGGAGGTGTGCGATTCTTGGCTGGCGTTTGGCCTCGTTTAAATAGGAGATTAAATAGACGATGGAAGGGAGGAGCTCGCCCGGCGTTGCGTTTAATGTCGGCCCGGTCATGAACAGACGTGTGTCCAGAGTGGGTTTCTCGGCTTCCACACGGGCGGGTTTCATGGAGGCGTTTGAATGCGGCAAGGAGGCGTGTTCAGCCGGGCGTGCAGCGAGTGGCGCCCTCGACTCTGACGTAGGACAAGGCGCCATTCTTCCACTGACGTGTGGGATCTTTGGGTACATGGCCTGGATGTCAATGACCCAACGCAGGCAGTGCACAGCAGAGGAACCTTGGTTGGGCCAGGGCGGTCAGAAGCGGACATTTCATAAATCGATGATTGTTCATTGAGTGTGACGTCATCCTTTTCATGTTGATAGCCCGTTCGATACGTTGTGATTCATAAAGACCGCTACAAATATCAATGTTCTGCTAAGCACAGATAAGATTGATTAATACCCGTAACAATCCATGTCCTTAACAAAGGGTGCGTGCACGTATAGGTTGAGCCTGTGTCTTGCATCGTGTGTTGTGTGCATGCAGGCGTGCGAGTGTTGCGTGCGTGCAAGGGTACGTTTTAGTGTTACATGCATGTGTGCGTACGTGCGTGTGTTCGTGAGTGCATGTGTACGCATCAGTGTTGCACCCCTGCATGCGTGCGTGTGTTCGTTATGTGTACATGTCAGTGTTGCACGCCTGCATGCATGCGTGTCTTGCGTGCGTGCATGTGTACGTGTGGGGTGAGGCTACACACTAGTCGACTGACTTTTTCATCTCTGGTCATTAGATTTTCCAGCCGTTCGATACGAAATCAAGGGCCTGCAGTTTATCATCAAACTCCACCCCCTGAGCCGCTAGCCACCACCGACCGAACCGCTGGCCCCCGCCGCCTGCGGCCGGCCCGCGCCGCCACGCCGCCCCGCCCG
>LR738712.1:844567689-844578634 GCA_902687465.1 Secale cereale | reverse complement strand
TTTCTCCGGCGATCCCCACCCCACCGCCCAATCAACGCACCCCCACCGTCGGCGACTACCAACCAGCGGTCTCACGACTTCAAGTACCCACTGACCACTAATTTATTATAATTTTTGTCCTTCATATACGCGCTGACGGGTGGCCCCTATGGTAATGTGCGCTGCTGAATGTGGACCGTTTGACTAGTCAATTGATTGTGTCATCAACAAATTATGGAGCTGTA
This sequence comes from Secale cereale, assembly GCA_902687465.1. Taxonomy (NCBI): domain Eukaryota; kingdom Viridiplantae; phylum Streptophyta; class Magnoliopsida; order Poales; family Poaceae; genus Secale; species Secale cereale. The sequence continues at coordinate 844,578,410 of LR738712.1, read as the reverse complement.
TGGTGAGCCAGTGACCGTATGATCACCCTAAAGTGTATTTTATTAACATAGTACAGACTCAAACTACCATTTCTTTCTTTCATGTACGGGCTGACAGGTGGGCCCCACGGTTACGCGCCCCGATGGTGCAACACTAGTTGCACCACGTGGAATGTTTGACTGGTCAATTGATTGTGTCATCAACAAAATACGGAGTTGTACGGGTGAGCCAGAGTACAGACGCAAGGGCTCATATATACGCGCAAGCACTCAACGCTATAAGCGCACACACATAGACCCTACCCCTATGAGTACCTTCGAGAGAGTGGGCCAGCATATGATCTCAAGATTTTACGAAGTCACCATAGGTGCCTCGTAGTCGAGTGGAACGTCTCCTCCCACTGAACGCACATCGCCGGAAAATACTGAAATTAACCTAGGATAAATGCGAGCACCGGGACTTTAACCCTGGTGGGCTCGAGAAACCACTGTCCTCCTAACCATCCAACCACACATTGGTTAGCATGACAAAATGTATGTGGTGACCGTGATGAGCTTATTCTGAATTCCAGTGACCATATCGTGCTTTCGCTTCAAATACAATGACCGTAAGTGTCGTCAACAAAATACGGAGCACGCATCAAATGCAAAGTCCGTCAGTGTCATCAAGAAAATACGGAGACGTATCGTGAGCTAGATACCGTATGATCACCATGAGAATGTATACGATGACCGTAATGAGCATATTTTGAACTCCAGTGACCGTATAGTGCTTTAGCTTGAAATACAGTGGCCGTCATTTGTGAATGTGTCGTGGGCATGCATACTTTTAGAGGGCCGAGAGATAGTTTATGTGCGTACGTGAAAGTGGTGTAGAAAGAGGGGATGTCCGGTGGAGACAAGGAGAGATATGCCCTTTGTTTCTCTTTCCCGTGACTAATATTTTAGGAGAATATATAAACATTCACAATGCAGAACAAATATTTTTGGATGCACCATGCAATTAACTTTCATGTATAACATTGTACTATTGTATATGCTTATTTTCTTAGTTGTCGATTGCGTGTGTGATGTGGTGGGCACATCAATTCTAGTTGTGGTGGGTCAACATGAGGACTCATGGATCGGTTCCATCCTACGCCACATAGGTTGGATCGAGACGCATTATACAAAGACCCATGTGGAGGACTCGGCGTACAACACGAAGCTAGCTACCAAAGTTGCGGAGGACTTTATCCCCACTGGTGATAAGCCGACTATATATGATTTGTAACCCTAGGCCCCCAATATGTTATAGAAGCTTGGAGGATAGTTCGTTGATAATATAGACACACGCACAATGCCTGGTATTCACGTGTACTTTGTACACATCCCTATCACTAATATACAGTACTAGGAGTAGGCTCTTTCCTCAACTGCAAGGGTCCGAACTTGGGTAAAACTTTGCCTCGTATTACCATCCAGCCTAACAGTCAGGGATATCCTACCGAATGATATGATGGAATCATATCTGCCAACTACTAAGAGAGAGGTGTGTCTGGGGGGGGGCAATGTGTGCGAGAGAGGCCTAAAGATAATGTGTGTGCGGGAGACACGTAGGCACATATATGTGCATATAGAGGGCTAGTAGAGACCGTGCGTGTGTATATATGCATGTGAGAGAAATAGTGTTTTCCAACTGAGATTAGTGAAAAGAGTGGTACATAGTAGTCAGAAAGAGAGAGAGAGAGATACAGAGAGATTGTGAGCATGTGTGAAAGACAAATGCCGATGCATATAAAGTGTGTGCACTTATGCGGTAGATAGAGAGATATATAGCGCGTTTGTAAGAACGGGCCGATGCATAGTGCATCTACGTGAAAAGGCGGTTCTACGCATTAAATTAAAATATAAATGGCATTATTATTTTTGGATGAGATCATGAATTTTGCAAATTGCGTATGGACGAAAATCGGTCCATCAGACACCCATACTCTATTGAATTCTAGCATGTGCATGTGTTTATTTCATATTATCGTTCCATAGAGTGAGAGCGGTTTGAAATACAGGCAATGGATGCTTTTGCAAGTCATATGTAAACATTAATTAGTGCACTCCATGTTGTTAGTGTGAAGCACTTTATACATTTGTCACTTGCATGGATACATTCCAAATTGCTAGCTACGAAATAGAATACATGTCGAATTCAACATAAAGGGGGTTTCGAAGATTCGAATTTATAGGAAGTGCATTCATCTATTTGAACCCGAGATAATGGCATTTGTAAATCAAATGTAAAAGGGGGCATCAATCTTTGTTGTGCGTTTGAACATGCTATATATATTCATACGCATGTCTAACTTTTTTTTTGCAACCAAGGAGATTATATCTGGAACCATGCATGAACTAAGGTAAGTTGCATATTTTTTAATATATACTTGTGTACAATGTATATTCAAATGTACCACCTCCATTCCAAAATAATCGTAGCTTTAGAATTTTCAAGAGTAAAGATTTGTGAAGTTTGACAAATCCTGAATGTTCAATCCAAGAGAACCGAAAACGTTAATGCTTCTGCTCCCAAATACTGAACGAAGCGCCAAATAGGCCTCTGGTCACCCGAAACCGCGTGAGACTAATGTTTGGTGGTAGGAAATTACTGTCCTGACTCTGGCCTGTGTAGCCTATCGGCCCGATGTCCAAAGGTTTAAACCGGGGTAGATTTGTAACTTCACCAAGACGCCAGTCTCAACCGCCTCCGAGAAGCATTCATACGCCGTGGGTGCCTAAACACACATGAGCTCGGCCGAAATCTATCCCTCCCACATTTGGGACACCTGAGATTATTGTCCTACCCCCAACCCACAATATGTCCGAAATTTTAGATGGGGGCAAAGTTGTAACTTTCCCCAAATTTCAAACAAGCGCGTCCCAAACTGAAACATTGTTCCCCCTCGGTTCCCCGCCTCCCTCCATTTCCCCATTCATACTCCATGGGCGCCAAAACGCCCTCTCCACCAGCCGCGAAACCCCAGCCTCCTCCGTCCTCCACCCCATAGCGCCAAATCCACTGCCGCCCAACTCCATCACACCGGAGCCGGTACCCTGACGTCGTCGTCCAACGCAACCGCAACCGCAACGCCATCAAGGACTTAGCAGTTGAAGCCGAGGTAGAGCTGCCTCCACGACGCCGACGCCGACGTGCGTCGTACCAGAACCACTCTGACCACGCCGTCCTACGCCTCACTGCTGCCGCTCCACTGTCGCAACCGTCCACCGCACCGGAGCTGTTCCCGCTATGCCGTCGTTTGCCGCCTCGGATCTGCTTCCCCACCGCCGACAGATGGCCACCGCACCACACTCAACAACTTGGCCATGGGTTCGTCCAAGGCTGCACCGTCCTCCACAACTTCTCGTTTCCAGTGAACCACAAGAAGATTGTTGGAAAAACAGAAGGAGGACACAGCACAGCCAGCAGAAATAGGTACTCCTCTTCTCTTATTCGTGCAAACCTTACGTCTCTGCTCACACCGTATTCATCCCACGAAAGAAACTAGTTGAGTGCTTATTACTGCATCTTCTTCGTGATACTAAATGCACAAGGTTTCCTCCCTTTACTATTTCACCTTTGCTAGAGGTCAGTAGCCCGCCTGGATTTCAATTCAGGATCAATCGAACCGCAATTAAAAGAAGCAGCACCCTCTTAGGCGCGCGGAGCACCTAGTCCGCTTGTTTGCCAGGGAAGCGGCGCATCGTTGTCTATCATAGGGGTGTGCAGTGCAGGAGCTTCTTCCGCCCGATCTGGAGGTCGGCGGGGCTTGAATGGATTGCCGGGGGGCGTTGCCAAGAATGACGGTGCGGTGAGGTCGAGGGGAAGGCGCAGGCAGGGGACTGGGCCGGTGGTCGCTGCCGTTTCGAGGAAGATCGTCAACACTGACTAGCTGGAGGTAGATGAAGGCGATCTGCCCGTTCTTTGTACATCGAACGGTGCAGAAAAATGGACTGACCTATTTGTTTCCAGTCGAATGTTATTTTCATAGAATCCTGTAGTAATTTAGTGTGCCATGCATGTTGTAGAGCTATCATATGTCTCCCGTCATTTATTTCTCACCGACCTACTATCTGCTACCTTTACACTATACTAATTGTGCACACACTTCACCCATACTCACACTATTGCTTTTTATGCATGGGTATTTTCGACTCTGACGCAGTGTTGATGAATGCTGAAAAGAAAAGACAGAAGTCGCTCCAGTGTAATTCGAAGATAAGCACTAAGCGTTTCAGCGCTCTAAAGGATGCAGTGTCAGGAGTTGGAGACAGTAAAAGTAGCTCTGCAGTTGATGATCTCAATTGCCACACACAACCATCCCAGGTGCTTGCTTTAACTTCGCGCTGTCAACTGTGGTTGCATGTTGCATATGGTGTCTAGCTTGTATTGCTTCCAATTTGGTTAAATTGCATCTGCTTACTTTACACAGTATACCTTTGATTATGACATGCCTTCCTGTTTTTGATACATACTACATATGTCTATTAACCATATTCGTACATCAAACTAACGCTCTTTTGTATCCCTCGTCAATCACTTATGATGAGACAGTCACTCGGGTGGGTTATTGTGAGACGCCATACTCGTTTAAAGAGTGCAGTGTCATCCTCCCCACATGATTCTCAAGAAACAACAAGGCTAAATGAAGATAGTCAACGTAGCTCTCTAGTTGATGACCGCAATTCCCCCACACCACCATCACAGGTGCTTTCTCTAACTTCGTAGTGTGATATGTGGTTGCATGTTGCATACAGTGTCTAGCTTGTAATGCTTCTAATTAGAGTAAATTGCATTGCTTAGTTTACACATTATACCGGTGAATATGACATGCCTTCCTATTTTTGGTACACACTACATCTATGTGTTAACCTTGTTCTTACATGAAACTACCTCTCTTCTGTATCATGCATCAATCACTTACGATGAGTCACCTTTATTCGTTTCATATTGCATATTATTTCTAGCCTGCCGCCATGTATTGCTTCTAATTTGGTCAAATACATTTGTTAGGGCACCCTTTTAATTTGGCAGAGTGATATTGGTTTCATCTTTCATATGGTTTATAGCTTGCATTGATTCTAACAAGTTCAAGCACCTTGTGCTTAATTTACACTTTATACATCATACATGTCAATATGTCACGCCGTCCTGTTTTTCATACATATGCGATCCTCCTATCATGCGGATGCGTTAGATCAAAGTAGTGTTCGTCAGTATCATGCATCAATGAGTTCTGAAGAGCAAATTTTATTCCTTTTTCTTGTGGTTTTGACTTGATAAGGCAAAATCAAGAAAGAGGAAGGAAAAGAGTAAGGAAGACGATGATGGTGGTCCTCTGCAGCAACGTAAACGGAGCATCTGTACCGATTCTCCTTGTACTGATGGTGCATTACAAGGTCCAAGTCTCCGCTCCCCTACTCCACCATCCAAGGTGCTTGCTCTCTAACTTGGCAGTGCGATATCTGGTTGCATGTTGCATATGGTGTCTAGCTTGTATTGCTCCTAATTAGTGTAAACTGCATCTGCTTAGCTTACACATGATACGTGTGAATATGACACGCTTTCCTGTTTTTGGTACATACTATATCTGTCTATCACACCATGTACTTACATGAAACTACTCTTCTTGTGTATCCTGCATCAGTCACTTATGATGGAACACCTTTAAGTTGGCAGTGTGATATTGGTTTGCGTCTTGAATATGATTTCTAGCATGTATTGCTTCTAGTTTGATGAACGCTACCTATGACGAGACAGTTTTAACTTGGCAGAGTGATATTGATTGCACCTTTCATATTCTGTCTAGTTTGCAGTGCTTCTAATTTGTTGAAGTGCCTTCTGCTTAGTTACGACATCATAGGTGTGAATATGTCAAGCCGTCCATTTTTTGTACATATTCCATCCTCGTATCACGACTTTGCCTTTCATTAGAGTAGTGTTCGTCAGTATCATGCATGAATGAGTTCTGAAGAGCGAATTATATTCCTTTTTCTTGTCGGTTTGACCTCACAATGGAAAATCAATAAAGCTGATGGAAATTGGCAAGGCATTGGATGATGGTGGTCCTTCCGATCAACTGAAACGGAAGTTCTCTACATATTCTACTCCGCCATCCTCCCAACAAGATTCACAAGACAACGCAAGGCTAGACAGTCAACGTAGCTCTGTAGATGATGAGCACATCTCCCCTACTCCACAATCACAGGTGCTTGCCCTAACTTGGCACTATTATATGTGGTTGGTTGTTGCGTATGATGTCTAGCTTGTATTGCTTCTAACTTTGTTGAATTGCATCTACTTACTTTACACATAATGCCTGTGAATATGACACGTGTTCCTGTTTCTAGAACATACGTGTACATGATGAGCACATCTCCCCTACTCCACCATCACATGTGTTTGCTCTAACTTGGTACTATTATATGTGGTTGCATGTTGCGTATGATGTCTAGCTTGTATTGCTTCTAAATTTGTTGAATTGCATGTGCTTACTTTACACATAATGCATGTGAATATGACACGTGTTCCTGTTTCTAGAACATACGTGTACATGATGAGCACATCTCCCCTACTCCACCATCATAGGTGCTTGCTCTAACTTGGAACTGTTATATGTGGTTGCGTTTTTCGTATGATGTCTAGTTTGTATTGCTTCTGATTATGTTGAATTGCATCTGCATAGCTTACAACTTATACCTACAACGATCACTTACCCATTAGACACATTTAACTTGGGACTGTGATGTAGGTTGCATCTTGCAATGTCTTCTAGCTTGTACTGCTTCTAATTTCTTGAAATGGCAGTTACGTCGAGACACTTTTTACCTGATAGAGTGATATTGGTTGCATGTTCATATGGTGCCTAGCTTTCATTTCTTCTAATTTTGTTGAAATGCCTTCCGCTTACTATTTTTTCATACATATTCCACCCCCCTATCGTACGTGTGAATATGAAACGCTGTCTTTTTTTGTATATATTCCATCCTCCTATCCTGCGCTTACATCAAAGTAGTGTTCGTATGTATCATGCATCAACCAGTTATGCAGAGCTAATTTTATCCATCTTCTTGTGGTTGTAACTTCATATGGCAATATCAGAAAATAGGAATGAAAAGAGTAAGTTAGGGGATGTTGGTGGTCCTCCGCACCGACGCAAACAGAGATTGTCTAGATTTGCCACTGCTACAGCTATTGAAGTTGAAGTCCCGAGTCTACATGATGAGTTCATCTCCCGTACTCCACCATCGCATGTGCTTGCTCTAAGTTGACAGTGTGATAATTGGTTTCATGTTGCATATGTTGTCTAGCCTGTATTTCTTCTATTTTGATTAAATTGCACCTGCTGAGTTCATACGTTATACATGTGCATATGACATGGCGTTCTGTGTCTAGAATACACTCATCTATCTATCTTACCATGTTCTTACATCAAAGTACTGATGTTGTGTATCAAGCATCAGCCACTCATGATTGGACACTTTTAACATGGCAGTTTGATAGTGGTTGCACCTTGCATTGATTTCTACATTGTACTACTTCTAATTTTTAGAATTGCCACTTATGACAAGACACTTTTAACTTGGCAGAGTAATATTGGTTGCATCTTTCATATGGTGTCTAGCTTGCATTACTTCTATTTTCTTGAAAATCCTTCTGTTCTGTTTACACATCATAGCTGTGAATATGTCATGATGTCCTGTTTTTCTTACATATTCCATCCTCATACGGTTGTCTTACATCAAAGTATTGCTTGTCTGTATCATGCATCAATGAGTTCTGAAGAGAGATTTTATTCTTTTGTGTTGTGGGTACGGCTTGACATGGCAAAGTTAAAAAAGAGCAAGGAAAATAATATAGTAGGGAGTGGTGTTACTCGTCGGGTGAAATGGAAAAGGATCCGCCATCTAGATTCTGCTAGTACTTATAGTGCAGTAGAAGGTCCAAGTCCACCGGCTAAATCTACAAACACAGTATCACCTGCTCCACCAGCTGCAGCATCCGCTTCAATTGTACCAGCATCTCAATGAGTTACTCGTTCGTTTCCTCCGGAACTGGCCAGTTCCCAAGCTGCCTTCACACCTAACACTACTTCTGAAGCACTACTGACACAACATGACTTGGCAAGATCAGATGAACCTCATGAGCATCAACACCAAGACGGTACCTCACCGAGTCAAGTTGCAGTTGCATGCTCCTTTATATGTACTCTCATAGTTTGATGTACACTAACACTTTCCATATTTGTTGTTGAACTAGCACCACGACGTAAGCGGAAACAGACATCAGGGATAATTCTTGACAGATTAACAAAATATAAAGGAGGAAGAATGGAGATCCATTTTAAGTCAGGTTTAAAAAGGCCACGTGATGCTACAGAGTCAGCCAAGTTAGTATCAGGGGCAGCCGTTGCCGTTAGGTGTCATGCACGTATCCTCCCAACGTGGATCCAGTACAGGAATGAGAAAGACAATACCCAGTTTAACACCTTCCTTGACCATTTATCCGTAAGTAATGTTATTCATCGCAATTAGTAATATTGTCTCGCTCTGTCCCATACTTTCTAGCTTCCTCCTAATAAGACTCACATTCTGTTTTCAACAGATGAGGTTCAAGTTGGATCCGAAAGATGATGCAACTAAACAAGCATGATCTCATGTTTTTCAGTCTGCTCTGCGACTGTATCGGTACCACCTTAGAAAATCTCACTTTGAAGGCAAGGCTAACAATGAAATCGCCCAAACATCTCCAGTGGAATATATTACAGATGAAGATTGGACAGCCCTCGTTAAATACTAGTCTGATCCAAAGTATCAGGTAGGCTATATGTATTTGATCAGACCACATATTGAACTTGTATTTATGTATGTACCTTACAAGTGTATCTTCTTCTAGGCTAACTGTTTGAAGAACAAGACCAACCGTTCTAAAGAGATATTCCAACAAACAATAGGATCTCGTAGCTATATTGCACATTGCGAGGCTCTTGTAAATAGCTGCTACTTCCTTCTTTTTTCTGTGCCATATTATCATATCTATATTGACTTGTTCCAAATATAGAGGAAAGCCTGTGCAGGCCAAAAAGAACCTGAACCGAATGCAGTGCAAATCTTCAAGGATTGCCACACCAGCAAGATGAAGGGCATGAGCACACCAGTTCAAGCCGATGTTGTAAGTCCTTACTCCTCCTGCCTTTTAACTGATTGGTACTGTGATGTGTTCATTTAACTACTTGGTTTGCAGCCAATGTCAGTTACTCTGTTCGCTTTTATACACAGTTGTCTTAATGTACCATTTCACCTTACAGGGTTTTAAAGAGATGTAGGATATTCTGTTGGTCTTGATCTATATTCTAGTTGTCATGTTCACGTGCGCACACAATGATAAAATAGCATGTTTGTTTTATATCTGTTTGCCCATGATATGAATGATGTCATACTATGTTCATCCTACTTTAAACCATGTCTCTTTATCCTTAGATGTCAACGAATGTGAGGAAATAGACAATACAGTAAGCATGCTACACGGACATATGTTGCAAAAGTGATTTTATTATGTAGTTGACACTACAATACATGATAATGTATTACAGTAGTTCACCAAAATAAGTTATGTATAAACTGTTGATGGCTTCTCGCCCCTCGTTGGTTACCCCAAGTGGAAGGTTTGAGATGCAGTGTAGCGGTAGTTTTCCCTTGGCAAAGATACCAAGGATCGAATTCCCCTGAGACTCCAAGGTTCAACAAGAAGGTGTCAACTGCTAATGGCGCCAGATCCTTAGCAATTAACTGGACCTGCACACAGATACAAATAACTTTGCTCCCAACGAGTACAGAGAGGTTGTCAATCCCTCCGGCCTTGTCGTTTACAAAGGATCAAATGCAAGAGATAATAGTGATAGGTATAATTGCAACTAGTAAGTAAAAGCAGAAAGTAAATAGCGGATGTGATCGATGATGGTAATATGGACCGGGGTCCCATGATGTTCACTAGTGATGTCTCTCTCCCAAAAGACGATAAAACAGCTACGTGAGGTAAACGAATTACAGCTGGGCAATTGACAGAATTATGTGCGCAAACCAATGCTAACTATGCTGCAAGAAAGGTTGAGGCTCAAAAGCATGGGCAGTACGCCAAGGTAAGTAGACCGAAATCCATCTGCATCTACTACTAATCATCCACCTTGAGATATCTATCCAGAACATCTCGCTGGTATTAAGTTGCGAGTCCCACCCAAAGCAATAAACAGCAACGGAGAACATGCAAGAATTACTCAAGAACATAAATATAAAAGAGGTAGATCAAATATATTACTCACACACAATCTGAACATAATCTCACAATCCATCGGATCCCAGCAAACTCATCATAGCAACAGCATAAGGATTACATATGTGCCTCGATCATGTAGGGCAGCTCACGAGGTCTAATTAGTGAAGAACAAAGAGGGGAGGAGAACATCACATAGCTACTGGTCATGGACCCATGGTCCAAGGGAGACTACTCACAACTCATCCGGGAGGCGTCCATGGTGGTGGAGAGGCTCCCGGTGGTGATCCTCCCCTCCGGCAGGGTGCCGGGAAGAGTTCTCCTGGTGCTCCCGATCTTGGAAGCGCGGCGGCGGCGGAACAGAGATGAGATCGCGAAAAAGGGTTCCGTCCTCGAGGGTTTCGGGACGCGGTGTAAATATATGCCAAAGGGGGCATCAGCGGAG
>LR738712.1:844549243-844567636 GCA_902687465.1 Secale cereale | reverse complement strand
CCCCGGCGCGACCAGGAGGGGGGCCGCGCCACCAGGGCGCCTGGAGCCCTGGTGGCCCCCCTCCGGCCCTACTTTGGCCGCAAGGAAGCTTCCGGAACGCTGATTTTTTATATAATTTTTCAGGGATTTTTCTGGCAGTTTACGTAATGGGAAAACCTGAAATACAAAAACAGCAGAAAACATAAACTGGCACTGGGGTGCACTGAGTTAATAGGTTAGTCCAAATATGATCAAAAGTGTATGGAAGTGTATAAATATCATAGCAATATCACACAAAAGAGGCATGGAGCAAGCAGAAATTATAGATACGTTTTGGACGTATCAACATCCCCAAGCTTAATTCCTGCTCGTCCTCGAGTAGGTAAATGATAACAAGCATAATTTCTGTGGTGACATGCTATTAACCATATAAGAACTTTTCATAGTCACATGACAAGTGCTTACTGAGACAATGAATCTGTAGTAATTAAGTTACCTCATGAGAAAATCACAAAGAACTGAAAGTTTTACAATATGATACTGAAACACTCAATAGATTTGTAATGAGCATGGTGTGCAAATATGATAAAGTGGTACCTCGCTTGCCCCCTTTAGTGAAGCAAAACATAAATGCAGGGGCACCTCCAAGGTTTAAGTGACGACTAGATACAATGATTTTAGAATAAACGATATCACAATCATGCAAAAGACAATGCTACTTTGGGACAATGCACATTACACTCAGAATGACAATCATGCTCTCAGTAGTTGGTGCTTTAAAGAAAGTGGAGACTCTCGAACTGTGGCTTTTGATGGCAAGGTTGAAAACCCGTGGTCGGAAACAAAAACTAAACATGTACCAGAGCTCTTGGTTTTTAAAACAGAGGTAATAATTTTTTTTAGATTATGCATATTTCGTCAACGAATGCTAGCAGATAACTCAATCACTTCTTGAGCTGGACAAGTTTCGAGGAACGGCTCCCGAATGAGGACGATCACATCCTCTTAATCTCCTTTGTTTATCACTGCCAAAGTTTTCTGATTTCTCATGAACAAAGCGTGAAGGAGGGTTTGTTTGTTGCATAATTTTTTAATGAGCCGGGCGCACTCTATGCCAGTTCCTTCTCGTATTATGGGTTTGCACATTAGACATCCAATCCCGGGGTGAAGCTTGTCCAACTTAAAAAGATCATGAATTAACTACTACTTCCTCATGAACTAAAACATAGGCACAAAAGAGAAATGCTTTTTTGAATAATTTCGAGATGGTACATGAAAGTCTTCGTTAGGAATGGCAGGTAAATACCATGTATAGGAAGGCATGGTGGACTCATATGGCATAACTGGTTTAAAAGATTTTGGATGCACAAGCAGTCAGTCCGCTTAGTACAGGCGAAGGTTAGCAAAAGACTGGGAGCGACCAACTAAAAGAGCAATGACGGTCATAATCATGCAGAGCGACAAAGCAACATTGAATCAGGCATGGAAGTTATATCGCTACTCAGAAATTAAAGATCATCAAGGCTTGATAGACTTTCTTTACAGTCTTAAATATGCGTGAGCATACGCCAAGTCAATCAAAATAAATTCTTGAAGGAAGATATCACTAAACCATACCACATCATAGGCAAACAAATCATGTTGGTACTCCAATAACACATTGAGAACCCTCAACTATTTGAGACTAACTATAAGAAAACATGAACTACTAAGCATCATTATGCACATAGCATTTTATCATAGACATATCAACCAATGCAACAGAAGCCAAGTCTCTTAATAAGATAAGCATGATAACTAAAGAGAGTTCTAGCGACCAACTAAACAAAAGCTCTTTTAAAAAGATAAGCATGAAAACTAAGAGCTGAACATGATAGTAGCTATTGAAAGACCAAGAACACACACAGCAAAGATAGACATGAAAATTCTATGTTATGTTCTAGGTTGAAGTGGAGCGTGTTTCTCTCCCACACAAAGAAAGCTGAGTTCCAACTCGTTATGAACAGCAAGCAAAGCTAAAGAAAACTAAAAAGGAAACTAAAAGCAAGACGCTCCAAGCATAGCACATAACACATGAAGTGATAAAAATATAGTGGAACGAAAGACGAACTGATAATTGTTGATGGAGGAGGGGATGCACGGGGGCATCCCCAAGCTTAGACGCTTGAGTCTTCTTGAATATTTCTTGGGGGTGCATGGGGGCATCCCCAAGCTTGAGCATTTGACACTCCTGAATCTTTTTATCATCTTCCCTCGCACACTTGAAAACTCCCTTCATACATAACTCATCATAATCTGATTAGCGAGGTTAGTACCCATAACAAAATAATTGTTCCTTGCTGGAAATAAGGATATTCTTGAAGGTCTACTGTTTCTCAAGATTGCCAAAAGGTTTTTGCAAAGAAATAGCAAGCTCAAGGTTTGCAAAATGAAGGAAAGGCAAAACAGGACAAAATCTGTGAAAAACAGACCAGCATGTAGTAAATGATTTTTTCGGGGCACTTCTGCAACTCAAATCAAAAAACTCAGAACAGACGCCCGAAAGACAATTGTATAGAGCACGCTTTCGAAACAATTCAGACCAAAAAGATGATCTGGTGATTTTATACGATTTTTTCTATCCAAGGACAGAATCTGTTTCCTGGACAGCACGTCACAACTTTTGAACTTTCTTGCAATCAGAGGCTACACTTGGCACAAGGCTGAAAAGAAAAGATACAATGATGATGCTACTGTAGTAACAAACATCAAGACCACTAAAAACTGAAAAAACAAACTGAAAGCAAAGATAACAAGGGTTGTCTCCCTAGAGCTCTTTCTTTATAGCCATAAAGATAGGCTTAAGACTTTAATGATGCTCTCGTAGGAATAAGAGTTGAAGAACAAAAGAGAGCATCAAGAAGCAAATACCAAACACATTTAAGCCTAACATGCTTCCTATGCATAGGAATATTGCAATAGAATAATTCATTGAAGCACAAAGCAATAAGCATAGGAAAACAAAACAAGTGCAGCTTCAAAACCTTCAACATAAAGAGAGGGAACTTGATATTATTGAAATATCTATAAGCATATGTTCCCTTCTCATAATAATTTTCAGTGGGATCATGGATGAACTCAACAATATAACTATCACATAAGGCATTATTTCCATGATCCAAAAGCATAAAAGTGTCATTACTCTTCATATAAGCAAAATCTTTCTTATTAGGAATAGTGAGAGTAAGACTATCATAACCATCATGGTAATCATCGTATTTAGGAGGCATATCATCATCAAAGTAAATTTTCTCCTCAAAAGTTGGGGGACTAAAAATATCATGTTCATCAAATGTGTCATCCCCAAGCTTAGAGCTTTCCATGTCATTAGCAATATTGATATTCAAAGAAAGCATACTAATAACATCACCACCATCATGATTGTTATGCAAATAATAAAGTTCCATAGGTTTTTTAATTTTCTCTTCAAACACATCATGTCCCAAAGCAAGGTAGAGCTTATAAAGCTCTCTCATATTTTTGTTGTTTTCCATTAAGCAAAACTAGTGAAAAGACATAAAGAAAACTGAAAGGTAAACTAACAAGACTAAAAAGCAAAGATAAAAGATAGCGTGCAACTCCCCTATCTTGAAGAGTGGAGTCCCCGGCGACGGCGCCAGAAAACTTTGCTTGATGGCTTCTCGCCCCTCGTTGGTTACCCCAAGTGGAAGGTTTGAGATGCAGTGTAGCGGTAGTTTTCCCTTGGCAAAGATACCAAGGATCGAATTCCCCTGAGACTCCAAGGTTCAACAAGAAGGTGTCAACCGCTAATGGCGCCAGATACTTAGCAAGTAACTGGACCTGCACACAGATACAAATAACTTTGCTCCCAACGAGTACAGAGAGGTTGTCAATCCCTCCGGCCTTGTCGTTTACAAAGGATCATACGCAAGAGATAATAGTGATAGGTATAATTGCAACTAGTAAGTAAAAGCAGAAAGTAAATAGCGGATGTGATCGATGATGGTAATATGGACCGGGGTCCCATGATGTTCACTAGTGATGTCTCTCTCCCAAAAGACGATAAAATAGCTAAGTGAGGTAAACGAATTACAGCTCGGCAATTGACAGAATTATGTGCGGCAACCAATGCTAACTATGCTGCAAGAAAGGTTGAGGCTCAAAAGCATGGGTGGTACGCCAAGGTAAGTAGACCGAAATCCATCTGCATCTACTACTAATCATCCACCTTGAGATATCTATCCAGAACATCTCGCTGGTATTAAGTTGCGAGTCCCACCCATAGTGTAAACTCAAAGCAACAGACAACTGCATTAAAAGAACTTTGCGTAAAGTAAACAATCCTTGCACCCGCGAGTACAAGCATCGTTGTTTTCCCCCTTGTGGCAACAGCACATCCCCTAGACTCATGTTTCTGTCACTCAAACTAGTCATCGAGGGGCATGAACCCACAATCAAGCATAACGTTCCCTCTTGGAGTTACTACCTACTACTTGGCCAAAGCAATAAACAGCAACAGAGAACATGCAAGAATTACTCAAGAACATAAATATAAAAGAGGTAGATCAAATATATTACTCACACACAATCTGAACATAATCTCACAATCCATCAGATCCCAGCAAACTCATCATAGCAACAGC
The DNA here is from genome assembly GCA_902687465.1 of Secale cereale. Lineage (NCBI taxonomy): Eukaryota > Viridiplantae > Streptophyta > Magnoliopsida > Poales > Poaceae > Secale > Secale cereale. Next base: position 844,563,014 of record LR738712.1, on the reverse strand, counting down.
ATAAGGATTACATATGTGCCTCGATCATGTAGGGCAGCTCATGAGGTCTAATTAGTGAAAAACAAAGAGGGGAGGAGAACATCACATAGCTACTGGTCATGGACCCATGGTCCAAGGGAGACTACTCACAACTCATCCGGGAGGCGTCCATGGTGGTGGAGAGGCTCCCGGTGGTGATCCTCCCCTCCGGCAGGGTGCCGGGAAGAGTTCTCCTAGTGCTCCCGATCTTGGAAGCGCGGCGGCGGCGGAACAGAGATGAGATCGCAAAAAGGGTTCCGTCCTCGAGGGTTTCGGGATGCGGTGTAAATATATGCCAAAGGGGGGCATCAGCGGAGACCTGGGGGCCCCAGGCGCCCCCCCCGGCGCCGCCAGGAGGGGGGCCGCGCCACCAGGGCGCCTGGAGCCCTGGTGGCCCCCCTCCGGCCCTACTTTGGCCACAAGGAAGCTTCCGGAACGCTGATTTTTTATATAATTTTTCCGGGATTTTTCTGGCAGTTTACGTAATGGGAAAACCTGAAATACAAAAACAGCAGAAAACAGAAACTGGCACTGGGGTGCACTGAGTTAATAGGTTAGTCCAAATATGATCAAAAGTGTATGGAAGTGTATAAATATCATAGCAATATCACACAAAAGAGGCATGGAGCAAGCAGAAATTATAGATACGTTTTGGACGTATCAACTGTAACCTACTTTGTTTGTTTTTTCTCATCAGTAACTTACTGGTACACTAATCTACAAGTGCAAACTTTCAAGAAGTTATGGAAAAATGATTGAACAGCCAAAACCACCTGAAGGTGACGAGGCTACCACAGGCACAATGTCACCTCTTGCTGTAGTGCGTCAGTATCTCTCCACTAATAGTTCAAAAAGCACCTTCCTGCATAATTCTGGGTTGGTTGTCAAGGTAACCTCATCCAAATCGCGTACTGAACAAAATCTTCCTACTAGACAGAGTGATATATCTATGCCCCAGACACAAGTCCAATCCCTAATGGACGTCGTTTTGGAAACAAGAATAGAGGTTGACAAATGTCATCAAGATATGAATGGTTTTGAAACCAGACTATCAGACATTTGCTTCGTTGTTCAAGAGCAATGGCGGAAAAAAGGTGAAGATCGTGCTGCTCCATCAGATTCTATAGCCTGAAACATTAGCACTCAGGTCAAATGATATGTGCTTCTATACATCTGATGGTGCTTTTATCTGCAAGGACTGTAAACTTTATGCCAACAGGCCTTTTGTTGTGATACAACATTTATGATGCTGCCAAAGGCCATAATAATTACGACGCTATTTTTGTATAGGGTAGGTTTATCTTAGTAATGTATTCGGCCGAAAGCTTCATAGGAGCCCAACATGCCAACTTTCATCGGGCCCATTCCAATTGGGCTAAAAACGATTATGGGCCGAAATTTGCATGTAGCCCACTAAAAATATCTAGGCCTAAATCGGCATAAGATTTCATATTTTTCTGGTAGGCCCATGCCCATAGTGGGCCTTTAACAGGCCTAAACATAATTTGGGCCCTCAGTAACAATAGGCCGTTTACATGTGTAAATATCTCGAGCCCATAAAAACATGGACCTTTAAAAGACCAAAAGTGAGATTGGGCCCATTTACAATGCGGATCTTTCACAGGCCGAAATTCGGATGGGCTGTAAATGCGCCGACCTAATACACGGGCCTATAACAGGTCGGAAGTTCGGTCGGGCTAGATTATCGTCATTTTTATATGGGCCATTAATGGGCCCGATGTGACGTTGGGCCACATATGGCCCATGGATTTCGTCCGATGTTAACAGGCCGAAAATCATAACAGGTCGAAAGTGGCCCAAATCTATAGTGGGCCTCTAACAGGCCAAATGTCAGACATGGCCGAATATGACCCAAATCCTTCACGGTCGTTTATGGGTCGAAAGTTTCAATGGCCTGTAAATGGGCCCAAATGAAGCAGGACCTTTAACAGGCCGGGAATACACCAGGCTGTAATCTGTCCCATATACTTAGCGGACTGTTAACAGGCCAGAAGTGACCATGGGCCGCGACGATGACAAGTTTAGGACGGGCCGTTGATGGGCCGATTTGACACTAGCCGTATGGGCCTTAACTGAGAATGTTGGGCCTTTAGCTGGGCCGGCCCATATTGCTCCCCAAAATCTCGTGGGCCATTAGCTAAGCGGGCCCATTATGGCCCGCAAAATCTCATGGCCCTTTAGCTCGGCCGGCCCATTATGATACGCAAAATCTCGTGGGCCTTTTGCTGGGCTGGCCCATTCTGGACCGCAGAATCTCATGGGCTTTTGCTGGGCTGGCCCATTATGGACCGCAAAATCTTGTGGGCCTTTAGTTGGGCCGACCCATTTAAACTTTATGGGCCACTTTTGGGCCGGTCCACGTGTCAACATACCATAGGCGCATCTCACCCATTGGATGAGTGACACCTGTGCCAACGCGGAGCTGACACGTGTTTCTGTCAGCCAATCAGAATTTTACACGTGGAAATTCCCCATTGGTCCGGGCTGTTAACGGGTTATCGGATCCAAAACCGGACCTGATAGCTTAACGGCGTTCCATTACGGTGGATGCCACGTGTCGGTCACCCTTGACGAAAACACTTCTATGACGCACGATTTATCATCATGGAAGAGGACACTTCCGTGATGATAATTTTGGTAATGTCATGGAACACTTCTATGACAGCACAGGTATGACTATCTTCATTCTGTCATAAATTTGTCATGGATGTATGTGCATGACAGAAAACGTGACCTACTATGACAAACACGTATCATCACGGAAGTGTATTGTCTTTTGTAGTGATGTTGCCTGCGCGGCCAAGACGGCACACCGCAACAACCATGCTAGCCACCTGCCGTATGGTACTAGGCGCATTCCTCCGACACTCCATGTGCAACCCCGCTTCTCACCACGACAAATCTGGCATGTCGCCATCACTCCGTGCGCTGGCCACCGAGCAGCCGCACTGGCCTTGATGTGAGACTATGCCACCGGCAACGTCTCGCGCAGTCCCACCATTGTGCCCTCCATGCAGTGCAACACCCCTGCACGCAGCGCAACACCCTTGCCTGCCATCACGACCCACTCCACAAGCACCACCGTTGACACGGGCCAGGCTTTTCTCGGCGGAACCCTTTGGCGGCGGCGAGGGGATGAGGTGCAGGAGGAGGAACAAGGGAAATAGAAGAGAGCTCGCTAGCCACCGCTCACGGGAGCGATGGGGGCGAGAAAGGATGTTGAGGTACGTTTAGACAATGATTATGCATGAATGACATGGCGTGAATTTTTTTCAAATACCCCGTGTTGCACTTTAATGGTTGTTGGGTGGTCAAACTTCGTAGGTTCTTGGTAGAAAGGGGGGGGGCATGGTTCTTCTCGATGATAAGGATGGAACTATTGGAATGGAGGAAATCTATGGAAAGATTGTAGGAGGAAGTTATGGGTACTCCGAGGATGCGTTCAAAACCTACATGCACTTAAAGTTGCCTGGCTACATTGTTGGATGTTGCAATATTCCCTGGACAATGAAGCATAGCCATTCCGGTGAAGTCACCAATTCTCCCAAGAGTATGGATGACACAAACCAGAGCTTTTATAGAGCCAATGGTGCCTGCAATGACATCACAGATTTGCTCAAACGAATGCACATAGATGGCATGTATCCATCCTTCGAAGTGCGTCTACCAAATAGCAAATTTAAGAAATTGTTCCAAGGTTCCCTTGTTTCCTCATATGTTTGTTAAGGTAATGTTATTTTGCCTTCACTCACAAATCATGGATCTACGCTTTTAAACGTGTGCATCATTTTCGTTTACTGTGATCCATGCCCTTGCTTTTCAACTTGTGTGTCATTTTCATTTATAGTGATCCATGTCCATATTTATCTCTTGACGTGAATGCTTAATTCTTTGGTCATATGTTTGAGATGATTTTAGTTATCTATCATTTGAAATGTATGCTTTCCCCTTTCACGTACATGTTCTGAAACTTTTGTGTATTTAGGTGCAGGATCTGTCTGATGTTTGATGTGTTATTGGTTGTTTGTGCACATGGAAATATTAGTTGTATTGTTAATTTTTTTGTGCAGCTTTAATTTACTTGTTCTGTTATGCATGAGCGGCGATCACATTCGAGCTACATAAATGCAAGTAAATTAGGCCCAATATCAAACATGAGGGAATATTTTAGAGGAAAGTAATGGAATATTTTTAGTTTCTAAGCATAGTTATAATCAGCTGAAGTCTGTCTTGCAGCCAAATCGGGCAATCATTCATGATTTCCTATATTTATATGCTTATCATGTGTCCATCACTTGTGAGTTGCGACTTATCACAAGTTCTCATCGTCTTCATGACCGACCTTTACCCAAAGAAAAAACATCTGATTCTAAGCAACATTAGTGGGTAGGGAGTAATGAGGTGTGTAAAGCCATCAATAAATTGCAGAACAAAACTATCAGAAGCTGTAGAAGTAGGAGATGCAAAAAGGGTCTCAATATACAAAATTGGGCTTCATAGCTAATGGTTGGTTTCACATAATCCATTAATTGTCATTCCTGGCCATCATTACTTTTTGTTGTTCGTTTTGGCGCATAGACAAGCCACCGTCAAGGGATGAACTAGAAACCATGGATAGCAAGTTTGACGGCATTCCTTTTAAAGTTTGTCAAGTTGATAATGAGTTAATTGCAAGGCACGGCCACACTTTGGCACGTCGTAACGAATCAGTACCAAATTTCACTTTTGTTGCAGTTCAGTACCAGCTCAAAGCCTAAGTGTTGCAAAATTGTCTAACAATCGTATAAGCACGTATTGAGCACGTATCTGACCGACCGGGCCCATGCGTCAGGTGCCACGGTGGACTACCCATGCGCGCACCCGGCTCGGTCCCTGTATGTGGCTTGGTCAGGTCGAACCCGTACGTGACAAACCCTAGTTTCCTCTCCCCTCTCCCTGCTCTCCTTCTCCCCTCTCAGGCGATGGTGGTGGTGCTACTTCTCGAGCTTGCGTGGTATTCCCTCGAAGAGGGAAGGGTTATGCCGCATAGTAGTGTAAGTATTTCCCACAGTTTTTGAGAACCAAGATATCAATCCAGTAGGAGACCACGTGCGAGTCCCTCGCACCTGCACAAACAAATAAGAACCTCGCAGCCAACATGATAAAAGGTCTTGTCAATCCCTTCTCGGTCACTTACGAGAGTGAGATCTGATAGATATGATAAGATAATATTTTTGGTATAGATTGAAAGTAAAGAATGCAAATAAACAACGGCGATAGAAATTGGCAAGTTGACGGGAAACTAATATGATGAAGATAGACCCGGGGGCCATAGGTTTCACTAGTGGCTTCTCTCATGATAGCAGAATTCTACGGTGGTTGAACAAATTACTGTCGAGCAATTGATAGAAGAGCGCATAGTTATGAGATTATCTAGGCATGATCATTGTATATAGGCATCACGTCCGTGACAAGTAGACCGAAACGATTCTGCATCTACTACTATTACTCCACACATCGACCGCTATCCAGCATACATCTAGAGTATTAAGTTCATAAGAACATAGTAACGCCTTAAGCAAGATGACATGATGTACAGGGATAAACTCATGCAATATGATATAAACCCCATCTTTTAATCCTCAATGACAACAATATAATACGTGCCTTGTTGCCCCTGCTGTCACTGGGAAAGGACACCACAATATTGAACCCAAAACCAAGCACTTCTCCCATTGCAAGAACTATAGATCTAGTAGGCCAAACCAAACCGATAATTCGAAGAGACTTGCAAGGATATTTAAATCATGCATAAAAGATTTCAGAAAAGTATCCAATATTGTTCATAGATAATCTGGATCATAAACCCACAATTCATCGGATCTCTACAAACACACCGCAAAAAGATTACATCGAATAGATCTCCTCGAAGATCGAGCAGAACTTTGTATTGAGCTCCAAAGAGAGAGAAGAAGCCATAAAGCTAATAACTATGGACCCGAAGGTCTGTGGTAAACTACTCACAACTCATCGGAGAGGCTATGGTGTTGATGTAGAAGCCCTCTGTGATCGATCCCCCCTTCGGTGGAGCTCTGGAACAGGCCCCAAGATGGGATCTCACGGGTACAGAAGGTTGCGGCGGTGGAATTAGGGTTTCATCCGTCTCCTCGATGTTTTCAGATTATGAGAGTATATATAGGATGAAGATGCATGTCAGGGGGGCCAGAGGGGGGCCACAAGGGCGGGGGGCGCACCTATCCCCCTGGGCGCGGACCCTGCCCTCGTGGCCACCTCTCTCGCTTCCAAGTGTCTACTCTAAGTCTTCTGTGTTGATATTGTTCCAAAAATAACTCTCCCGAAAGTTTCATTCCGTTTGGACTCCATTTGATATTCCTTTTCTGCGAAACACTGGAATAGGCAAAAAAACAACAATCTGCACTGGGCCTTGGGTTAGTAGGTTAGTCCCAAAAATAATATAAAAGTGTATAATAAAGCCCATTAAACATCCAAAACAGAATATATAATAGCATGGAACAATAAAAAATTATAGATACATTGGATATGTATCAAGCATCCCCAAGCTTAATTCATGCTCGTCCTCGAGTAGGTAAATGATAAAAACAGAATTTTTGATGTGGAATGCTAACCAACATAATTCTCAATGTAATTTTCTTTATTGTGGCATGAATGTTCAGATCCGAAAGATTCAAGATAAAAGTTTATATTAACATAAGAATAATAATATTTCAAGCATACTAACAAAGCAATCATGTCTTCTCAAAATATCATGGCCAAAGAAAGTTATCCATACAAAATCATATAGTCCGGCTATGCTCTAACTTCGTCACTCGAAATATTTAAATCATGCACAACCCCGGTTTCAGCAAAGCAATTGTTTCACACTTCAATTTTTCAAACCTTTCAACTTTCACGCAATACATGAGCGTGAGCCATGGATATGGCACTATGTGGAATAGAGTGGTGGTTGTGGAGAAGAAAAAAGAGGAAGATAGTCTCACATGAACTAGGCGTATCAATGGGCTATGGAGATGCCCATCAATAGATGTCAATGTGAGTGAGTAGGGATTGCCATGCAACGGATGCACTAGAGCTATAAGTGTATGAAAGCTTGACAAAAGAAACTAAGTGGGTGTGCATCCAACTTGCTTGCTCACGAAGACCTAGGGCATTTGAGGAAGCCCATCATTGGAATATAGAAGCCAAGATCTATAATGAAAATTCCCACTAGTACATGAAAGTGACAAAACAAGAGACTCTCTATCATGAAGATCATGGTGCTATTTTGAAGCACAAGTGTGGAAAAAGGATAGTAACATTGTCCCTTCTCTCATTTCATTTTTTCTTTGTGCCTTCTCTCTTTTTTTCTTTTATTTTTTATTTTTATGGCCTCTTTTTTTTCGTCCGGAGTCTCATCCCAACTTGTGGGGGAATCATAGTCTCCATCATCCTTTCCTCACTAGGACAATTCTCTAGTAATGAAGATCATCACACTTTTATTTACTTACAACTCGAAGCTAGAACAAAATATGACTCTATGTGAATGACAATGATGAAGCGTGTCATATGAACGGAAAAGTGGAAAGTTGCACGGCAATATATCTCGGAATGGCTCTGGAAATGCCCTGATAGGTAGGTATGGTGGTGATGGGCCTCTAACCCCTCGTTGGTTACCCCAAGTGGAAGGTGTGAGATGCAGTGTTGTGGAAGTTTTTCCCTTAGCAAAGATGCCAAGGATCGAATCCCTAGAGACTCCTAGGTTCAACAAGTAGGTGTCAACTGCTAACGGCGCCAGATATTAGCAATCAACGTGGACCTGCACACAGATACAAATAACTTTGCTCCCAACGAGTACAGAGAGGTTGTCAATCCCTCCGGCCTTGTAGTTCACAAAGGATTAAACACAAATGATAGTAGTGATAGATAATGTTTGCAATAGTAAGTAATAGCAAAAAGTAAATAGCGGATGTGATCAATGATGGTAATATGGACCGGAGTCTCATGATGTTCACTAGTGATGTCTCTCTCCCAAAAGACGATAAAACAGCCATGTGAGGTAAACGAATTACAGTTGAGCAATTGACAGGACCACGAACGCAAACCAATGCTGACTACATTGCAAGAAAGGTTGAGGTTCAAAGTATGGGCGGTACGCCAAAGTAAGTAGACCGAAATCCATCAATATCTACTACTAATCATCCACCTTGAGATATCTATCCAGAATATCTCGCTGGTATTAAGTTGCGAGCCCCACCCATAGTGTAAACTCAATGCAACAGACAACTGCATTAAAAGAACTTTGCGTAAAGTAAACAATCCTTGCACCCGCGGGCACAAGCACCGTTGTTTTCCCCCTTGTGGCAACAGCACATCCCCTAGACTCATGTTTCTGTCACTCAAGCTAGTCATCGAGGGGCATGAACCCACAATCAAGCATAACGTTCCCTCTTGGAGTCACTACGTATTACTTGGCCAAAGCAATAAATAACAACGGAGAACATGCAAGAATTACTTACGAACATAAATATAAAAGAGGTAGATCAAATATATTACTCAATCACAATCTTAACATAATCTCATTATCCATCGGATCCCAGCAAACTCATCATAGCAACAGCATAAGGAATACATATGTGCCTCGATCATGTAGGGCAGCTCACGAGGACTAATTAGTGAAGCACAATAACGGGAGGAGAACATCACATAGCTACTGGTCATGGACTCATGGTCCAAGGGAGACTACTCACAACTCATCCGGGAGGCGTCCATGGTGGTGGAGAAGCTCCCGATGGTGATCCTCCCCTCCGGCAGGGTGCCGGGAAGAGTTCTCCTGGTGCTCCCGATCTTGGAAGCGGCGGCGGCGGAGGAACAGAGATGAGATCGCGAAAAAGAGTTCCCGTCCCGAGGGTTTCGAAGGACGCTCTAAATATATGCCGAAGGGGGGCACCAGACGAGGCTCGGGGGGCCCAGGCGCCCCCCCCCCGGCGCGGCCCAGGGGGGGGCGCACCGCCAGGGCGCCTGGGGCCCTGGTGCCCCCCCCCGGCTGTACTTCGGGCGCAAGGTAGGTTCTGGAACGCTGATTTTTTATATAATTTTTCTGGATTTTTCCTGACAGTTCTCGTAATGTGAAAACCTGAAATACAAAAACAGCCGAAAACAGAAACTGGCACTGGGGTGCACTGGATTAGTAGGTTAGTCCAAATATGATCAAAAGTGTAAGGAACTGTATGAATATCATAGCAATATCACCCAAAAGTGGCATGGAGCAAGCAGAAATTATAGATACGTTTTGGACGTATCAACATCCCCAAGCTTAATTCCTGCTCGTCCTCCAGTAGGTAAATGATAACAAGAATAATTTTTGTGGTGACATGCTATTAACCATATAAGACTTTTTATAGTCATATGACAAAAGCTTACTGAGACAATGATTCTATAGTATTTAAGTTGCCTCATGAGAAAATCACAAATGACTGAAAGTTTTACAACATGACATTGAAGCATCAAAAAGATTTGCAATGAACATGATGTGCAAATATGATAAAGTGATATCTAGCTTGCCCCCCTTTAGTGAAGCAAAACATAAATGCAGGGGCACCTTCAAGGTTTAAGTGATGACTAGATACAATGATTTCAAAATAAACGATATCACAATCATGCAAAAGACAATGCTACTTTGGAACAATGCACATTACACTTAGAATGACAATCATGCTCTCAGTAGTTGGTGCTTGAAGAAAGAAGGTGGAGACTCAACATAAAAGTAAAAGAATGGTTATGTGCTAGAGCTTTTTATTTTGAAAACATAGAAGCAATTTTGTCAACGGTAGTAGTACTTTATATGTGTCATGCATAAGACATCCTATAAGTTGCAAGCCTCATGCATCGAATACCAATAGTGCTCGCACCTTGTCCTAATTAGCTCGGATTTCCATGGGTTATCATTGCATTACATATGTTTCAACCAAGTGTCTCAAAGGGGTACCTCTATGCCACCTGTACAAAGGTCCAAGGAGATAAATCGCATTTGATTTCTTGTTTTTGATAGATCTCAACTTGAGGACATCCATACCGGGACAACATAGAAAATAGATGATGGACTCCTCTTTAATACATAAGCATATTCTCATAAGAGATTAAGGATTAATGTCCAAGCTAAAACTTCCACCATGATACATGGCTTTGGTTGGCGGCCCAATGTTCTTCTCTAACAATATGCATACTCAATCAACCCATGGCAAATCACCCTTACTTCAGACAAGACGAACATGCATAGCAACTCACATGATATTCAACAAAAGTGTGACAGTTGATGGCGTCCCCAGAAACATGGTTACCGCTCAGCAAGCAACTTATAAGAAATAAGATACATAGGCAACATATTCTTTACCACAATAGTTTTTAAGCTACTTTCCCATGAGCTATGTATTGCAAAGTTAGTCTTAGTACAGGTGGAGGTTAGCAAAAGACTGGGAGCGACCAACTAAGAGAGCAATGACGGTCATAATCATGCAGAGCGACAAAGCAACATGGAATCAGGCATGGTAGTTATATCGCTACTCCGAAATAAAAGATCATCAAGGCTTGACAGACTTTCTTTACAGTCTTAAATATGCATGAGCATACGCCAAGTCAATCAAAATAAATTCTTGAAGGAAGATATTACTAAACCATACCACATCATCGGCAAACAAATCAAGTTGGTACTCCAATAACACATTGGGAATCCCCCAGCTATTTGAGACTAACCATAAGAAAACCTGAACTACTAAGCGCCATTATGCACGTAGCATCTTTATCATAGACATGTTAACCAATGCAACGGAAGCAAACTCTCTTAATAAGGTTAGCATGGTAATTAAAGAGAGTTCAAGCAACCAACTAAACAAAAGCTCTTTGAAAAGATAAGCATGAATACTAAGAGCAGAGCATGATAGTAGCTATTAAAAGACAAAGAACACACACAGCAAAGATAGACATGAAAATTCTATGTTATGTTCTAGGTAGAAGTGGAGCGTGTTTCTCTCCCACATAAAGAAAGCTGAGTTCTGACTCGTTATGAAAAACTAAAAAGAAAACTAAAAGCAAGACGCTCCAAGCATAGCACTTAACACATGAAGTGATAAAAATATAGCGGAACGAAAGACGAACTGATAATGTTGATGGAGAAGGGGATGCACGGGGGCATCCCCAAGCTTAGACGCTTGAGTCTCCTTGAATATTTCTTGGGGGTGCATGGGGGCATCCCCAAACTTGAGCGCTTGACACTCCTGAATCTTTTTATCATCTTCCCTTGCACACTTTAAGACTCCCTTCATACATAACTCATCATAATCTGATTAGCGAGGTTAGTACCCTTAATAAAATAATTATACCTTGCTGGAAATAAAGATATTCTTGAAGGTCTACTGTTTCTCAAGATTGCCAAAAGGTTTTTGCAAAGAAAAAGCAAGCTCTTGGTTTGCAAAATGAAGGAAAGGCAAAACAGGACAGAATCTGAGAAAAACAGAACAGCAGGTAGTAATTGATTTGTTCGGGGTACTTCTGCAACTCAAATCAAAAAACTCAGAACAGACGCACGAAAGACAATTATATAGAGAACGCTGTCGAAAAAATTCAGACCAAAAAGATGATCTGGTGATTTTATACGAATTTTTCTATCCAAGGACAGAATCTGTTTCCTGGACAGCACCTCACAACTTTTGAACTTTCTAGCAATTAGAGGCTATACTTGGCACAAATATGAAAAGCAAAGATACAATGATGATGCTACAGTAGTAAACAACATCAAGACACAGCAAAAGCAAAATATAAAAATTTATTCATGTGGGCTGCCTCCCAAAAGCGCTTTCTTTTATGCCTTTAAGCTAGGCATAATGCATAAAGGAATCAATAACCATCATAATAATCGGAGTTATAAATTGAGTCATATGGTTCCTCAACAAGTTCACTCTTGTTCCTTCTAGGAAAGGGGTACACACCTTTTGCCTTACCGCGTAAGCGGATTTGTCCCTTACCTATATCGATGAAGCCTTTTACCGCTCGGAGGAAGTCCCTTCCAAGCACTATATTTCCTTGGTTTGGCTCCATGATGAAGAAATCAACCATTGCAATCCCTTTAAGGAATTTAACTGGCACATCTTTTATTCTTCCCTGGATTTCAGAAATATCTCCATTAGTGTGTTCATGATAAGATGGTAGTCTATCCATGTTAAATTTTAAAGAATCATGAACAGTTTTTGGCATAGTAGAAACCATAGATCCAATATCACAATAAGCAAGGAAGTCTTGATTAGAGATGCTAATCCTAACGAGAGGCTCCCAGTCATTATCTATTTCCAAAATATCTCTCTTATTGGGTTTGGGTTTCTCTACCTTCATTAAGTCTAGAGCATCCATTCTCTTTTCAATAGTAGCAAGTCTATCTATGACAGTATCAAAATTATGATCATAAACAAAGTAACTAGATAGACCATGTATAATTTCAAGAGCTCTAGCTTCATCACACTCTAGGAAATCTCCCTCGGCTATAATATCAAGAGAGTGTTTACACCATTTAAAAAGACCCTGGTAAAAATTCCTAAGCACAATTTTTATAGGTATCCAAGGCATAATTCTCCTATGTGCATCAGAAATTCTGTCCCATGCCTTCTTCATATTTTCTCCATCCCTTTGATGGAAATCTAGAACTTCTGATTCCCTCAAAGCACCATATCCTAACATGTTTAGCTAAACAGATAGGACTACTAACAGGAAGGCAAAATAATTTTTTTTTGTAATTTTTGATAAAGGATACTAAAGCAAAAACTGAAAGGTAAACTAACAAGACTAAAAAGCAAAGGTAAAAGATAGCATGCAACTCCCCTATCCTGAAGAGTGGAGTCCCCGGCAACGGCGCCAGAAAAACTCCTTGATGGGCCTCTAACCCCTCGTTGGTTACCCCAAGTGGAAGGTGTGAGATGCAGTGTTGTGGAAGTTTTTCCCTTAGCAAAGATGCCAAGGATCGAATCCCCAGAGACTCCTAGGTTCAACAAGTAGGTGTCAACTGCTAACAGCGCTAGATATTAGCAATCAACGTGGACCTACACACAGATACAAATAACTTTGCTCCCAACGAGTACAGAGAGGTTGTCAATCCCTCCGGCCTTGTAGTTCACAAAGGATTAAACGCAAATGATAGTAGTGATAGATAATGTTTGCAATAGTAAGTAATAGCGAAAAGTAAATAGCGGATGTGATCAATGATGGTAATATGGACCGGAGTCTCATGATGTTCACTAGTGATGTCTCTCTCCCAAAAGACGATAAAACAGCCATGTGAGGTAAACAAATTACAGCTGGGCAATTGACAGGACCACGAACGCAAACCAATGCTGACTACATTGCAAGAAAGGTTGAGGTTCAAAGCATGGGCGGTACGCCAAAGTAAGTAGACCGAAATCCATCAATATCTACTACTAATCATCCACCTTGAGATATCTATCCAGAACATCTCGCTGGTATTAAGTTGCGAGCCCCACCCATAGTGTAAACTCAATGCAACAGACAACTGCATTAAAAGAACTTTGTGTAAAGTAAACAATCCTTGCACCCGCGGGCACAAGCACCGTTGTTTTCCCCCTTGTGGCAACAGCACATCCCCTAGACTCATGTTTCTGTCACTCAAGCTAGTCATCGAGGGGCATGAACCCACAATCAAGCATAACGTTCCCTCTTGGAGTCACTACGTATTACT
>LR738712.1:844466043-844542384 GCA_902687465.1 Secale cereale | reverse complement strand
TAAAGGATCTAGGGGGAGGCGGACGGCCAGGAGGAGGGCGCGCCAAGGGAGGAGTCCTAGTCCCACCGGGAGTAGGACTCCCTCTTTTCCTAGTTGGAGTAGGAGGGGAGAAGGAAAGGGGGGCGCCACCCCTCCTCCTTGTCCAATTCGGACTAGTGGGGGAGGGGGCGCGCGGCTGCCGTGGCCGCCCCTCCTCTTCTCCCACTAGGGCCCATGAGGCCCAATTAACTCCCCCGGGGGTTCTGGTAACACCCGGTACTGTGGTATATGCCTGAAACCTTCCGGAACCCTTCCGGTGTCCAAACATAGTCGTCCAATCTATCAATCTTTATGTCTCGGACATTCCGAGACTCCTCGTCATGTCTGTGATCTCATCCGGGACTCTGAACTACCTTCGGTACATCAAAACTCATAAACTCATAGTACCGATCGTCATCAAACGTTAAGCGTGCGGACCCTACGAGTTCGAGAACTATGTAGACATGACCGAGACTCATCTCCGGTCAAAAACCAATAGCGGAACCTGGATGCTCATATTGGTTCCTACATATTCTATGAAGATCTTTATCGGTCAAACCACATAATAACATATGTTGTTCCCTTTGTCATCGGTATGTTACTTGCCTGACATTCAATCGTTGGTATCGCAATACCTAGTTGTCGGTGTGTTTGGATCGACACCTATGGGATCACAAGAATCCCTACTACGGTTGCGGGCGCGGGGTTGAGAGAAGAGTGGATCTGACAGTTAGCACACGGTTTGTTTACCGAGGTTCGTGCCGCAAGGATGCGTAAAACCCTACTCCTGCTTTGGTGGATTATATGTTTGTGTTCTTCAGCTAGTGAGGAGCTCCGAGAGCTGAGTCGTGAGGAGTTATAAAAAGCTGAATCCTTCTCCTGGTTGCCTCGGGCCTCCTTTTATAGGGAAAAGGGGTTGCCACAGTGGCACACAGGAGGTGGAAAGGGTACAGTGATGCGAGGTTATCCCTCGCATTACATGACAAGGCGCATTTAATGTGCTTAGCTTAGGTGTCCTTGCTTTACCGGGGACGGGGGAAACATCTTTCTTTTCCGTCGCCGCTCCTCCTTGCGTCGACACGCGCCCTGGCCAGCGATGCCTGAGGTGCCATGTAGACAGTGTCGTGGAATTGGCACGCCAGATGTCCGGTTTAGAGGACTTAGGTGTGAGGCCATCGCGCGGGTTAGCTTGAAGAGGTTAAAAGCACACAAAGGACACAGAGGGTTTATACTAGTTCGGCCCCTTCGACGAAGGTAAAATCCTACGTCTAGTTTGGGGTATTATTGCTTGGGCGTCGATGAACAGGGAGCGAATCGCTTGCCTGTGTATCGAGTTGTTGTCTCTTGTCCTTGAACCGCTACCGGGTTGTCCCTTCATATAGGAGGTGACGCCTGGTCCAGTTTACAGAGTCCCGAGGCCGGCTCGTAAACGTGTCCGCCTCGGTCTCTACTCTTTCTATCTTACATCCCAAGTTACATGATATGACGGTTTATAAACCGTAGGCTTTACACATGGGCCCTAAACCACTATGGGCCGTAACCTTTTGTACATATTCTACTGGGCTTGTAATAATACAACTAGATCAGTGTAATCCGAATCTTCCTGGCCGGTTTATACCTGCTAGTAATATCCCTGACAGACAGGCAGGCAGCTAAGGTGGCGCAATGGTGGGTCTTCCACGAAGATCTACATGTTGCCACGCAGGTGCCTGCCCAGCTGGTTGGGGCGGCAGCTGCATGGGGCAGTGGATGCGTAGTTAGTGCGGGCCTGATGGTGGCCCCGCGGATGTCCTTGGCAAGAGCCTTGCCGAGGCCCCGGAAAGGGTCTTGCCGCGGCGCCTGCTGTCATCCCCGGCAAGGTGCTTGCCGGAGGTCTTGTGGTCTTCCTTGGCTGGGATCCCGCCAAGGGTCGTCGTCTTCTTAGCTTGTATCTGATCTTGAATGTCTTCACAAAGATCTGCATGCCACTACGGGGATGCCTCCCGAATCCTTACCCCATGGGGGCAGTGGACTCAAGGGTGATCCACTCCGCAGGCGTGGGGCAAATTGCCACGGCAAGGGTCTTGCCGGGGCTGCTAAGGCAGGCCCCGGCAAGGATCTTGCCCGGGCTGCTAGAACCAGCTCCCGGCAAGGATCTTGTCGGGGGATCCTGCTTCGTCCCCTTTGCTCTTTGTGGTCTTGGCTTCGGGCTTCAGTCTCCATCGAGCTTCGGTCTTACCCTGGCTCACCTCCCTTACCATGCTTGGTGTGGTGATGCCCGTGCACAGTCATATGGGTACAAAAAGTGTACCCCTCTTTTTGTACACCGGCAGGAGCCCTCGGGCCTGGGCCACACATAAGCGTGACGCGTTGTTGGGCTAGGCCCAGAACGGTGCGCAGGCAGGCTGGACGATTTTCACCGAGGTAAGATTTTCGCGCGCTGCGCCTCCCACGATCCGCGCACGCGGCGTGGAGGGGCGCGCGTGACGTGGGCGGCATGCGCGGGGCGGTTTCCGCAGGCATGCGTCACGTCGCAGTAAATGCGAAAGGAGGCGGCCCGAGTTCCCCCCCCCCATAAGAAGGAATAACCGCGGGCGCGCTCCTCACTTCCTTCATTTTCCTCGCGCCTCTTCCAATCTCAGAGCCGATGTTCCCTTTCTTCCTTCCTTCCGAAGCCTCCGCCGTGGCCTGCCGCCGTCGCTTCGCCATCCCCTTCCTTCAGCCCTCCAACTCAGCCGCCATGGCGTCCAAACCCGCCAAGGGCAAGGGGGTGGCCAAGGGCGCCGGGCCTGTGGGGCCGCCGGAGGGCGCGTTTTCGGGGGACCGGACGAAGGCTGCTTCCTTCATCCCATCGACGGTCGACGTCTACGAGCTCCGGGCCGCCTTCAAGCCCCTTTGGGGGCGAAGACGGGGGGAAGAACTTGGGGCATCCGGCGACGCGCGTCATTCCGGCCGCTTGCGCCGAACCTGGCCCAAATTGGTACCCCTTCTTCGTCGACTACTTTTCTTGCGGGTTGTGCCCCCCCTTCTCCGATTTCTTCTGTGATGTCATGCACACCTTTGGCTACCGCCTTTTGGATTTTACTCCGAACGCGGTGGCATGCATGGCCTTCTTCGCGCACCTTTGCGAAGGCTTCGTCGGCGTGCAGCCCAACACGGCGCTCTTCCGCCACTATTTCACCCCTCGAATCCAGCCAGGAGGTGCTGTCTCTGGGTGCATCACCTGGATTCCAAGATCCAAGGGAGCATACCCGGACGGCGCCATGAATGAGAGGTGGGATGAATGGCGCGGCCGGTGGTGCTGGATTGAAGAAGACGAGCCGCCAACATTCTGCAGGGTCCGCCGGGTGTCGCCGGTCCGTGGCAGTGACTGGGGCGACGTCGACGCCGCCGACGGGAGGCTTACCGTCGCCATCACCAGGATCCACCGGCTCACCTAGGTCGGGATGACCCTTGAAATGATCGGGGCGGACTTCATCCGCCGTCGGATCGCCCCGCTGCACAACAAGGGGAGCCCAGGTTGGCTCTTTAGGAACCCAGCTGACGTCATGCGGATCCGCCCTGGCCTCGACCACAACCACAGAGTGATGGGACAGGCCCATTTCTGCCAGCGGTTCTTCCAGCTGGATGTGGGTCGCGACAGCGAGGTCGAACGGACCGGCAAGGCCGCGAAGGCCGCCGCAAAGGCCGGCAAGGCCACCAAGGGGCAGCTCTTCAAGCTGCCAGCGGGGGTGGTCCCGCTGTGCAACAATTCGCGCCAGTCCGAGATCGTCGCCATGATGCTGGAATGCAACGCGCACGGCCCTGTCCCGAGCTGGCAGGAGCCGGCGGACGAGGTCGTGCAGCGATTCTTCGACACTCTGGTCGAGGTGTGCGTCAAGCCTGACGCCGAGCGGTGGCTTGTTAGGGACACCACCCAGGAAGAGCTGGACTACATTGCCGCCAGGGCGAAGGAGGTGCAGCTCGTCATGGAGGCCGACAGCGCTGGGGGTGTGGAGGACAAGGATGCCACGGCTGCGGAGGAGGAGCTCGCCCAGTGGGCGGCGGCCGCCGGAGAGGCTAGCAGCGCCGGCACCGGAGCTCCGCTGGTCGAAGATGCGGCGGACGAGTCGTCGGAGGAGGAGGACGTGGTGGCCGGCTCGGCACCAGCTAGGGGAAGAGGGCGAGTCGTGCGGCGGGCCTGTTCCGGCGAGCCGGTCCGGTCCGGCAAGACTGCGCAGCCTCAATTGGCCCTGGAGGAGTCCGGGCGCCACACGAGGGACACGGCGGCGAGGAGGCTAACGAAGGCCGCCGAGAAGAAGAAGGCAGCCTTTTCTTCGTCTAGGCGTGCACAAACTCCGCCCCCTTCGCCTCCCCCGACAGATGTCGACTCGGATGTCGACGCGGAATTCCCCGTTGATCTCGGGCCTCTCAGCCCGAAGAGGAAGAGGAGAGCGGCGGAGGAGGAGGAGATGGACGACGAGTAAGTACTCCATTCCTTACTGCCATTTCCATCCTCCTGAACCATACCACTCATCTTGATCCGTCTTTGCTTCTTCAGGGACGCAGAGACGTTGGCCCAGAGGATAAAGAGGGCGAAGGCGTCGGCGAGCAGCCAGCCCCCGGCTGGGGCTTCAGGGACACCACTGGTGGTGTTGAGCAGCCCAGACGGCAGCCTCTAGCATAGCCCCCAGCGTAAGTTCATCATCCTCTTCTCGCTCGACATGCAGTAGGTGTTTGATGCTATGGTGCTGACCTTGCCGGTTTTGTAGGACGGGAGCAGCAGCAGGAGGAGCCGCAGGGGGCTACCCCCAATGCACCACCCCCATCGACCACGCCGCCGCGAGGGGTGTCCCCGGCAAGGGCACCAAGCATGGAGCCCACACGCATGGAGGAAGAGGGGAACTCGGGCGCTGGTGGCTCTGCCACGGCACCAGACGCCGGCGGGGAGGGGACTTCCGCTTCACAGCCCGGCACTGGTGAGTTGCCTGTCTTTTGTCTTTGCTTTTCCCTTATCCTTTTTTTCATCATCCCCATCACTGCCCAGACCCTCCTTCAACGGATATGGAGGACGTGGACGCCGTCATCGGGGAAGTTTCTGAGGAGGCCGCGGCGGAGGCCGACAAGATTGCCGTCGGGGAGGCCGTCAAGGACGCTGCCGAGGCCGCCGCTGACAAGGCCGCCAAGGATGCCGCCGAGGGCACCGGCGGTGGGCCTGCCGGGGAGGCCGGCAAGGTCGCAACCGAGGAAGAGGCGGTTGATGATCAGCCTTCTTCCTCCACAACCTCGGGCCTCGGCAGGTATCTGAAGGTGGGCGACGATCTCTTCGTCCATCTCGCAGGGGCGTCAAGCTCCCGAGCGCCCGCCGGAGGGGGAGCCTTCGACGGCGAGGTGCTTGCCGCCATCGGGCTTGAGGTTGTTGATGAACTGGGCGTCGGCGGTGATGGCTCTCCAGAAGGGCAGCTCTTCCGGGCCATGGGGGCCAATTTCCGGAAGCTCCAAGCGCTCTACCATGCCCGTCTGGACAAGATTAAGTCCAGGATGGCAGTGGTGGATGAGGCGGAGGTGGACTTCCAGGCGCGCGTCGCTGAGGCGCAAACCTGGTTCCACCAGTCCCGCGAGGAGCAGAGGGCCTTCCAGGAAGAATTGGCCAATCGTGACGCAGAGCTCATCATGAAGATGTCTGACATCGAGAAGGCCCAGGAAGAGGCGGCGAACTTGGCTACCGCGGCCGAGGCCGCCCGGAACCAGCATCAAGCCGCCCTCGATTCCCAGGAGGAAGACCTCTCCGCACGTGAGGCGAAGCTTGCCGCAACGCTCCGCGGCAAGGATGAGGAGCTCGAGTTCCTTGTCGAGCGGCGGACTCGTGAGCTGGGGCAGAGGCACAAAGAGGCACTCGATGCCCAAGCCCTGGCCCATGCCGGCAAGGTGCAAGAGCTGGAGGTGGAGCGGGACGAGCTGAAGGAGCAGGCCCTCAAGTTGTCCGACGAAAAGAACAGGCTCAACTGCGCCTTGACAGAGGCGCGGGGAGCGATCGTCAGCAGGGCTGGGGAGCTCTCCGAGGCACAAGGCTCCATCAGAGATCTCAAGCTGAGGCTGGAGAATCTCGAGAAGATGTTGTCGGAGAGCTCGACTCGGGAGGAGGCCTTGACCAAGAGCCTGGAGGAGGAGAAGCAGCTGCGGGCGGATGAGGGCGCCTCCCACCAAGAATACGTGGCGGGCGAGAATAGGTGGATCAGCCGGCTGGAGGACATCGCCGGCAGGGTTACCTTGCAGTTGGCCCTCATGGGGATGCCAAACGTGAGGTACGCCCCTGAGTGGAGCGGGTCCGTGAACGCCAAGCTGACCCTGTTCTTCGAGGGCGTCCTCAGTGCCTTGGCTGATCTTCACTCCAACAGAACGGCCACGCTCGCCGGGGAGGCCCGGCGGCTTTGCCGGGGGGTCATGACCAAGGTCCTCACCAAGGTGGCGTTCTGGAACCCCGCCCTCGACTTCAAAGCCGCGATGGACAACTTGCCGGAGGATGCTGACCTCACAGTACTCAAGGAGCGCATCAAGCCCGTCATCAGCCTCATCGACGAAATCAAGAGGGTGGAGGGCCAGCGCCGGGATTAGGCATCCCGTTCTTCTTCGCCGCTGCAGGTTCATGACCAAGACAAATTTTATCTTTAGTTAGAACCGCAGCAATGACATTATGTAATATAACTTTGAAGTATCTTTGGAATTATGCATGTTATTTTCCTGTTTGCCGCCTCAATGTGTGTTCACCCTACGCTAGTTGGGTAGGCTTGCCGGCGCGAAAAACCCAAGGCGGTGTCTTGGGGACGGGTCCCCATTGGCCTGCCGGGCGAGCGTGCTGCCGGGTGAGCCACCTTGCCGCCCTTAACGCAGCCGCTCGAACTGTCGAGTTTGACTCGAGTCAGAGTCGAGAGCCTTGCCAATTGCGGAAGGCTACCCTAACGTTTCCAACACAGCCGTTTGAACTGTTGAGCTGACTCGAAACAAAGCAAAGGCGTTGCCGATCGGGAAGGGGCCCATTTGCGTGCAGGTTTCTTTTCGCACAAAGAACGACAGCTCAGAGGATAACAACCTTAAATAATAGGATAGAAATATCCAGGGTTCGATGTAACTTAGCTTCTATTTGTAGCCGCTCGAGTGCTGATCTTCCGGCCTCCTTCTTTCTCAAAGAGCCACGAAAACGAAGGAGTGCTGGGCTAAGTGCTGGAGCCGATTCTCACAACTGCGCCCCCTACCTGGCGTGCCAAAGATGTCGGTGTATTTGGATCGACACCTATGGGATCACAAGAATCCCTACTACGGTTGCGGGGCGCAGGGTTGAGAGAAGAGCAGATCTGGCAGTTAGCACACGGTTCGTTTACCCAGGTTCGGGCCGCAAGGATGCGTAAAACCCTACTCCTGCTTTGGTGGATTATATGTTTGTGTTCTTCAGCTAGTGAGGAGCTCCGAGAGCCGAGTCGTGAGGAGTTCTAAAAAGCCGAATCCTTCTCTTGGTTGCCTCGGGCCTCCTTTTATACGGAAAAGGGGTTGCCACAGTGGCACACAGGAGGTGGAAAGGGTACAGTGATGCGAGGTTATCCCTCGCATTACATGACAAGGCGCATTTAATGCTCTTAGCTTAGGTGTCCTTGCTTTATCAGGGACGGGGGAGACATCCGTCTTGTCCGTCGCCGCTCCTCCTTGGGTCGACACGCACCCTGGCCAGCGATGCCTGAGGTGCCATGTAGGCAGGCAGGCAGCTGAGGTGGCGCAATGGTGGGTCTTCCACGAAGATCTGCATGTTGCCACGCAGGTGCCTGCCCAGCTGGTTGGGGCGGCAGCTGCATGGGGCAGTGGATGTGCAGTTGGTGCGGGCCTGATGGTGGCCCCGCGGATGTCCTCGGCAAGGGCCTTGCTGGGGCCCCGGCAAGGGTCTTGCCGCGGCGCCTGCTGTCATCCCCGGCAAGGTGCTTGCCGGAGGTATTGTGGTCTTCCTTGGCTGGGATCCCGTCAAGGGTCGTCGTCTTCTTAGCTTGTATGTGATCTTGAATGTCTTCACAAAGATCTGCATGCCACTACGGGGATGCCTCCCGAATCCTTGCCCCATGGGGGCAGTGGACTCAAGGGTGATCCACTCCGCGGGCGTGGGGCGAATTGCCGCGGCAAGGGTCTTGCCGGGGCTGCTAAGGCTGGCCCCGGCAAGGATCTTGCCGGGGCTGCTAGAACCAGCTCCCGGCAAGGATCTTGTCGGGGGATCCCGCTTCGTCTCCTTTGCTCTTTTTGGTCTTGGCTTTGGGCTTCAGTCTCCATAGCTTCGGTCTTACCCTGGCTCACCTCCCTTGCCTTGCTTGGTGTGGTGATGCCCGTGGCTCAGACTGCCCGTGCACCGTCATAGTTGTACAAAAAGTGTACCCCTCTTTTTGTACACCGACACTAGTTCAATCTCATTACCGGAAAGTCTCTTTACTCGTTCCGTAATACATCATCTCGTGACTAACTCTTTAGTCATTTGCTTGCAAGGCTTATTATGATGTGCATTACCGAGAGGGCCCAGAGATACCTCTCCGACACTCAGAGTGACAAATCCTATTATTGATCTATGCCAACACCACGAACACTTTCGGAGACACCTGTAGAGCATCTTTATAATCACCCAGTTACGTTTTGACGTTTGATAGCAAACAAGGTGTTCCTCCAGTATTCGGGAGTTGCATAATCTCATAGTAATAGAAACATGTATAAGTCATGAAGAAAGCAATAGCAGTAAAACTAAACGATCCTACTGCTATGCTAACGGATGGGTCTAGGTCATCACATCATTCTTCTAATGATGTGATCTCGTTGATCAAATGACAACTCATGTCTATGGCTAGGAAACATAACCATCTTTGATCAATGAGCTAGTCTAGTAGAGGCATACTAGGGACATATTGTTTTGTCTATGTATTCACACATGTACTAAGTTTCCGATTAATACAATTCTAGCATGAATAAAAGACATTTATCATGATATAAGGAAATACAAATAACATCTTTATTATTGCCTCTAGGGCATATTTCCTTCAGTCACCCACTTGAACTAGAGTCAATAATCTAGATTACAAAGTAATGATTCTAACACCCATGGAGTCTTGGTGTTGATCATGTTTTGCCCGTGGAAGAGGCTTAGTCAATGGGTCTGCGACATTCAGATCCATATGTATCTTGCAAATTTCTATGTCTCCCTCCTTGACTTGATCGTGGATGGAATTGAAGCGTCTTATGATGTGCTTTGTTCTCTTGTGAAACCTGGATTCCTTCGCCAAGGCTATTGCTCCAGTGTTGTCACAAAAGATTTTCATTGGACCCGATGCACTAGGTATTACACCTAGATCGGATATGAACTCCTTCATCCAGACTCCTTCATTTGCTGCTTCCG
Source organism: Secale cereale (assembly GCA_902687465.1). NCBI lineage: Eukaryota > Viridiplantae > Streptophyta > Magnoliopsida > Poales > Poaceae > Secale > Secale cereale. Next base: position 844,532,993 of record LR738712.1, on the reverse strand, counting down.
AAGCAGCTATGTATTCCGCTTCACACGTAGATCCCGCCACGATGCTTTGCTTGGAACTGCACCAACTAACAGCTCCACCGTTTAATAAAAATACATATGCGGTTTGTGACTTAGAGTCATCTGGATCAGTGTCAAAGCTTGAATCGACGTAACCATTTACGACGAGCTCTTTGTCACCTCCATAAACGAGAAACATATCCTTTGTCCTTTTAAGGTACTTCAGGATGTTCTTGACCGTTGTCTAGTGATCCACTCTTGGATTACTTTGGTACCATCCTGCTAAACTTATAGCAAGGAACACATCAGGTCTAGTACGTAGCATTGCATACATGATAGATCCTATGGCTGAGGCATAGGGAATAACTTTCATTTTCTCTCTGTCTTCTGCAGTGGTCGGGCATTGAGTCTTGCTCAACTTCACACCTTGTAACACAGGCAAGAACCCTTTCTTTAACTGATCCATTTTGAACTTCTTCAAAACTTTATCAAGGTATGTGCTTTGTGAAAGTCCAATTAAGCGTCTTGATCTATCTCTATAGATCTTGATGCCTAGTATGTAAGCAGCTTCACCGAGGTATTTCATTGAAAAATTCTTATTCAAGTATCCTTTTATGCCATCCAGAAATTCTATATCATTTCCAATCAACAATATGTCATCCACATATAATATCAGAAATGCTACAGAGCTCCCACTCACTTTCTTGTAAATACAAGCTTCTCCAAAAGTCTGTATAAAACCATATGCTTTGATCACCTCATCAAAGCGTATATTCCAACTCCGAGATGCTTGCACCCGTCCATAGATGGATCGCTGGAGCTTGCACACTTTGTTAGCACCTTTAGGATCGATAAAACCTTCTAGTTGCATCATATACAACTCCTCTTTGAGATATCCATTCAGGACTGCAGTTTTGACATCCATTTGTCAGATTTCATAATCATAAAATGCGGCAATTGCTAACATGATTCGGACAGACTTAAGCATCGCTACGGGCGAGAAAGTCTCATCGTAGTCAACTCCTTGAACTTGTCGAAAACCTTTCGCAACAAGTCGAGCTTTGTAAACAGTAACATTACCGTCAGCGTCGGTCTTCCTCTTGAAGATCCATTTATTTTCGATGGCTTGCCTATCATCGAGCAAGTCAACCAAAGTCCACACTTTGTTCTCATACATGGATCCTATCTCAGATTTTATGGCCTCAAGCCATTTTGCGGAATCTGGGCTCATCGTCGCTTCCTCGTAGTTCGTAGGTTCATCATGGTCTAGTAACATGACTTCCAGAACTGGGTTGCCGTACCACTCTGGCACGGAACGTGCTCTAGTTGATCTACGAAGTTCAATAGTAACTTGATCCGAAGTTTCATGATCATCATCATTAGCTTCCTCACTAATTGTTGTAGGAATCACTGGAACTAGTTTCTATGATGTACTACTTTCCAATTCGGGAGAAGGTACATTTACCTCATCAAGTTCCACTTTCCTCCCACTCACTTCTTTCGAGAGAAACTCCTTCTCTACAAAGGATCCATTCTTAGCAACGAATATCTTGCCTTCGGATCTGTGATAAAAGCTGTACCCAACAATCTCCTTTGGGTATCCTGTGAAGACACATTTCTCCGACTTGGGTTCGAGCTTATCAGGTTGAAGCTTTTTCACATAAGCATCTCAGCCCCAAACTTTAAGAAACGACAACTTTGGTTTCTTGCCAAACCACAGTTCATAAGGCGTCATCTCAATTGATTTAGATGGTGCCCTATTTAACGTGAATGCACCTATCTCTAAAGAATAACCCCAAAATGATAGTGGTAAATCAGTAAGAGACATCATCGGACCGCACCATATCTAATAAAGTACGGTTACGATGTTCGGACACACCATTATGCTGTGGTGTTCCGGGTGGCGTGAGTTGTGAAACTATTCCACATTGTTTCAAATGAAGACCAAACTCATAACTCAAATATTCACCTCCACGATCAGATCGTAGAAACTTTATTTTCTGGTTACGATGATCCTCTACTTCACTCTGAAATTACTTGAACTTTTCAAATGTTTCATACTTGTGCTTCATCAAGTAGATATACCCATATCTTCTCAAATCATCAGTGAAGGTCAGAAAATAACGATACCCGCCGCAATCTTCAACACTCATCGGTCCACATACATCAGTATGTATGATTTCCAACAAATCTGTTGCTCGCTCCATTGTTCCGGAGAACGGAGTTTTAGTCATCTTGCCCATGAGGCATGCTTCGCAAGCACCAAGTGATTCAAAATCAAGTGATTCCAAAAGTCCATCACTATGGAGTTTCTTCGTGCGCTTTACACCAATATGACCTAAATGGCAGTGCCACAAATAAGTTGCACTATCATTATTAACCTTGCATCTTTTGGCTTCATTATTATGAATATGTGTATCACTACGATCGAGATCCAGAAAGAATAGACCACTCTTCAAGGGTGCATGACCATAAAATATATTACTCATATAAATAGAACAACCATTATTCTCAGATTTAATTCAATAATCGTCTCGCAATAAACAAGATCCAGATATAATGTTCATGCTTAACGCTGGCACCAAATAACAATTATTCAGGTCTAAAACTAATCCCGAAGGTAGATGTAGAGGTAGCGTGCTGACGGCGATCACATCGACTTTGGAACCATTTCCCACGCGCATCGTCACCTCGTCCTTAGCCAATCTCTGTTTAATCCGTAGTCCCTGTTTCGAGCTACAAATATTAGCAACTGAACCGGTATCAAATACCCAGCTGCTACTACGAGCATCAGTAAGGTACACATCAATAACATGTATATCACATATACCTTTGTTCACCTTACCAACCTTCTTATCCGCCAAATACTTGGGGCAGTTCCGCTTCCAGTGTCTAGTCCCTTTGCAGTAGAAGCACTCAGTTTCAGGCTTGGCTCCAGACTTGGGTTTCTTCGTGGGAGTAGCAACTGTCTTGCTATTCTTCTTGAAATTCCCCTTCTTTCCCTTTCCCTTTTTCTTGAAACTAGTGGTCTTGTTAACCATCAACACTTGATGCTCCTTTTTGATTTCTACCTCCGCAGCTTTGAGCATAGCGAAGAGCTCGGGAATTGTCTTCCGCATCCCTTGCATGTTATAGTTCATCATGAAGCCTTTATTGCTTGGTGTAGTGATTGAAGAACTCTATCAACAACACTATCTTCATCAACTTTGCAACCAAGTTGAGTCATACGATTGTAGTACCCAGACATTCTGAGCAAGTGTTCACTGATACAACTGTTCTCCTCCATCTTACATCTGTAGAACTTATTGGAAATCACATATTTATCAATTCGGGCATTTGCTTGAAATATCAACTTCAACTCCTGGAACATCTCATATGCTCCATGACGATCAAAACGTCATTGAAGTCCCGGTTCTAAGCCATAAAGCATGGCACACTGAACTATCGTGTAGTCATCAGAACGAGCTTGCCTGACATTCATAATGTCCGGGGTTGCTCCTGCAGCAGGCTTGTCACCCAGCGGTGCTTCAAGGACATAATTCTTCTGTGCAGCAATGAGGATAATCCTAAAGTTACGGACCCGGTCCGTGTAATTGCTACCATCATCTTTCAACTTAGCTTTCTCTAGGAATGCATTAAAATTCAAGGGAACAGTAGCACGGGCCATTGATCTACAACAACATAGATATGCAAAAAAACTATCAGGACTAAGTTCATGATAAATTAAAGTTCAATTGATCATATTACTAAAGAACTCCCACTTAGATAGACATCCCTCTAGTCATCTAAATGATCACGTGATCCAAATTAACTAAAACATGTCCGATCATCACGTGAGATGGAGTAGTTTTCAATGGTGAAAATCTTATGTTGATCATATCTACTATAGGATTCACCCTTGACCTTTTGGTCTCCAGTGTTCCGAGGCCATGTCTGTACATGCTAGGCTCGTCAAGTTTAACCCGAGTATTTTGCGTGTGCAAAACTGGCTTGCACCCGTTGTATGTGAACGTAGAGCTTATCAGACCCGATCATCACATGGTGTCTTGGCACGACGAACTTTCACAACGGTGCATACTCAGGGAGAACACTTGTACCTTAAAATTTTGTAAGTGATCATCTTATAATGCTACCGCCGTACTAAGAAAAATAAGAAGCATAATAAGATAAACATCACATGCAATCAAAATATGTGACATGATATGGCCATCTTCATCTTGTGCTTTTGATCTCCATCTCCAAGGCACCGTCATGATCACCATCGTCACCGGCGCGACACCTTGATCTCCATCGTAGCACCGTTGTCGTCTTGCCAACTATTGCTTCCACGACTATCGCTACCACTCAACGAAAAAGTAAAGCAATTACATGGCGACTGTATTTCATACAATAAAGCGACAACCATATGGCTCCTGCCAGTTGCCGATAACTTTACAAAACATGATCATCTCATACAATAACGTATAACTCATCATGTCTTCACCATATCACATCATAGCATGCCCTGCAAAAACAAGTTAGACGTCCTCTACTTTGTTGTTGCAAGTTTTACATGGCTGCTACGGGCTTAGCAAGAACCTTCTTACCTACGCATACAAAAACCACAACGGTTTTTCGTCAAGTATGTGTTGTTTTAACCTTCACAAGGACCAGGTGTAGCCACACTCGATTCAACTAAAGTTGGAGAAACTGACACCCGCCAGCCACCTGTGTGCGAAGCACGTCGGTAGAACCAGTCTCGCGTAACCGTACGCGTAATGTCGATCCGGGACGCTTCATCCAACAATACCGTCAAATCAAAGTATGACATGATGGTAAACAGTATGACTAGTATCGTCCACAACTCACTTGTGTTCTACTCGTGCATATCATCTACGCATAGACCTGGCTCATGATGCCACTGTTGGGAACGTAGTATTTTAAAAAAATCCTACGAGCACGCAAGATCTATCTACAAGATGCATAGCAACGAGAGGGGAGAGTGTGTCTACTTACCCTTGTAGACCGAAAGCGGAAGCGTCTAGTGACGCGGTTGATGTAGTCAAACTTCTTCGTGATCCAACCGATCAAGCACCGAACGTACGGCACCTCCGCATTCAGCACACGTTCAGCTTAATGACGTCCCATGAGCTCTTGATCCAGTAGACCTTCACGGGAGAGTTTTGTCAGCACGACGGCGTGGTGACAGAGATAGTGAAGCTACCGGCGCAGGGCTTCGCCTAAGCACTGCAATGGTATGACCGAGGTGTGTTTCTATGGAGGGGGGCACCGCACGCGGGTGGGAGAGATCAACTGATCAACTTGTGTGTCTAGAGGTGCCCCCCTGCCCCCGTATATAAAGGAGCTAGGGGGGAGGCGGCCGGCCAGGAGGAGGGCGCGCCAAGGGAGGAGTCCTACTCCCACCGGGAGTAGGACTGTAATGCCCAGGATGGGACTATACCTCCTACGTGTTGAGGCACGACTTAAAGGTATAAGCCCATTCTGGAATGATCTCAAGTTCGGTATCTTTGCACATCTCATGTAAAAATGGGGATGAAAAGGAAAAGAGATAGTTGGCTTACACTCGCCACGTCACACAATTCATTACATAGCCAAACATCATTCAAATAACATCACAACCCGTCTACGGGTGAAGATCCAAATGAAAGATACCAAACATACATAAAGCCACAGGTCTGAATCGCCCCTAGTAGAAACCACTACTGATCATCGGGGTAGTGCACATAATAACGGCTACGTTCCTCATCGTACTCCCAGTATAGCTCGGTGCCGTCACCTGAATAGATCACCTGAGTACCTGCATCTGGTGTGGTGTAGAATCTGTGAGCCACAGAGGACTCAGCAATCCCGTTCCCGGGTAACAGAACTATCTAAGCCTTGGGTGTGGAACAAGGCTGAAGAAAGAATAAGAGGCTGCAGCTGCACTAGAACTAGCTTACGTGAATAAGAGCGAGAAGAGAAGTGCCACGAGCGGATAAAGTGATCACGAAGTGATCCTAACTAAGCACGGCAATCATAACCCCACCGTGTTCACTTCCCGAACCCCTTTCAAAAAATGATCGTCATGGTACTCACGCTGGTAGTGTGCTCTGAACATGGTGTCAAGTTTTCTACAACCGGATATTAACAAATTCCCATCTGCCACATAACCGCGGGCACGGCTTTCGAAAGTTCAAAACCCTGCAGGGGTGTTCCAACTTGGCCCATGACAAGCCCACGATCCGCGGAGTCGCAACTCCAAGGTGGGAAGGCCCGAGTATCCTCGGAATCCCGTGCTCAAGATACTCCGACTAAGGTAAGACTAATCCAGCAAGACCTCCCGGTGTGCCGACACCCTGACAGTAGCCGCGCGTATCTAGTCTCAGGTCACGACCGGATGAGCACAGCGTACAGTGACCAAAACCCAAGTTGCCAAGGGGGGTACCACACACGACTCTAGTTTGGACCAACACTCAAATCGAGCACTGGCCCAGGGGGGTTGATTAATTAATCCTCGGGTTAATTACTCCCTCGGTAAGTTTTTAGTTGTTAGGCGAATGGAGTACCAATGTTGGGCCTCGCTGGAAAAGACTTAGCGCTAAGCGGTTTATCAAGGGGGTCACTGTCGGTGTACTAAGATAGGGGTACCTTAGTACCCCAACTTGTGCACGGGCAGTAGCAGCTTCCCGCGGCAGGGATCACCATGTGCTCGCCGGAGACCTTTCTGATCCATATAAAACCATTCAAAAACAAAGTATACAAGACAGAAGATCAAGGCCCCGGCAAGTGGAGCTTGCCGGGAAGGCCGTCCCAGGCTCAAGACTATCACATTTAGCACAAGACCCTGGCAAGAGGAGCTTGCCAGGAAAACCAGAAGACTGCATCCCAGAAGACATGCCTTGGCGCAGCATGCGCCCCGGCAGGGGCCCGGGGAGCGACAAGCTTCAGGGCCCGGCAAGATCAAGACCCCGGCAAGGTGCTTGCCGGGGGAAGCCTGCACTGTGTGCCCACGCTCCAGCTCATCTGCCCACGCGTCGCCCTGGGGCCCTTCCAGGGACGCGTGGCGGATGGCTGTGCAGCCTGGGGGGCACGGTGGCGAGCCACGGTGACGAGGCTACCGCCGTGGCGAACGGAGACGCATGGACGGGTTCTTTTGGGGTCGACGGTGATGGGCATTTAATGCCCTTGTCCCCCACTGTCAAGTTAGGTGAAGACCACTGTTCATCCACTGTTCATGCACTATTCCCGTACTGTTACAACTACCACCAAAGTTACGTTTTTGCCCTTCTTCTACGTTGACACCTGTCGGTGACCCCTTGAGCTATAAAAGGAGGCCCGTGCACAACGTGGAAAGGGTTCGGAACCTAGATAGCTTTCTTGCTCGGTGTAGCTAGTTCTTCAAGCTCCCGAGCTCACAAACTCAATACAAACCAAGCAGGAGTAGGGTTTTACGCGTCCGCGCGGCCCGAACCTGGGTAAACTGCCCGCGTGTGCTCTTCGATCCGCTCTTCGTGCTCCCTCCGCTCCCTTACCGCAACGTACAAGGGGCTCCGGTCCCATAGGTGCTCGTGGTGGACAGTTTCCCCCGACATCTTTGGCGCGCCAGGTAGGGGGCGTCGAGGTTGTGCGAACCTGATCCGGCGCTCACGCGGGCGCATTCTTCATCAACCTCTCCAACTTCATCAACTTCATCAGCAACGGCAACATGGCCCCGAAGAAGAAGGCTTCGGAGGTCGCAAGCCCGTCTGCGTCGATTCCCCCGCCACCTGAACCAACGGTGGGTGGAGGAGACGCCGGCGGAAGGGTGGTCGCCGGCGAGGAAACTCACGGCACCGCCAAATCCAAGGACAAGGCGGACGACCGGACCAACTCCAAGGCTTCGGTGTCCGTAGACGCGCCACGTCCATCTCAACAGACGACAGGCCAGCAGCGCCGTGGTACAGGAGGTACCATCCGCTTGCTGGGCCAAGGACAAACCGGAGGCTCGCGGGATGCTCTAGGCCATCGTCCTGGCACGAGCAAAGCGCGGTCGCCGGGGCGAGAGACTGCTCCTTCTAACCCTGTTAGAAGTCCGAGCATATCTCGCTCCTCGCACAGCTCGCCACCGCTCCCCTCCTCTCCAGCAGAAGCTCTCGCAAGAGCGCAACTGCTCCTCGATTTCCCTCCAGCGGCGGACAAGGCCGAAGACTGGAGGGCAACAATCCAAAGCCTCATCGCCTTCGCCAACAACGACACGCCGCAGCAGCCGGTGACCTCGCGGCCACGGCAAGTCGACCAGGCGAAGGCCGACGGCAACAAGACCGCCGGGGGTGCAACCACCGTGCACTCCCCGCCGCGGAAGCAGAAGACGCCTCCCCGCCGGATTAACGTCGACGACGACTCCACGGCGTCGTCGGATCCGTGGGCTCGTCGGGACCAGCGCCAAGTCCTTGACGATCGGCGGCAAGAAGATGCTCGAACGACGATCGAGCGCCGGCGAGAAGCCCGGCGACAATCGGACCAACGTGCTGGGACCGCTATCGACACGCACGCGCCCGGTGAACCAGGCGACCTGCCGTACGCGGCAGGTTGCCCTGCGTTTACCCGTGAGCTGCGGCGCGTCCAGTGGCCCAGCATGAAAAACTTCAAGCCCGACATACCCGAGAAGTACGACGGCAAGACGCACCCCTCGGAGTTCCTCAGCATCTACACCATCGCGGTGCAAGCTGCCGGGGGACGCGACGAGAAGATATTGGCCAACTACTTCCCGCTGGTGCTTAAGCCGAACGTCCGTTCTTGGCTTATGCACTTGCCGGAAGGCTCCGTTTCTTCGTGGGCAGATCTGTGCCACCAATTTGTTGGCGCCTTCACGGGCGGCCACAAACCCCACGGCCAGGAGAGTGATCTCCACATCTTGGCTCAGAAGGAAGGAGAATCCCTGCGCAAGTACATTCAACGGTTCAGCCGCGTGCAGCACAACATTCCCGACGTCCACCCCACCGCGGTTATCAGCGCATTCCACCAGAACGTGCGTAACCGTCGCATGCGGGAAGAGATGGCCATGACCAAGATACGGGATGTCAGCGAGCTCTACGCTCTGGCCGGCAAGTGCGCGCGCGCCGAAGAGGGGAGGAGACTCCCCGGGGAGGATGCTGGCGCAGGGGGAAGCGACAGCGAGGATGCCGCCCCGGCAAAGAAGAGCCGGCGGCGGAACAACAGAAAGAAGAAGAGCAAGGAGGTGCTAGTCGTCGAGAAGTCCGGCAAGGAGGCTCCCGCCAAGACAGCACAGGTTGGCGGCTCCGGCAAGGAGCCTGCCCCTGTAGCGGCAGCCGACAAGCCGGACGGCTCCGACAAGCAATATTGCAAGATCCACCGCACCAAGGGCCACGACCTTTCCAACTGCAAGCGAGTCGAGTACCTCGTAGAGCAGCAGAAAGCTGAATACGAGCGTCGCGACAAAGAGAAGGCTCAAGGTGGCGGGGGAGAGCCAAGCAAGAAGCGGCCATTCAATGGCCGGGGAGGACGCCGCGGCAAGGCCAAGCAGCGGCAAGGTGATCGACCTCCCCGGGGCCGCGACAAGGATGAGGAAGAAGACGACGACGACGACATGGATGAAGGTGATAACAGCGAGCAGGAGTTCCAGAAGGCCACAGAAGTGCTGTGTGTCGACGGGGGCGCCTCTCTGCACACTTCCCACCGCCAACTCAAGCAGTGGGTGCGGGAAGTAAACGCAGCAGAGCCACCCGTCGAGTCGCGCAGGCTGCTGAAGTGGTCCAGCACGCCCATCATTTTTGATCTTGAGGATCACCCTGACCGCACCACGGCGGTCGGGTGCTTGCCGATGTTGGTTTCACCAACCATCCGCAACCTCAAGGTCACCAAAATGTTGGTTGACGGCGGGGCCGGCCTGAACTTGATCTCCTCGGCTGTGATCAAGAAACTCCAGATCCCAGACGGCGAGCTCGAAGAAACCGGTTCGTTCCAAGGAATAAACCCGGGAAGGAGCAAGCCGAAGGGGAAGATCACTCTGCCAGTGACCTTTGGCGGGGAACTCAACTTCAGGACGGAGAGGATAACCTTTGACATGGCCGATATCCCATTGCCATACAATGGGATACTTGGACGTCCTGCCCTCGCCAAGTTCATGGCAGCTTCCCACTACGCCTACAACGTACTCAAGATGCCGGGGCCGATAAGCGTCATCTCTGTCCCTGGCGACAAGAAGGATGCGCTTATCTGCGCCGACAAGATATACCGGGATGCAGCAGCCGCGGTGGAGAGCAACACACTTGCCGCTGAAGCTCCCGGGGGGAAGAAGACCAAGACCAAGTCCGGCAAGTGCTCTGGGGCCGACTCCGGCAAACGCACCTCTTCGGAGTGCTGCGCTGCCGTCGAGGACGTTCCATCGAGCTCCACCGGCAAGTACAAGAAAGGGATGGCCGCTCCACCGGCAACCAAGAAGGTATCCGCCAAGGAGGACGGCACTGGTGGTACCTTCACCATCAGTGCTACACTTGATAACAAATAGGAAAGCGCGCTCGTTGCCTTCCTGCGGGCGAATGTCGATGTGTTTGCGTGGCAACCATCTGACATCCCCGGCGTTCCCAGGAAGGTAATTGAGCACAAGCTTGCTGTTTGTCCTCATGCGCGGCCCGTCAAGCAGAAGGTCAGGAAGCAAGCCGTGGAGCGCCAAGAATTCATTGCCGAAGAAATTAAGAAGCTAGAAGCAGCGGGCCTGGTTAGAGGCGTGATCCATCCGACGTGGTTAGCAAATCCAGTTGTCGTGCGTAAGGCTAATGGGAAGTGGAGGTTGTGTATAGACTTCACTGATGTGAATAAAGCATGTTCCAAGGATCCATTTCCCTTGCCGCGCATTGACCAGATTGTTGACTCCACTGCTAGATGTGAGCTGCTCTCCTTCCTTGATGCATACTCAGGCTACCACCAGATTTTTATGGCCAAGGAAGATGAAGAGAAGACTGCATTCATTACTCCATGTGGCACATATTGCTTCATTCGCATGCCTTTTGGATTGAAGAATGCAGGCTCAACATTTGCAAGGGTGGTGCACAATGCTTTTGAGCCACAAATCCACAGAAATATAGAAGCTTACATGTATGACATAGTGGTCAAGAGCAAGAGCAAAGATACCCTGATCCAAGACTTGGAGGAAACATTTGCAAATCTGCGCAAGATCCAGCTCAAGTTGAACCCCGAGAAGTGCGTCTTCGGAGTCCCCTCCGGCAAGCTTCTCGGGTTCTTTGTGTCCCAGAGGGGGATTGAAGCCAATCCCGACAAGATAAAAGCCATCGAGCAGATCGAAGCCCCGAAGCGTGTCAAGGACGTAAGGAGACTTGCTGGTTGTGTGGCTGCCCTCAGCAGGTTCATTTCAAAATCTGCAGAACGCGCCCTGCCTTTCTTCAAAATCTTGAAGAAGGCAGGTCCTATGAAATGGACTCCGGAAGCAGAGGCAGCGCTGCAGGATTTGAAAGGATACCTATCCTCCACTCCAATACTTGTCGCACCTAAACCACAAGAGAAGTTGCTGCTGTATTTAGCGGCAACCAATCAAGTGGTTAGTGCTGCGTTGGTAGCGGAAAGGGAGGCAGAGGACGAGCCCACACCTCCGGCGAGCGAATCCAGCGACAAGCAGGGGGCTCCACCGGCAAGCTCTGGCCCCGACAAGGACAACTCTGCGCAGGAGCAAGGAGAAGTGCGAAGGAAGATGGTGCAGCGCCCGGTGTATTTTGTGAGTTCCCTCTTGCAGGGGGCTAGATCAAGGTACTCCGGGGTGCAGAAGTTGCTTTTCGGTCTCCTCATGGCCTCGAGAAAGCTGCGCCATTACTTCCAAGCACATGAGATAACAGTGGTAACTCGCTTTCCGTTAAAGAGGATACTGCAAAATCCAGAAGCAACAGGCAGGATCGTCGAGTGGGCACTGGAACTGTCGAGCTTTGGCCTCAAGTTTGAAAGTACTTCAACCATACATAGCAGAGCTTTGGCAGAATTCATAGCTGAATGGACCCCAACGCCGGATGAAGAAGTTCCAGAGACAAGCGTACCCGTACAAGAAGCGACAAGCGAATGGATGATGTACTTTGATGGTGCTTTCTCGCTGCAAGGCGCCGGTGCCGGCGTGGTACTCATAGCGCCCACCGGAGAGCACCTCAAGTATGTTATCCAGATGCACTTTCCCAGAGAACAAGCGACAAACAATACTGCAGAGTATGAAGGTCTGCTTGCCGGCCTCAGGATTGCAGCTGAACTTGGGATCAAGAAACTGATTGTGCGGGGAGATTCTCAGTTGGTGGTCCGACAAGTAAACAAAAGTTATCAGAGCCCTTTGATGGAAGCTTATGTAGATGAAGTGAGAAAGCTTGAAGAGCACTTTGAAGGTCTGCAAATGGAGCACGTCCCGAGAGCTCAGAATGATATAGCAGATGGCCTTTCAAAGTGTGCTGCAATGAAGTTACCTGTGGAACCAGGGACCTTCCTGCTCAAGCTGACTCAGCCATCCGTTACACCATCAATTGGGCAGACCAAGAAGAGAAAGTTGGTCTCCGGCGACTACTTGCCGGCGGATCTCCCCGAGGCCGCCGCCAAGGTCCCCAAGATCAACAACCAGAACGCTGAGGAACAGTTTGCTCCTGCAGATCTAACGGTCTGTACAGTTGAAGCAAACGTTCCCGACAAGCCTCGCCCCGGCAGGCTTGCCGGGGGACCTTCAGCTCCGGCAGAACCAGAGGTTCTTGCCGTAGAAGCTGAGGTCCCCGCAGCGGCCCTCATGCCTTTAGTCCTTGCCGTTGAGCCTCAGGCTCCGGCATGGGCGCAGCAGATCGTCCGTTTTCTGCAAACTGGAGAACTTCCCGACGACCCAGCAGAGATAGAGAAGATAACCAGGCAGTCAAGTATGTACCAGTTCGTGGACAATGAACTGTACAGAAGAAGGCTCAATGGTGTCAGGTTGAAGTGCATTTCCAGAGAAGATGGACAGAAGTTGTTGGCAGAAATACATGGAGGCATATGTGGCCACCACATTGGCGCAAGGGCACTTGCCGGGAAGGCATTCCGGCAAGGGTTCTTTTGGCAAGAAGCCCTCCAAGATGCAACTGCACAAGTAACCAAGTGTGAAGCGTGCCAGTTCCATGCCAAGCAAATTCACCAGCCAGCTCAAGCTCTCCAGACGATCCCTTTGTCCTGGCCCTTCTCGGTCTGGGGGCTCGATATCCTCGGCCCCTTCCCCCGAGCTGTCGGGGGCTTTGAGTACTTGTACGTAGCAATCGACAAGTTCACAAAGTGGCCAGAAGTGGAACCAGTGAGAAAGGTGACAGCACTGTCAGCGGTCAGGTTCTTCAGGTTAATTGTTTGCCGTTTCGGAATCCCTAACAGGATCATCACCGACAACGGTACACAATTCACTAGTCGCACCTTCATGCAGTACGTCCAAGACCTTGGCGCCAAGGTCTGCTTCGCTTCTGTTGCTCACCCGAGGAGCAACGCTCAAGCGGAGAGGGCCAATGCTGAAGTGCTGCGCGGGCTCAAGACAAGAACCTTCGACAGGCTGCGCAAGTGCGGAAGAAACTGGATAGAGGAGTTGTCGGCGGCTCTTTGGTCAATCAGAACGACACCAAGTCGAGCCACCGGACAGACACCCTTTGCCCTTGTCTATGGGGCAGAGGCAGTTCTCCCCACGGAACTCGTATACGGATCTCCTCGAGTGCTCGCTTATGATGAGCTCGAGCAAGAGCAACTGCGACAAGATGATGCATTGCTCCTTGAGGAGGAACGTCTCCAGGCTGCTGTACGAGCTGATCGATACCAGCAAGCCTTGCGTCGCTACCATAGCCGCAAGGTCAAGGCCAGGAGTCTCGAGGAAGGCGACCTTGTTCTTCGGCGTGTTCAGTCCGCCAAGAATTCCAACAAGTTGACGCCGAAGTGGGAAGGCCCTTATCGGGTGAGACAAGTCACAAGGCCCGGCGATGTCCGCCTTGAGACCGAAGAAGGCTTACCGGTGAGCAATTCCTAGAACATAGAGCATCTTCGCAAGTTTCACCCATAAGGCGCGGTTGCCGTGATCCGCTCCGGCAACCACCTTTTGTACGAGTCTTGCCGCTGTCGCATGTAAACCTTTGTACAAAGCCGGGCGCCGATCCCGTGCATCAGTAAAGCTTTTGTGTTTTCGCACTATTTGCCATTTTCATGCTTTTCTTTGTTATTTGCATGCATTGTTTGGCATCTTGTGCAACACACATATCCGGTAAGCATTACCATGCCGAGAAACCCTATACTTGTTTTCCTCTTCTCCTTTTCTCTCCCTCTTGAGCAGAAGAAACATTCCTCGCGCACAAGTTTGCCGGGGGGGGGAAGGAGGTGGAGGACAAACCAAGTGTTGTTCAAGAAAGAGAAGCTTACCGGAGAACGAACGGATTATGAAAGCTAAGTTACCAGAATTTGAGCAGTTCAAAAATTTTAAAATTTTAGTTATCTTCCTTGAACAACCACACTTTGTATGGAAAACCTGTGCGCGGAGGAACCTACCCAAGGCTAGCCGCACCCTTATCTTGTTTTCGAGTACGCTCAACGGCTTAAGTGAGCTGCGACAAGTGTCGCGCCCTTACTTTGTTTTCGAGTTCGCTCAGCAAGCTAAGTGCGTTGCGACTAGCTGCGGCAAGGTTGCTTGCCGGTAAGGCCTTTGCCAGCAGGCTGCTTAGAGTCCAGCACTCAGCGCTCGTGGCAAGGGTCCCTTGTCGACAAGTTCCCTAAAAGCGTAGGGTAAAAAGCATACAAAGTAAAGGACCAAAAACAAGGGAGATAACACTGCATCAATTGCTCGGAAATAAGATAATATATTACAGAGATAACTTGTCGCAATGACTAATAGATTCATGTTCATGGCACACTTTGCAGCAGCAAAGGAAATAAGAAGAAAGAGGCCTAATCTACGCGATCGCCTTCACGCCTGGAAATCTTGTTCACCTTGGCGATGATGTGGGCGACCTGCGCCTTCAGCGCCTCCTGATCTGCGTCGGCCGGCAAGCTGCGGAGGACGTTGACAAGATTAATACCAGGATTGCGGTAGACGATCTTGGTCAAGACACGCTCCAAGGTACCCGCGCAGAGCTGGCGCGACTCCTCGGCCAGCTGCGCGGGGAGCTTCTCCTGCAGCCGTGCAAGCGCCGGCGCGATTCCCCTGAAGAAAAGACTGAGCTTGGCGCTGTGGGGGAGGTTCGGGTCCGGAGAGTACACAAGGTGCTCCACCCTCAGCGCCATCAGCTCCTTGTCGATATTGGCGGCGGAAGTGACCAGGTCCTCCGTCCATTGCTCCACCGCCCGGTTGAAGTTGTTCGCGGAAGTGGCAGCGCTCTCCGCCAGCTCCCGCTCCTTGCGGAGCTCCTCCTTCAGCTTGGTCTCGCGGTCCCGGGCGGCGTCCAGTGAATCTCTCAGCGTGGAGACCTTCAACTCCAGATCAGCAATTGAGTCCTTGGCGGCTTTGAGCTCGTCGCCCTGCTTGGAGAGGCGTACCTGAAGATCAGAGTTGGTGTGGGCGTCTTTCTCGCGCTCTATGTTGAGAGCGGTGACCCTTTTCGTGCTCGCCTTCAGGTACTCCTCCAGCTGCGCCACCTTGGCTTCAAGGTCCTTCTTGGCGGTCTCCGCGGTGGCTGCGGCGGCTTTCGCTTCCTTCAACTCTCCGCCAAGGGCCTGCTCCCGGGCGGTAAGGTCGTCCTCGTGAGCGTCGAGGTCGACCTTCCGCTGGTTGAGCGCGCCTTCTCGCTGGGACAGCGCTTCACCGACCAGTCGCTGCTGCTCCTCGGCCTCTGCCTTCTCCAGGAGGAACTCTTGCTGCTCTCCGGCAAGCCTCTCGCGCTCCTCCGCCAAGTCGCGGAGAGCTGCCTGGTTGGCGGCGCGGAGCTCTGCGGCGCGTTTCTCCAAGTCTGCTCCGGCCTTGGCGGTGAGGGCTTCTCGCGACTCCAGTTTCGCCTGCCTGGCCCGGTAAAGGGCCAGGAGCTGGCGGAGAAGTTTCTCCTCTTCGGGCTCATCGCTCCCGCCAGGCGCCTCAACGATCTTCAACCCCGCGGAGGCGAGGACCTCTCCATCAAAGGTCTCTCCCTCCACGGGGGCTCGCGACTAGGACCCCCACGGCACTTGTATGAAGACGCCATTGGGGGCCTCAAGGTAGATGCCCGACTGCTCCTTGCCGGCGGAGGGGTCGGCGGCCGGTGCAGCGCTTGACGCTCCTGCCGCCTCCGGGCCGGCAGTGTGGTCGCCGTCCCCCTCCCCGGCCGCGGCGTCTGCGGTCGGCGCGGTCTCCTCAGCGGCAGGCTCGTCGGCTCCGGCCATGCCCTCAGTGGCTGTGGCGTTGCCGCCGTCGCCTTGCGCGCCCTCCTCCTCGACGGTGACCTCCGTCTCCATCCGCTCCGGGGGAGGAAGATCTAGCAGAAGAAAAAGAAAAGAAGAAGTTTAAGCAAATATCCAAAAAGAACAAGTCCAAGAAGACGAAGTTACAAGACTCACCTTCGCGGACTTCCTCGACGACAGGCTCCCTCGTCGGGGAGTCCTCCCTTGGCGGGGTAGCCACCCTCGCCGGGCTGCTCGCCCTTGGCGGGGTACTCGCCCTTGGCGGAGTACCCGTCCTTGGCGGAGAGCTCTCCCTCGCCGGGGAGTTCGCCCTTGGCGGGGATGGCGGGACCTACGGCTCCTCGGGGGTGACCTCCGGTCGCTCCTGCAGCTGCGGCTCCACTTCTGCACAAGACAAATGAAGCAGCAAGATGTCAGTACAAGTTAAAACCTCAAGCGCGCCCGATGAACAAAAAAAAATCTAAAACCCAGACTTACGCTGGGGGCTGCGCTGGGGGCTGCTCCTCGGAGCAGCAGATTGGTCCGACGAGCCTGTCGCTGGCACGTCTCCGGTCGCCGCGGCGGGTGAGTCGTCCTCGACCTCAACCACAGGGATCTTGGCCCTTTTCGCCATCCGCTGGGTCAGGGTCCTGCAAGCAAAGCAAGAACAAGATAAGGATCATCAAGGAAAGAATCAAGACAGAATCAAAGAAGTTACAAAATACAAATACTTACTCCTCTTCCTCGTCGTCGTCGGAGCTGAGGGCGGAGAAGTCAAACTCCACCTGAGTTGCTCCCGCGCGAGGAGCAGGAGGAGAAGGCTCCCTCGGGCGCTTGGCGGTCTCCGGGGCTGGGGGCTGCGAAGACCCAGCCTCCGTTGGCGCCGGGGCCCGGGGAGCAGGCGGAGCGGCCGTTTCGCTCCGAGAAGATCCCCCTCCGCTTGGCGCTGGTGCGCGGGGCGCCTCCGTCGCAGCCCGGCGAGTAGGCTGTTGTCGGGGCGCCTGCGTCCTTGTCGCTGTAGCCGCCTTGCGGAGGCGCTTCAACGGTGTCCGCTTGGGACTTGCCCGAGGCGGGGAGTTCTCCGAGGACGATGAGGCGTCGTCGTCAAGCCCCAGAGACCCACCGGTGTCCTCATCGGCCTCGGTGTCCTCCTCCTCCTCCCCGGCGGGCTCGCTGGGTCCAGCATCTTGTCCTGCGGCCCCGCTCTCTCCGGTGGCTCCGCCCCCTCCGGTGGCTCCGCTCCCTCCAGCACCTCTGTTCCCTCCGGCAACCTCGCTTGCCGCGGCCTCGCTCACGACCCCGGGAATCCCGGCGTGCCTCAGGGAAGGAACCCCGGCAAGCTCGTCGGGCGGAAGCTTGAGCAGTCTGCGGATCTCAGCCTCCTCTGCTTGGCACACCTCGTCCGCGGCCTGCGCCTCGTCCATGGTGAATCCGAAGTCTCCTGCTGCTGCAGCTGCGGCGGCCTCTTCCATCCGGGAAGCTATATAGGCTATGTCCCGCTCTGTGGTGGCCCGAGTGAGACCCTTGTTCTCCTCGGTGTTCTTCGGCACCTCGACCAAGTTATCGAAGAAACTCAGAATTGCGTCCGGCGGAGGCTCTATCCAGGTGGGGTCGACGCCGTGAGAGTCACACGCGGGCATTATTGCGCGCAAGGAGTCCCGGGCGGTGCTGTTGCACAGCGGCACCACTCCCCGGGGAGATCTAAACAACTCCGGATGGGCCGGGTCGTGCTTAAAAAGCTCCCGGACCATCCCCTTCAGCTCCAAAGCCGTGAAGTTGAAGTTCAGTCCCGGGCGCAGCCTCATAATGTCCGTCGCGTTGCCAAATTCCCATGCTGGCCTTTTCCTCTCTTGTAAAGGGGCAATGCGGCGGCGGAGGAAGTCTGCCCCTACCTCTCCGATGGTCAGTTTAGCTACCCGGAGACGAAGTATCCTGATAAGGGCGATGTTGAGCTTGCCGTCCTCCGGGGCCAACTCGCTCCAGTCCCTGCCGCGCACTATGGCATTTGTGCGCGGCGCAGTAAAAGGCTCCGGCTGGTCCTCCACTATCCAACACCAATCTGCGCGCCACTCTTCCCACTTGCCGCGGAGCTCTCCTTTCAGATATGAGTCCTTCTTGTTCAAGCGGAAGATCCAAGAGATGCCTCCAAAGAGGGGAGCGCCGGCCTCTACTCTAGGCATAAAGAAATGGCGAAAGAGCGCTACATTGGGATAGATCCCTACATAGTTTTCGCACAGATGTGCGAAAACCGCCATCGTAAGGATGGCGTTGGGGGTGAAGTCTAAGAGATGGAGGCCGTATGTGTTCATGATGTCGCAGAAAAACTCCGAGAACGGAGGGCACAAGCCGCAATGAAAGAAGACAGCGAAGAAGAAATACCCGCCGGGAACTAGATCTTTGGCGACGGCGGGGTAGACTCTGGTCCGGGGATGAGCCTTGGTCTCCTTGGACCAGAAAAGGTAGAACTTGTTCCACAGCTCCCTCGCGCTGAGCCTCGGCGCGAACACCACATTCTTCTTCCGCAGGGCGGCAAGCTTCGCCGCCTGCTCGGATTTCTCCCTCTTGGCCTTGTCCGCTTTCGCCTTCTCGGTCTTCGGGGCCATGGCGGAGGCGGCGAGGGAAGGGGCGAGGAACTCGACGACGCCGCGGATGCGGAAGACGGCGGAGAAGAGGTGGAGACAGAGAGCAGCGGAGGCTTTCTGGAGGTTGAAGACGAAGTGAAGACGGAGAAAGGAAACTGCCCCTGTTCCCTCTGCTTTTAAGGGGGGAGTGGGGGACGTTTTGCATTTTCCATTAAAGAACGAGGCCACGATCTCTCCCACGACGCCGCAATCGACGCGTGCAGTTAGGGAGGGGCGCGGCGGATGCGGAAGGGGATTCGGCGTGCCGTGGGCCGCGTGTGTCCGTGCACTGTTTTGGGCCTGGCCCAACAGCGCTCGGCACCGTGTATGGCCCAGGCCCGGGGGCTCCTGTCGGTGTACTAAGATAGGGGTACCTTAGTACCCCAACTTGTGCACGGGCAGTAGCAGCTTCCCGCGGCAGGGCTCACCATGTGCTCGCCGGAGACCTTTCTGATCCATATAAAACCATTCAAAAACAAAGTATACAAGACAGAAGATCAAGGCCCCGGCAAGTGGAGCTTGCCGGGAAGGCCGTCCCAGGCTCAAGACTATCACATTTAGCACAAGACCCTGGCAAGAGGAGCTTGCCAGGAAAACCAGAAGACCGCATCCCAGAAGACATGCCTTGGCGCAGCATGCGCCCCGGCAGGGGCCCGGGGAGCGACAAGCTTCAGGGCCCGGCAAGATCAAGACCCCGGCAAGGTGCTTGCCGGGGGAAGCCTGCACTGTGTGCTCACGCTCCAGCTCATCTGCCCACGCGTCGCCCTGGGGCCCTTCCAGGGACGCGTGGCGGATGGCTGTGCAGCCTGGGGGGCACGGTGGCGAGCCACGGTGACGAGGCTACCGCCGTGGCGAACGGAGACGCATGGACGGGTGCTTTTGGGGTCGACGGTGACGGGCATTTAATGCCCTTGTCCCCCACTGTCAAGTTAGGTGAAGACCACTGTTCATCCACTGTTCATGCACTGTTCCCGTACTGTTACAACTACCACCAAAGTTACGTTTTTGCCCTTCTTCTACGTTGACACCTGTCGGTGACCCCTTGAGCTATAAAAGGAGGCCCGTGCACAACGTGGAAAGGGTTCGGAACCTAGATAGCTTTCTTGCTCGGTGTAGCTAGTTCTTCAAGCTCCCGAGCTCACAAACTCAATACAAACCAAGCAGGAGTAGGGTTTTACGCGTCCGCGCGGCCCGAACCTGGGTAAACTGCCCGCGTGTGCTCTTCGATCCGCTCTTCGTGCTCCCTCCGCTCCCTTACCGCAACATACAAGGGGCTCCGGTCCCATAGGTGCTCGTGGTGGACAGTTTCCCCCGACAGTCACATAACCCCAACCGTGTGAGGAACGCATAATCAAGGAACATAACACCGGTTTATACGGTTCCTAGGGCGGCATGAGTGGAACAAATCACCGAGCAAGAGGCTCAGCCTTCCACCCATTACTAATATATAGATGATTTCATTAAGGATTAATATAGTGTGATAACCCAACAAGCTTCAACATGAAGCAAGAATCTTCAAATCTTCTCCTGCAACTAGCAATGCTATAAGAGGGGCTGAGCGAAGCTTACTTAGCCATTCAAGGGTTTGCATAGGTTGGGTGGTTAAACAGATTCATGGTTACAATAAGAGGCTGACAACCAAAACATGGGCATCAAGGCAATAAGCTAAAGAGCCAGACTTCTAGCAATAGGCAAAGATAGTAATGATATCTGGGTCAGGTCATCTTGCCTGTCGAGTCATCGATGGGATCGTAAGAGGGCTCCTCGTTCTCAACCTCGGTAGTAACCTCGTTCTCGTACTCGGTCTCGGCTTCCGGCTCTACTCAACACAAAACACACGAGGCACGAAATCAAACAAGATGCAATGCGCAAACCACATGATGCATGACTGATGCACTAAGGAAGCACTGCAGATATACTTAGGATGCACAGCAAGACAACATAGGAAACACAGAGATACAGCACAAGGAACATGACAATATGCATCAAGCAAGATACTTCAAAACATGTTAACAAGATGATATTATGAATCTACAAGCAAAACCACACAAGTTTCATATAGGACTTGCTCAAAACGGAGCAACGGGCTAAAAGATACACCCGAAATAAGAAACAAGCAAAGCTGAAAATAACAGCCACATAGCAACTTCGGAGCAAGAAATATATATTGTACAGCACTCAAACATCATAACAAGAAGCATGGACATGAAGTAGACATATCCTACAACAAACAATTCCATTGGAGCATCTCCATAGGAGGCATGGATCAATAGCAACAAGCTACAACATTTTGAACATGACAACAAAAACCTGACAGCAGTATTTTATAGCAACTTGGGAGCAAGAGTTAAATATGCTACAGCCACCCAAATGAGCATGTGAGAACATGAATGGATAGACAACAACATATACAACAAGGAGTCATCAATAGGCACCCCAAAACTATCATGGATTTGCCTAGAACAACAAGCAAACATAGCATCCGGATATTACAGATTCCAGACTTAGTGAAATTTCACCAAGTGTTAAAATAGCAATATTATCATGGCATGTTTGTGAGAAAGTTTAAGTCACCTCAAAGCATAACATGGCAAGTGGTTTGCACCACAGCAAAGTACACATGATGGGGAATCCAAAACATATAAGCATGCAACATGGGGACAACCACATCCATAGCAACGAGCTCCTCAACTAGGCATCTCGTAACAAGTTTAAGAACCTAACAGCCACATGCACTTTTGCAAAGGAGATAAACATGGCAATATGAATTCTATCATGCATCCTATAACAGCCAACATGTAGAGCAACTCATGATGAACATGTGGACATATCATTTGCTTCATTTGGATAAACATGTACCAAGTTATCACATTTCAAACATGGCATGAAAACAACTAATAGCAGCAGTTTATAACAAGTAGCACTCTTCTCATGAAGATTAAGACATCTAGATGGGCTCAAACATGCATGACACAATGGAACAAAACATAGTACATGTCACCACGATCATTTTGACATATCATATGCACAAATCGGACAAGCACAGTAAAAGTTATCCTCATCACAAAAATGCATCAGACAAAGAAATCTAAAAGACTTAGTAGAAATAGCAGGGGTCAACCTCCGCGTGTCGGGTCTGGTCAACTGGTTCGGAGCGGGTCGCGGTGGAGCGGTCAAACGGGTCTCGGGGGTCCGCGGGTCGGGCGCCCGTTAGGGTTTCCCAGGCGGCCCGATCTGGCTGGATCAATCGATCGGGGCGGCGGCGCCTTCGAACGAAGCAACGAGGGCGGCGGCCGGCGGCTGTCCCGGGCGCCCGGCGGCGAGGGTCGCCAGAGGAGGTGGCCGGCAGGGCCCTGCGGCGAGCAGTCCGGCGGCGGCCTGGGTACTTGAGGGCGCGGCGGCGGGTGGAGCTACCGGCGCGGCGGCGCGAGCTTCCGGCGGCTGCGGCGGTGCAAGCTACAGGCGGCGGTGGCGCGGTGGGGCTCCGGCCGGCGGGGCTCGGCGGGGACGAAGGAGCGGGGGCGCGGGTTCTGGCCCAGATCGGCGGCGCTGCGGGCCCGTGCGGCGGCGGTGGAAGCACTGTGCGGTGGCGGTGGAAGCACTGTTCGGTGGCGGTGGAAGCACTGTGCGGCGGCGGTGGAAGCACTGTGCGGCGGCGGTGGAAGCACTAGGGTTTTGGACGCAAAATTGGAGGGGGTGGACGTTTATATAGGCACAAGGAGCTAGGAGAGTCCAAATGAGGAGCGGTTTTCGGCCACGCGATCACAATTGAACGGCCTAGATGATGGGAAGGGTTTGAGCTGGGTTGTTGGGCTGTTGGAGGGGGGTTCTGGGCCTCAAAGAGGAGGTACTTTTAGCCCACGAGGATACCCGTTGGAGTACCAAACGAACTCCAAACGCGACAAAACTTGACAGGCGGGTTACGCGTATCAAAACAACATCGCACGACAAGTCTCACGCCATTCCGGAAACGTTACACAGCCAAACACGAAAGAAGGACTCCGGGAAGTCACGGGCACGTGTGAGAACGTCGGAACTCGAAACGGACAACGGGAAGAGACTAGTGGGACCGGATGCAAACGACACACAAATGCAATGCAATGCACATGACAACATGACATGGATGAATGCACACACGCACATGACAAAACGACAAAAACCCGAAAAGACGAAGAACCCGGAATGGAACTGATGAAGCCAAAGTTTATATATATCCAAAAGGGGAAAGTGTTACATCCGGGGCATTACAAACTCTCCTCTACTACGAAAAGATCTCGTCCCGAGATCTAGGACTGGAAGATGGAAGGGTACTCGGAACGAAGGTGATCTTCCCGTTCCCACGTAGCTTCTCGGTCGGTATGGTGTGACCACTTGACTTTCAAGAACTTGATTGACTTGTAGCGGGTCTTCCGCTCGGTTTCTTCAAGAATAGCAACGAGATGCTCTCGGTAAGACAAGTCTTGTTGAAGATCAATCTCCTCGAACGGAACGGTGCGTTCAGGTGTCTTGAAACACTTGCGGAGTTGAGACACATGAAACACATCATGAACATTAGCGAAGTTGGAAGGGAGCTCAAGTTGATAGGCTAGATCGCCTCTTTTGCCAAGGATCTTGAAAGGACCCATGTATCTAGGAGCAAGCTTTCCTTTGATACCGAATCTTTGGGTGCCTTTCATAGGAGAAACACGGAGATAGACATGATCCCCAATGTTGAAGGCCAAATCACGATGCTTGCCGTCATAGTAGCTCTTCTGATGCGACTGAGCGGCCCTGAGATTCTCACGTATGACTTTGCACATTTCTTCGGCTTCTGAGATCAAGTCATTGCCAAGAAGTTGACGTTCACCAGTCTCGGACCAGTTGAGAGGGGTACGGCACTTTCTGCCACAGAGAATTTCAAACGGAGCTTTGCCGGCACTTGCTTGGAAACTGTTGTTGTAAGAGAACTCGGCAAACGGAAGGCAATCTTCCCACTTCATGCCAAAAGATATGACACAAGCCCTGAGCATGTCTTCTAGAATCTGGTTCACTCTCTCGACTTGACCACTAGTTTGAGGGTGAAATGCAGTGCTGAAACGGATCTTAGTGCCCATGGCAGACTGAAAGGAGTCCCAGAACTTGGATGTGAACAAACTTCCATGGTCTGAGGAGATAACTTGAGGAATGCCATGTAAGGACACAATTCTGGAAGTGTACAACTCTGCCAGTTGAGCTGCATTGATGGATTCTTTGACTGGAAGGAAGTGAGCTACTTTGGTAAGCTTGTCAATGACAACAAAGATAGAATCATTCCCTTTCTTGGACTTAGGAAAGCCAGTGACGAAATCCATTTCAATGTGGTCGAATTTCCACTCGGGAATAGGAAGAGGTTGGAGAAGACCGGCTGGACGTTGATGCGCTGCCTTCACTCTTCTGCAGACATCACATTCATTCACGAATTGGGCAATCTCCCTTTTCATGCGAGTCCACCAGTAAGATTGCTTGAGGTCTTGGTACATCTTGGAACTTCCAGGATGAATCGACAGGAGGGAGTCATGTGCTTCGTTCATTATGAGCTTCATGAGATCACCCTTGGGAACCACAAGTCTGTCCTCAAAGAACAAGGTATCTCTCTCATCAACGCGATAGCACTTGTATTTGGGAGTACCCTTTGCAATACCATGTTTCACTTTCTGCACCATAGCATCACTGAGTTGGGCCTCACGGATCTGATCTTCCAAGGTAGGAGCAACTTGAAGATTTGCAAGAAAGCCTTGCGGAACAACTTGGAGGTTGAGCTTCCTGAATGCTTCACAAAGCTCAGGCTGGAACGGCTTGATAAGCAGACTGTTGCAGTATGCCTTTCTGCTCAAAGCATCTGCAATGACATTTGCCTTGTCAGGTGTGTATTCGATGCTTGGATCATACTCTTGGATCACTTCAACCCAACGAGTCTGGCGAAGGTTCAGGTTCGGCTGTGTGAAGATGTACTTCAAGCTCTTGTGATCGGTGAAGATGTCGACTTTTCTGCCCAACAGAAGGTGTCTCCACGTGATCAAGGCGTGAACCACAGCTGCTAGCTCGAGATCATGTGTGGGGTAGTTCTTCTCACTTGGCTTCAGTTGACGAGAAGTGTATGCCACAATCTTCTTGTCCTGCATTAGCACACCACCATGTCCTTGAAGAGAAGCATCACAGAATACTTCGTAGGCCTTGGACTCATCTGGAGGAGTAAGAACTGGAGCAGAGATGAGCTTTTGTTTGAGAGTTTTGAATGCCACATCACAATCTGGAGACCAGTTGTACTTGACATTCTTCTGCAGCAAGTTGGAGAGAGGCTTGGCGATCTTGGAGAAGTTCTCAACGAACCTTCTGCAATAGCTAGCAAGACCAAGAAAGCTTCGGAGTGCTTGACGTTCTGAGGAGGTTCCCAGTTGACAATGGCTTCAACTTTCTCGGGGTTGACCGCAATACCGTCAGCGGAGATGATATGGCCCAGATATAAGACCTTATCGAGCCAGAATTCGCACTTGGAGAACTTGGCATAGAACTTATGTTCACGGAGTCTGTCGAGAACCAGACGGAGGTGCTTTTCATGATCCTCTTCATTCTTGGAGAATACCAAGATGTCATCCAGATACACAAGCACAAACTCGTTGGTGTAGGGGTTGAAAATGTAGTGCATCATTCTCGAGAAGGTAGGTGGAGCATTAGCGAGGCCAAAGGACATGACTGTATATTCATAGGAGCCGTAGCTCGTTCTGAAGGCAGTCTTGTGGATATCTTCTTCACGAATGCGAATTTGGTGATAACCCATTCGGAGATCGAGCTTAGAGAACACTTTAGCTCCTTTGAGCTGCTCGAACAGTTCATTGATGTTGGGGAGCGGATACTTGTTCTTTATTGTCTTCTTGTTCAATGGCTGGTAATCAACGCAAAGGCGCTCCGTGCCATCCTTCTTCTTGACAAATAAGACACCACAGCCCCAAGGAGACGTGCTAGGCCTGATCAGACCCATACGCTCTTGTTCATCCAGCTGTTTCTTCAACTCCTTCAACTCTTCAGGGGAGAGCTTGTACGGACGCCGGCATGCTGGCTCAGTACCAGGCTCGATTTCAATGACGAATTCAACTTGACGATGCGGAGGCATGCCTGGAAGCTCTTCAGGAAAAACGTCTTCGTATTCGTTAACCACCGGAATTTGAGAGATGGCATTAATCTCGCCCTTGTCATTGAGAGAGAATAGCCTGATTGTGTTATCTCTAGAGGCGAAGATAATCACGTCTTTGTCGGAATGAGTAGTCTTGACTTCCTTATTTGCACAATCAATGTGAGCATCATGCTGAGAAAGCCAATCCATCCCGAGGATAAGATCAATGTCGGAATTTGTCGTGGAAATAACACGGCAGATGTCCGGTTTAACGGACTTGATGATGGAACCATCGCACGGGTTAGCTTGAAGGGGTTCATAGCACACAAAGGACACAGAGGGTTTATACTAGTTCGGCCCCTTCGCTGAAGGTAAAAGCCTACGTCTAGTTGGTTTGGTATTGCTTGGGCGTCGGATTACAGGGAGCGGATCGCTTGCCTGTAGCCTCGATGGGTTGATTCTTGCTTGTCCCTGAACCGTCGCCGGGTTGTCCCTTTACATAGAGGTGACGCCTGGTCCGGTTTACAGAGTCCCGAGGCCGGCTCATACTTGTGTCCGCCTCGGTCTCTGTTCTTTCTTCCTTATCTCTCAAGTTACATCATCGGGCGGTTTACAAACCATAATTCTATACATGGGCTCTAAGATCTTATGGGCCGTAGCCTTTACTAAATATTACAACCATACAAACATATTATAATGAGCCGGTTTATACTAGCCGGTTCATACCTGCTAGTAATATCCCTGACATTAGGCCCCAGAATGATTTGAACTTTGTTCACATCAATCTCCCTTGTCTTGTATAATTTTCTTCTGTGTCTTTTCATTTTTTGTAAACCGGCCCTGACGTCATCCTCGAGAATCATTGAATCTGACTGTGACATCACTTCCGCATTTAACGCCGTGAGCTGTACTGTAGCTTTTGTTTAAGGGTTATCCCGAAAATCGAGGTGTCAAGGGATCTTTATCCGATCTTTTGCCTCCTCGAATCCCGCACCTGTCAATTCGGATCTGACTTTCTTCTTATAAATACCGCTGTCTCCATCTGTTATTCTCTTCCTCTCTCTTCTTCCTCCGTCGCTCGAGCTCAAGACGCCATTGACGCCTGAGCTCGAACCGCCGCCGTCGATCGCCGAATCCGAGACCTCATTGGCCGCTGCATCGACCTGAGTTTTGACCAGAGAACCTCCGCCGCTGATCCCTGCTGTTCCAGGTACGTCTTTCTTCTTCATTGTAGATTCGTACTTTCTAGGGTTCGTACCTCCGCCATTAGAACCTCAGTAAAAGCTTCATCTTCGTTCGACCTAAACAAATAGTTCTCAGCAACTTTCACTTTTAGATCTTGCCCTTTAAACTTTTGCCTTTACTCCGTTGCTTCCATGCTTTAGATCTCGACATTTACACAACCTGTAGATTCATCCACTCCGTATATCACCCTTGTAGTTCTTCCCGTATATCCTTGTGTTTATTTTTCTTTTTCTTGCATGCTCAGATCTGTTCTGCCTTAGTTGTCTGTAAAAACTTGTTTCTTTCCCTTTGTAGATCTGCTAAGTATACTCCGGTTTAACCTGTCATGCACGAGCTCTGTAAAAATTTTAAAGACAAACGCGACGGTTTAGCTCTTTCCGTATTACTGTCATAAACCGGTAATAACATAGCTCCCTGTTATTGCCGGGTTATCCATATCATTAGTCCCTTGCTGAAACCGTTGCGTAATCCTTGTATATATCTTCCGATTTATACTGATGTACCCGCATAATCCGGTCTTGCACTTTATCATTTCAGCATTTGCTCTTCTGCTGTCATGGCCAAACAATTTGTGTCTTGCGATTGGGTTCCTTCCGTTATTACGGAAGATGATTTAGTCAAAGTTGTGTCAATTGGCACTTTAGGCCCTCGATCCGTTTTGAAGTGGCGAGCTCCAGGAGGCGAGTGTCCTCCCACTCCCAAAGAAGGGGAGGTCATTGTTTTCTTTGATCATATTGCTCGTGGTTTTACTCCTCCCGGTTCGAAGTTTTTCCGGGATGTACTTGCTGCCTTCCAACTCCATACTCAGGACATCGGTCCTAACTCTATTTCCAACATCTGTGATTTCCAAGTGTTCTTTGAAGTGTATTTGCAAGAAGAGCCGTCAGTTGACTTGTTCCGAGATTTCTTCCATCTAAACCGGCGGACTGAATTTACTAGTGGACCGCATCAAGAACTGGGCGGGGTCAGTATTCAGAAAAGGAAAGATGCAGTCTTTCCTCATGCCGCTCTACACACACATCCCAAGGACTGGAATAAATCTTGGTTTTACTGTGTTGACACTTCACCTGCGGGGGAAAACCCCTTGCCGGGTTATCGCGAGCACCGTCTTCCGGAGGACCACCCCTTGCCACAGCGCCTCAGCTCTGCAGAGCGGCCCCGGTTTGCCTCCCAACTTTCCAAGTTAAAAGCTTTTATGGCAAATGGCTTAACCGGCGTGGATTTCATGTGCTGCTGGCTCTCTTGGAGTATCCTTCCTCTGAGTCGGCGTTCAAGCTTGATGTACGAATACTCTGGTAAACCGGATGATCCTCAGCGTTTTACTAAGGACAAACTTTCTAAGTCAGAAGTCATCGAGTCTGCCAAGAGAAAGCTTAATCTCACTTTAGAAGAATGCAGCAAAACCGGGTTGGCTCCATACTACAAGAAAAATAAGCTGCCTGCGGTATGTCTTACTTTCTTTCATATATCTATAATCCGTTCCCTTAAACCGTTCTTCGAATTTATCTTTTATCTTTTGAACAGGCTAATGACCCTTTCTGGAAAAGGAAGCCTTAGGAAAAAACTGGAAAACTGCCATGCCGGAAAACCTTTGCTTCCAAGAAGAGAAAAGCAGCTGGTGGCTCTGGTTCTCACGCTGAGGACGACGATCCGGACTCTGAGGTATGAATTAATCCGGTTCTTAACTTGCTCGCTTTTACCCATATTTGTATATAATGATAACTTTCCACAGGAGTTGGCTGAAGGAGATAGACCGGCCGAAGTTGAGGTAACTATCCTTTCTTCCGATTCAGAACCACTTCCACAAAAAAGTCATCGGACAGTCCGGAAATACCAGTTTTCTCATCCTTATGCTCAATTGGATCCTAATTTTCTTTTGAAGAAACAACAACATGAAGCCCTTCGCCGGACCACTCGCCATAGCGGCCTGGCCGTGGAATCATCCGGAATCTCTCTCACTCCGGCTCGGAGGCGCCGTTCTGAGGTTATACTCTCTCCAACCCTCCTTCATCCCAAGGCCGGGCTTATCCGCAAACCTCTTAAACCGTCTGATCCTGATTATCAGGAGACTCCATTATCTTCCTCTGGTGAATCGACTGCCACGCAACTTCCCCCACTGAAAACTGTTCCAGGGTAAGTTTTTTTAACTTATCCGGTTTATGATTACCTTTTGCTTTATAATCTTAACTCATCTTTCGAATTTTCTTCCAGCAAGCCAAAGCCTAGCAAAAAACCAAAGGCCAACAAACCCACTGCTGAGACTAATATTGATGATCTGGCGGTTGATCCGGCAACAAACGTCCCCCCAGAAGGCGAGCCCACTATTCCTCTTGAGAATCCTGCGCCTACGGATCATATTTCAATGCCCGATAACCCTACTACTGATGATGTTCATGATCCGCCAAGTCCTGCCCAGGCCAATTCTCCTCAGACCAATCTGGCATCTCCCAGTCCGGTTCATACTGCAGCTCCACCAACAGCACCTGCTTCTCCAGAAGTTGAAGTGACTGCCACTGCTTTTACTGCTCCGGCTGAGCCCACTGTTTTAGCAAAACATACAGCTAAAGCGGAGAAACTGCATAAAGATAAGGGAAAATGGAGTACCGAGCTATCCAGCCTAGCTGACATGAGTGCCCAGGAGCTCTATTCCGGCTACTTGAACCGGCTCCACACCAGCCGAGATTATGAAGCGGGCTTGGTTAACATGATGAAAGAAAAATATGAGGTAATCCTTTCCTTCTAACTTTGTGCTTTTGATATGCTTCTAACTATCTCATAGTAGCCCCCAAGTTCCGGTTTAGCTGCGCGTTGAAGGTGAACTGGAACTTATAACTTGAACAACTGATCTTACATTAACCCCTAAGTATCAAGTAGATAACTTGGTTATGTATTTGATACTTGTAAGAGTTTCTTCTGGTACTTCAATTATCCATTAGCCCCCAAGTGTCAAGTAGACAACTTGCTTATGTGCTTGAGACTTTTGTCTTTGAATTGCTGCTATTTACTGTTTGAGCATCCTTGTAGGCTGATTTAAACAGGAATGCTGATGAAATCAATGAACTCTGGAGTCGTCTTGCTGAAACGGAGGCTGCTGCTTCTAAAGCCAAGAAAGATCTGAAGCTGAGTTTGAAGACTGCTGAACAGCTGAAGAAATTCTTTGAAGAAGAGCGGGCTGCCTTTGAGGTTCAGAAGAAAGAGCTGGAGAAAAGGGCTAAAGATACTGAAGAAGCGCTTAATCCGGTTACTGAAGAATTAACCGGTTTAAAGCGGCAAATAGAGTTGATGACCTCTGCAATCTTTGGTAAGTATCTAATCTCCATTCCTGCTTTCATCTTTGTAATCTTCCATCTGTGCCGGTTTAACTGTGATAATCATCTGCAGGGCGCCGTGTCACCCGCCTTGGGGATGACTTACGGAAAAAACTTAAGGCCTGTTACTCTTTGGTCGAGCAGCTATATTCCGGCGCTCAAAGGATCATAAGTGCCACATCCTTCAGTAAACCGGCCCCCACGACCATCCAAGGTACATTACAAAAGTTGTCTGTTTTGCCAGTGCGTTTGGAGGAAGTCAAGAAATCTGCTGCTCGAGCCGGTGCCCTCATGGCGCTTACCAGAGCCAAGGCTTGGGTTCCGGACTTTGATCCGGAAGAAGTTTTAAATGGGTGTCCAAATACCAAGGAAGACGGATCATCGTTTACTGCAAAGGATCTCTATGCTTTGACAAAGGAGATGCGTCCTCTTGCCAGCAAACTTGCGGCCGAAGCAGATTTATCCAGGTATCATCCAGGGTATGACCTGCAAAACGAGCGGGTGGAGCGGACGGTTTATGAAACCGTCAATCTAATCCCACCAGTACGTCCTCATACATTCGCTCCAGATATCGAACCGTCGGAACTCATCAACGAAGAGATGTATTTTCGTACTTTAACGAAAATCGATTGGTACGCCCCGGATTTCCAACCGCTTCAAGAGGAAGAGGAGACTCCAGATCAAGTTGACGCCCAGCCGTCGCAGCAGGAGGGAGCATAGCTCTCTTTGTCTTTTAATAGCTACTATCATGCTCTGCTCTTAGTATTCATGCTTATCTTTTTAAAGAGCTTTTGTTTAGTTGGTTGCTTGAACTCTCTTTAATTATCATGCTTATCTAATTAAGAGAGTTTGCTTCCGTTGCATTGGTTAATGTGTCTATGATAAAGATGCTACGTGCATAATGGCGCTTAGTAGTTCAGGTTTTCTTATGGTTAGTCTCAAATAGCTGGGGATTCCCAATGTGTTATTGGAGTACCAACATGATTTGTTTGCCGATGATGTGGTATGGTTTAGTAATATCTTCCTTTGAGAATTTATTTTGATTGACTTGGCGTATGCTCACGCATATTTAAGACTGTAAAGAAAGTATGTCAAGCCTTGATGATCTTTTATTTCTGAGTAGCGATATAACTTCCATGCCTGATTCAATGTTGCTTTGTCGCTCCGCATGATTATGACCGTCATTGCTCTCTTAGTTGGTCGCTCCCAGTCTTTTGCTAACCTCCACCTGTACTAAGCATACTAACTTTGCAATACATAGCTCATGGGAAAGTAGCTTAAAACTATTGTGGTAAAGAATATGTTGCTTATGTATCTTATTTCTTATAAGTTGCTTGTTGAGCGGTAACCATGTTTCTGGGGACGCCATCAACCATCACACTTTTGTTGAATATCATTTGAGTTGCTATGCATGTTCGTCTTGTCTGAAGTAAGGGTGATTTGCCATGGGTTGAATGAGTATGCATATTGTTAGAGAAGAACATTGGGCCGCCAAGCAAAGCCATGTATCATGGTGGAAGTTTTAGCTTGGACATTAATCCTCAATCTCTTATGAGAACATGCTTATGCATTAAAGAGGAGTCCATCATCTATTTTCTATGTTGTCCCGGTATGGATGTCCTCAAGTTGAGATCTATCAAAAACGAGAAATCAAATGCGATTTATCTCCTTGGACCTTTGTACAGGTGGCATAGAGGTACCCATTTGTGACACTTGGTTGAAACATATGTAATGCAATGATAACCCATGGAAATCCGAGCTAATTAGGACAAGGTGCGAGCACTATTGGTATTCGATGCATGAGGCTTGCAACTTATAGGATGTCTTATGCATGACACATATGAAGTACTACTACCGTTGACAAAATTGCTTCTATGTTTTCAAAATAAAAAGCTCTAGCACATAACCATTCTTTTACTTTTATGTTGAGTGTCCACCTTCTTTTAAAAGCACCAACTACTGAGAGCATGATTGTCATTCTGAGTGTAATGTGCATTGTCCCAAAGTAGCATTGTCTTTTGGATGATTGTGATATCGTTTATTTTGAAATCATTGTATCTAGTCATCACTTAAACCTTGAAGGTGCCCCTGCATTTATGTTTTGCATCACTAAAGGGGGCAAGCTAGATATCACTTTATCATATTTGCACATCATGTTCATTGCAAATCTATTTGATGCTTCAATATCATGTTGTAAAACTTTCAGTCATTTGTGATTTTCTCATGAGTCAACTTAATTACTATAGAATCATTGTCTCAGTAAGCTTTTGTCATATGACTATGAAAAAGTCCTATATGGTTAATAGCATGTCACCACAGAAATTATTCTTGTTATCATTTACCTACTCGAGGACGAGCAGGAATTAAGCTTGGGGATGTTGATACGTCCAAAACGTATCTATAATTTCTGCTTGCTCCATGCCACTTTTGGGTGATATTGCTATGATATTCATACACTTCCATACACTTTTGATCATACTTGGACTAACCTACTAATCCAGTGCACCCCGGTGCCAGTTTCTGTTTTCGGCTGTTTTTGTATTTCAGGTTTTCACGTTACGAGAACTGCCAGGAAAAATCCAGAAAAAGTATATAAAAAATCAGCGTTCCAGAACCTACCTTGCGCCCGATGGACAGCCGGGGGGGGCACCAGGGCTTCAGGCGCCCTGGCGGTGCCCCCCCCTGGGCCGCGCCGGGGGGGGCGCCTGGGCCCCCCGAGCCCCGTCTGGTGCCCCCCTTCGGCATATATTTAGAGCGTCCTTCGAAACCCTCGGGACGGGAACTCTTTTTCGCGATCTCATCTCTGTTCCGCCGCCGCCGCCGCTTCCAAGATCGGGAGCACGAGGAGAACTCTTCCCGGCACCCTGCCAGAGGGGAGGATCACCATCGGGAGCTTCTCCACCACCATGGACGCCTCCCGGATGAGTAGTGAGTAGTCTCCCTTGGACCATGAGTCCATGACCAGTAGCTATGTGATGTTCTCCTATCGTTCTTGTGCTTCACTAATTAGTCCTCGTGAGCTGCCCTACATGATCGAGGCACATATGTAATCCTTATGCTGTTGCTATGATAAGTTTGCTGGGATCCGATGGATTATGAGATTATGTTCAGATTGTTCTTGAGTAATATATTTGATCTACCTCTTTTATATTTATGTTCATAAGTAATTCTTGCATGTTCTCCGTTGTTATTTATTGCTTTGGCCAAGTAATGGGTAGTGACTCCAAGAGGGAACGTTATGCTTGATTGTGGGTTCATGCCCCTCGATGACTAGCTTGAGTGATAGAAACATGATTCTGGGGGATGTGCTGTTGCCACAAGGGGGAAAACAACGGTGCTTGTGCCCGCGGGTGCAAGGATTGTTTACTTTACGCAAAGTTCTTTTAATGCAGTTGTCTGTTGCTTTGAGTTTACACTATGGGTGGGACTCGCAACTTAATACGAGAGAGATGTTCTGGATAGATATCTCAAGGTGGATGATTAGTAGTAGATATTGATGGATTTCGGTCTACTTAATTTGGCGTACCGCCCATGCTTTGAACCTCAACCTTACTTGCAATGTAGTCAGCATTGGTTTGCGTTCGTGGTCCTGTCAATTGCCCAGCTGTAATTCGTTCCTCACATAGCTGTTTTATCGTCTTTTGGGAGAGAGACATCACTAGTGAACATCATGAGACTCCGGTCCATATTACCATCATTGATCACATCCTCTATTTACTTTTCGCTATTATTTATTATTGCAAACATTATCTATCACTACTATCATTTGCGTTTAATCCTTTGTGAACTACAAGGCCGGAGGGATTGACAACCTCTCTGTACTCGTTGGGAGCAAAGTTATTTGTATCTGTGTGCAGGTCCACGTTGATTGCTAATCCGCGCCGTTAGCAGTTGACACCTACTTGTTGAACCTAGGAGTCTCTGGGGATTCGATCCTTGGCATCTTTGCTAAGGGAAAAACTTCCACAACACTGCATCTTACACCTTCCACTTGGGGTAACCAACGAGGGGTTAGAGGCCCATCACCAGGTTATTGGTATCATCCGGAGCTCCTGTGCCGGAACAAGAGCGCGTCGTGAAACCTTCTGACAAGCATCACACTTTCGGACTAAATCCGCCGCATCAGCATGCGCTGTTAACCAGTAGAATCCATGTCGGAAAGCTTTAGCCACCAATGATTTTGAACCGGCATGATGACCACAATCCCCTTCATGGATTTCACGAAGAATCTCACAACCTTCCTCGGCTGATACACATCGCTGAAATGCCCCAGAAACACTTCGATGATGAAGTTCCCCGTTGGCAATTGTCATGGACTTAGAACACCGGATTATCTGCCGTGCTTCTATTTCATCGTCCGGTAGCTCTCCTCGGCTCAGATATGCCAAATAAGGCAGCGTCCAATCCGGAATAACATGAAGTGCTGCCACTAACTGTGCCTCCGGATCAGGAACAGCTAGGTCTTCCTCCGATGGTACTTGTACTGACGGACTGTGCAGCTCATCCAAAAAAGTATTTGGTGGCACCGGTTTACGTTGAGATCCCAATCGGCTTAAAGCATCAGCCGCTTCATTCTTTCGCCGGTCTATGTGATCCACTTGATACCCTTTGAAATATCCAGCAACTGCTTCCACTTCTCGTCTGTAAGCTGCCATGAGAGGATCTCTCGAATCCCACTTGCCTGAAACTTGCTGTGCCACCAGATCTGAATCGCCAAAACACTTGACCCGGCTCAAGTTCATCTCCTTCGCTATTCGTAAGCCATGAAGTAATGCTTCATATTCGGCCACATTATTAGTACAAGGAAACAATAAACGGAGGACATAACAAAACTTATCACCTCGGGGGGAAGTTAAAACAACTCCAGCCCCCGAGCCTTCCAACTGTCTTGAACCGTCAAAATGAATCGTCCAGTACGTAAGATCCGGCTTCTCCTCAGGAGTTTGTAATTCTGTCCAATCATTGATGAAATCCACCAATGCCTGAGATTTTATAGCGGTGCGTGGCACATATCTCAACTCATGTGGACTGAGCTCAATGGCCCACTTCGCCACTCTACCTGTAGCTTCCCTGTTCTGGATTATGTCCCCCAACGGTGCTGAACTAACCACAGTTATTGGATGACCTTGAAAATAATGCTTCAGCTTCCGGTTTGCCATGAACACACCATACACCAGCTTCTGCCAATGCGGGTACCTTTGCTTGGACTCAATGAGTACTTCACTCACGTAATAAACCAGACGCTGAACCGGGTATTCCTTTCCTGCCTCCTTGCGCTCAACCATGATTGCGACGCTGACTACCCGTGCATTAGCGGCAACGTACAACAGCAACGGCTCATTATCAACAGGGGCAGCCAGGACCGGCGGCCTTGCCAGTTGCCGCTTCAGATCCTCAAACGCCGCGTTCGCCTCATCACTCCATATAAACCGATCTGTTTTCTTCCGCATCTGGTAAAGCGGGATCGCCTTCTCTCCCAAACGGCTGATGAACCGGCTTAATGTTGTGATCCGGCCAGCGATATGCTGAACATCGATGATGCAAACTGGTTTAGTCAAAGATGTGATTGCCTTAATCTTCTCCGGATTAGCTTCTATTCCTCTGTTTGAGACCAAGAATCCCAGTAGTTTACCTGCCGGAACAACAAAGGCACACTTCTCCGGATTAAGCATCATCTTATAGGCTCGAAGATTGTCAAAAGTCTCCTTAAGATCCTCTATCATCGTCTCCTCTTTCCTTGATTTAACCACAATTTCATCCACATAGGCATGAACATTCCTCCCTATTTGTCCTTTAAGACAATTCTGAACGCAACGCTGATAAGTTGCTTGAGCACTCTTGAGCCCAAAAGGCATAGATACATAGCAAAAAGCACCAAAAGGGGTTATGAAAGCTGTCTTCTCTTGGTCTTTAACTGCCATCTTGATCTGGTGATATCCTGAATATGCATCCAAAAAGCTTAGCCGCTCACATCCCGCTGTAGCATCGATAATCTGATCAATGCGAGGGAGAGCAAAAGGATCAGTTGGACAAGCCTTGTTGAGGTCTGTGTAATCCACACACATTCTCCACTTTCCATTCTTCTTTAACACAAGCACCGGATTAGCCAACCACTCTGGGTGAAAAACTTCAACTATGAACCCTGCGGCCAAAAGCCTGGCCACTTCTTCTCTTATAGCCTTGTGCCTCTCTTCGTTGAAGCGGCGCAAATATTGTTTAACCGGTTTATACTTCGGATCAATGTTAAGGCTATGCTCAGCGAGTTCCCTCGGTATACCTGGCATGTCAGAAGGCTTCCACGCAAAGATATCCTGGTTCTCACGGATGAACTCGATGAGCGCGCTTTCCTATTTGGGATCAAGGTTAGCGCTGATAGTGAACTGCTTGGACGAATCACCTGGCACAAAATCAACTTGCTTGGTCTCCTCCGCCGATTTAAACTTTAATGCCGGATCATGCTCTGTAGTTGGCTTCTTCAGCGGAGTCATATCTGCCGGATCAACATTATCTTTATAAAACTTCAACTCTTCTGTGGCACATACTGCCTCCGCGTAGGCTGCATCTCCCTCT
The DNA here is from genome assembly GCA_902687465.1 of Secale cereale. NCBI lineage: Eukaryota > Viridiplantae > Streptophyta > Magnoliopsida > Poales > Poaceae > Secale > Secale cereale. Next base: position 844,495,830 of record LR738712.1, on the reverse strand, counting down.
TCACACTCCACTGCTATCTTGCGACTTCCATGAACTGTGATTGTGCCCTTGTGACCTGGCATTTTGAGTTGCAGATAAACATAACATGGCCTAGCCATAAACTTGGCATAAACCGTTCTCCCGAATAAAGCGTGATAGGGGCTCCGGATCTTGAATACTTCGAAAGTTATCATTTCTGACCTGGAATCATGCTCATCTCCAAAGGTAACTTCTAAGTCAATCTTTCCAACTGGATAAGCCGACTTACTAGGAACCACCCCGTGGAACACCGTGTTTGATTGTCTTAACTTCTTATCCGTTAGGCCCATACGACGGAAAGTCTCATAGTACAAGATGTTGATGCTGCTACCGCCGTCCATGAGAACTTTAGTGAACTTATAACCTCCCACCTGTGGCGCTACCACCAAAGCCAAGTGGCCCGGATTATCCACCCGCATTGGGTGATCCTCCCTACTCCATACAATGGGCTGCTCCGACCAGCGCAGAAATTGCGGTGTTGCCGGTTCAACCGCATTAACTGCCCGCTTAAAAACCTTCTGATCTCGTTTACACAGACTTGTGGTGAATACATGGTATTGCCCACTACTCAACTCCTTCGGATTACTCTGATATCCGGATTGTGGTTGTTGTTGCTGACGCTGCTGATTACCCTGATTATTATGATTACCTTGGCCCTGCTGCTGACTGCCTTGGTTATTGTACCCGCCCTGATTACGCGGCTGATTACCCTGGTTATTATAACTTCCTTGACCATTTTGATTACCGGCCCGGCTTTGATAACCATTGTTATTGCCCCAATATCCTGATCCGGAGCTGTTCCCCTGATGACCCGGACCATAGAACCCTGGGCCTGAACCGCCATTTGGAGGCCTATCATTAGGATTAAAGCGGCCCATCATTGCTTCCATAAAGGGCCTGCACTCTCTTATAGTGTGTTTTGCTGGTCGTCTGCTCGAGCCATGCTTCGGACAAGGCTGATCTAACTCTTGGTCCCAACTAACATCCCCTCCGCCGGTTTGTTGAGGTGGGTTGCCCCTATTACGCTGAAAACCCCCTTGAACTTGGGTATTGGCTACGAAATCAGAGCCACCTTCTGCCTTTCGCTTGCCTAAGAAACTTGTAGTAGCCGGGTTAACCTGCGCCGGTTTACCAGGTTTGTTAACCTTCCCTGCTTTGTCTCCCTCAGCTTCTGGATACTTGGTATTATTAGAGTCCCCATACTTTACCAGAGCACTCATGAGAGTTCCCATATCATTGCAATCCCTTTTAAGCCGTCCTAATTTTAACTTTAGGGACTCAAACCGGCAATTGTTCTCTAAAGTTACTATTGCCGTACTAGGATTGATACTATTCGAAGAATGCAAGAACTCCGACACTCGCCGCACCCATGCACTTGTAGATTCCAGTTCTCCTTGCACACAGGCTGCCAGATCCACTACTGACATTGGCTGCTTGCAGGTATCTTTGAAATTTTTGATAAACTGGCGACGTAATTCTCACCATGATCCGATGGAATTAGGGGGTAAACCCTTTAGCCAGGTCCGGGCTGTACCCTCAAGCATCATAGTAAAGTACTTTGCACAAGCCGCTTCATCCACGTCCAGCATTTCCATGGCCATCTCATAACTCTCCACCCAAGCTTCAGGAGGTAAATCTGCAGTGTAATTAGGTACCTTACGGGGCCCTTTAAAGTCCTTGGGCAACTTCACACTCCGTAAAGTGGGGATAAGGCACTGTACTCCAAAGGAACTCGTTGTGACTCTTGTCTCTGCTGTGGCTGTCTGAACCGGCGTCGTCTGACGGATTTCCTCCCGGGCCACCGACCTAACCCAGTTTGCGTCCTGAGCTTGTGCATCTGCGCCTGCCGGATTACCCTGTCTGCGCTGATGACGCCTGCGTTCACTGCTAGACACTTCTGGCTCTTCCCAATGCCTAGTGTAACTCCGGCTGGGACGCGGTGTTGAATGTAGCCTCTCTCTGCTATGAGAATATGCTTGCTGCTGTACTAACGCCGTATTAAGTAACTCCTTGACCCGGCGTGCCTCCAATGCCATCGGAGACGTCCCTTCAACAGGTAAAGCGGCCAAACATGCAGCAGCAGCAACGATGTTGTCCAAAGGATTTGAATAATGACCTGGAGGGGTAGGAACGTGAGGTGCAGACGTGATCCGCCGATCTTGCTCCGCCGTAGGCTGTTGAACCGGCTCATCCCTGGCTGGGGGTGCCCTCCGATTTAAAGCCGGATCATTGCTTGTTCCAGCCCCGGGTGTTCTGAACAGATCCGTCGCTTCATAAACCGACGGTAGGCGAGATTGATATTTCCGACTTCTTACTCCCTGTGTGGAGGCCTGTTCCATCCTTAGGTGAAAAGCCTGATCATTCAATTCCGCTTGCCTTATCGCTATCATAGCCTTCTCTGCCTTCAAATCATCCCTTGCTTGATCCACCCGGGCCTTTAGCTGAAGGAGCTCTGCATCATGCTGCGCCTTGTCTGCTGGAGCCACCTATGCCACAGCTTTGGCCGCAAACTCCTCGACTAAGGTGGATAGAACGTCAGTAGGTGAGAGGGCCGGGCCGCTACCCCCTACACCAGCTTCTGCTGTCGCCCCGTTCACCGTGGGCTGTGAACCGGCCATAAAGACAGCCACCCGGTTTGGCGGGTCAAAGGGGTTCGGAATACAGTTCCCGTCGGGCTCACCCTCAGATCGGCCGTCCTGCAACTGATACAGAGATTCAGTCTCTCCGGATGAGGATCCGTCGTCGGAGTATACAACTGTTTCACCGCCGGATTCCGATCCGTTCTCGGTTTGGACCCCGTGAACTGCTCCAACGAAATCGTGCTTCATGGCGGGATGAATCCGGGCCGATCTCGCACGGTGAGCCGGCTCGATGATGTTGGGGAAGATGTCCGGCTCAGGTCCCGGTTCGCCGATCTTGCCGATGAAAATGTGGATGCCGCCGAAGGGAACCCGGTACCCGTATTCGATTGAATCGGCCTCCGGTCCCCAACCTGTGTCGTCGATGTAGATCCGGCCGCGACGACTCTTGGTCATCCGGCCGACCGCGTAACCCTTGAGCCCTTCAAAGCTTCCCTTCAAGAACTCGAAACCATCGTGCGGAGGCCCCACGGTGGGCGCCAACTGTCATGGAAATAACACGGCAGATGTCCAGTTTAACGGACTTGATGATGGAACCATCGCACGGGTTAGCTTGAAGGGGTTCATAGCACACAAAGGACACAGAGGGTTTATACTAGTTCGGCCCCTTCGATGAAGGTAAAAGCCTACGTCTAGTTGGTTTGGTATTGCTTGGGCGTCGGATTACAGGGAGCGGATCGCTTGCCTGTAGTCTCGACGGGTTGATTCTTGCTTGTCCCTGAACCGTCGCTGGGTCGTCCCTTTATATAGAGGCGACGCCTGGTCCGGTTTACAGAGTCCCGAGGCCGGCTCATACTTGTGTCCGCCTCGGTCTCTGTTCTTTCTTCCTTATCTCTCAAGTTACATCATCGGGCGGTTTACAGACCATAATTCTATACATGGGCTCTAAGATCTTATGGGCCGTAGCCTTTACTAAATATTACAACCATACAAACATATTATAATGAGCCGGTTTATACTAGCCGGTTCATACCTGCTAGTAATATCCCTGACAGAATTGCCGAGAATAACCGGATTAGCCAGAAAGCGGTAATCACCCATGCGAATAGATACATTCGGAGCAAAGTTGTTGGAGTTCATAAGCAAACCCGGAGAAAGCACAGACATCGGACTAGGCAAAGCTTGCAATGGCATATCATGTGACAATGCAAAAGGTCTTGACATGAAAGAATGTGATGCACCTGAATCAAACAAGACTTTTGCAGGAATAGAGTTAACTGGAAGGTTACCAAGTATCACATCTGAAGAATTCTCTGCTTGAGCTGCATTCATCAGATTCACTCTTGCTGACTTGGGGTTGTGCTTGACAATAGCAGTGCTGACAGGTGGAGGAGGCGGAAGGCGCCTTGGGTTGGGGCACTTTTTAGCATAGTGACCCTTCTGAGTGCACTTGTTGCAAACCACTTCTGAGAGAGGACGGTAATGAGTAGCACTTGACTTGGAAGCTTGAAACTGATTCTTTGATTGATTGCTTGGGTTGGGTGGGTGGGAGAAAGCACGGCCACCAGAGTTCTTGTTGTTGTTGTTGTAGGGAGCTCGGATCACTTGAGGAGGTGGAAGCCAAAACTTATGTTGCTTCACGACCACTTGAGAAGATGAGGAGGAGTGAACAGAGTCTCTGATCCTCTTTTTGGAAGCTTCCATCTTGAGCTAGGCTGCCTCTTGCTTAAGCGCCATATTAAAGAATTGATCAAACTCATCAGGCTCGAACAAGGTGAGAGCAAGTTGGAGTTCATCCTTCAGACCACCACGGAACTGATAGATCTTGCTCTTGGCATCTGGGATGTCTTGCTTGGCATAGCGGGCAAGGTTCTGGAACTTGACATTATATTGGTAGACAGTCATTGAGCCTTGCTTCAGGTTGCGGAATTGCTCACGCATACCCTCGATGACACTTGTTGGAATGTGGTGAGAGCGAAAGTCCTTGCAGAAGTCATCCCAGGAGATTACACGCCCTGCTCTGGAGTCTTTGTACTGCTGCCACCAATCAGCTGCTTGGTCCTTGAGTTGGAAGGCTGCAAACTTCACATAGTCCTCGGGCCTGACGTTACTGCACTCGAAATGCTTCTTGATATCTGTTAACCAGTCTTCAGCATCTAGAGGGTCCACGCAGTAACTGAATGCCTTTGGTTGATTTGCCAAGAACTGGTTGAGCATAGCAAAGGGCGGTTGGTTGAACAAATTGCCTTGGTTCCCATGAGCACCCCGATTTGCTTGATTTGCTTGAATAGTCTGCATCATTTGCATAAGCATCTGGGTGTTCTGATTCGTAGTTTGCATAATTGCTCTCCAGGCCTCAGATGGAGGAGGAGGGGAAGGAGGACGATCAGGAACCTCTTCACCCTCTGGGTTAGCGTTGGGAACCCTTTTAGGAGCCATCCTGAAAGAGATGACCACTATTAGCCATTTGATTGAAAGAAGATATAAGCTGAAACAACGGCTAGAATTGCAACATAGTCTTCACGAACAAGAGGAACGAATGAAAATCACAGTTTAATGATAACAACAATCTTCACGAGAAGCCACTTGGGAGACAAAAGGTAAATAAAACAACAAGGTGCAGATAGAACAAATACAAGATAGAAGATTCGTTCGACATATTCGTGCTGAAAGCTTATGGAACGTGTTACAAAAGGGTTTTGCAATCCCCGGATCAGCATAGCCAGGGACCCTTTAAGATGCAACTCCCGATCGGAACAACGGCCATAAAACCACTTCACTCAATGTAGAACCCCGAACTCCATATCCTGCATTCGTTGGAAGAATGCCTACGAGCTACTAGATGAACCCACCTATTAATTTCCGAAAGTTTCCAGTTATGCAATCAGGTGTTGGGGATACAGGGGAAGCATCGCGCACTCAACTCTAATCCTACATCCAGTTGTATCCATCCTTCAACACATAACCAGTTATTTCCGGAAACCGTCTACCTCGGACCTTCGAAACGCATCTACTATACAAGCTATGGCAATACTCCCGAACTACCTCCCCAGTACTGGGTGATGTCGGGGTTATCTTGCCACTAACCGCATAGGAGAGTTTTCGATGTCGGCCGTCTTAAGTATTCTAGAACTGCCGCGATATGTTTGTGACGACAACACCTCGGAGCTCAACTCCCCGGGACACTGCCACAACCCCTAAATGACAGGAGGCATCGAGAACAATGTTCTCGTCACAAAGACATCGAAACAATCCAAACAATACACGCGAGATTCCTAATAAAAATTGGTGCAATTTTTTAGAGTAGAAGAGACAAGAGTAATCGTCAGGAGTCCTCACCAGAGTGAAAAGAGATGAGGAGCAAAAGAAATCCTACTCTCCGATATATATATAGGACTCAAAACATTTTAAGTGTGTGCCTAGACTCAACCGTCAACGATTCGATCAATCAGTGGGGGCTTCTAGGTCGGAGAAGGCTCTGAATACCAACTTGTAATGCCCAGGATGGGACTATACCTCCTACGTGTCGAGGCATGACTTAAAGGTATAAGCCCATTCTGGAATGATCTCAAGTTCGGTATCTTTGCACATCTCATGTAAAAATGGGGATGAAAAGGAAAAGAGATAGTTGGCTTACACTCGCCACGTCACACAATTCATTACATAGCCAAACATCATTCAAATAACATCACAACCCGTCTACGGGTGAAGATCCAAATGAAAGATACCAAACATACATAAAGCCACAGGTCTGAAGCGCCCCTAGTAGAAACCACTACTGATCATCGGGGTAGTGCACATAGTAACGGCTACGTTCCTCATCGTACTCCCAGTATAGCTCGGTGCCGTCACCTGAATAGATCACCTGAGTACATGCATCTGGTGTGGTATAGAATCTGTGAGCCACAGAGGACTCAGCAATCCCGTTCCCGGGTAACAGAACTATCTAAGCCTTGGGTGTGGAACAAGGCTGAAGAAAGAATAAGAGGCTGCAGCTGCACTAGCACTAGCTTACGTGAATAAGAGCGAGAAGAGAAGTGCCACGAGCGGATAAAGTGATCACGAAGTGATCCTAACTAAGCACGGCAATCATAACCCCACCGTGTTCACTTCCCGAACCCCTTTCGGAAAATGACCGTCACGGTACTCACGCTGGTAGTGTGTTCTGAACATGGTGTCAAGTTTTCTACAACCGGATATTAACAAATTCCCATCTGCCACATAACCGCGGGCACGGCTTTCAAAAGTTCAAAACCCTGCAGGGGTGTTCCAACTTGGCCCATGACAAGCCCACGATCCGCGGAGTCGCAACTCCAAGGTGGGAAGGCCCGAGTATCCTCGGAATCCCGTGCTCAAGATACTCCGACTAAGGTAAGACTAATCCAGCAAGACCTCCCGGTGTGCCGACACCCTGACAGTAGCCGCGCGTATCTAGTCTCAGGCCATGACCGGATGAGCACAGCGTACAGTGACCAAAACCCAAGTTGCCAAGGGGGGTACCGCACACGACTCTAGTTTGGACCAACACTCAAATCGAGCACTGGCCCAGGGGGGTTGATTAATTAATCCTCGGGTTAATTACTCCCTCGGCAAGTTTTTAGTTGTTAGGCGAATGGAGTATCAATGTTGGGCCTCGCCGGAAAAGACTTAACTCTAAGCGGTTTATCAAGGGGGTCCCATAACCCCAACCGTGTGAGGAACGCATAATCAAGGAACATAACACCGGTTTATACGGTTCCTAGGGCGGCATGAGTGGAACAAATCACCGAGCAAGAGGCTCAGCCTTCCACCCATTACCAATATATAGATGATTTCATTAAGGATTAATATAGTGTGATAACCCAACAAGCTTCAACATGAAGCAAGAATCTTCAAATCTTCTCCTGCAACTAGCAATGCTATAAGAGGGGCTGAGCGAAGCTTACTTAGCCATTCAAAGGTTTGCATAGGTTGGGTGGTTAAACAGATTCATTGTTACAATAGGAGGCTGACAACCAAAACATGGGCATCGAGGCAATAAGCTAAAGAGCGAGACTTCTAGCAATAGGCACAGATAGTAATGATATCTGGGTCAGGTCATCTTGCCTGTCAAGTCGTCGATGGGATCGTAAGAGGGCTCCTCGTTCTCAACCTCGGTAGTAACCTCGTTCTCGTACTCGGTCTCGGCTTCCGGCTCTACTCAACACAAATCAGACGAGGCACGAAATCAAACAAGATGCAATGCGCAAACCACAGGATGCATGGCTGATGCACTAAGGAAGCACTGCAGATACACTTAGGATGCACAGCAAGACAACATAGGAAACACGGAGATACAGCACAAGGAACATGACAATATGCATCAAGCAAGATACTTCAAAACATGTTAACAAGATGATATTATGTATCTACAAGCAAAACCACACAAGTTTCATATAGGACTTGGTCAACACGGAGCAACGGGCTAAAAGATACACCCGAAACAAGAAACAAGCAAAGCTGAAAATAACAGCCACATAGCAACTTCGGAGCAAGAAATATATACTCTACAGCACTCAAACATCATGACAAGAAGCATGGACATGAAGTAGACATATCCTACAGCAAACAATTCCATTTGAGCATCTCCATAAGAGGCATGGATCAATAGCAACAAGCTACAACATTTTGAACATGTCAACAAAAACCTGACAGCAGTATTTTATAGCAACTTGGGAGCAAGAGTTAAATATGCTACAGCCACCCAAATGAGCATGTGAGGACATGAATGGATAGACAACAACATATACAACAAGGAATAATCAATAGTCACCCCAAAACTATCATGGATTTGCCTAGAACAACAAGCAAACATAGCATCCGGATATTACAGATTCCAGACTTAGTGAAATTTCACTAAGTGTTAAAACAACAATATTATCATGGCATGTTTGTGAGCAAGTTTAAGTCACCTCAAAGCACAACATGACAAGTGGTTTGCACCACAGCAAAGTACACATGATGGGGAATCCAAAACATATAAGCATGCAACATGGGGACAACCACATCCATAGCAACGAGCTCCTCAACTAGGCATCTCGTAACAAGTTTAAGAACCTAACAGCCACCTGCACTTTTGCAAAGGAGATAAACATGGCAATATGAATTCTATCATGCATCCTATAGCAGCCAACATGTAGAGCAACTCATGATGAACATGTGGACATATCATTTGCTTCATTTGGATAAACATGCACCAAGTTATCACATTTCAAACATGGCATGAAAACAACTAATAGCAGTAGTTTATAACAAGTAGCACTCTTCTCATGAAGATTAATACATCTAGATGGGCTCAAACATGCATGACACAATGGAACAAAACATAGTACATGTCACCACGATCATTTTGACATATCATATGCACAAATCGGACAAGCACAGTAAAAGTTATCCTCATCACAAAAATGCATCAGACAAAGAAATCTAAAAGACTTAGTAGAAATAGCAGGGGTCAACCTCCGCGGGTCGGGTCTGGTCAACTGGTTCGGAGCGAGTTGCGGTGGAGCGGTCAAACGGGTCTCGGGGGTCCGCGGGTCGGGCGCCCATTAGGGTTTCCCAGGCGGCCCGATCTGGCTGGATCGATCGATCGGGGCGGCGGCGCCTTCGAACGGAGCAACGAGGGCGGCGGCCGGCGGCTGCCTGGGCACCCGGCGGCGACGGTCGCCGGAGGAGGTGGCCGGCAGGGCCCTGCGGCGAGCAGCCCGGCGGCGGCCTGGGTACTTGAGGGCGCGGCGGCGCGAGCTTCCGGCGGCTGTGGCGGTGCAAGCTACAGGCGGCGGTGGATCGAGCTCCCGGCGGTGGCGCGGCGGGGCTCCGGCCGGCAGGGCTCGGCGGGGACGAAGGAGCGGGGGCGCGGGTTCTGGCCCAGATCGGCGGCGCTGCGGGCCGGCGCTGGGCCTACGGGCCAGCGCGGCGGCGGTGGAAGCACTGTGCGGCGGCGGTGGAAGCACTAGGGTTTTGGACGCAAAATTGAAGGGGGTGGACGTTTATATAGGCACAAGGAGCTAGGAGAGTCCAAATGAGGAGCGGTTTTCGGCCACGCGATCACAATTGAACGGCCTAGCTGATGGGAAGGGTTTGAGCTGGGTTGTTGGGCTATTGGAGGGGGATTCTGGGCCTCAAAGAGGAGGTACTTTTAGCCCACGAGGATACCCGTTGGAGTACCAAACGAACTCCAAACGCAACAAAACTTGACAGGCGGGTTACGCGTATCAAAACAACATCACACGACAAGTCTCGCGCCATTCCGGAAATGTTACACGGCCAAACACGAAAGAAGGACTCCGGGAAGTCACGGGCACGTGTGAGAACGTCGGAACTCGAAACGGACAACGGGAAGAGACTAGTGGGACCAGATGCAAACGACACACAAATGCAATGCAATGCACATGACAACATGACATGGATGAATGCACACACGCACACGACAAAACGACGAAAACCCGAAAAGACGAAGAACCCGGAATGGAACTGATGAAGCCAAAGTTTATATATATCCAAAAGGGGAAAGTGTTACATCCGGGGCATTACAAGGACTCCCTCTTTTCCTAGTTGGAGTAGGAGGGGAGAAGGAAGGGAGAGAGGGAGAGAAGTAAAGAGGGGCGCCACCCCTCCTCCTTGTCCAATTCGGACTAGAGGGGGAGGGGGCGTGCGGCTGCCCTAGCCGCCCATCCTCTTCTCCCACTAGGGCCCATGAGGCCCAATTAACTCCCCCAGGGGTTCCGGTAACCCCCGGTACTCAGGTATATGCCCGAGACCTTCTGGAACCCTTCTGGTGTCCAAACATAGTCGTCCAATATATCAATCTTTATGTCTCTAACATTCCAAGACTCCTCGTCATGTCCGTGATCTCATCCGGGACTCCGAACTACCTTCCGTACATCAAAACTCATAAACTCATAATGCCGATCGTCATCAAACATTAAGCGTGCGGACCCTACGGGTTCGAGAACTATGTAGACATGACCAAGACTCATCTCCGATCAATAACCAATAGTGGAACCTGGTGTTCGCACATGAACACGTCACCGTGTACCCTCGACGCCGGGGGTGATGCACCGCAGCTCACGTCGAAGGAGACCCGCCGGAAGCGCGGTACGCAAGACAATCCGGCGGGCGCTTTTGTAGACCCGAAACCCCACTCGTCCGGAGGGACCCCGTCTGGACGCATGATGGCTTCTCGCCCCTCGTTGGTTACCCCAAGTGGAAGGTTTGAGATGCAGTGTAGCAGAAGTTTTCCCTTGGCAAAGATGCCAAGGATCGATTTCCCTAAGACTCCCAGTTTCAACAAGAAGGTGTCAACTCCTAACGGCGCCAGATATTAGCAATCAACGTGGACCTGCACACAGATACAAATAACTTTGCTCCCAACGAGTACAGAGAGGTTGTCAATCCCTCCGGCCTTGTAGTTTACAAAGGATCAAACGCAAGTGATAATAGTGATAGGTAATGCTGCAAATAGTAAGTAAAAGCGGAAAGTAAATAGCGGATGTGATCAGTGATGGTAATATGGACCGGGGTCCCATGATGTTCACTAGTGATGTCTCTCTCCCAAAAGACGATAAAACAGCTATGTGAGGTAAACGAATTACAGCTGGGCAATTGACAGAATTATGTGCGCAAACCAATGCTAACTATGTTACAAGAAAGGTAGAGGTTCAAAGCATGGGCGGTACGCCAAGGCAAGTAGACCGAAATCCATCTGCATCTACTACTAATCATCCACCTTGAGATATCTATCCAGAACATCTCGCTGGTATTAAGTTGCGAGTCCCACCCATAGTGTAAACTCAAAGCAACAGACAACTGCATTAAAAGAACTTTGCGTAAAGTAAACAATCCTTGCACCCGCGGGCACAAGCACCGTTGTTTTCCCCCTTGTGACAACAGCACATCCCCTAGACTCATGTTTCTGTCACTCAAGCTAGTCATCGAGGGGCATGAACCCACAATCAAGCATAATGTTCCCTCTTGGAGTCACTACCTACTACTTGGCCAAAGCAATAAATAACAACGGAGAACATGCAAGAATTACTTACGAACATAAATATAAAAGAGGTAGATCAAATATATTACTCAAACACAATCTGAACATAATCTCACAATCCATCGGATCCCAGCAAACTCAACATAGCAACAGCATAAGGATTACATATGTGCCTCGATCATGTAGGGCAGCTCACGAGGACTAATTAGTGAAGCACAAGAACGGGAGGAGAACATCACATAGCTACTGGTCATGGACCCATGGTCCAAGGGAGACTACTCACAACTCATCCGGGAGGCGTCCATGGTGGTGGAGAGTCTCCCGGTGGTGATCCTCCCCTCCGGCAGGGTGCCGGGAAGAGTTCTCCTGGCGCTCCCGATCTTGGAAGCGCGGCGGCGGCGGAACAGAGATGAGATCGCGAAAAAGGGTTCCCGTCTCGAGGGTTTCGGGACACGATATAAATATATGCCAAAGGGGGGCATCAGCGGAGGCCTGGGGGGCCCAGGCGCCCCCCCCCCCCCCGGCGCGGCCAGGAGGGGGGCCGCGCCACCAGGGCGCCTGGAGCCCTGGTGGCCCCCCCTCCGACTGTATTTTGGTAGCCGGGAAGCTTCTGGAACGCTGATTTTTTATATAATTTTTCTGGGATTTTTCAGGCAGTTCTCGTAATGGGAAAACCTGAAATACAAAAACAGCAGAAAACAGAAACTGGCACTGGGGTGCACTGAGTTAATAGGTTAGTCCAAATATGATCAAAAGTGTATGGAAGTGTATAAATATCATAGCAATATCACCCAAAAGAGGCATGGAGCAAGCAGAAATTATAGATACGTTTTGGACGTATCAACGCACGGTGGCAATGGGCTACACTAGGTCAGCCTGACCGCCCCTAGGGCCTCGAGGTTCGCTGCCCTACAATAAGAAGAACAGACGAAGAACTAGGAAGAAGAAGAACTAGGGTTAAGGAGAAAAGGTAAAAGATAAAAAGTGGTAGATGAATTGATCGATTGTGTGTTGTTCAATCGGCCGTCACCCCTTAGGTATATAAGAGGCGGCTGGACTTCCCGTGCAAGGAAAAGGCTTGGATTCACGTCCAAAATCCTAGCCAAATTCGGATTGGTTTTGTCCGAACTTTCCAAAACTGTTTGGTTTAAACTGGCTGTACCTTGCGGGTAATTTTTGAGGTGGTAAACGACCTCGGATGGAAAAGATCCCAAAAGCAATCTTGACCGTTTCGACGAGACGAACAACTTTTATGTTGAACATTTTCCGATTTGAAGCCATCTTCTAGGCCAAAACGGTCACGCAATACAGGCTATTATTCGAGCTACCATCAGACACGTGGCTGGTAGGGGCGCGCCACTTATGGCTCTGTGACAGGGTTGCATTCGGATTGCCGTAACTTTTGCATACGAACTTGGATTGGGACGATTTTTATATCAAAATCTATCGTTTCGACGAGACGAAGACAATCCTTGTAGAAAGTTTTCTCATTTGAGGCTTAACTTGAGGCATAATCTGCCGAGTACTGCTCTAGATATAAAATTTCAGTGCTTTGAGCATAGTTTCGGCCCTCGAGATGAGATCGGATGGCGATGGCCCAAACTTCAAAGATGTTCACCTCGACAATAGGAAACTTTTTCACTTTGAGCACTTTTCCATTTCAGGTCATCTTATTTGCTTTTTATGTCGTGCCAAAATCTGGTGTCAACACATGCCACCCTGTTTTCTGGCAGAGTTTGCGTGCCAGAAAATACTTCATCCAAGCACGATGTCAACACTACATCGGCTATGCATGCTAAGGACGATAATTGTTATCGACCATATGCTTAATATTGTTGCTTCTTGGGTAGAGCCTCTTGAATAATAGTCGTCTGAGAACAACAATTGGATGTCACAAAGGCCTCCACGTAAGTTTCTTATGTTAATCCGGACCTTGCTTTGTCCATGCACTCCCTGGGAATATTAGAACCCTTCGGCGGTAAGCCGGGTGCTGAACGATTATGACCATGCACCATGAAGGAATACTGTCAACTGTTCGGCGACTCAACTCATTAATTATTGATCAAAGTAAACCATCAAGCCTCCGTCGAACAACGTCTGTCTCCTGACTTGGATCCTGCAAATAACTAACACCAGGAGTCAGAGCTTTTAATGTACTAGACTCTTGACTAGTGGCCGGCTCAATAATTAAATCGGCCTTGCCAGTATTGGCAAACACTGAGCATCGTCTATAGGAGTAGGAGATCAACCATGGTGAACACCGTTAGCCAGATGCCGGCTTTGCCAACACAATGAATTCTGAGGGCGATATGCAAATATCGGCCATGCGTTCTCATCTCAAAGGTGCTCGGGAGTCTGTCCACCAAAGTGTTAATAGCCGAAAAAAGTCAGATGTTTCGGCTGAGGATAAATTCCATAGCGTTGATTTTGATGATACGATTGAAGAATGTGCATGACACGCCTCCTGGAGTTTCCTATAGTGAGATGAAAATTGTCGTCCTTTCCTACGAGCTTTACACTTGTACTCTCTTATTTCTGCTGGCTTTGCAACAGGAGATGTGATGACGCACTTGTCTCGAGGATTTCCCTTAGGAACCCAGGCCATGTTCCTCTTCTCCAGCTCTTTGGCCCTAAGCCATTTCAGCTTCTTTTGTTGCGAATATGGTAAGCCGAGAGGGCGTCCCGGCTGGGATTTTGGTTTATGCACTGGCAAGTTCTTCCTGGCTTTGGGCATCTCCTGCTTGGCCTGTCCAAACTCGGTGATAGGATCCCTGAGATTTACTTGCTTCACTTTCTTGTCCTTAGCAACCAACATATACTCGGCTGACTTTTTGTCATTTGGAGTCGGATCTGAAATAGCACTATTGCGGCCATCCTTTTCTTTCTTCACTTTTTTAACACTTGTTGCAATAGAAGGTCGGACATCATTTCTATTTTGAATGCTCCTTTTGGGAACCCATGTCATGTTCTTCTTTCTCAACTCATGTGCACTAAGTTTTTGTAATTCCTTCTCTTGCCAATGCGCTAAGCCGAGTGGGCACCTCGGCTGTGATTCTGTTTCAACCAATGCCAACTCTTTTTTGTCCTTGTGCACTTTCAACTTCTTCCCTTCAGATTTGGCACTTGATTGACTTGCCTCGTTGCCTTTGGTAGCCAATGTCAATACTTTAACTGGCTCTTTGTTATTTGAGAACAAACCTGAAGTAGCACACTTACGACCATCTTTCTTGATCCGGTACACTTGCTTGACTACCTCTTTCTTGTTCCTTGAGCTCCGGACCGATTCCTTATGATTGAAATGGTCTTTGACGTGTGATTGTTCATCAAATGTTGATTTTTTTGGAGCTGCATAATGTTGGTGAGATGATCTAAAATAAGATGGATAATGTGCCCTTGTATCATACCTACCCCATGATGGATATGGATTTACATGAGCGTAGGGAGGTATCCACGACATTGGTATTGGCGGCCCAAAAGGAGGATATGAAGTCTGCTTGCTCAACATCTTCCTTTGCCAATCCCAGTCTTCAGATTTATGCCTTGGGGGTGACTTCGATGCTTTTGCTTCACTCGGCCGATAAGAACTTTTTGCCTCATTTATCTTTTGGTACTTTTCTAATAACTGCGCGAAAGTGACTTTTGGCTTTTTGCTTTTGTGCTTACCATGGCCTTTGCTTTCTTTGGTTGTGCGTGCACCGGTCTTTGAATTCTCTTGTTGCCCCCTAGTGCTAGATGTTACCATTGTAGTTTTGATGGAATTTCCATCTTCAAGATTGTTCTTGATGCACTTTTTAACAATATCCTTGCTCGAAGACTTGACCCGATCATCATTGACGTGTACATGTCCACTTTTAGATAAATCGGCTGGAGACAGCCGAGTCAACATTTGATGAACGTCAAAATAATCCGACTGTCTTAATGATCGTGCCTCAACAAACTCCAATCGTCCTATCTTGTCCGATTGCTTGACTTGATGGATCGTGTTGCAATCTTTGACATTTTGCTTGAACGAAAATTGCGTTGGCTCTTGTCTTGACGGCTCGACATCGTGATCAATTATAATAATAGGATTAGTCAGCGATGTATCGATGATGTGATCAACTATGCCTGCACTGGATGTACACTCCTGGTCCATTAACTGATATTGTGATACCGGCTTTGATACAAAACAACCGAGCGGTGTGAGTTTAACATCATCCGACTCGGCTATGCATTGATTTTCGTCCTCCTTTCCCGATGCTCTTGAATCGGCTATCCAGGAGAACTTTGAACCTGGCTTTATATTCATGCAACCAAAATAATTGCAGAATATACGTCTCATCTGAGACCAAATGTTAGCCAGGCATGAAACAAACAAAGTTGTCCATATGAATATAAAGTTCAGTCGGCATGACGGGAACAACTTTGGTTGCGATAAGTTGTCACTATTAGCCTCTATGAATGGTGCCATGTGTTGATCAGCATGATTAGTAACAAGATAATTCGAAACAAACAGATTACTCATCTCGATCGGTCTTTCCAAATTAATTAGAATCTTACTAACGGGCGCATCAACAATATGATTTTGACCGAATCAAAAACTGAGTAAACTCTCGGCTAGGTGTACCTTTGTGAAGTCATTGGAACAAGAAGATGGTTGCACCACTGGAACAATACCTTGCTCCACTTCTGAATAATTCTTGGATGCATCTTCCTCTTTTTCTGGATCTCGTGCCTCATCACTCGGATTGCCTGAGTAGATTTCACTCGGATGCTCTTCGTCAGTTCAACTTTGCTCAGCTGTATTTTCTTGTTCTTGATGTTCATCAATATCTTTAGCACAAAACTCATAGGGTAGCATGTAAGCTTCCTCACATCCAGAAAAATCAAGCATGGCCAATTTGTTGCGTTTACCGTTCTTTTGCTCGGTGAAGCTTGCGTCTTCTATTTTGGTACACGCATCAATAACTGGCTTGATGCACTCGGCTTTAGCAGCTTTAGCCGGTGATGTACTCGTCTGACAAGATGTACTCGGTTGGCACGATGCACTCGGCTGGCTCGATGCAACGCACTCGGCCTTAAACGTCTCAGTGGTCAATTTGGTTTCAGTTGAATCCACCATTGTCTTGTTACTAAAGGAACTGTTCAACTCAGCTGTAGACGACTTAGTCATATTTGACTCGGTTTCAACCGAATCAACCGTATTCGCCGAGTGAACCCCTTCTTGATGATTTTCTTGCAAAGCTTCTTTTTCATATTGCTTCAAAAGTGCAGAAGAGCCAACATGGTTGCTACATGGAGGAAGGCACTTGACGTATTCTTGCAAATATCCCACTTCACGCTTCTTCTTGAGTGCTTCATAAGCATGTCGATATTCTGCTGGTAATTCCTCAAGAGTTGGCGTAGTAAATTCGTTGACGCTATTCCCTGTGAGCTTTGACTTGATCTTGTCCACTTGGGCCACATATTTTTCTTTAAACTCAGCCCTGCTTGGATCGGCTTGCCCCCCAATACTTTTACGAACTTTCGGCAATGAATTGATGTTGCAGAAACTTTGCGATTGTATAGGGGGTGTATAACATGCTGCAATGATAGGTGAAGATGTGTGCACTGTTGTTGAATATTTTCTCACGCTAATTTGATCAATCGGCAACACTTCGTCTTCTTTTAAAACCCTAGCTCTTATTGCCTCATAATCAAGAACCAATCCCTTTTCGTGTTGCTCAAGGCAAATAGCACTAATCTTCTTATTTGGGGCTAAACTTTTTAATGCAGCCAGAGCCACCTCATCTCCTGCAATATTAGGCATATTTGCTCATATAGAATCTCCATTCACTCGGCCATAACCGCGAAGGCGAGCCGAGTCATGAATATTTTTAGTTTCATATGCCCCTGAACAATTAATCTCATGAGGTGTAGTATCTGATGACTGAGGATAACCAGCCAAATAACTACAGGAAGCATGGCCGATTCCCCCGTCCATCAGCATGTTTGGGGATGAACCCGCAAATCGTGAGTCGGCTGCCGATGGACAAAACTGTGAGATGCCCTCATGTACATGAGGTGTCATATATTGATCACTCGAACAAATCATATTATTCATCGGCATATTGAAAGGTGTTGCCGATGCATGAAAGTTCAGATTCATAAGTTGCATGTCGTGATTCTGTAAATTCCAAGTTTCTCCAACGGAATAACTAGTCAGCCTTTGCTCCTTAGGGCTAGCCAACATGACATGTCTATTGAAAGATCTAGCAACATCAACATAATGGCTATGTGCATCTACATAAGGAGATTGATGATACATGTTACCGTTGTAGATTGCAGCCGCTTGATGACGCTCTCCACGTAGCAAGAACAGGCTGGAGACTGTTCAAAGCTTCGTCCCCAGCAGAGTCGCCAAAAAGTGTGTTCGCACACGAACACGTCACTGTGTATCCTCGACGCCGGGGGTGATTCACCGCAGCTCACGTCGAAGGAGACCCGCCGGAAGCGCGATACGCAAGACAATCCAGCGGGCGCTTTTGTAGACACGAAACCCCACGCACCCGGGAGGGACCCCGTCTGGACGCACGACGGCAATGGGCTGCCCTAGGTCGGCCTGACCGCCCCTAGGGCCTCGTGGTTCTCCGCCCTACAATAAGAAGAACAGAAGAAGAAGTAGGGTTAAGGAGAAAAGGTAAAAGATAAAAAGTGGTAGATGAATTGATCGATTGTGTGTTGTTCAATCGGCCGTCACCCCTTAGGTATATAAGAGGCGGCTGGATTTCCCGTGCAAGGAAAAGGCTTGGATTCACGTCCAAAACCCTAGCCAAATTCGGATTGGTTTTGTCCGAACTTTTCAAAATTGTTCGGTTTAAACTGGCTGTACCTTGCGGGTAATGTTTGAGGTGGTAAACGACCTCGGATGGAAAAGAACCCAAAAGCAATCTTGACCGTTTCGACGAGAGGAACAACTTTCATGTTGAATGTTTTTCGATTTGAAGCCATCTTCTAGGCCAAAACGGTCACGCAATACAGGCTGTTATTCGCGCTACACATCAGACACGTGGCTGGTGGGGCGCGCCACTTATGGCTCTGTGACAGGGCTGCATTCGGATTGCCGTAGATTTTGCATACGAACTCGGATTGGGACGATTTTTATAGCAAAATCGACCGTTTCGACGAGACGAAGACAATCCATGTAGAAAGTTTTCTCATTTTAGGCTTAACTTGAGGCGTAATCTGCCGAATACTGCTCTAGATATAAAATCTCAGTGCTTTGAGCATAGTTTCGGCCCTCGAGATGAGATCGGATGGCGATGGCCCAAACTTCAAAGATGTTCACCTCGACAATAGGAAACTTTTTCACTTTGAGCACTTTTCCATTTGAGGTCATCTTATTTGCTTTTTATGTCGTGCCAAAATCTGGTGTCAACACCTGGATGCTCATATTGGCTCCTACATATTCTACGAAGATCTTTATCGGTCAAACCGCATAACAACATACGTTGTTCCCTTTGTCATCGGTATGTTACTTGCCCGAGATTCAATCGTTGATATCTCAATACCTAGTTCAATCTCGTTACCGGCAAGTCTCTTTACTCATTCCGTAATACATCATCTCGTGACTAACTCATTAGTCATTTGCTTGCAAGGCTTATTATGATGTGCATTACCGAGAGGGCCCAGAGATACCTCTCCGACACTCGGAGTGACAAATCCTATTCTTGATCTATGCCAACACCACGAACACTTTCGGAGACACTTGTAGAGCATCTTTTTATAATCACCCAGTTACGTTGTGACGTTTGATAGCACACAAGGTGTTCCTCTGGTATTCGGGAGTTACATAATCTCATAGTCATAGGAACATGTATAAGTCATGAAGAAAGCAATAGCAGTAAAACTAAACGATCATAGTGCTATGCTAAGGAATGGGTCTAGTCCATCACATCATTCTTCTAATGATGTGATCTCGTTGATAAAATGACAACTCATGTCTATGGCTAGGAAACATAACCATCTTTGATCAATGAACTAGTCTAGTAGAGGGATACTAGGGACATATTGTTTTGTCTATGTATTCACGCATGTACTAAGTTTCCGATTAATACAATTCTAGCATGAATAAAAGACATTTATCATGATATAAGGAAATACAAATAACATCTTTATTATTTCCTCTAGGGCATATTTCCTTCAAAGTTGTGCTAGGAGAGCACAAGAAGCAGTATCCAAGACTTAGGTATTATGCTCAGACCATCATGGATACAAACCCTGGTAGTAGAGGTGTACGTAGTTACAACAGTTACTCCAAAACCAACTACAAAAATTCCACATCCAGGACCAAGGTTTCATGATATGTTCTTCTGCATAAATGGAGCAAGGGAGGGATTTCTCAATGGATGCAGAACTTTCATTGGTTAGTTATGCCTTCCTTTGTTATTGTACATCACAAGTTTTCATTGTTTAGTACTGCTTTATAGTGACTTAAATATATAGTATTGCTAGGTTGTGATCTCATAATTCGGTTGTGCTTTATAGTGCATTATAGCGACTTCAAATGTTCTTTGGTTGCAACAACAGGTGTTGATGGATGCTTTATTAAGCTCACCACTGGCGCTCAAATCCTTGCTGCCACTGGAAGAGATGGCAATAACAATATTTTCCCACTTGCATTTGCTAATGTTGGACAAGAGGACACAGCTAACTGGTGTTGGTTTCTACACCAACTGAAGATATGTCTAGGATGAGAAGTTGGGAAATTTGGCCCTTATACTATCATGTCTGATAGACAGAAGGTACGCATGCATCTTCGTGTTATGTTATTCTACATTAGAGTTACTCTATGCATTATCATGCTATGTTCTAGATGTAGTAGTACAACAGCTAAGTGTAGCATGCTATGTGATCAGAGCCTACTAAATGCAGTAAACCAAGTTTTTCCAAACTGTCATCAAAGATTTTGCCTTAGACACCTCTATGCAAATTTCCAGAATGATGGGTTTAGGGGGGAATATCTTAAGAAATGCATGGATAATGCCAGCTATGCTTATAGCCAGCGCAAGTTTAACATTGCCATGAATGACCTGAAAAATGAGAGTGAGGAGGCTTGGAAGTGGATAAGTGGAATAACTAAGCACACATGGGCTAGGCATGCTTTTGACACTAACTGCAATACAGACTTGGTTGTTAACAACCTGCCTGAGGTGTTCAACAAGTACATCCTTGATTTTAGGAAAACAAACCATTAGGACTATGATTGATGGTATTAAGGACAAGCAGATGGTGAGGTGGCATAGGAACAAAGAGAGAGGAAAGACAGCTTTGTGGGAGATCACACCACATTATGCTGAGAAACTAGAGGTAGAAAATGAGAGGGCCACATTCTACAAACCTATTCAAGATGGTGTAAATCTTTGGCAAGTTACCAGTGGGCAGCAAACACATGCTGTATACTTGAAACTTCATACATGTGGCTTCAGAAAACTTCAGAAAGTGGGACCTGTCTGGCATACCATGCAACCATGCAATATCAGCAATTAACAAGGCAAAAATATTTCTAGAGAACTATGTCTGCAATTTCTTCAAAAACCTTTTTACCTTGCTGCATATGAACCAATGATATATCCAGTTCCTGGTGAACATGATTGGACAAGGACAGTTGTACCAGACATAGAGCCACCCAAATTTCATATGAAGAAGGGGAGAAGGAAAGAGAAGAAAATAAAGGGCAAATTTGAGGTTCCAAAACCAAAGGCAAGTTCAAGAATGGGCACTATAACATGCAGCAACTGTGGGCTCCAAGGCCATAGGTACACCAACTGCAAGCAACAGTTGAGACCGGAGTTGGCTATGAGGAAAAACAAGCATGTGGTAAACCCTTGTTAATAGTACTTGTTAATTGGTTTCCTTGTATGCTTTATGTCCTAAACCCTTGTAACTAACTACCATGTTTCCTTGTATGTTTGCAAGGCACTTGCAAGATCTAGGAATGAAGCTACTCCACCTTCAAGATCAAGGAATGAAGCTACTCCACCAGCAAGACCAATGCAGCCACCAGCAAGATCACAGCCATCTGCTTCTGGAAGATATGCTATTGCCAGATCTGCAAGAAGGTCAGCTAGTGCAAGTGTTCCAAGGCCTTTCACTGCTCCAAGGTTTGCTGCTGGAGCTTCATCTTCTGCTTCTACTACTTCTGATGCTCCTCCTTCTAGTGTCCCAAGGAGCCATTCTGGTTGGATGACATTCTTTACTGCCAATGGTAACACTTGAATGATAGAATGGTGCAATGTTTATAAACTATGAACAATGAATGTTGCAACTTTGGTGTGATGTGTGCCACAAAACTATGAGCAATGTTTCTAAACTATGAACAATGAATGTTGGAATTTTTGGTGCTTCTAAAATATGTATATTCTGATGGAGTACTAAGTTGGGTCCAATGTGTACTAAGTCTCATATGAGCAACGGTGTCGACGGAACCCTACCAACCCAACTTGGTTGGTTTAGGGTGGCTCGGCGTCGACGGAACCCTACCAAGCCATCCATCATCTATCATCCATCATCTATCATCTGTCATCTATCATCATAGGTATACCTTGAGCCATCAAAGCAACATATATCATCATAATTATAACTTGACCCATCTAACAAAGCATTAGGTAAATACCATGGCATAGTGGAGTTTAACATAACCATAGATTCTAACAGCCATAATTAATAGATTCTTACAACATTAGCTAAAGACCATAGCATAGTGGAGTTCAACATAGTTCACAAGTACTACATCCATACATCACACTTCATTAAACCACCCTTTTCACAAAAGATGAGCAAAGCCATCTATCAAAGCAACATATATCATGATAGGTATGCTATGCTTCATCTACCCATTTCATCTTCATCTACCTCATTCCTTTAATATGTCATGGATCAACTTCAACTTCTCTTTGTTCTTCTCCAGTGACTTACACTGAACAGCAACCTGGAGCTTGAGCTCATCCCTGTGTTTTATCAGATTTTTATTTCCCTTCTTGAGATCAGACATGTGAAGGTTCAGCTGCACATTCTCTTTAGTTAGCTTTTCCTTCTCTTTCAAATGATTCATCTCCAGGTTCCTAATGACACTGCCTTGAGCTTCTACCAGGTTCATCAGCACTACATACTTCTCTTTCAGCTTCAAATTCTCTGCCTCTTTCTTCTTCATCTCATTCTTCAGGCCAGCAACTTCTGATGCACTGGTAACCTCAGCTCTCTTCTCCTTAGCCTGCAAATAGCTGAAATCTAACACCCTGTTCTCCCGAGCATTGAGAAGTGGATGAACATCTTCAACTAGTTTGTCGTAGTTGGCATCCAGATTCCTTTTCTCTTCTTTAAGGTGGTGAATAGTAAGTGAACTCTCCAGGTTATCCTTCCTCCTAGCAGTCCTGCTGTCTTCAAACATTTCCCAAAGCTTCAACAATGCATTTTGCATTGTGGGTGGCCACTCAGGATCAACCCAGTCAACAAAACCACAATTCTGACCTTGCTGCAATATAGCAAACACTTATATTGTTACTCTCAGGTCATAACAATTTTTAAACAACAACAAACAGCATGTTTGAGCTTCTACAAACAAAACTAACAGAATAGCAGTTCAAAAACAAGGACCAACAACTTTGAGCACCTACTCCTGTCAGTAATCACCTTCTTGCCTCAATTAGACAATGAGCATCTAGTGGCCAAATATAATACTAACATCCACTTGCCAATTTAAGTACACAGACCAATGCATGAGCACATGCACCAATAATACAAAATGACTAAACTAGAAACATCTGCACTGCCAACTAATCTCCTGCCAAGTATTAACATCTACTGGCCTATTTAGCTAAAGTGACTGCAGAACACATGCCTACAGAATATGTTCAAGTGAACATCAATAGTAAACAATGACATTCATGAGTACTACTAAATGACTTAACTCTTTCTACACTACATGACTAAAAGGAGGCTACCAATTTAAATACAAGAGAACACTTACAGGCTGAGCACAAGCTAGAAACCTCCTGCCCGTCTCAAATCCTTCAAAAGCAACACGTCGCTCACATGGCAGCTGATGCTCCACGCAAAGACCCTCGGGTGCGTTTTCGAGGCCATTGTAGTCTTGGTCTTCAATGCTAGCAGGAATCTGCATGAGCAAAATGAACAAAAGTAGCCAAATCAAAAAACCAAATCACCAGATCCCTAAATCAACAACCCTAACCCTAGCTCAACACTGACCCGGTAATGCATGCCGTCATCGGAGGAGTTGACGTACACGCTGGAGTCGGCGCTGCTCTCATCCTCGAAGACCATGGCGCGGCGGCAATGGCGAGCGCGTCGGACTGCGCGGCGAGTGGCGGCGGACGGGGGAGAGGTGGGCGCGATGAAGAGGAGGCAGAGTGCGGCGGGTCCAACCGGTTCGACCAGGACCAGGCCAGATAAACCACACGACCGAGCCGGGTGGGACGAGTCAGCGGCTGGTGTGCGCGTGGGTAGGCCACCGTGGCACCTGACGCGTGGGCCCGGTCGGTCAGATACGTGCTTAATACGTGCTTATACGGCTGTCAGACCGTTTCGCAACACTTAGGCTTTGAGCTGGTACTGAACTGCAAAAAAAGTGAAAGTTGGTACTGATTCGTTATGACGTGCCGAAGTGTGGTAGTGCCTTTCAATTAACTCGTTGATAATGGATGCATCAACTTTCTCTCCTTGGTCAGTTCCCAGTTTGCCCTGGTTGATAGCAGCAGGAATATTTGTTTAGTTTTTGACCGTTCTGGTCCTGTAAGCTCTTAGCCCAGTGACACAGTCTACACCAGGACGTATGCTTCTGCGCCACTTTACTCGGGACCAAAAAAGTTGCCAGATAGAGTTGATCTTTAGGTCCTTTAGTTGTGTGCCGAATCGTGTCCACCTCCGTTCACAAATAATCTTCGCCGTAAGGCTGCTCCACCATACATCTAGTGCTCTAGTAGGCTTTCGTTCCGGAAGGCGAAGTCCTGCTGGATTTGTAATCTCTCATATGCGTGGATACCGATAGAGATTTCATCTCTTTGATTCAGATCGGGAGGAGAAAAATTCTTGCAATTGGGAGATTTATTCCTAGATACGGGAATCACCAGCAACTTTTTCACCAACCTATAATCTGCACTGCGTTAATTGGTAAAAATTAGATCAAACATATTTGCATCTTCATAGTGATTCTGGGTTTATTCGTAAGACATATTTTTTTTTTCTATTATGTTTCCTATAACTCCTACTAACAAATCAAAACCGGCTGGAATTTCCAGGAAATAAGTGTGCGTGGTGACTACCTCGCTGATGCTGGCTACTCCACCTGTTCATAATTAGCAAAATTCACACATCGAAGGCAATCAACGGGGTGAACTTCTCCATCGAGAACATAGTGCGTATAGTAAAAATGGAATCAAATATTCCATGATGTTTTTGTTTTCTAATGCAAACTTCATATGAATTATGATACAGTTAAGCATGGTACTCTCTCCATTCCTAAATATAAATTTTTTAATAAAAACTACATATGAATGTATATAGACATATTTTAGAGTGTAGATTCACTCATTTTGCTCCGTATGTAGTCTGCATTGGAATCTCTACAAAGAATTATATTTAGGAACGGGGGGAGTACAAATGAACACGGTAGAGACAGAAAAGGTACAAAAAATAAAAATAGGAACATACTAAATGAGCCCAAATGGTAAACTTTATTAGAGGCATAATTGATTAAGGGTCATACACCATCACAGGGCACATACAATGTCATTTAAAACAATGGGGAAAAAGTTAAATAATAATATGATGAACCACAAATCTATCCAAAAATAAACAGGGGGAAAGTATCATATAGTACTCCCTCCGATCCATATTACTTATCGCTCAAACAGATGTATCTAGAGATACTTCAATGCTTGATACATCCATTTGAGCAACAAGTAATATGATTTTAGAACAAGTGCCATACATGCATGGGAATAACGCCTAATTCATGAGTGGACATAATTCATGATTGAACATCAATCTTAACACGTAGATCAATGACAATTATAACTTTGTGGTGCCACAGAACAATTCACCAATCTATACTTATCACAATCGGTTCGATTTTACACATATATGCATTGGACATAGTGCTCCTAAAGGCAATGCCTTCATCATGGTAGAGTTTTGTCCGATACATACTGGACATATAGAAGCATTTGACACATCAGGTGCATCACCTTGATACTGGCGCGATTGTGGTAACAATAGCGCATTTCCTGACGAAAAATATGAGGTACCATACAAATCGCTATCTAATCTTGAACGTGCTTCATGCGGTATCCAGAAGCCAGCGCTAGAGGAGCATGAACTTGATTGCAGTGTAGCTAATGCTCAACCCCTGAATCTTCCCTTTTCAACTATTGTCATGCCCACGGACATGCCCACCCGCACCCTATAATTCAATCAATTGATCAGAGGTTATAATGTAAAAACAAATTAAGGTCGCATTTATATTCAAATGTATCATCTTATTTAACAAAGTATACTTTCCTTTATCTAAGAAAAGAGTGTCATACTCATACTACACAATCTGTAGAGAAAAGGAAAACCAATAAACTCCAGTTCATGACAAGTATATAGTTTGGTAGACAGAAACATATGTAGATTCAATGTCCTATCTCAGAGAAAATAATAAGTACAGAAGAAATTGTCAAGGTTTCTACATGCAGCGTGGATGCAAACAGTTCACTGTTAGGTACGTATACATGGCAAAGATTTCTTTCCTATTTAAAACACCCTCGGTGTCCACAATGGTGGCATAGATGTTCCATACAGAGTGGACAGGAAAGTGCAGGCACGTCTTTTCCCTCAAATGTTCCCAGGCTTGACTTCCGTTCAACTCTGCTTTGCCACTATGCTTAGTGAAATGGAAACAAGTGGCGTAGACTTCAAGCGAAAATTGCTCATGTGCCTGATCTCAAATGTCTTTGCCCCCACGACATCGTTGCGCCCTAGCAGTAGATGCTTCTCAATATTGGTATGCTCATGTACCTGATCTCAAATGTCTTTTCACATTGTGTTTCACCAACTATATGCGGCGTCTTATGCTTATGTTGGCGCAATTTTTATCCTTGTCATGCAGGACCAGATAGACAATGTTGCCAACATGAACTGGTGCAAGTTCATAGTTGGTTTTCTTCACACTTCTCTATCTAACAAAATGTACAACAAGGGCTGCCGACTTCACCTAATGGCAAGTTCTAGTTACTAAATCCTTTTTTTTAGTCTTTTGTTGCCCCTACTCATTTTGCCCACCTTTCGTGCACTTACAAGCTAATTTTTCGCCCCCTGTTTTTGCATGCCCTTTTCAGCTCATGTATGTAGACAAACTGGACATTAGTTCTGTCAAATTCGACCTAATTGGTGGTATGCCTCCACCACACAAGTTTGTTGCATCTGCTTGGTCTGATGCTGCAATCAAGGCTGTTCTCGCTGCCCACAGAAAGCCTGATGGAACTTATGGCAAGCTACAGGTTACTTTTCTCATAAGCAATCCTTTTTTAGGCTACCATAATGTTTTTGCTTCTCACTTTCATCTTGCGCTAATATCAGCATCAGTTTACTACATTAGGCAACTATAGTTGTTGAGGCTTGGCAAGTTATATCACACACATGTACGCAAACTACACTCTGTTGGTATGACAACTTCTATTCCATCTACAAATGTGTTTCCGAACTTTCTTACGCCCTACTGACATCCACACACGGCAACATTATTTCATTCTCCTAGGCAACTTCATTCATTCCATCATGGCAACTTTTCTTCTCAAACTTAACCAACTATCCTTTTCAAACCCACACTTCAACAGTCACAATATGCTCCCTTATTAGCCACCACCCATGGCAACATTACTGTAAAAAGGGTGGCAACTACATCCATTTATGCATGGAAACTTCAGTTTTTTTACATGACATGCCCTTCTATTCCACTTATTAATTTTAAGAATTTATAACAATACTTTCTCCCACACAAACACTCCAATCTTTAATCTAATATGTTTATAATTGTTTAACACCAGACCTCCCACATGGTATCACCACAGTAGCTTACAACGTGCCCTTACATTCTACCACAACACCATGTTCTTCCCATATGTTCACACTTTTATTAAGGAAACAAATTGACATTTGCTTTGCTTCCCTTAATGCTTGCTTCCATCGATTCCATCTCCTTACTTCATTGATTCCATTTGTGCTTTTTCACAGCTTATGGGCAAACACAATGTTGACTACAGCTTTTTTGGCGGCCCCAACAATTTCAGCAAATGGATGGATGTTCACACGAGTTCATCATGCTCTTTAGGGGTAAATGCCATGGCATGTCATGATGCACATTATCGCACATAGTTCATCACTTCTTCTAACCCGACATTCTCCATCCTTATTTTTGTCCTTTTTCCCATGCAGGCAAGAAGTAACATTGAGAATCTTGTTGGCCAGTTTGCGTCCGGCATGACCAACCTTCTTGGCAACCTTGTACATGGTTGGTCTGCAATGTCGGGTGGTGATGTCAAAGAAGTTGTCGAACAGTTCCGTTCTTTTGTTCGAGGTGGTACATCTCGTCCAACTGGCTCTAGAGGAAGATATGACTACAATCCTTCGCAAGAGATGCCTCCAAGCGAAGAAGAATTTCCCAGTGATGGTAGTGACTACAACGATCACGATGAGCAGGTCGACAACCACAACAATAGCGACATCAGAATGGATGATATGGACCACGACAGAACGAATGAGAAAAATCATAGAGGTGCCGATGATGAAACTACTGAAACTGGATTCGCCAACCCTACTTTTTAGAGTAGTTATGGTCCTCAAGTGTCCAAAAGGGCTAGGGACATACAAGATGTTGACCATGAATCTGCTACCAAAAAGACCAAAGTTGATCCAGTTGCTGCTAGGAGGAGGTTTGTTCGTTGCTTCCTTCTGTTATTTGCCATTTCAAAAATTTCTTTTCTGTAGTTCTTGCCCATCAATTCTTCTTCTTCAATGTCTTACTACATACCCTCGAACCTTTTAATAATTTGCTGTAGTGAGGCGACTGCTGGTGGCAGAACGTCCAAGCAGAGAAGGGGTAATCAACCTACCAGATCGTCCCCACGGGTATCCAAGGCTGCGTGTGGCACAGCCGTGCCTGGCCATGGTGCTTCCCACACAGCTACTCGTTCGTCTCCTCATTTTGCGTTTTCCAATACGGGAGATCCTATTGTTCTTGAAGACGTGAGGGATGCAAGGAGAAGGTTTGTATTATGGCAGCATCATTTCACCATTACAAAATTTTAAAGCTATATGCAGCTTCACATTTTACTCATGTGTTCAGTTTCGACATCCTTTTGCACGCATGTACTTTTCAACTATCTGATATTTACTGCCAGTTTTGCTGAGTTTTCATGGCAACTTTAGTTGTTCATACATGGAACCTTTAGTTGTACCTACATGGCAACTTTTTCCTTTTTCCAACTTTTGCAAGTGTCCTTCTCACGCATTAACTTTCTTTTTGCTTTTCTTACATACACAGGTTAAAGAACAAGACCAACAAGCTTGCTCATGTGACAAATGCTACGAAAAAAGACCCTCTCGAACGCATGCACATTAAACTTGCTACGTCTGACAATGTCGAATGTGTCAAAGTTTCTGATGCAACTGGCTCCTCTGCACCATTTACTGCAGGTGATGGTGGAGGGGGTTCCGATGACCAGATCTCCCCAATAATTGTTGAGGTCCAGAGTGCATTTCTATCCATGAATATTGGGCTTGAAAGTGGGCCAAATCCTCCACATTCTGTTGTTGTACTTGAAACCCAACAACCGGTTGCGCACGCAGCAACAGTTCAAGCGGATACCAATTCCCATGCGCCAGCAACAATCACCTCTGCTAAAACGATGGGTCAAGGCTGCACATCGGATGAAACTTGCACAACTTTGCCAAATTCAACTACCACGCAAAACAAGGTGCCGGCTACGACACAACAAATAGATAGGACTGCCCGCAATGCTCGTATGACTCGTGCAACAACTACTGTCAAAACTGCTCCACCTATTGCCCCCCCCCCCAGAAAATAGTGAATCATGTAGTAGGTACCAGAAAGAGCCCTCGAAAAGGATCCGATCAGGCATGCATTGTGCATGATCAGCATGTGAA
>LR738712.1:844427582-844463969 GCA_902687465.1 Secale cereale | reverse complement strand
TATGATATCTATTTACTCCTTATCGTTAGTTCATATATTTTTTCCATTTTGTGAAGGTGATGTTTGCCATGTATCAAGAACTTGCACCCGACGATCCATATGATAAAGCTGGACACTACTATATGATTTGCATCAACCTAGCGAAGCAGCGTTTCGATGTGTTGGACGTAATCCGGTCGGGAGAGGACGATTCTCTTCGTTCGCATGCATAGTTTTTCATCAACAATCTGAAGCAAACATGGCTACGTCACTACAGTGGTTCTAAGGTCCAGATCTAGGATTACCCTATCAAATATGTGCACTCCTTGAAGCAGGGAAACTCGTCAGGGTCTCACTTTTGCAGTTCTTGTCTACTTTTTTCGCATGCTCAACAAGACATCTTGTTTACTACCTGTAGCATGATTTCTTCCATCAAGTTTTTACATGGCAACTTTTGTTACTACTTTGTTAGATGCCATCATTGTGTGCACACTGACAACTATACCTGCCTATCATTTTCAACTTTTGCTAGGTTGTAATTTCGCATTACATGTCAATAGTTTACCATTATGTCAACTTGTAATTTTAAACTACATGTCAACTCAACATCACTCTTAAGTCAAAATTTTAATCATGGCAACTTTTCTGGTTTTTTCTAATGCTTCCGTGCCTCACTTCAAATAGCCACGACTGCGGTATGTACTTACTGGAATATCTTGCTAAGTGGGAAGGAAGAAAGGTGCCCACTCTCAACAAGGAAATAATCTCAGAGCTTAGGAAGATATATCTGTGGAATTGGGTCACAAACACCGATTTCAACAAGCGGGAGGGTGCGAAGGCCTGGATCGAGGATGAAATTAAAGCTGCTATCAAGAGATATCGGTGATTATGCGACTGCTAAAGACTTTGTTTACTCATTTACTTACATTTTCTTTTTTTCTGGATGACTGTAAGGTACTGCCACCCTAGTTTCCCCGTCCTACAATTTCTGTGATCGTCATCTGCACCGCGCACAGCCATGCGTTTTGTGTCGTGCGATTATTTTATGTTTCTATAGTTTTCCAAATTTTAAGTGTAATGTCAGATGCTGACAACTACTAGTCGGGCAACGCTATTATGTCTTTTCACTCATGTTTCTTTTCGTTCAGTATTGACGCTAATACAAATTTGTGATCATGTAGCCATGCATACATGTTTCAAGTTTCGTACTACTGGTTATAGAAAGGTTCGTTCACACGGTATTCTACTACTTTTTCCAAACGTTGCAATTTCTGTCTTTTTGGTAATTATTACCCCACTTCAAGCATTTCAATTTTTCATTATAAACTTGCCATATTTGTTAGCATCGTATTTTTACCATAAGTTTTCATGAAAAAAGTTCGGACTAGCACGATTAAATACCAAATGTTCGGAATTTACATACTCCATATATTACTCTATCACGGCACATGGCAATGAGTGTTAAAATGCACGGTATATTCTCTTTATCCAGCACTTTGTTGCACAATACACAACGTCTTATTCGTTATCTACATTGTTGATAATTATTTTTGGTATCCAATAACTTCCGAACGTGCGTATTTTGAGCATTTCGTTCCAAACGTTTTTACATGGCAACTTTAGTTCATATGGGATGGCAACTTTTGTTCATAGGGGATGGCAACTTCAGTTGTTGGGGGATGGCCACTTTGTCTTTTTCGTCTTTTCCATACAAAATTGCCATGTCTTCCTAATCCCACACAACCTAGACTTGCCATCTAAAACGTTCGGCTTGCAATGCTTAAATCCCGAACATTCAGGAGTTATCATTATCGTTCTTTTTTTGAATAGACAAATCACGAACATTTGGTCTTTAAGCATGTCACCCCGAACGCTTTTTCAGCGGCATCTTCATTTGCTGCAACGTGGCATATATAGTTGTAAACACATGGTAATTTTGTTCCAGATCGGGTTTTCCCCCAGCTAATTACCATGTTCATGAACATCACCTTACCTAAATTTGTCGTGCACAGTGTTTCTACTAGCATGCTTACATTCCAAACGCTCGGGACTTATTGAGGTCCTTCTTATTTTGCCACGGGTCGGACTCGACGAAACATTACTACAACTTAAGTCGTTCACATTTTTAACGCAATCAATAACGGCAGCTACCACTAGCGCTTTTTCACTACGGGCCTGCATGATTGATAGTGAATGGCAACTTTTCACAAAAGTTTTCACCTACATTATCCATCTGCATTTAATTGCAACAGCATGTCCATCTCATAAGTCACCACACATCATATATTACTGTCTACTAATTCAAACGACAAAGGCTTCGTGATTGACACATATGCAC
Source organism: Secale cereale (assembly GCA_902687465.1). NCBI lineage: Eukaryota > Viridiplantae > Streptophyta > Magnoliopsida > Poales > Poaceae > Secale > Secale cereale. The sequence goes on along the minus strand of LR738712.1, from coordinate 844,461,652 downwards.
ATGGAATTCATCACGCACACAGACATGGAAATTTTCCCACTCACACCCCTCAAAGTTGTCCCACTTGTCGCTTCTTTTTACACTTCTTGTTGTGTTTTCCTTCCACTCTTTTTTGTGTTTTGCTTGGATCTCTAGTGCTGACTTGTATCTAATCTGCTTTGGTCGCCCTTTTGTCACTGTCCTTGGAGGGTTCCTGACTTGCATGTGTGTGTTCGATGCACCTGAACTCACCTCCGAGTTTTCTGTCGATGGGCCCGTTGATGTAGTAGCAGCAGTCTTATTCTTCTTTGGGAATCGATGTAGTGCTTCCTCCTCCATTCTCTTCTTTATTGCCTCCAGCTCCCTCTCTGACGCGTTTGTGTGCCTCTCGACTGCTCTACTCATCACATCATGCTTACAAGCTTCATCTGCTATGTTGGTGAACCTTCTAGACATCACTACATGCGTGACTGTTTGCATTGTTGTGTCGGGTCCATCTTCATGCACCGCGAGGACATCCTGCGTGCCATGTTGGCAAAGTGCCTCATCCGCGTTCCAAGACCAACGTTCAAGTATGTACCTTGGTGGCACATGTTTTACGCCATTGATGTCCATTACCCTTAGAATATGGCAGCAGATCATACCATCCCTTTCAAACTTGCAACAATGGCAGTAGTACACCCCTTCTCTAATGTCGGCTGTCACCATGTGGTTCCTTCCCTTATCCGGGTCTTCGGCTTCCGAATCTGACATGTCCCTCATGGTACAAACTTTGTAGGTATAGTCGTCCACTCAAAACACGGTGTAACCGCTCGACAGCTTTACTTCCCATGGAACCTGCAAAACAGTTTGCATTTTAGTAAATACTCCCCCCCCCTATGTAGTTCGCCAACACAATAAACGTGTTCTTTGGTCCAAATGATGCACTCATTTATGCAACTCTCGTTCTATTCATGAATGGTACATTCACCGACTTGTATGGCAAGTCTAGTGTCAGGAGCACGGCAAGTCTAGTGTCACAAGGACGGCAAGTTTACTGTCACACGGACGGCAAGTTCAGTGTCACAAACATGGCAAGTTTAGTGTCACCACCATGACAAGTTCAGTCATACCAGCATGGCAAGTTCAGCCAGACCAACATGGAAACTTTATTTATACCACCATGGCAAATTTAGTTACACCAGCACGGCAAATTTTATCAAGACCAGCACGGCAAGTTCATCACGAGCAGCACGGCAAGTTCACCAAGACCATCACGACAAGTTTATTGCCGCATGCACGGCGGGTTCAGTTAGACCATCATGGAAAGTTTAGTTAAACCAGCACGTCAAATTCATTGGAAGTAGCCTACCAAGTTTCCACACACATGCTTCCGCTGATGGCTGTAATCCTACTTATGCGCACAAACCATACAGAGTTTTACAAGCATGGCAATTAAAAAAAATCAGGGTTACCAAAAAATAATGCTCGGACATGTAAGTTTTTACTAGCGCACACACGCTTGCTACACACTGTAGAAACACCCACTATATGTAACATTAATTTAGAAGCATAATTTGAACACTTAATTATAGAAGAGTTGTCTTGTATAAACCCTCATCATTTGTTTTTCCAGTGGATTGCATGTCAGCAGTTTCGGGTTCTTAAGAGCTGTGTTCGCCAACTGCTGTATTTCTGCACCCAAAATCTTCTGTTGAATTGCATTGTACTCCTGGACAAACCTCAAAATTGAGTTGTCTGGGTTTACATATCGCTTTAGCACTGCGTTTAAGCCCTCACTACGCTGTGTAGTTTGCAGGAACGGAAAGAAGCACTGCACGAAATAAGCTGGTACCCAGAATTTCCTTTTTTTTTCCCAAAGGTTTTGCAGAGTTTCGTTATCATGGACATTGTATTTGTCCAACATTGCTTTCCAGCTGCGTTCAAACTCCTCTGGTGTCAAACTATGGTCAACGCACAACTCAAATGCTTTGTGGAGCTCTGGTTTGTCAGCAAAAAAGGGCCCCAGCGTCTCTTCTGCTTTCTTAATTACATGCCATCTACAGTGCATGTGTATCGCATTGGGAAACACTTCTTAAATGCCTACACGCATGCCGAAATCCTGGTCTGTTATGATGTTCATCGGATCAAGACCACCCATGCATTCCCTAAAGGTTTTAAAGAGCCATACAAAACTAGTAGCATCTTCGTTCCGAACAAATCCACACCCAAACTGCAATGATTGGCTATGGTTGTTTATGCCAATGAACAGAGCGCATGGCATCTTGTACATATTGGTCAGATATGTAGCATCGAAGGACACACAGTCGCGAAAGTGTCTGTATGCCCTGCGCGCAGCACCATCTATCCAATACATGTTCATCACACGGTCCTCATCATCAAGCTTAATTTTGTAGAAGAAGTCGGGGTCTTCTTTCTCCTTCTGCATGAAGTACGCAATTGTGTCCTCCATGTCTGTTAGTTGGCTTTCCCTGCGGTATTTTGCCACCAAGTATACCAAGTCGGGCGGTAGGTATGGCATGCTGCTTAGTTTTCCTGTTTTGCTGTGTATCATTGACAGTATGTGACCCATTCTTGCAGGCTGGATGTTACAATCATGGAGCAACTTCACAAACTGTTGCTCTTCTGGGGTGAAACGCGGTGAGCACACAGAAATCTAACCAGGTCAAACTTCTTTACCATTTCATGGTTGTGATGTCCCACATACTTTGTTACCACCCACCAAGCCCCTTCGACGTTGAGCTTCAGTTTGGCAGGACATTCCGTCTTGACCACGATATCTCTTTTACGTTCTCTGATGACTGGACCATTACCCTCCTTTTGCTGTTTGTTTTTCCTTGACTCGTGACACCTCATTTCTGCTCGGTTGTACTCTCCTGATTTTACTAGTTTCCTACGGTAGTCTGTGTATATCGCAAAACCATTGAACTTTGCAAAATTCTGGTAGTACGTCCTTGCATCCTCAAATGTAGCAAATTTCATGCGCACATACGGTGCTGCCGGAGGTGCTAGTGAAGATTGCAGTTCATCCTCATGCGGCTCATCACCTTCCTGATCATCACCTTCTTGATCTTCATCCCCATGTTCACCAAGTGTCTCTGCAATTGAGTTTGCATCGTCCGTTCCCGAGTTGCTCACAGCAGTTTCAAGAGTGTTGTTTATTGCCGTGTTTGATGTCCCCACATTGTTGATGACAAGCTGCCCATCATAGTTTGAATGAGACTTCTGACATGTGTTTGCTTCTGAATTAGCCAATGTGCCATCAATGCCTTGCGTTGTACCAGAAGCCACTGCATTCATTTATGTACATTATTCATTAGTCATTCATCAAATATATTTTATAGTTATTCAAGTAAACTAGTCAACTTTATGAATCCAGGGTGTTTATCATTTTTACATGCGTCATGATGGACGCATGTCAAGTTCTCACCACCACCACGCATCATCATTCACGTGTGTAGTCATGGTAACCTTGATTTAATCCCCATATGGCAAGTTCATTTGTGTACATACGACAATTTTACACACGCACACAACAGTCTCTTCTACTTCAGTGTTTCTAAATCTTATTTTCCAAAACATTCACTTCAAGATCTATCTCCATGTGTGATTTGCAGAAGCATGGACCATTAAGATTCTGCGCTTAATAGCGTTCGACGTAGATGTGGATGCGCCTACCGCCACCTGGTTGATAAAGTCTGACCCTGCACATGTTGTAAGTAGTTGTCATCATTTACATAAGCCACGCGGCAACTCTAAACACAGGTTTCATAATATTGCAATGTTCCATCTTTTTCTTACCTACTTCATGACATGGCAACATAAGGGCATTTTTTTCATCTAGGCGGTCATGATTTTCATGGTTCGCACTCAAGCATAACAAACATTGGAAATAACATGCTGACATACATGGCAACTATTTTTCAACTACCTCCCTAACAACCAATTCATCACTAAAAGTTTACCCTTCACAATACTACGCCAAAGTACACTTTTCTTTTACACACCACAATCATGTACACATGTTTTTTGTCTTTCCTTTTTTGTTGTACATCATTTTTCCTCAACACACATGGCAACAAAGCAGGTCAAACCACGCGTCAAATTTGCACATTTTACTCACCGTAAAATGTATCATGTACATGTTGTTGGTCCCTTGGGTGAGAGTGATTACTAGGCTCTCCCTGTTCATTCGTCCACCCACTCACGGAATGTCTGCTTACATCTAATGCCCCTGCGTACAGTCAACCATTGAATCAGTTTTTTCTCACATTTTCCACTCTAGTTTCATTCTTTCCTTCTTGTTTACATAAGTGCAGTATACCTATGTCGACGTACTGCTGTAGAAGTGGCAACAAAGGCCCACTTGAGTTTAGCTCTTCAAAATCCTGCACATCCCACGCCGGTGCTTGTAGGCTGCCGTAGAACCAAGGAGTCCCACCATATCCCCTATCCATCCCTTTATGCTCCTCTTTTTCAACTGCACAATCCAAATAAAACACTCAAGTAATCATGGCAAGAAAAGATGCATACACATGGCAACAATTACATTCTTCACATGGCAACAACACTGCATATCAATCCTCGCATCATTTTTTCAACATGGTTCCATTCCTACTTTACCTGCATGCATGGCAACATCAACTCAAACAGGGGATGGCAATTCTATACAATCACGTGTGGCAACTATTCTCAGGTACCTACCTCTTCTGACAACATAATCAAATTTCCACAAACCTCCCCTAATACAGTTAAGGCACATGGCAACATCTGTCCATCTCGACTAGAGCAAATCAGAAATGACAACTACTTGCAACACAATCCACAACTTGACCCATTTTCCAAACATAGACAGAGTAAATCAGCAAATATAACCCCTCCACCTAGAAGAGGCAAGAACAATACCATCCACATGGCAAAATCCGCACCGAAATCTCCCTTCGGATCAGATCCCCTCCCTTCCCCCACACCCCATCTTTAAATCCATACGCTAATGGCGACCAGCAGATCCCATATGGCAACAATGGCGAGGTCATGCATTACTACAAGTGCAGGAGTTGTCAGAGATGTAGAGGACCAGCAAATTCACCTGGCCGACAGCTTGAGTTGGGTAACAGATCCACAAATCTTGCCATGGCAACTTCCATCGGGAGCAATGATGGGGGCGGAGGGGAAAGACGGAGGAGGGAGAGAGGAGATCCGCCAGTTTTTGGATCTGGCGAGGAGTAGTGCGACGGCGTCGGGCAAGCGGCGTGGACCCTGCAGATGTTATTGCGCTGACTAGTGAAGGAAATATGCCCTAGAGGCAATAACAAAGTTATTATTTATTTCCTTATATCATGATAAATTTTTATTATTCATGCTAGAATTGTATTAACTGGAAACTTAGTACATGTGTGAATACATAGACAAAACAGAGTGTCCCTAGTATGCCTCTACTAGACTAGCTCATTGATCAAAGATGGTTATGTTTCCTAGCCATAGACATGAGTTGTCATTTGATCAACGGGGTCACATCATTAGGAGAATGATGTGATGGACAAGACCCATCCGTTAGCTTAGCAACTTGATCGTTTAGTTTTATTGCTATTGCTTTCTTCATGACTTATACATGTTCCTATGACTATGAGATTATGCAACTCCCGAATACCGGAGGAACACTTTGTGTGCTACCAAACGTCACAACGTAACTGGGTGATTATAAAGGTACTCTACAGGTGTCTCCGAAGGTATTTGTTGGGTTGGCGTATTTCGAGATTAGGATTTGTCACTCCGATTGTCGGAGAGGTATCTCTGGGCCCACTCGGTAATGCACATCACTATAAGCCTTGCAAGCATTGCAGCTAATGAGTTAGTTGTGGGATGATGTATTACGGAACGAGTAAAGAGACTTGCCGGTAACGAGATTGAACTAGGTATTGAGTTATCGACGATCGAATCCCGGGCTAGTAACATACCGATGACAAAGGGAACAACGTATGTTGTTATGCGGTTTGACCGATAAAAATCTTCGTAGAATATGTGGGAGCCAATATGAGCATCCAGGTTCCGCTATTGGTTATTGACTGGAGACGTGTCTCGGTCATGTCTACATAGTTCTCGAACCCGTAGGGTCCGCACGCTTAAGGTTTCGATGACAGTTTTATTATGAGTTTATGAGTTTTGATGTACCGAAGGAGTTCGGAGTCCCGGATGAGATCGGGGACATGACGAGGAGTCTCGAAATGGTCGAGACGTAAAAATCGATATATTGGACGACTATATTCGGACATCGGAAAGGTTCCGAGTGATTCGGGTATTTTCGGAGTACCGGGGAGTTACGGGAATAGAGGAGAGAGGCCAAAAGGAAGGAGGCGCGTGGCCCCCTTCTGGTCCGAATTGGACAAGGGGTGCAGCCCCCTTTTCCTTCTCCCTCTCCCCCTCTTTCCTTCTCTCCTACTCCGGAAAGGAAAGGGGAATCCTACTAGGACTTGGGAGTCCTAGTAGGACTCCCCACACTTGGCGCGCCCCTTCTAGGGCCGGCCTCTCCCTCCCTCCTTTATATACGGGGGCAGGGGGGCACCTCTAGACACAACAGTTGATCTCTTGATCTCTTAGCCGTGTGCGGTGCCCCCCTCCACCACAGTTCTCCTCGATAATATTGTAGCGGTGCTTAGGCGAAGCCCTGCGACGGTAGAACATCAAGATCGTCACCACACCGTCGTGCTGACGGAATTCTTCCTCGACACTCGGCTGGATCGGAGTTCGAGGGACGTCATCGAGCTGAACGTGTGCTAGAACTCGGAGGTGCCGTAGTTTCGGTGCTTGATCGGTCGGGCCGTGAAGGCGTACGACTACATCAACCGCGTTGTTCTAACGCTTCCGCTTTCGGTCTACGAGGGTACGTAGACACACTCTCCCCTCTCGTTGCTATGCATTTGGTAGATAGATCTTGCGTGATCGTAGGAAAATTTTAAAATACTACGTTCCCCAACAGTGGCATCATGAGCCAGGTCTATGCGTAGATGATATGCACGAGTAGAACACAAGTGAGTTGTGGACGATACTAGTCATACTGCTTACCAGCATGTCATACTTTGATTCGGCGGTATTGTTGGATGAAGCGGCCCGGACCGACATTACGCGTACGCTTACGCGAGACTGGTTCTACCGACGTGCTTCGCACACAGGTGGCTGGCGGGTGTCAGTTTCTCCAACTTTAGTTGAATCAAGTGTGGCTACGCCCGGTCCTTGTGAAGGTTAAAACAGCACATACTTGACGAAATATCGTTGTGGTTTTGTATGCGTAGGTAAGAACGGTTCTTGCTAAGCCCGTAGCAGCCACGTAAAACTTGCAACAACAAAGTAGAGGACGTCTAACTTGTTTTTGCAGGGCATGTTGTGATGTGATATGGTCAAGACATGATGAGTTATACGGTTTTGTATGAAATGATCATGTTTTGTAAAGTTATCGGCAACTGGCAGGAGCCATATGGTTGTCGCTTTATTGTATGAAATACAATCGCCATGTAATTGCTTTACTTTATCACTAAGCGGTGGCGATAGTCGTAGAAGCAATAGTTGGCGAGACGACAACGATGCTACGATGGAGATCAAGGTGTCGCGCCGGTGACGAAGGTGATCATGACGGTGCTTTGGAGATGGAGATCAAAAGCACAAGATGATGATGGCCATATCATGTCACATATTTTGATTGCATGTGATGTTTATCTTATTATGCTTCTTATTTTGCTTAGTTCGACGGTAGCATTATAAGATGATCCCTTACTAAATTTCAAGGTATAAGTGTTCTCTCTGAGTATGCACCGTTGCGAAAGTTCGTCGTGCCGAGACACCACGTGATGATCGGGTGTGATAAGCTCTACGTTCAAATACAACGGGTGTAATCCAGTTTTGCACACGCAGAATACTCGGGTTAAACTTGACGAGCCTAGCATATGCAGATATGGCCTCGGAACACTGGAGACCGAAAGGTCGAGCGTGAATCATATAGTAGATATGATCAACATAAGATGTTCACCATTGAAACTACTCCATCTCACGTGATGATCGGACATGGTTTAGTTGATTTGGATCACGTGATCATTTAGATGACCGGAGGGATGTCTATCTAAGTGGGAGTTCTTTAGTAATATGATTAACTGAACTTTAATTTATCATGAACTTAGTCCTGGTAGTATTAGCATATCTATGTTGTAGATCAATAGCTCGCGATGTTGCTCCCCGTTTATTTTTTATATGTTCCTAGAGAAAACTAAGTTGAAAGATGTTAGTAGCAATGATGCGGAATTGTTCCGTGATTTGAGGATTATCCTCATTGCTGCACAGAGAATTATGTCATTGATGCACCGCTAGGTGACAGACCTATTGCAGGAGCAGATGTAGACGTTATGAACGTTTTGACAAAAGCTCGGTATGATGACTACTTGATAGTTTAAGTGCACCATGCTTTACGGCTTAGAACCGGGACTTCAAAAACGTTTTGAATGCCACGGAGCATATAAGATGTTCCAAGAGTTGAAATTAGTATTTCATACTCATGCCCGTGTCGAGAGGTATAAGACTTCTGACAGTACTTTGCCTACAAGATGGAGGAGAATAGCTCAACCAGTGAGCATGTGCTCAGATTGTCTGGGTACTATAATTACTTGAATCAAGTGGGAGTTAATCTTCCAGATAAGATAGTAATTGACAAAGTTCTCTAGTCACTATCACCAAGTTAGTAGAACTTTGTGATGAACTATAATATGCAAGGGATGACGAAAGGAATTCCCGAGCTCTTCGCGATGCTGAAGTCGGCGAAGGTAGAGATCATGAAAAAGCATCAAGTGTTGATGGTTAACAAGACCACTTGTTTCAAGTAAAGGGCAAAGGGATAGAAGGGGAACTTCAAGAAGAATGACAAGCAAGTTGTCACTCCCGTGAAGAAACCCAAAGCTAAAACTCAAGCCTGAAACTAAGTGCTTCTACTGCAAAGGAAATGGTCACTAGAAGTGGAACTGCCCTAGATACTTGGCGGATAAGAAGGATGGCAAAGTGAACAAAGGTATATTTTGATATACAGATTATTGATGTGTACTTTACTAGTGTTCATAGCAACCCCTGGGTATTTGATACCGGTTCAGTTGCTAAAATTAGTAACTCGAAACGAGAATTGCAGAATGAACAGAGACTAGTTAAAGGTGAAGTGACGATGTGTGTTGGAAGTGGTTCCAAGATTGATACATCATCGCACACTCCCTATACTTTCGGGATTAGTGTAAAACCTAAATAAATGTTATTTGGCATTTGCGTTGAGCATGATTATGATTTGATCATATTTGTTGCAATACGGTTATTCATTTAAAGTCATAGAATAATTGTTATTCTGTTTACATGAATAAAACCTTCGATGGTCATACACCCAATGAAAATAGTTTGTTGGATATCGATCGTGGTGATACACATATTCATAATATTGAAGCCAAAAGATGCAAGGTTAATAATGATAGTGCAACTTATTTGTGGCACTGCCGTTTAGGTCATATTGGTGTAAAGCGCATGAAGAAACTCCATAGTGATGGACTTTTGGAATCACTTGATTATGAATCACTTGGTGCTTGCGAACCATGCCTCATGGGCAAGATGACTAAAACTCCGTTCTCCGGAACTATGGAGCGAGCAACAGATTTGTTGGAAATCATACATACTGATGTATGTGGGCCAATGAGTGTTGAAGCTCGCGGCGGGCATCGTTATTTTCTGACCTTCACTGATGATTTGAGCAGATATGGGTATATCTACTTAATGAAGCACAAGTCTGAAACATTTGAAAAGTTCAAAGAATTTCAGAGTGAAGTGGAGAATCATCGTAACAAGAAAATAAGAGTTTCTACGATATGATCGTAGAGGTAAAATATTTGAGTTAGCGAGTTTGGCCTTCAGTAAAAACAATGTGAAATAGTTTCACTACTCACGCCACCTGGAACACCACAGTGTAATGCTGTGTCCGAACGTCATAACCGTACTTTATTAGATATGGTGCGATCTATGATGTCTCTTATCGATTTACCACTATCGTTTTGGGTTATGCATCAGAGACAGCTGCATTCACGTTCAATAGGGCAATATCTAAATCCGTTGAGACGACACCTTATGAACTGTGGTTTGGCAAGAAACCAAAGTTGTCGTTTCTTGAAGTTTGGGGCTGCGATGCTTATGTGAAAAAGCTTCAACCTGATAAGCTCGAACCCAAGTCGGAGAAATGTGTCTTCATAGGATACCCAAAGGAAACTATTTGGTATACCTTCTATCACAGATCCGAAGGCAAGTTATTCGTTGCTAAGAATGGATCCTTTCTAGAGAAGGAGTTTCTCTCGAAAGAAGTGAGTGGGAGGAAAGTGGAACTTGATGAGGTAATTGTACCTTCTCCCGAATTGGAAAGTAGTACATCACAGAAACTAGTTTCAGTGATTCCTACACCAATTAGTGAGGAAGCTAATGATGATGATAATGAAACTTCGGATCAAGTTACTACTAAACTTCGTAGATCAACCAGAGTACGTTCCGCGCCAGAGTGGTACGGTAACCCAGTTCTGCAAATCATGTTACTAGACCATGATGAACCTATGAACTATGAGGAAGCGATGATGAGCCCAGATTCCGCAAAATGTCTTGAGGCCATGAAATCTGAGATGGGATCCATGTATGAGAACAAAGTATGGACTTTGGTTGACTTGCCCGATGATCGGCAAGCCATTGAAAATAAATGGATCTTTAAGAGGAAGACTGACGCCGATGGTAATGTTACTGTCTACAAAGCTCGACTTGTTGCGAAAGGTTTTTCGACAAGTTCAAGGTGTTGACTACGATGAGATTTTCTCACCCGTAGCGATGCTTAAGTCTGTCCGAATCATGTTAGCAATTGCCGCATTTTATGAAATCTGGCAAATGGATAACAAAACTACATTCTTTAATGGATTTATTGAAGAAGAATTGTATATGATGCAACCAGAAGGTTTTGTCAATCCTAAAGGTGCTAACAAAATGTGCAAGCTCCAGCGGTCCATCTATGGACTGGTGCAAGCATCTCGGAGTTGGAATATACGCTTTGATGAGGTGATCAAAGCATATAGATTTATACAGACTTGCAGTGAAGCCTGTATTTACAAGAAGTGAGTGGGAGCACTACAACCTTTCTGATGAATATATGTGAATGACATATTGTCGATCGGAAATGATGTAGAATTTTCTGGAAAGCATAAAGGAGTGTTTGAAAGGAGTTTTTCAAAGAAAGACCTCGGTGAAGCTGCTTACATATTGGGCATCAAGATCTATAGAGATAGATCAAGACGCTTGATAAGACTTTCGATGAGTACATACCTTGATAAGATTTTGAAGTAGTTCAAAATGGATCAGTCAAAGAAGGAGTTCTTTCCTGACTTGTAAGGTGTGAAGTTGAGTAAGACTCAAAGCCAGATCACGGCAGAAAAATATAGAGAGAATGAAAGTCATTCCCTATGCCTCAGCCATAGGTTCTATAAAGTATGCCATGATGTGTAGCAAACATGTTGTGTACCTTGCCATGAGTTTGACAAGGAGGTACAATAGTGATCCAGGAGTAGATCACTGTACAGCGGTCAAAATTATCCTTAGTTACTGGATGACTAAGGAAATGTTTCTCGATTATGGAGGTGATAAAGAGTTCGTCGTAAAGAGTTACGCCGATGCAAGCTTTGACACTAATCCAGATGACTCTAAGTATCAATCTGGATGCGTATTAAAAGTGGGAGCAATTAGCTAGAGTAGCTCCATGCAGAGCATTGTAGACATAGAAATTTGCAAAATACATATGGATCTGAATATAACAGACCCGCTGACTAAACTTCTCTCACGAAGCAAAACATGATCACACCTTAGTACTCTTTGGGTGTTAATCACATGGCGATGTGAACTAGATTGTTGACTCTAGTAAACCCTTTTGGGTATTGGTCGCATGGCGATGAGAACTATAGGTGTTAGTCACATGGTGATGTGAACTATTGGTGTTAATCACATGGTGATGTGATCTAGATTATTGACTCTAGTGCAAGTGGGAGACTGAAGGAAATATGCCCTAGAGGCAATAACAAAGTTATTATTTATTTCCTTATATCATGATAAATGTTTATTATTCATGCTAGAATTGTATTAACTGGAAACTTAGTACATGTGTGAATACATAGACAAAACAGAGTGTCCCTAGTATGCCTCTACTAGACTAGCTCATTGATCAAAGATGGTTATGTTTCCTAGCCATAGACATGAGTTGTCATTTGATCAACGGGGTCACATCATTAGGAGAATGATGTGATGGACAAGACCCATCCGTTAGCTTAGCAACTTGATCGTTTAGTTTTATTGCTATTGCTTTCTTCATGACTTATACATGTTCCTATGACTATGAGATTATGCAACTCCCGAATACCGGAGGAACACTTTGTGTGCTACCAAACGTCACAACGTAACTGGGTGATTATAAAGGTACTCTACAGGTGTCTTCGAAGGTACTTGTTGGGTTGGCGTATTTCGAGATTAGGATTTGTCACTCCGATTGTCGGAGAGGTATCTCTGGGCCCACTCGGTAATGCACATCACTATAAGCCTTGCAAGCATTGCAGCTAATGAGTTAGTTGCGGGATGATGTATTACGGAACGAGTAAAGAGACTTGCCGGTAACGAGATTGAACTAGGTATTGAGTTACCGACGATCGAATCCCGGGCTAGTAACATACCGATGACAAAGGGAACAACGTATGTTGTTATGCGGTTTGACCGATAAAGATCTTCGTAGAATATGTGGGAGCCAATATGAGCATCCAGGTTCCGCTATTGGTTATTGACTGGAGACGTGTCTCGGTCATGTCTACATAGTTCTCGAACCCGTAGGGTCCGCACGCTTAAGGTTTCGATGACAGTTTTATTATGAGTTTATGAGTTTTGATGTACCGAAGGAGTTCGGAGTCCCGGATGAGATCGGGGACATGACGAGGAGTCTCGAAATGGTCGAGACGTAAAAATCGATATATTGGACGACTATATTCGGACATCGGAAAGGTTCCGAGTGATTCGGGTATTTTCGGAGTACCGGGGAGTTACGGGAATAGAGGAGAGAGGCCAAAAGGAAGGAGGCGCGTGGCCCCCTTCTGGTCCGAATTGGACAAGGGGTGCAGCCCCCTTTTCCTTCTCCCTCTCCCTCTCTTTCCTTCTCTCCTACTCCGGAAAGGAAAGGGGAATCCTACTAGGACTTGGGAGTCCTAGTAGGACTCCCCACACTTGGCGCGCCCCTTCTAGGGCCGGCCTCTCCCTCCCTCCTTTATATACGGGGGCAGGGGGGCACCTCTAGACACAACAGTTGATCTCTTGATCTCTTAGCCGTGTGCGGTGCCCCCCTCCACCACAGTTCTCCTCGATAATATTGTAGCGGTGCTTAGGCGAAGCCCTGCGACGGTAGAACATCAAGATCGTCACCACACCGTCGTGCTGACGGAACTCTTCCTCGACACTCGGCTGGATCGGAGTTCGAGGGACATCATCGAGCTGAACGTGTGCTAGAACTCGGAGGTGCCGTAGTTTCGGTGCTTGATCGGTCGGGCCGTGAAGACGTACGACTACATCAACCGCGTTGTTCTAACGCTTCCGCTTTCGGTCTACGAGGGTACGTAGACACACTCTCCCCTCTCGTTGCTATGCATCTGGTAGATAGATCTTGCGTGATCGTAGGAAAATTTTAAAATACTACGTTCCCCAACAACTAGGTCGTTGGGGGCTACGGGATCCTGTCCGAACGTTTTTGTTCGGTAGCATTAACTCCCAGCCCGAACGAGGTCGTTCGGAGCGGGCACTGTACGCACTGAACGAGTACGCGCGTTATCGATGTCCTAGGTTTTTGGTATTAGTAACAAACTGAAATAACGTCAAAAGGTGAATCTTCAGAAGTCTTCAATATTCTTTGAGAAGGGGTGTCCAGAAGGAAGAAAGGACGTGTTTAGGCAAGCGATTGGCATAGAGACTGAGGCCCTTGGTGAGCGGTACCTAGGGCTCCCAACAGTGGTGGGACGCTCTACGGATGGGACTTTCAAGCATCTTACTGAATCATCTAAGGGCAAGGTCTCAGGATGGAAAGGACAGGGTCTGTCAAAGGCGGCGAGAGAGGTTCTTGTAAAATCTGTGCTACAGGCCACTCCAACTTACACCATGAGCTGTTTTCAACTCACAAAGAAGATGTGCCGGAAACTGACTTCGATCTCTTCAAAATTATGGTGGGGTGCAGCGAATGTTGAAAGGAAGGTGCATTGGATAGCATGGGATAAGATGTGTATGGCCAAGCGCGATGAGGGGCTCGGGTTCAGAGATCCGGAGGCCTTTAACCAAGCCTTGCTATCTAAACAAGCTTGGAGGCTCCTACAGGTTCCGTCTTCTTTATGCGCTAGGGTGCTCAAAGCTAGATATTATAAAGATGCAAGCATCATGTCTGCGTCGTGTCCGTCCGGGGCTTCCTACACATTTAGGAGCATACTATATGGGCATGACCTGCTGCGGGAAGGCACCATATGGCGCATAGGGGATGGACAGAAAATTAATATCCACCATGCCAATTGGATTCCTAGGGAAGGAAGTATGAGACCACTGGGTCAGACGTACATGCATGGGATCACACGGGTCGTTGATTTGCTAGCTCCATGCGGTAGGCAGTGGGACAACAGGAAGCTACAGAGTATGTTTACCCCAAGTGACATTGAGGATATCAAACAAATCAAGGTGGGTGGATCGGGGATGGATGACTACCAAGCTTGGAACTATACAAAGTCAGGACAATTTTCGGTGAAATCTGCTTACCACTTGAGGATGAGGCTTAGCAAGAAGGCAACCGGACGGCCGGGCCCCTCGTCCTCGGTTAAGGATCACCAGGGATGGATGGCCTTATGGAACACAAATGCGCCAAACAAGGCGAAGATTCATATGTGGCGAATCATGCGAAACGGGCTAGCGCTGGGTGCTGAGCTATACCGCAGGTACATAAAGGACGGTGTTTTCTGCGCGGCGTGTGGACGAGAAGAAACGCTCTATCATCGCTTCTGGGCGTGTCCACACTCTGAGCTGTTTTGGAAAATTTTGCGGTCAGAAAGAGGAGTTGCGGTGGCGATCCCGCCGTGTTCTGTTAGCTCCTCTAGTGGTCTTGCATCTTGGCCGCTAGGATGGTTTGCGGAAGCCTCGGAAGATGAACGAGAAGCTATGGTGCAGGCCACTTATGGGTTGTGGCTAGCACGGAATGAGGCAAAACAAAAATGCTAGACATACAAAGATTTACAAGTTTTTACACGCTCTTTCCATCTAACAACCAATCACAAACCTCTCCCCCCCCTGATTTTAAGGGGGGTGGGCCGCCCCGCTCACCTATTGACCAATCAAGGTTAACCCACCCTGTAAAAGCCTGTAAATTGTTTGTACGTGTAGCATTGCTCGAGGCAAAAGGATGGGATGAGGATCGCTGCAGCACATGAGGTTGCAGCGTCGACTGCGTCCTACATGGCCGAGTGGACAGCCACTCATGAGCGGAAGACCACGACGGTGAGTACGAGGGAAGTGCAGCGATGGGCGGCCCCGGAGCCAGGTTGGGTAAAAGCTAATGCTGATGGAGCCGTGTCCAGACTTGGAGGAAAGGGCGGTGGTGGGGTCATCCTCAGAGGTGACCAAGGCGACTTCCGCGCGGCGGCATGTACTTTCATTGACGGAGCCGTGGACGCCGAGACAGCGGAGCTCATGGCGTGCAGAAGGGCGGTCCAACTAGCAGGTGAGATTAATGTTCAGAAACTACACCTCGAGACGGACAGCATGGGGGTGGCAAGCATGCTTGCAGACCCGAACAAGAACCTCTCGGCCTTAGGACCATGTGTCGAGGAGATCAAGCAGATGTTGCGTGGATTCAGAGAGAGGAAGGTCTCGTGGGTACGACGGTCGGCAAATTCCGCTGCGCATAAACTAGCTAAGGTAGGAGTAGGAGATGAATTCAGTAAGATTTGACTTATGATGCCACCAGACTTTGTGTTAGATGTGGTCTCCGAGGAGATCCCAAACTTTCATTAGATAAATATAAAGGAGCGAGAATTTTCCTAAAAAAAAAAGTAATCTCTTTAGAAAAAAACGTAATCACGCTAGGGTCGAGTAGTCCATGGAGCCCCTCTGAATCTCTGATCCGATCTCTTCTTGATTATACTCATCTTGATCCCCTCTGATTCGATCTCATGGAAACTCCCGTCGCCGCTGCGCAGGCGCCGCAGCCCGGCGGCACGCCCGCCCTGAGGAAATCCCGTCAGTGGTCCGACCTCTCGCCGGACATGCTCCTCGCCGTCTCCGCCCGTCTGCACGACGCCGCCGACTTCGTCCGCTTCCACGCCGTGTGCACGTCCTGGCGGGACCGACTGCACTCCGCGGCCACGCGCCCCAAGTTCCTGCCATGGCTTCTCTGGCCAAGCAACGACGGCCAGATCGTGCACTCCCCCATGGTCTACTCCGGGCACGTCGAGATCGAAGTCTCTTCCGAGGATGCCTCATCGAGCCACCGCGGCGATCACAACGACGACATCGTCTTCGCCGCAGCGGCTCCATCAGCCGGGGGCGGCGGCAGGAACTGGGTGGCTAGCGCAGATGGCACGGCCGTCTGGCTCTTCGCCGGGGGTCCTGAGCCAAAACTAATCAACAACCTGGTCACCGGAATCGCCACGCCCCTGCCTCCCTTCCCCGATGATATTCACCGCGATGTGATCAAGCGGATGAGCAATCCCCACGGTGTCGTCTATGGCGACGGCACCGTGTTTCTATACAGCTGTGAGAAGGGTTACGGGCCGATCTTCACGGCGGCCGTCCTACGTCCCGGCAAGGCCATGTGGGCAGTCATGAAAAAGAGACTGAATAGGCTGGCAAACTATTGCTGTGCTGCATATCACGACGACAAGGTCCTGGTGTGGGAGAACTTGTTCTGGTGCTGCATCCTGGACTTCCAAGACAACACCGACCAGTACACATCCGTCGGCGAGCTCAAGACACGGTGTCGTGAAGCCGAGGACAGACGATACGGCCGCTTTTGCAGCTATGTCCTCGAGTCCCGCGGCGAGCTGTTGCGAGCATCCATCCTCGTCGAGCATGAATGGCTTCATCATCACTACTTGGATGGCCCATCGCCGCCATTATCAGTGACGGTGCACACACTGGAAGAAGGAGCCGGCGGCGAGATGCGATGGGCGAGGACGGACGCCTACAGCTTGGGCGACCGCGTCTTGTTCCTCGGTTCGCGGGCCAGCTTTGCCGTCGATGCTGCGCAGCTGGGCATCGAGGGCGGGTGTGCCTACTTCGTCTTCATGAGCCGTGTGTACAGGTGTAGCCTCGTCAATGGCGAGGCCAAGTTAGTGAAACCCCTGCGCTGTGGATGCTGCGTGTGGCTCCAGCCCCAACCTGCTATTGCTCCGGTCCAGAAAATTCGAGAAAAGCTCAAGGCTCTGTCCAAACAAGAGGATGACAAAAGTTAATTCAGTTAATGGTCGCATGCATGTATTGATGAATTTCAATGACATTTTGTTTGGTTTATTTTTGAGGATGGGTGACTATAAAGCAGTAGTATGAATCTAGTGTTCACTTTCAAGTAGTCACTCCGTTTCTTTTTAATCCGCATATAAGATTTGTCTCAAGTCAAATCTAGTAAAGTTTGACTAAGATTATATGAAAAATATCAACATTCATCACAATATAAAATTCGATATCATTAGATGCATCGCTTGAATTAACTTTCATATTGTATATCTCTAGTACCGTAGCTGTTAATAATTTTGTATGTAATTATGGTCAATTTATAAATTTTGACTTGAGACAAATCTTATATATGCAAGTACAATAAATAAGAAACGGAGGGATACTTGTCATTTCAGTCTTTTTGCAGGTCAGTGCCGCAGCGGCCTTATTTAGTATGGCAATGGGCCTCCAATGTGCTCAGGTACGAGCCCACGATAGAGTTCTCGATGAATGAAGAAACTACACCCTGAATGTATCTGCATATTTGACAGATCTGAATAATTGGCTTTTATCGGTTTAAACAGATGGAGGGGGTGGAGGGAAAGTTGAAAAGGATGAATTTATCGGAGGCGGAGAGGAAGGGTGTGAAGATCAGGTGGAGGAAGACTATGCAGAAGCAGAAGGAAGGGGCGGCGTTCAGAGCCGTCGGTGAACTGCTATCGGAGAAGCCGGGATATGCAATCCGGGTGGAGATAGCGTTGGGGAGAGCCCGGTGCCCAATGAGCAGATTGGAGGTGAAGGAGATGGGCGGAAACAGATTCCTGTTTGTGCTTCAACCGGAGGCGGGGAAGAGGAAGGCGGTGGAAAACGGTCCATGGACATTTGCTTCCATCTTTGACAACAGGTAAATCAGTTTGTTCTTTGCTTACTACTCCGTACTAAAGCACTACCACTAATCATCATATATATATTCCCAGTATGGTCTATAGATGTTCGCATACAAATTCGCTGTTCTAGATACATATGGAAAATATGATGAACACTGCCATAAGCACGCATATGTTCGTGCAATATATCTACCGCTCTCATGGGTACACTGATATGTCTGACAGCTATATCATATATAGTAACACAACCAAGATGCATGATGAGAACACCTACAAATGAGTCTTCACAAGTCCTGTACAAAGTCTCTCCCAGTCCAACTCTCTAGAAGCACACTCCAAGCCTCATGCCGCTGACCTGAAAAGGAGGCGGCAATAAATTTTTGAATTTTCCGCTACTCCAAAATTATTTCCACTCATAGCAGATTGAAAAACGATTAGAACCATATAACCAAGAGATAATAACGTATGTGAAAATCATCCACCCAACCTTGGAGTGAGGTGGGGATTCTCTCTGAATAAATACTTGCTTCTGAGATACATCTACATAAGCTTTCATATTACTGAACATAAAACTAAGGATTTCACTCCAACTCCAACGAACTGACAGCAAAGCAATTCAAAGAGCAAGGTATACAAGAACAGGAGCAGGGGGGGAATCGAAAGAACAAGGAGGTATACAAGAACAGAGAACAGGGGAATCCAAATACTTGTATACATCAAATGGCTTGGGTGCATATACATATGACTAGAAGGAATGTGTGCTGAAGATATTACAGCTTGAATCAGCTAATAAACATGCTGATCGAACCACGGCAAACAATAAAAGGGGAGAGAAAACACACTCACCAATTATAATATAACATAATCAACACAAACGCTGGCCACTAATGGGGGATATGGCATCCAATGTTGCAGTTGTAAAATATGATTCTCCACCAAAGACTAGGCACTGTTCGTCCACAGATGTTTACTAATACTGGCAAGGGGTAAACCAGCTGTTTGAGTTTCAGTGTATTCAAAGGCATGTTGCTGATATAGCTTATTAGGCATTTCATTACTCAGTATTTTTTTTAGCTGGGCGCAGTTATGATAAATTTACCATCATCAAATCAACTTTGGGAAAACAGCATAATACTGCTAGTAGGTGGTAGACTGTAGTAGTACATGAATTAGTATAAGTGTAGAATTGCCTTTGTTGGTACTTCAAACAGTAACAGTCAGTTTGCAAGCAGACATGACAGCTGACCTTTTTAAGATCTTCAGTCAAGCTGCATATATGGCCCATTAGGCATTTATTTCATGAGGATTTGTCAAGCCAGATGTATTTATACTATAATATAAAAACTAAAGAATTAGGAATCTATGAGATGATGTTAAGAAATGCAGTACGATTCCTTTTGGTCCATAGAAGTTTTAATGGGAAAAGAATTTTCAGTACAAAGGATATTATTTGGTCATTCAGAAATCTGTACCAAGGGAACATGAAGGTACCCATTATACGAGGAGATTTCACTCCGGTAAGGCGGTAACAAGATCACACTCTCAGATCCTAATTTTCAGTCAAATCGATCACAACCTTACCATCTACCAGCACTCAATTACAAGAACCACCAACGAAGAAAAGATTATTCAAGTTTTTCGCAAAGCACCAAAAGAGGAAGCATGTCATTCTGCTACCACTTAACATGACAGCATTCTCATCCTTGAAAAGGCACAGGGAAATAAACTGGCTGCAAGGTAGTTGAATCTGAATGACAAGGACCAAAAACAAAAGAGAGGGATTAGTCAAACAAAGAAGGGGAGTGGGGGGGATGTAGAACATGAGTAAATTCCCCGCCAAACCAGCTCAAGGCATGGTGAAGGGAATGGAAAACTGTTGAGGAAGCAGGACCTTGAGAAAATATCCAGGAGGAAGCGATCCATGAAAGCATGATGGGAGGTTTCTAGGTGGGCAACAGCTGAGCAAGCTACTGTAGAGAAAATGATCTCTTGAAATTTGGTACTTGAGAAATGTTATTAATAATGAAGGTGACACATTTTCGTAAAACAGTTCAGATACCTCAACTTGCATGCAGAAGATGAGCTTACCTGCTGAACCAATACATCACAATAGCGTATCTAACTGAACAATTGTTTTTTGTATCGTGCCCATCGTGTCATCCACCAACGACTCACAACTTTAGCTCCATCATGTCCACCACCAATGCCTGTTTTACAACCATAAGAATTCAAACAACCAATGACTTTCCAAAGAAAAAACCAAATAGATACAAGGAGGCATCAACTAGATATTAACATAAACTCGCAGCTGTAATTTGAAACGATGAAATGAACTCCATTTATTAAAAAAAATCGCGGTATAAATGAACTTGTCAGTTGTCACTTGCAACAGGACTCTACTGCAAGTGATAATGGACAATTATTTGTAAATTGCATACCAAGTCGCTCTTATGGATTTCAGATTATTAGCAAGGTCAGCAGAGGTATAAGAATACTGATATACAGAAAAATAACTAGCTGTTAAGCTTCCAAATGTACCGATTGAGCTACTATTTGACACTGCAGTTGGTTCAAGCTAACTTTAAATTTTTAATATAGTTGTCTTCAGCTTCAAAATGATATGTATCTCATCTTGAAACAAACACTGCACTGCAGCTATGTGCTAACAGCCTAACACTACCATCATACAGCTCTTGCATATTTCAGTAGGCAAGCAAGAGTGAAATTTTGCTCAGTTATATTATAGAAAGAATAGAATAAGCCAATCTCAGTGTCCACTGAAAATGAAAACATGATATGAGTATGACAACTACTTAAAATCGTTAACTTCACACTTAAGAATGTGAACAACATGTAATCGAAAATTAACTCTGTTTCGTCATCCACAGTGTAAATGAATGCTAGTACCTGGAGTATAGGCAATTTCAAATGGATGGTACCAAGAATCGAGGCTGGTCTTAGAGAGCTTCTTGAACCACCATGACTCAAGATGGACCATGAAGACACCAACAACTGTCCAGAAGAACACCACATTGTTTTCCTCTGCATACCCTATCACCTTTGGGGGATCTTTCTTTGGATTTAGTCGAAGTAACTTGTCCAGTTCAATACTTCTCCCTGACTCCCATATCATAACACCGTCGCGATTGGGCTTCAGACTCCATAATTCGGCAGTAAAGCCGTATAAGAAGAGGAAACCCTTCTCACCACCCTCTGCTCGCATAACCATGAAATCGACGGGACTAAGCGGGGTATAATAATCCCCTGGCAGCAATTTCATGGCCAGACTCTGCCTATCCAAATCAAACTCAAGGATACTTCGCGAACCCGCCACGGTAAACGGCCAGTGAAGGCAATCCCCTGCCAGCACAGCGGGGTTGGACCTGAAGATGAACAAACCCTCTGATGGAAGCGGCGTTGAGACGCAATCACCCCATACGCCGGTCTCCGACGAGTAAACGCAGGCGAGCGCTGTTCTAGGCTGCTTCCCGTTGCTGCCTACCAAGACCACCCGGAAGTGGCCGACGTCTCCGGCGGCGCGGAGCACCGCCCCGCTGATGTCACCCCCCGCCCCATGGAACTCGAAATCCGGGGGGACGGCCAGGATGTGCTGGTGGCCGGCGAGGGGATCCCACACCAGGACCTCGAACCGGATCTTGTGGAAGAAGAGCCCGAGGCCGTGGCGCCATCCTAGGGCCATGTGGCAGCCGTCGAGCTCCAAGGAGAAGAGTCCGCGGGGGAGGCGGTAGGGGGCGCCCGGAGCTGGCTCGAAGTCGAAGGTGATGCTGCGGCCATCGTCGTCGCCGTCGTCGTCGTCTTCGCCGTCGCCGCCGCCGCCGCCGTCGCCGCTGCTGTCGTCGCCGTCGTCCTCGTCGCCGTCTTCGTCGTCGTCGCTGTCGCTGTCGCCGCCGTGGTCGATGAAGAAACCGAGGAGGTGAGGGCCGCGGCGGTGGCGGATGCGGAAGGAGCGTCGGAATTGGGGGTCGGAGAGGGAGAGGAGGCGGCGCAAGCAACTGCATACCACGGAGGCGCGCGGGAGGAAGGGGGGCCTGCGTACGAGGGGATCTTTGCCTTCCAGCTGTGGCGCCGGCGGCGAGCGGGGGAGGAGGCGGCGGAGAAGGCTGGCCGCCGTCATCTCGCCCTCCGGCCGTGCTCAGTTGGTGCGGGGTGTGACCGAAGTGCGTGTGGTCTGACGATAACCGTGTGACTGACTGGGGATTTAGCCTAGTGAATTGTCTGCTGACGATAACCGTGTGAAGCTTGGAATCCGGCTAAAGATACTACCCCGTCTTAAAATATACTCCCTCCATCTCACTAACTTTATACTAAAGCTAATACTCCTCCGTCCCAAAATTCTTGTCTTTGATTTGACTAAATACGGATGTATCTAGTCATGTTTTAGTGTTAGATACTTCCCTATCTAGCCAAATCTAAGACAAGAATTATGGGACGGAGGAAGTATAAAATTGAGTCACTTATTTTAGAACAGAGGGAATAAATATAACACATGTTTGTAGTTTTAAGAAACTAGATCCCTAAAGTACGGTACCGTAAATTTCATTTATGGAATACTGTAAACCAAATTTACGGTACCACGGCATGAAAGATCAGATACTTCAACGCATATCAGATAATTTATAAACATATTAGTTTCCGCCACATGCTTCATCGGATTTAAACATAGTTCATACGACAAACTTAAAAACATACATACTAGATAAAAACCTAATCTACTCATCATCATCCTTCTTGACATAGAGATGGTAATCCATGGCGGAGCTGAAGGGGGTTTGCGCGAAGATGTACTCTTCCCTGGCCGCCTCGAGCCGTGCGGTGGCCCCTTCTTCTCCGTCGATGACCCCTCCTTCGCCTCGAACAACTCGCGCTCCGCCGTCCGGAGGCGCTTGGTCGTCAGCCAGAGGATCTCATCGAGGCGGTTGAAGTTCGCCCACGCCTGCACCGGAAGAGGTAGAGGTGCAGGATTTGAAGATGCAGGGCGCGGGCATGGGCGTATGGGTGCTGAGATAATTCCTCCTAGTAGCTGGCGTTTTAATGGGCTGTTTGCGGAAATAATAACTATGATGCTTTGAACAATGCACGTAATTTGGATGCTAGAACCGATGGTAATGGGAGACAAGATGCTATAATGCATGATGGAAATATTTTGGGAAAGAGAGCTGCTGAGAATTCTAGTTCAATCGAGAATGATGACCCAACAATACAAGTCACCCCTCCGACTACTAAAGGCATCACTGTTCATGTTGATAAAAACACTATGTTCATGTTGATGAAAACTCTATCGTGGCAGCTATGGTGGATCAATTTGAGGAGGGACGGGAGAAGGGGTAGGCCTTGGGGGGCCCTCAAGAAAAACGCAAATGAAAATAAATTTAAGGGAACAGTTGCAGTGGCAGTAGATAGTACTGATGAAAGTTCAATCTCTGAATCCGCGGACTCCCTCAAGGAGTACTGCAAAGAGCAATGAAAACCATGAGATGGAATTGTCATGGCACTCTTCATCACAATTTGAAAGCTCATGGACCTCCTGGGGCGAGTGAGAGCGGCCGAGATTTTCCTCTTGAAATCTCACTTGAATAAGGATAAATCTAATTACTTGGGGAAAAAGTTAGGTTTTGATGATTTGTACATCCATGAAAGTAACGGTAGGGCGGGGCGGCTTTTTTGTTTTTCAACCATATTAATAAAGTGGTGTTAAACTATATCTGTCATCCAATTTCATTGATGTTGACTTTATGGTTGGTGTTGAGGTAGATTGGAAGTTGACAAGGTTCTATGGGTACCATTCGTGGGATCAATGACATATTTCTTAGAATTGTATGCTCGACCTTCATAATAAAGCATCATATCCATGGGCTATTCTAGGAGACTTCAATGAGATTGTATGCAAGTGAAAAAGATGGAGGTAACCCACATTCGAATAACATTATGCAAGCCTTGTTTTTTAATGTTTAGTGGAGTGCGGTTTGGAGGATACTAGATATGTATGTGGTTCCTTCACTTTGCGAGGAGGAGAGATCATGGAACGGCTTGATCATGTGGTATGAAACTCAGCATGGTCTGAGAAATTTCCAAAGACTACTTAGATCAATGAATCGCACATCTTCACTCGGATCACCGGACGATTATTCTTGACACCGATTATCATGAAGGGGCTTCCATAAATCGTTCGGTGGCCACCAGTTTGAACCGAAGTGGCTTAAGGAAGAGACGGTTTCGAAAATTGTGATTACAGCCAGGAATCAAGCTAAGTTGGTTGGGCTAGGTTCTTCCATGGTTGCATGTACTCTTGGGGTCAAAGTGGATCTTCATATTTGGGGTAGAGATGTTCTCAAAGGTACAGAAAGAGGTTTAAAAATAGAAAGAAAAATGAATTTCTGTCTGACGATCCTAGACAAGCTAGGGTATTGGACCATAAGTGGAGTGGCCCCCAGCCAGATGTCTTCCCAGAAACGAACCTGAGAAGCATCCCTGGCCAAGAAAGTACCAGATTGGAAAAATAATTCATTGGCTTTCATCACACCACTCCAAAAATGTGAATCACCGGGTTTCCAAAGAACTTGAGAAATGGTTTTAGACCCCCACGTACTTGTTATGAATGATTTCCTGCCACACTCCATTCTCAGTGAGTAGTTTGTATACCCATTTAGTCAAATCTAAGAGTGATGTTTTTAATCTCAAGATCCTGAAATCGAAGGCCCCCTTGAATTTTAGGTCGGCATAATATACTCCACCTAGCCAGCCGATGTTTCTTGGATTCATTATCACACTGCCAAAAAAATCTTGATCTAAAATAATCGAGACATTGAAGACCCCCTTTCGGTAAGCGGAAGAATGACAACATGTATAGAACCATGTTGTTGAGGACATAATTGATCATAATCAACTGTCCCCCATAGGAAAAGAGTCTGGCCTTCCAGCTAGTTGGGAGTTTCTCAAGTCTTTCTTCCACGTGCTTTCACTCAACGATAGTTAAATGCCGATAGTGAATCGGAATACCTACATATCTAATAAGGAACTGCCCGAGTTGACAACCGAAAATCTCAGCATACTCATATGCGGACTCTACAACATCGTCGAAGCAGAAAAGCTCGCTCTTATGGAAGTTAATTTTGAGACTAGACAACTCCTCAAATGCACATTTAGAAGGCACATCGGGTACTATTGTTGAATACGACTAGCCTCCTTAGTCTTGGGCAGAAGAATAATTTCCCCCAAAGTTTAAATGGGCAATATCAAGATTTTCGGCATGCATTTGGTTAAACAACCGAACCAAATCCACCATAATAATATCCCAAAAACATTGATAAAACCGTCGGAAAACCATCTGCTCCCGGAGCCTTGTTGTGTTCCATTTGAAACACCGCGGTCCGAATTTCCTCTTCAGAGAACGGAGAGGTTAAAAACTCATTTTCTGCCTCCGAAATTTGAGGCACATCATGAGTAATAGACTCGTCCAGCGCAAAGGCTTTCAGGTGAAGGTCAAAAAAGCTCTTTGTAGTACTTAATAATGATATTTCTGAGTGGTGCTGTCACGCCCAAGATGCGGTTCTATCCTGATCACGTGATAAACTCGTGATTGGGGCACAACCGCATTTCGGGCGCTTAGCAAGATGGATATCATTACACCATACCATTACATAATAGATGGGAATACATACAAAAGGCATACAATTGCCACATGAATACAACAAACATCAAACAGAAGAGAGACATCCCACTACAGACGAAAACACATGAAAAGCACAAATGACATCCACCGTGCTAGCCCAGGTTGTCGACCAGGAATATATCCCTTGAACAAAGAAGAAGAAGAAGAAGAAGAAGAAGAAGAAGAAGAAGAAGAAGAAGAAGAAGAAGAACTATCAAGGGGGGGCCATAAACCCCGGCCGTGTTAGGAGCGCAAAATCAAGGAACATAACACCGGTTTAGCGGAAACTAGGGCGGCAAGAGTGGAACAAAACACCAGGCAAAAGGCCGAGCCTTCCACCCTTTACCAAGTATATATGTGCATTAATTAAATAAGAGATATTGTGATATTCCAAGATATCCATGTTCCAACATGGAACAACCTGCAACTAGCAACGTTATAAGAGGGGCTGAGCAAAGCGGTAACATAGCAAAACAACGATTTGCTGGGACGGTGGAAAAGGTTATAGGTTGTTTCATGGCATATTGGGAGGCTTGATAAACAAGTGGTGGGTAGCGCGACATTGCAATAGCATTGAGACAGCTAGCATAGCAGAGATAGTAGTGAGATCCAAGGTGACGGTCATCTTGCCTGAAATCCAGCTAGGCGGTAGACCGAGTCCATGACGTAGATGAACGGGCGTAGACGAACCAGCGTAGTCAAACGAATCCTCACGATCGCAACGAAACAGAAACTATCGAGAAAAAGCACAACCGGAAAGAAGCAAACAACATGATAAACACACAACACATAAACATGGCATGATGCTCAACCAAGTATGATGCATGACAAGGCTACATGATGATACACGTGGCAAGAAATGATGCATACAAGAACATCACATCAAGGCAAGTTTAAACGAGGCCGGAAACAACATATAACAATTCCGGTAAGTCCTCATATGCAACCCGTCAAAAAAAGTCCTCACATGCAAAATTCGAAATTGGTCCAGATCAGAATAAACATTAATTTAGAGTTGTTAAACAGCAAGTTAAGATGCACCATAATGATCTACACTATTTTCTAGTCAAGTTACATATAAAGTTCATTTAATTCGGAGCTACGACCTAGAAGATATGAGCAAAACAAGTTACACATGTCATTGATGCAAAATGCGTTCAAACATCTAGCACACACACCCTCCAAACATGGATGCAACATGACATGATGGAACTACATGCAAAACCAAGCAAGTTTCATATAGATCATGCTCCAAACGGAGCCACGGTTCAACACATACACACGAAACATGTTTAAAACACAATCTGTCCAAAACAACAACTAGGCACATTGCAAGCAAGACAACAACATGCTGCATGAACAAGATAGGCACAAACATGATATGCACTCAAAGTACAGATTACATACTTCAATTATCATCAAGGTTCAGGTTCATAGGCATCAAGATTAATCCAATAAGAACAATGCAAAAATCAACTTTACAACACAGATTAGGACTTAATGAAAAATTGGGCATATATGTGAGCAGAGTTAACATGATGACATGTTAGAGGCATGAAACAAAGATGCTACAGTTCAAGATCATGTCAAACAAAAGCATGGCATGCTAATCCATAATATGGAGCTCAAATAATACAACATGGCATATACATAGGAGTAATAGGTTCATGGGAATCATCAAAACAATATGCAACCATGAAACTGAAAATCTGGGAACACAAACACTAACATCATGATGCTGACTTGGGATGCACAGAACAACAAGCATGGTAATTTTAACATTTATGAAATTGACATGAACGCATAATAGACATGGCATTCTACAAATTACTCTGTGGGCACAAAACAATACGATGCATATTTTAATTATTGCGATTTTTGCAGAATGGAACATGTTGTTAACAGATTGACATATTTATCATGATGGCAACTTCATAGCAAGAAAGAGACACGCTACAGCAACTTTACATAGCAACCAAGGGCATGGCATCAAAGTACGGGTTATACATGGAAAAACATGCTTACTAAACATCTCCAGATAACCTCTATATCAATGGCATTCATCAAGGCAAGTTTGTAAGTTATAACAGACTCTCAGACTAAGTGAAAAACAAAGTTTGACAGAAAACAGATTCACAATGCATACTTCGAGACAACAAAAGTATATGCTACAGGAACTATTCATGGCATCAAAAAGCATGGAAAGCATATACTAAACACCCTTAACAAAACATCATTACTAAGCATGATCATTTGAGCAACAGGTTTGATGATAGCTTCAATGCAAAAGGGGCAAGTGATATGAATAGTTTCAGACTTAGCAGATTTTAACAAGTGTAAGCAGCAACATTATCATAGCATGTTTGGAAGCTTGTTCCACTCACCACAAGGAATATGATGGCATGCAAATAATTCTAGTAGCAAGTATACATTAAAATGAAGCAAAGTCATGTTGACAAGATGCTCATATAACACATGCATTAAATCACACAAAAATAACAAAAAGGCAAGTTATAACAGTTTTCAGTAGTTAACAACAACATGCACTTTTGCAATAGGGATAAACATGTCAAGATGCACCCTAACATGAATGCAAAGCACACCATCATGTAGAGCACAGAGAGTACAAGAAAATACATATTCAAATCATCTTCAACGGATCAACATGTACAAAGGTATGACATGTCAAATATGCTTATATGATAACTCTCAGAAAAAGGACTTGGGCATTTTCTACCTCCCAGGAAAACTGGATGGAGCCATACGGGGATGAACAAATCCAGGCCGCGTGCGGCACGTTTGGTTGGATGGACCGGGCGTCCAGGGACATCGCGGTCCCGGCGGCGGAGGCAAAGGAGGCGACGACGAGGAGGCGAGGCGGAGCGAGCGGGGGGGGGGGGGAGGCCAAGGCCCACCAGATCTGGCCGGAGGCGAGGCCAACGGCAAGCTGCGGTGCCCGGCGGCGGGATCCGGGCAGCAGAGGGGCGCGGAGGCACTAGAGACGTCCGGTGGCGGATCCAACCTGGCGCTGGTCGCCGGTGGGCGGAGCACGCGGGCTCGGCGGTTGGAGTCGGGATGGCGCGCGAGGCGGCGGGGTCCGGCGGAACTTCGGTGGCGGTTGGTGGCGGCTCGCGACGAGCGAGGTCGGCGGGGTAGAGGCGGCGATCGGGAGGAGCGGCGCTCGGGCCTCGGATGGGCTCGGGCGGGCCCCGTGCGGGCCTGAGTGGGCCGCGGTGAAGTGGGGTGCCGGGGGCACGTGGCGAGGATTGGTTGGCTGCAGGCGGCGGCTCAGGTGGTGGCGGGCCAATGGCATCGCGCCAAGTGGTCGCGAAGAGGTGGAGTGCGCCGGAATCAAAGGAGAAGGTGGGAGGTGGCGGCGACTAATGATTGGGGGGGCGCGAAAATCGAGGGGGTGGGGAAAGAATGACCAAAATGGCAAGGGGAAGGGTTTAAATAAGGCATGGTTAGGGTTTGGTGGGTTTAGGGGGTGTTTTCGGACATTGGGTCGCGATTCGACGGTCCGGAGCAGAGAGGGTCTAGGTGGGCTACAGGTGGGCTGTGTAGAATGCCTCGGGCTGAGAAGAGAGGGAAGAAGAGCGGCCTGGCACAGTTTCCGGATAACGAAAATGTCCGACGTTTGACTCGCTATAATGCCGCTATATGTTTAACGGTTGGGCTATCAGACGGACTCTGAATGCGATGAAATTTGACAGGCGGTCTACCTATACTATAATAAGACCACACGCCAACTTTCACCCCAGTCCGAGAACATTTTTACGCCACTTATAAAATAATATTTCGGAGGTGCCACGGGCGCGTGCGAGTGTGTCTGGATCAGAACGGACAACAGAGAGAACTGGGGATCGGGCAACTACGAGCTGATGCAAGTTTTGAAAAACATGCGGATGAAATGCACATGATGACATGGCAAAGTGCAACACGCAAGCGAATGACATGGCAACGACGGCGAATAAAAGGAAGAAAACTGGCGCATCGGTCTCGAGGCATCACAGGTGCATCCCCCTCTACAGGGCCTTAGTCGTGGTCAAGAACGAAAATACTTTTTTTCTATGTCTGCCATTGGCCAACTTTTGAAAGTACTTCATATTATCATCACCTTGAACAAGTGAGTCGGCCTTGGTACCATTTAATCTCTTCCTCGCATAAAAGGCGGGGAATTTTCTCATTTAGATGGCCTTTTTGCTCATTCTCAGCAGCAGAAAGGGGCCTCACCTCCGCAATTTTATCATGGGTATCGATTAAGGTAGATCGTCGCAGTTTTCCTTTTTTGTATATGCCGGCGGTGTGTTTAGCCCACCCACGAAGGAATCGCTGCAAGGCGTGAATTCGATTGTTCCATCGTTGAATGGGCGTGTTACCCCAAGGTTGACGCGCCCACACTTTGTTAACCAGGTCATAAAATCCCTCTGTAGTGAGATATCCCAGTTCAAATTTAACTTGTGGGCGGTTAGAGCTTGGAGTTGTTTGTCCTAATAAATAAGTTACACGCAGTGGTTAGGATGACAAAAAAGAGTTTCCCCTCGCTTTATATTATAAAGCAACCGCACCAACACCCAACAACAAGAAAGGTTCCAAGTTCGAAAGAAAGAAGTGCAACAAATTCATAATAAGTCTCCCTAGAGGCACAACACAACAACCCCTGCAAATAAAGTACAACTAACTAATCCGACTCGGCGGATGGAAGAGGTGGGGCAATGGATCCGGCGGTGGAGCGAAGGCCCATGATGATTAAGTCGATGTTGCATCTATCACGCCGCTTGCTAAGCGGTCTCCAGAGCTGAAAGAATCCATACATTTTGTATATTGCATCAGTTAGTGGTTAGGATTATGAATAAAGTTACAAGTGTTTCTTAAAAAAACAATAGAGGAAGAGGGGGCTCGGGAAGGACAGGGTGGTGTGGTGTGTCAAGACGATGCACTACTGATGCTTGTCATGGCTGGTGGGAGATGGCGGTTGAGGTTAGGGCTAGTGCCGATGGGCATATCAACAACATCTTCTTACAATAGAGCTTTTGATAACTAAAAGAACTACTGCATGTATGTATCTACATATTTGACATATCTGAATAATTGTTTCTTATACGCTCCAACAGATGGAAGACACTCAAATGCACACAATTTGGATGCTAAGACGACCCACTTTCAATCTTCACTAGATTCTCTTAAGGGTTTATTTCTCCGTCTATACAGCTTATTAGTGTGTATATATACAAAATCAAACTAATAGAGGGGTATTAAGTAATTTGGTAGTCCCACAATTTGTTGCCTAACGGTTGTCTCAGGATGTTTTAGCAGATATATTGTTGTTAAACCTTAGTCACCTCATATTGTATAGAATATCCTGAAATTGTGCAATAATTTTAGTGTTGTCATAGTGAATACTTTCTAGGTTTCCTATAGGGTATAAGATCGGGTGAAGAAGTTAAATGTTACTACTTCATAAACCCTTTATAGGCTTGTCACTGGTAGGCTAAAAAGTTGTTGGTGACCGGCTCAAATTCAGGCAATCATTGGTGAACTACTAGTAACGGGCGTGTATGTTTCACCCGTTTGAACATTTTTTTTTGGCAGCTGATCTTCCCATCCAGACAATCTTTCTGCTTCCAGCTTTGACAACAGATAACGCAATTTTCTCCTTGTCATAATAAGTTTTGAACTAAAACCACAACACTTACTATGGAAGGGTGGGAGTACTAATCACCAAATTCCCAGTACGGTCCATAGATGGTTGCATACATTGATGCACATTCACAGTTCAACCAAACTAACCATACATACACATGAGGAAAACCTGACATAAGAACACAGATGTTTGTGTCATACTTTCATAGGTACACCAATATGTCTGGCAGCCATATTATATATAGCAACACACCCAAGATGCATGGTGAGAACACCTACAAATGAGTTTTCACAAGTACATAGTGTATCCGTGTCTGACTCTCTGGAAGCACACACGAAGCATTGTGTCGCTGACCTGAAAAGGAGGCGGTGAGTGGTAAGGTGAAAGGGCATGCTAGCCATAAACTTTTGAAGTTTTAAGCAATCATACACATATATAAAAAATTGATATATAACCAAGGCATAATTACATATGAGAAAATCATCAACACAACTTTCAAGAGAAGGTGATTCTCTTTGAATAATGACTTATTTGTGAGGTACATCTGCATAAAGCTTGCATGCTACAAAAATATAGAACTAAGGTTTTCACTCTCCAACATCGACAAACTGACAACAAGAAATTCAAAGCACGAGGAGGTATAGAGGAAGGGAAAACAGGGGGAACCAAAATACTTGTATACATCGAACGGCTTGGTCCATATATACGACTAGAAGGGCAGTGTGGTGACATTAGTAGCAGCTTGAATCAGCTCATTAGCTTGCAAATCGGGCCATAGCAAAGAGCCAAAGGACAGAGGGAGAGAAAATACACCGACCAATTATAATGTCAATAACATAATCACCGCAAACATAGGCCACCAGAAGTTAAGATAAAGGAAGATATGGCATCCTAGGGCACAACCAAAATTAGACTATCCACCAAGGACTAGGCACTGTTCATCCTCATATTTTCACTAATGCCTGGGGGCAAGAAAGGCTTACTGATGAGGCTATTTGAGTTTCAGGGTATTCGAAGCCATGTTGATGATATAGCTTATTTGGCATTCCTATTCTCGAGATTTTTAACTAGATGCGGTTACGGAAAAATCACCATCACTAAACCAATTTCACGGTAAAAGGAATAATAATGTTAGTAGGAAGTAGTACATGAAAATTTAGTAATGCTGAATTGCCTTTGTTTTACTTCAAACAGTAGAGTATGCAAGCAGATATGGCAACTGACACTTTTTAGATCTTCAATCAAGCTACATTTAATCCCATTAGGCATATCTTTCATGAAGATTTGTTAGTGTAGAAGTGCATGCTCTAGCCAATGCAACCAAAAGACCGATCTGATGGAAGAGACTAGGCATCACATTATACGTCAACACACCCCCTCACGTGTGGCTCCCTCAGGCCTAAACATGGACCAAAAGTGGACTGCAATTTAATTGAGCCAGTCAGGTCTTGAACTCAATACCTCTTGGCTCTGATACCATGTAGAATTGCATGCTCTAGCCAATGCAACCAAAAAACCGATCTGATGGAAGAGACTAGGCATCACATTATCGTTAGTAGTTAGTCTAGATGTATTTATACCGGATTCAAAAGTCTACAGAAAAAATTGAATCTAGGAAAAAATGATAGGGAATGCAAATATATACAATCCTTTTGGTCCATCAAATATTTTTATGACGAAAGAAATTTTAGTACAAATGATATTATTTGGTCCATTCAGAAATTTGTACAAACGGAGCACGAATATACTCATTATACCAAGAATTTTTACTATGGTAAGAAGATCACACACTCAGATCCTGATTGTCACTCAAACTGATCACAACTATACAATCTACCAGCTTGTTTTCGTAAAAAGAACAGTTCAGATACCTCAACTTGCATGCAGAAGATAAGCTTACCTACTCAACCAGTACATCACAATAGCCACTACTAGGAAAAGGGCTATAGATGGAATTGATACTAATGGCGCACCGGACAAGCAGTGCGCCATTAGAATATAGTAATGGCGCACCATCACCAGATACGCCATTAGAGCTCGAACTACTAATGGCGCACGATGTCCAGAGTGCGCCATTAGTATCAAGAAGTTTTTTTTTGAACTAGCGCGCCTGTCCATTCATACTAATGGCGCACCTAGTGAACGTGCGCCATAAGAATCTACATACTTATGGCGCACAGAGGTGCAGTGCGCCATTAGTATTCCCCCATTCCCCCACCGGCCGCACCCTTCTTTCTCTCCCTCGCCAGATCTCCCCCCTCTCCCCGACGCCTCTCTCTCCCTCCAACGCCGCGCCGCCGCCCCCGCACCACCCCCCTCCCCCGACGCCCCGGACGCCCGGAGCTACGCCGCCGTCGCCCGCGCCACC
>LR738712.1:844278416-844427531 GCA_902687465.1 Secale cereale | reverse complement strand
CCGGACGCCCGGAGCTACGCCGCCGCCGCCCGCGCCACCCCCCTCCCCCGACGCCCCGGACGCCCGGAGCTACGCCGCCGACGCCCCGGCATCCCCCAGGTGCGTGGCCATCTCCGGCCGCCTCCTCCAGATCCTCGCCGACCACGGGCCCCTCACCGTCGCCAACACCTGGAACCACGCCAAGGTACGACCCCTAGCGATTGAGCTCCATGTATCGCTGTTGCTTTGTTCGTCCATGGCCGCCCAGTATATTTGATGCAGTAGTGGTATTAAGAGCTCGATGTATTGCAGCTTGGCCTCTGCCTGTAGTTCCTTAATTGATCAGATGATGCTTAGACCAGGAAAGATTGTAGTTTTTGTAGTGCCTTGGATTCTTGCATTTGGGGAGTAAATCAAATAGATAGTTTTCCCCTTCTTGGCGCCTAGCCGTACTCTTGGTAGTCTGTTACAGACCAGTGTCTTAGCATGAGTATTTGGATGCTAGTATGAAATTTCTCCAATTAAGGTTAATATCGGGCATCGTTTAGGCCACCGAACAACCTGAATGTCGTCTTCCGACAGCTAGCTTGTCTAGGTACATATTTTTAATTTATAAAGTTGATGTGCAACATGTTGATTGCTGCTAGTTTTGTGGTGGTTTTGTGGTGGCTTTTGACTTTTGAGTGTTGATTGCTGCTAGTTGCAGTTGATCTGTGTGTAAATATGGTTGCAGGCTGCAAGATGGGGGGTTTGGGGATGGGAGCATGCTTGCTAATTGAATTCAGATATATGCTTCCTGATTGTGTTTTTTGTTGTTAAACTATGCTTTGAGGCATCTTCAAATTCCTTGATACGGATGCCGTTTTGTCGTGCAATTGCCCAGATGCTGCTGATTGATGTTGGTGTTGCCATTTTGCCAATTATGTTGCTAATATGAAATTTGAATCCTTTTTGCTCCGATTATCACTAGTACTGATCATGCTTTGATCTAGTTCTTCCTTCAATCATGGGTTGAGTTAAATGAAATTGAGATACTTTGATATGAATTTGCATAGGTGGTACTGTTTGGTTTCTGAATGCAAAAACATGGGCATCTATCTGCAATGCTCTGCTTCAGGAGCAGGACCTAAGATTTCCCGCTGCTTGCACACATTGGGAACACCTGCAGGTTTACTGAGATCATCTTTGTCAAGTAAAGCAGTTTTTTTTTCTCTTCGTGCGATTTTCAGCAAGAGAGTACACATTGTTACTTGCGCAAGAGCTTTTTCTTCAACTCATTAGCCTGCCCAAAAGAAAAGAAAAACATCATCGTAAGGGATAATGCAGGCAACAACCGCAACATGTTGCACATCTGTTAGTATGTACCTTCGTTTAGGCCACCGAACAACCTGAGTCCCTTAGTGGTGCCACAGCTAGCTTGTCTAGGTACATATTTTTAATTTATAAAGTTTAATCTCTTTGAAACATAGGAAATGTCGTCTTTCGACGACGATAGGATCCCGGAGTGCTCCTGGTGCGGTGACGACCGGGGTCTGTGCGACAGGCCTCACCTGGTAGACGGTCGTTACTTCAGTATTAAGCTCGACGAGACCTTCGATGTCGAAACGGTACGCAACGACAAGTCTTGTTTCGTAATTAATTAAGCATGATTTCTAGCTACTTCAACGTGTAAGTAATTAATTTTCTTCTTTTACATGCAACTAGTTTATCCCGTGTCATGCAAGACGCTATGTCTTGGAGAGGATGGGATTTGAAGATCATGAAACTTCGGAGACAAAGCAAATTCAACTAAGGACGATGCATAATGTTGATTTAGAAGTGGATTTGTACAATTCAGATAACGTAACCACTTTTGGTTGCAAGAATTGGGAATCATTTTGCAAGATATATGGTTTTTATGAGGGTATGCTTCTCACCATGGATCTTGGTAATCCGGATTTCATCGCCGAAGATGATTTGGACATTTGGGTCCTTGTTGACGATATGATTCCAATTCTACCGAGAAGTGAGTTTATCAAACATAGTTATTTAGTAATTTATATTGTTTATTTCAAAATAGTTGACAACTTATTTCCATTGATAGGTTATTTTGATAATTCAAATAATGTGAGGATGATGCTAGACAGAACCTACTACACCCCTGGCTCAAAATGTACTTATAAGGACAAAGAGCAGATCATCTTCTTTTATTCCTTTCTTCTGGATTACATTCAATATCGCAATATTGATCCACAATATAGTCAATACGTCCCACTAGTGCACGTCTTGAACTACGTTAATATCAATGGAGATACCATGGTAAGAATTTTTTTACTATTACGACATTCGTGCATGTTTTGCATTAGTTCTTCTCGAACTGAACTACAATGCTAACTACGAAGTCTTACTATATGTTTTGCAACAGATTCTCCCTAGTGACTGTGTGCCTCCTGTCATGTTTCAATCTGGTCAACTACAAGTTTTAAACATTCTGCCAGGTGAACCTACAAATCACACGTGTCCATATCGGATTTCTTCTAAAAATGAAGGAATGAGAATCAAAGAATGGCGAAAAATAACGAAAACTCGTAAGGAGGTACTTGGAAGCAATAGAGTGAGAAGGGCAAGAAATGGAGACAAGATAATCTGCGTTCTCCATAATGGCCCTTTAAATCTAATTGATTTAGAGACAAACGCCATCTTGTTTTATGCCATTTTATCCTAGAAAATTGCTACGTAGTAGAAGTTGTATGGTCGATAATGATGTGTAAGACTTATTATTTAATACCAATGTTGAGTTTTTATTATTATTATGATCGATGATGCATGATGCTAAGTTGTTCTATGAGCTATTATATACTCCCTCCGTTCTGATTTACTCGTCATGGTTTTAGTTCAAATTTGAACTAAAACCACGACGAGTAAATCGGAACGGAGGGAGTAGATTCTAATAGTTTCGATGTGCGTACCATATATGTTGGCTCCACGAGAAATTATATTTATATATATGCATAACCTGTGCAAAAAAACAGAAAATAATAAAAAAAAACCTAATATTCATACTAATGGCGCATCACAGCAGAGTGCGCCATTAGTATGCCAAAGCACCTGGCTACACATGGCCCCTGGGAGGCATACTAATGGCGCACCACTGTGCATACTAATGGCGCATCTGTGGTGCGCCATTAGTATACCAGATACTAATGGCGCACCAGATGTGCGCCATTAGTAAAGTATACTAATGGCGTGCTAGTAATGGCGCACCCCTAATGCGCCATTAATGGCCAAACTAGGTGCGCCATTAATAGGCCTTTTCCTAGTAGTGAGCATGTCTACCAGGATAGCTGTCTCATGTATTATCTCCATGGAGTCCACCACGAATGCCTCACAACTTCAACTCCCCCATTTCCACCACGAATGCCTGTTATACAAGCATAAGAAATCAGACGACCAATGAAATTCCAAAGAAAAAAAATCAAATAAATACAGGGAGGCATCTACAGGATGCTTAGATGAACACGCAACTGCAATTTTAGAAGATGAAAATGAGCTCAATTTATTGATTTTTCATGGCATAAACACTTGCAATAGGGCTCTTCTAATGATAAGTGGTAAAATGAACAACTGTCTTGTAAAATTTCAAACCAAGTTAACTATTATGGATATAAGATTAATAGCAAGCTTACCAGAGATAACAATATTGCAAAAAAGAAATATAGCTAGCTTTTAATCTTCCAAATGTACCGGTCAGGCTACCTATTCGACATTTTAGTTTGTTCAAGCTAATTATTCCTATAGTCATTTCAGTTTTAAACTACTATGTGCCTCATCTTTTAAAAAACTACACTGCATCCATGTTAACAATACCATCATACAACTCTAGCATATTTCAGTAGGTAGGCAACTATGCAATTCAATTCAACTATTCTATAAAGAATTAGCTAGTCTTGGTGTTCACTGTTTTCGTGCACAGATTTTTCATATAATTAACATACCCCTGAGAGCTGATATGTGCTTGATCCATGACATCAACAAAAATGATTGTCCATTCCATGAAGGCATAGCTTCCATATCTTCCCACTCACAGCATGCCTATTTAGGTTTCTATAGTTTTTATTTTCCATCCATAGCTCTGACTTGAAGTAGGTAGTTAAAAGTTTGAAGATGAAACAACAATATTATAAACAACATTGTGTAGGTATGAAAGAGATATGTTGGGGGTCATAACTCATCAAGCAACAAAAGAAACACGTGATATGACACTACTTAAAATCGGTAGCTTAACATGGAAGGTTGTGAACAACATTTAATCAGCCAACTATGGGTTAAAAAAACTCGGGTTTGTTGTATCCACAATGTGAAAGGTATGCTAGTACCTGGAGTATAGATGGTTTCGAATGGAAGATAGTGAGAATAGGTGTTGGTCATTAAGAGCTTCTTGCATTGCAATGACTGAAGATGGACCATGAAGACACAAAGCACTGTCCAGAAGAACACACATTATTTTCCTCTGCATACGCTACCATTTACGGGGGCTGTTTATTTGAATTTAGTCCAAGCAACTTGTCCAGTTCAATAGTTTTTCCTGATTTCCATATTTCAACACCATCGCAATCGGCCTCAGCACTACACAATCGGGCAGTAAAGCCTGACAAAAAGAGGAAACCCATCCCGCCACCCTCTGCTCGGACAACCCTGGACTTTGAAGGGCACGGGCTATACATGTCCCCTGGCAACAATTTCACAGCTAGGCTATGGCTACCAAAATCCAACTCAATGGTAATTATTGATGAACCCACAGCAGCAACCGACCAGTGAAGGCAATCCCTAGACAACATAGCGGGCTCACCCGTAAGATGCAAAGCCTCGGATGGAAGCAACGCTGAGACGAAGTGACCCCATACTCCAGTCTCCGACGAGTAAATGCAGACAAGAACTCTTCTAGATTGGTTCCCGTCACTACCCATTAAGACCACCCAGAAGTAGTCACCGTCTCCAGCAACGTGAAGCACCGCCCCGCTGACCTGATGAATCATTGCGTATGGCTTGAAATCCTGGGGAACGGCTAGGCGGTGCTGGTCTCCGGCGAGGGGGTCTTGCACTAGGACCTGAAGCGAGGTCGGAGAAGAAGAGCGTGAGGTCATGGTGGCATCCGAAGGTGTTGTAGCAGCCGGTGAACTTGAGGGAGAAGGGTCTTCGGGGGAGACGGTCTGTCAGGCTATACACTGATATCTGAAGAATCATTGCTATCCACCATTGATCGTGGATCTAGCGGCTACTAGAGTCCAGCTTGTCCTTGTTTACTTTCCAGGAGCCCCATGTGCTCTGTTTTGCTTTTAGCTGAACCACTCCTCTGTAATGGCTATCTAGCTACTTGTTTTCCTTCACTTTGGATCATGGTTATTGTATATGGGTGTTACCCTGGCCACCAGTGGCGTGCTACCTTATCTTCCCTTCCTCCAAGCAATAGAAACTCCAGTTTGATATCCCAAATTCTTCTCTAAAATTGTGTAAACATAGCTTGGAGTTCAGTTGATTACGGTCAGGTTCCTTAAATTGGTATCCAGAGCATTTCGGTTCTCGACGGGAGGCGTGATCTAGAGTGCAAATCCCTCTTCAAGCTCTAGATTGGGAGGCAGAGATAGATCGTAGGTGGCCGAAGAGGCGTCGTTCGGCTGCGGTCAGAGTTCAACATGGTTGCCGAGGAACATTTCTATCCGTACTAAAATCCCAGTTCTGAACTCTGTTCATGCGTCGGTGCAGGCGGGCGCTGGCGGTGGTGTTGGCGGCAGCAGATCCCCAAAGGTTGGTTTTTCCAGCTGATCCCCAGCCAACCCACCCAGTTCTTTCCAACGCAGTTGTTTCAAGCAGACGAACATGACGAGGTTGACAGAATCTGGCAAAACGGCAGACCTACAACTAGCATACCTGAAATTAGACATCAAGACCCTGCAACAGAATCGTGACGAGGGTAAGAAAGAGTTCTAGGACTTCCAAGAGATGGTGAACTGCAACTTCATCACCATGCGGCAGAATTTTGACAAAATTCAAGAGAACTTCATACGCCTGCTACTAGACCCTGAACATGAAGAAGAAACTGATGATCAATCTGCTCAAGGCAGTGTGCAGGTCAAGGACACAGTGAACTAGTCTCCTATGGCACCACTTGGCATACCTAAGTAGCTACAGGTACCCACACCACCTTCAGTTACCATGCCAGAGAAACAAACCCCCTGAAGTGGGTACAACTACACTAAGGGACCAACATGGCAAGGAGCTCAATTTGGATGGCACGGCCAAAGTTCCTTATAGGCACCCTAATTTTGGTCATCCAAGAGCAGATCAAGCTACAGCTGGAGGTCTCGCAGCCGCAGGAGCTCAGGGAACACAACAAGCACAGGTTCAATTTGAAGAACTGGAGGCAGAACATGAGTTAGAGGCCAACTTCCAAAGATCAAGACCTGCTACACCTATTGATTGCAGAAGGAATGTACTGGCAGTCAAGCCTGCAAAACTAAACTTATCTGAATTTGAAGGTGATGACCCTGATTCTTGGATCCAGAACTTAGAGCAATACTTTGTTGCAAGAACACCAGTAGAACCATGGGTGCCAGGCCACAGGCAAGTATGCAGAATGAGTCAGAAAGCTCAGATTCAAGCATTGCAAGCTCAGGAATCAGATAATTCCGAGATTATTTATGTCGCAGACTTTGATGACCCGGATTTAGAGAAAAATAAACCCCTCCAGATGATGCAGACTTATAGGTCTCTATGCATGCTGCTATGGGTATTGGGGCAGCCAAAAACACCTTCATCCTCATTGTTAAAGTAGTCAGCACTACTGCTACAGCCTTGGTGGATAGTGGTAGCACCTCAACATTTGTGTCACCTGACATGGTAGCCAAACTACCTACTACATCAGTCCCCACCCCTAAAGTCAAAGTGGTTGTGGCAAGTGGTGGAGTATTATGGAGTGACTTCACATCATACAACTACCCCTATGAGATACATGGCCACAAGTTTTCAGAGTATTGAAACTCAAAGGATATGTCATGAATTTAGGAGTGGATTGGCTAAATAAATATAGCCCTGTGCAACTGGACTATATATTAATGGAAATGAGGATCACTACACCCAAAAGAAAACAATAACCTTTTCTGGATGAAACTGTGCCCCTAGAGCAACCCTCTGAAACTTTGGACACTACTGACAAACTGTTGGAGCAAGTTGTTTGTGGCTTCTTCCTTTTTACTGCTTCATGCTCTGAATCAGTTGCAACATTACAACAAGTTCCTAAAGAACTGCAGCCCATAATTAAAAATTTTGAGAAGATATTTTCTGCTCCTACTGAACTACCTCCCAGCAGGCCTTGTGACCATAGAATCCCACTTGCGGAAGGCGCTAAAGTAGTGAACCAGGGGCCTTATAGGGTTCCACACCACCAAAAAGAAATATTGGAGAAAATCGTCATGGACTTGCTAAAAGATGGACTCATTAGACCGAGTACCAGTTGATACGTCCAAAACGTATCTATAATTTATGCTTGCTCCATGCCTCTTTTGTATGATATTGCTATGATATTTATGCACTTCAATACACTTTTTGATCATATTTGGACTAACCTACTAATGGTTGCAAAAGTGCACAATGTTCTTGTTTTACACTTTATTGTGTAGGAATTACTTGGAAATTGACAAAAACGCAAAAGGAGTCGTATTGGAGTAGGACTCTGACTTTCCTGAAATCTGTCTGAGAACGTTTTTTAAAGATGGTCACGTTCCGGCCAGAAGACGAAGCCAAACGGAAAAAGTCTAGTTGCGAAAGTTGTGGAGAATTTCGAGGCGATGCTTCTGGATATAAAATTCGTCCAAATCGGAGTCCGGACGGCCGAGTAAAGCCCGTTTTACTGAGGCTCAAAATCTGATGACGGGAATCCGAGAGTCTATATATAGAGAGGAAACCTAGGTCACCAAGGGCCACGAATTTTCCTCCTCCCGAGCCGCCGTCTTGGAGGGGAGGACCAGCACCATTGCAGCACCATCCACAAGGAAGAAGGGGGGCCAAGGATCCGCTGCCCCCTAGGGCCGCCGCCGCCCCGAGGGCCGCCGCCGCCTCCTAGGGTCGCCGCCGCCGCGCCCCCAAGGGCCGCCGCCGCCGCCTCCGTGGCTGCCGCCGGCCATCTCCTCCTCGCGGGGCTGCACCTCTCCATCAACACCATCATCAACCTCCTCCTCACCATGTCCATGCGTGAGTAGTCTTCTCCGGGGCCGAGGGCTCGTACGTGTAGCTATGTGGTTATCTCTCTCTCCCATGATGTGATCTTCGTTGTGATCATAGGCTATGTTAATCTAGGGTGATCCCATGATATTTCCCCTTCCTCTATGTATTGGATTGATGTACTCACTTGTCTTTATCTAGTATAATCCCCGAGACCAAGGTGACAGCGGTCTATTGGACATGGATTAGAAAAATATTTTCATGAGTGATTTCCTCTCTTGTGTGTTGATTGAAGATTGAGAGTCTCTTGGTGCTTGTCTTTGACTATCCTTTAGATATGTTGTGGTGATTGTGGGACTCTCTTTGGATGGCCGCGGTGACATTGGGAAATCCTTAGATTGAGAACTACGAACTTTGAGGTGTGCTTTTGTAGCCCTACATAATTCTCGTCCTCTCTTGACCACGAAGGAATGACCTCCGGGTGCGTCTTCATTGCATGTTTTATGGGAAATATCATGTGATTCGATTATGTTAATGTTGTTGGGAGTTGCCACTAGTGAAAGTATGAAGCCTAGGCCTTGTTTCCACCATTGCAATACCATTTGTGCTCACGTTTACCGCTTGTTTGCTTGCTGCACTTTTTATTACAGATTTATATTACTTTGTTTTGCCATCCATATCACTTGCCATTTAACATCTCTTCGCCGAACTAGTGCACCTATACATCTGACAAGTGTATTAGGTGTGTTGGGGACACAAGAGACTTCTTGTATTTTAGTTGCAGGGTTGCTTGAGAGAGACCATCTTCAACCTCTACTTCCCTGAGTTCGATAAACCTTAGGTCATCCATTTGAGGGAAATTGCTGCTGTCCTACAAACCTCTGCGCTTGGAGGCCCAACATAGTCTACAAGAGTAGAAGCGTGTGTAGACATCAAGCTATTTCTGGCGCCGTTGCTGGGGAGGTGAGTGCTTGAAGGTATATCTTTAGATCTTGCAATTAAATCTTTTTGTTTCTTGTTTTTATTTTCACTAGTTTTTCTTAATGGAAAACAACAAAAATATGAGAGAGCTTTATAAGCTCTACCTTGAACTTGGACATGATGTGTTCGAAGAGAAAATTAAAAAACCTTTGGAACTTTATTATTTGCATAACAATCATGATGGTGGTGATGTTATTAGTATGTTTCTTTTTAATATCAATATTGCTAATGACATGGAAACCTCTAAGCTTGGGGATGACACGTTTGATGAACATGATATTTTTAGTCCCCCAACTTTTGAGGAGAAAATTTACTTTGATGATACTATGCCTCCTATATATGATTATTACAATGATGAATATGATATTTTCAGTCCACCTACTATTGAGGATAAAATTTATTATGATTATGATATGCCTCCTAAATACGATGATTACCATGATGGTTATGATAGTCTTACTCTCACTATTCCTAATAAGAAAGATTTTGCTTATATGAAGAGTAATGACACTTTTATGATTTTGGATCATGGA
This sequence comes from Secale cereale, assembly GCA_902687465.1. NCBI lineage: Eukaryota > Viridiplantae > Streptophyta > Magnoliopsida > Poales > Poaceae > Secale > Secale cereale. The sequence continues at coordinate 844,417,842 of LR738712.1, read as the reverse complement.
AATAATGCCTTATGTGATAGTTATATTGTTGAGTTCATCCATGATGCCACTGAAATTTATAATGAGAGAGGGAGACATGGTTCTAAATATCTTAATAATAAGAAGTTTCCTCTTTTTATGGTGAATATTTTGAAGTTATGCTTGTTTTGCCTTCCTATGCTTATTGCTTTGTGCTTCAATGAATTATTCTTTTGCAATATTCCTATGCATAGGAAGCATGTTAGGCTTAAATGTGTTTGGTATTTGCTTCTTGATGCTCTCTTTTGTTCTTCAACTCTTATTCCTACGAGAGCATCATTAAAGTCTTATGCCTAGCTTAAAGGCATAAAAGAAAGCGCTTTTGGGAGGCAGCCCACAATGAATAAAATTTTATTTTGCTTTTGTTGTGTATTGATGTTGTTACTACAGTAGCATCATCATTGTATCTTTATTTTTCAGCTTTGTGCCAAGTGTAGCCTCTGATTGCAAGAAAGTTCAAAAGTTGTGACGTGCTGTCCAGGAAACAGATTCTGTCCTTGGATAGAAAAATTCGTATAAAATCACCAGATCATCTTTTTGGTCTGAATTTTTTTGAAAGCGTGCTCTATACAATTGGCTTTCGGGCGTCTGTTCTGAGTTTTTTATTAGAGTTGCAGAAGTGCCCCGAAAAAATCATTTACTACCTGCTGGTCTGTTTTTCATAGATTCTGTCCTGTTTTGCCTTTCCTTCATTTTGCAAACCTTGAGCTTGCTTTTTCTTTGCAAAAACCTTTTGGCAATCTTGAGAAACAGTAGACCTTCAAGAATATCCTTATTTCCAGCAAGGAACAATTATTTTATTAAGGGTACAAACCTCACTAATCAGATTATGATGAGTTATGTATGAAGGGAGTTTTCAAGTGTGCGAGGGAAGATGATAAAAAGATTCAGGAGTGTCAAACGCTCAAGCTTGGGGATGCCCCCGTGCACCCCCAAGACATATTCAAGAAGACTCAAGCGTCTAAGCTTGGGGATGCCCCCGTGCATCCCCTTCTCCATCAACAATTATCAGTTCGTCTTTCGTTCCACTATATTTTTATCACTTCATGTGTTATGTGCTATGCTTGCAGCGTCTTGCTTTTAGCTTCCTTTTTAGTTTTCTTTAGCTTTGCTTGCTTTTCATAACGAGTTGGAACTCAGCTTTCTTTGTGTGGGAGAGAAACACGCTCCACTTCAACCTAGAACATAACATAGAATTTTCATGTCTATCCTTGCTGTGTGTGTTCTTTGTCTTTCAATAGCTACTGTCATGCTTAGCTCTTTGTTTTCATGCTTTTCTTTTTAAAGAGCTTTTGTTTAGTTGGTCGCTGGAACTCTCTTTAGTTATCATGCTTATCTTGTTAAGAGAGTTTGCTTCTGTTGCACTGGTTGATATGTCTCTAATAAAAATGCTATGTGCATAATGATGCTTAGTAGTTCATGTTTTCTTATGGTTAGTCTCAAATAGCTGGGGGGTTCTCAATGTGTTATTGGAGTACCAACATGATTTGTTTGCCTATGATGTGGTATGGTCTAGTGATATCTTCCTCCGAGAATTTATTTTGATTGACTTGGCGTATGCTCACGCATATTTAAGACTGTAAAGAAAGTCTGTCAAGCCTTGATGATCTTTAATTTCTGAGTAGCGATATAACTTCCATTCCCGATTCAATGTTGCTTTGTCGCTCTGCATGATTATGACCGTCATTGCTCTTTTAGTTGGTCGCTCATAGTCTTTTGCTAACCTCCACCTGTACTAAGCGGACTGACTGCTTGTGCATCCAAAATCCTTTAAACCAGTTATGCCATATGAGTCCACCATACCTTCTTATACATGGTATTTACCTGCCATTCCTAACGAAGACTTTCATGTACCATCTCGAAATTATTCAAAAAAAGCATTTCTCTTTTGTGCCTCTGTTTTAGCTCATGAGGAAGTAGTAGTTAATTCATGATCTTTTTAAGTTGGACAAGCTTCACCCCGATATTGCATGTCTAATGTGCAAACCCATAATACGAGAAGGAATTGGCATAGAGTGCGCCCGGCTCATTAAAAAATTATACAACAAACAAATCCTCCTTCACGCTTTGCTCATGAGAAATCAGAAAACTTTGGCAGTGATAAACAAAGGAAATTAAGAGGATGTGATCGTCCTCATGCGGGAGCCGTTCCTCGAAACTTGTCCAGCTCAAGAAGTGATTGAGTTATCTGCTAGCATTCGTTGACGAAATATGCATATTCTAAAAAATAATTATTACCTCTGTTTTTAAAACCAAGAGCTCTGGTACATGTTTAGTTTTTGTTTCCGACCACGGGTTTTCAACCTTGCCAACAAAAGCCACGGTTCGAGAGTCTCCACCTTCTTTAAAGCACCAACTATTAAGAGCATGATTGTCATTCTGAGTGTAATGTGCATTGTCCCAAAGTAGCATTGTCTTTTGCATGATTATGATATCGTTTATTCTGAAATCATTGTATCTAGTCGTCACTTAAACCTTGGAGGTACCCCTGCATTTATGTTTTGCTTCACTAAAGGGGGCAAGCGAGATATAACTTTGTCATATTTGCACACCATGCTCACTACAAATCTATTGAGTGTTTCAGTATCATATTGTAAAACTTTCAGTTCTTTGTGATTTTCTCATGAGGCAACTTAATTACTACAGATTCATTGTCTCAGTAAGCACTTGTCATGTGACTATGAAAAGTTCTTATATGGTTAATAGCATGTCACCATAGAAATTATGCTTGTTATCATTTACCTACTCGAGGACGAGCAGGAATTAAACTTGGGGATGTTGATACGTCCAAAACGTATCTATAATTTCTGCTTGCTCCATGCCTTTTTTGTGTGATATTGCTATGATATTTATGCACTTCCATACACTTTTTGATCATATTTGGACTAACCTACTAATGGTTGCAAAAGTGCACAATGTTCTTGTTTTACACTTTATTGTGTAGGAATTACTTGGAAATTGACAAAAACGCAAAAGGAGTCGTATTGGAGTAGGACTCTGACTTTCCTGAAATCTGTCTGAGCATGTTTTTTAAAGATGGTCACGTTACGGCCCTAAGACTACGTCAAACGGAAAAAGTCTAGTTGCAAAAGTTGTGGGGAATTTCGAGGCGATGCTTCTGGATATAAAATTCGTCCAAATCGGAGTCCGAACGGCCGAGTAAAGCCCGTTTTACTGAGGCCCAAAATCTGATGACAGGAATCCGAGAGTCTATATAAAGAGAGGAAACCTAGGTCACCAAGGGCCACGAATTTTCCTCCTCCCGAGCCGCCGTCTTGGAGGGGAGGACCAGCACCATTGCAGCACCATCCACAAGGAAGAAGGGGGGCCAAGGAGCCGCTGCCCCCTAGGGCCGCCGCCGCCCCGAGGGCCGCCGCCGCCTCCTAGGGCCGCCACCGCCGCCGCGCCCCCAAGGGCCGCCGCCGCCGCCTCCGTGGCTGCCGCCGGCCATCTCCTCCTCGCGGGGCTGCACCTCTCCATCAACACCATCATCAACCTCCTCCTCACCATGTCCATGCGTGAGTAGTCTTCTCCGGGGCCGAGGGCTCGTACGTGTAGCTAAGTGGTTATCTCTCTCTCCCATGATGTGATCTTCGTTGTGATCATAGGCTATGTTAATCTAGGATGATCCCATGATATTTCCCCTTCCTCTATGTATTGAATTGATGTACTCACTTGTCTTTATCTAGTATAATCCCCGAGACCAAGGTGACAGCGGTCTATTGGACATGGATTAGAAAAATATTTTCATGAGTGATTTCCTCTCTTGTGTGTTGATTGAAGATTGAGAGTCTCTTGGTGCTTGTCTTTGACTATCCTTTAGATATGTTGTGGTGATTGTGGGACTCTCTTTGGATGGCCGCGGTGACATTGGGAAATCCTTAGATTGAGAACTACGAACTTTGAGGTGTGCTTTTGTAGCCCTACATAGTTCTCGTCCTCTCTTGACCACGAAGGAATGACCTCCGGATGCGTCTCCATTGCATGTTTTATGGGAAATATCATGTGATTCGATTATGTTAATGTTGTTGGGAGTTGCCACTAGTGAAAGTATGAAGCCTAGGCCTTGTTTCCACCATTGCAATACCATTTGTGCTCACGTTTACCGCTTGTTTGCTTGCTGCACTTTTTATTACAGATTTATATTACTTTGTTTTGCCATCCATATCACTTGCCATTTAACATCTCTTCGCCGAACTAGTGCACCTATACATCTGACAAGTGTATTAGGTGTGTTGGGGACACAAGAGACTTCTTGTATTTTAGTTGCAGGGTTGCTTGAGAGAGACCATCTTCAACCTCTACTTCCCTGAGTTCGATAAACCTTAGGTCATCCACTTGAGGGAAATTGCTGCTGTCCTACAAACCTCTGCGCTTGGAGGCCCAACATAGTCTACAAGAGTAGAAGCGTGTGTAGACATCACCAGTCCATTTTCCTCTCCTGTTCTATTAGTCAAAAAGAAGGATGGCACTTGGAGGCTCTGCATTGATTACCGAAAGTTGAACTCAATAACCATCAAGAATAAGTACCCCATACCTGTGATAGAGGACCTCCTAGACCAGCTGAAAGGAGCTAAGATTTTCTCCAAAATTGATCTCCGAAGTGGTTACCACCAAATTAGAATGGTGGAGGAAGACATCCACAAAACTGCCTTCTCCACATTCCAGGGCCACTTTGAGTTTTTAGTGATGTCCTTTGGCCTCACTAATGGCCCTGCCACCTTCCAAGCTCTCATGAACTAGCTGTTGGGCCACTTAAAGAATGTTGTGGTCTTCCTTGACGACATTTTGGTGTTCATCCAGTCACTACAGGAGCACAAAGTCCACTTGTCCCAAGTGTTAGGCATTTTGCAAGACAACCAACTATATGCCAAGATGGACAAATGCTCTTTTAGACAATCTGAAGTAGAATACTTGGGCCATGTCATTAACAAGGATGGAGTGGCCATAGACCCTGCAAAAATACTTGCAATTCAGGAATGGCCAGCACCCACAAATGTCATTGAACTCAGGAGTTTTTTGGGATTAAGTGAATATTATAGGAGATTCATACAAGGATATGGTGTTATATGCAGAACCCTCTTTGATTGCTTGAAGAAAGATGCATTTTCTTGGAAGGGTCAACAACAACAAGCCTTCTTGACACTTAAGGAGAAACTTACAAATGCACCTGTTCTAGCACTACCTGACTTCACCAAACCTTTCATATTGGAGGCTGATGCTTGTGGCTATGGACTCGAGGCTGTATTAATGCAAGATGGCAAAGCTATCTCCTATTTCAGCAAAAGCATTGGACCTAAAGCAGCAGCCCTATCTACATATGACAAGGATGCCCTAGCAATCGTTGAAGCTATCGAGAAATGGAAGCACTACTTCTTAGCTACCTCCCTGGTAATTAGGACAGAACAACAGAGCCTCAAATACATCCAAGAACAAAAGTTGACTGAAGGCATACAACACAAGTTATTGCTCAGACTTTTGGGATACAACTTTACAATCGAGGAAAAGAAAGGAAAGGAGAATAAAGTTGTTGATGCCTTGTCAAGAGTTAAGTATATGGTCTCTATGCTCTATGCTAGTGCCAACACTCCCGCATGGGTCAAAGAGGTAGTACAAAGCTACAAGTCTGACAGCAAGGTGCAGGACCTAATAGTTGAATGCACTATCAGTAAAGACACCAACACTGCTTACTCTTACAAGAATGGTATTCTACGATTCCATAACAAAATTGTGGTAGGCACGACGACTACACTCAGACAAGACATCTTGAAAACCTTCCATGCTTCTGAATTAGGAGGACACTCTGGAGAAAGAGCCACATATCAAAGAGTTAAACTTGTCTTCCATTGGCAGGGCCTTAAACAAGATGTCATTGCTTTTGTCAAAGAATTCCCAGTATGCCAAGTCAACAAAGCCGAACACACTCCCTATCCGGGCCTCCTGGACCCATTGCTTGTCCCTGATTTTGCCTTGGCGCACATCAGCATGGACTTTGTGGAAGGTCTGCCCGTGTCTGAAAACAAAGATGTCATATTGGTGGTGGTGGACAGGTTCACCAAATATGCACACTTCATAGCTATGAAGCACCCTATCACAGTGTAGTCGGTGGCAAGAGCATTCTTCGACACAGTCTAATGGCCAAACGGAAAGAGTGAATCAGTGCTTGGAGAACTACTTGTGATATATGAATTTTCAGCAGCCTAAGAAGTGGCATGGATAGTTAGCCCTAGCTGAGTGGTGGTACAACACTAGCTTCCATACTGCATTGCAAATGACACCATTTCAAGCCTTGTATGGTTTTCCTCCGCCAATGGTTGCAGAATCAGCTCTCCCTGACAATATTTGTGGGGACAGTGACAATTTCCTCCAGAACAAAGAAGTGGCACTCAACATCATCAAGCAGAACCTCCTCAAGGCACAAGCCAGAATGAAGCACTACATTGACAATAGAAGAAAAGAAAGAGAATTTTCTATAGGTGACATGGTGGACTTGAAGTTGCAGCCTCACAAACACACATACCTCAGCTTGCACAGATACCTTAAGCTACATTCCAAGTTTTATGGGCCCTTTCGAGTTCTCCAAAGAATTGGCAAGGTTGCTTCCCAACTACTTCTACCTGAAGGTTGCCAGCTGCATCACACATTTCATGTGAGCCACATCAAGAAGCACATTGGCCCTCAAGTCGTCCCTTCCAAGCAGTTGCCCCTAGTAGGACCTGATAGACTTATTTAGATGGAGCCTTAAGAAGTGTTGGAAAGGAAACTTATTCCACTACCTCAAGGTAACATCAGTATCCCGATGGTGAAGTGGCTAGTCAAATGGGTTAACCTGCCCCTTGAAGCTGCCACTTGGGAGGACTTGGCTTTCATTCAGAATGTTTTCCCATCATTTCAAGCTTGAGGACAAGCTTTGTCTCAATTGGGGGGAATTGTCAAGCTATACACTGCTATCTGAAGAATTACTGCTATCCACCGTCGATCGTCGATCTAGCGGCTACCAGAGTCCAGCTTGTCGTTGGTTAGTTTCCAGGAGCTCCATGTGCTCGGTTTTGCTTTTAGCTTAGCTACTCCTCTGTAATGGCTATATAGCTACTTGTTTTCTTCACTTTGGATCATGATTATTGTATATGGCTGTTAACCCTGGCCACCAGTGGTGTGCTACCTTATCTTCCCTTCCTCCAAGCAATAGAAACCCTAGTTTGAGATCCCAAATTCTTCTCTAAAATTGTGATTCATAGCATGGAGTTTAGTTGATTATTGTCAGGTTCCTGACATGGTCGGGGGCGCCCAGGGCTGGCTGGAAGGCGCTTTCGTCGTAGGCGTCGATGAAGCCGAGGAGGGCGGGGCTTCGGCGACGGTGGATGCGGAAGCGGCAGTGGAAGGCGGGATCGGAGAGGAGGCGGCACCAAAGGCTGCAGACGGCGGAGGTGTTGAGGAACGTAGTATTTCAAAATTTTCCTACGATCACGCAAAATCTATCTACTAGAAGCATAGCAATGAGCGGGGAGAGTGTGTCTACGTACCCTTGTAGAACGAAAGCGGAAGCGTCTAATGACGCGGTTGATGTAGTTGAACGTCTTCGCGATCGAGCCGATCCAAGCACCGAACGTACGGTACCTCCGCCTTCAGCACACGTTCAGCTCGATGACGTCCCACGAGCTCTTGATCCATTTGAGCTTCACGGGAGAGTTTCGTCAGCACGACGGCGTGGTGACGGAGATGATGAAGCTACCGACGCAGGGCTTCACCTAAGCACTGCAACGGCATGACCGAGGTGTGTTTCTGTCAAGGGGGACACCGCACATGGCTAGAATAATGTTTCTTGTGTGTCCTTAGGTGCCCCCTTGCCCCCGTATATAAGCGAGCAAGGGGGAGGTGCGGCTGGCCAAGTATGGCGTGCGAGGAGTAGGATTCCTACTCCTAGTAGGAATAGGAATCCCCCTTCCTATTCCTACTAGAAGTAGGAAAGGAAGGAGGAGAGGAGAACGAAGAAGAGGGGCACCGGGCTGCCTCTCTCTATTTCCTCAAGGCCCACTATGGCCCATACTCCCTCGGGGGGTTCCGGTAACCCCCTCCGGCACTCCGGTTTTATCCGATAACACCCGGAACACTTCCGGTGTCCGAATATAGTCATCCAATATATTAATCTTTATGTATCGATCATTCCGAGACTCCCCGTCATGTCCGTGATCTCATCCGGGACTCCGAACTACCTTCGGTACATCAAAACTCATGAACTCATAATACCGATCGTCATCGAACGTTAAGCGTGCGGACCCTACGGGTTCAAGAACTATGTAGACATGACCGAGACTCATCACTGGTCAATAACCAATAGCGGAACCTGGATGCTCATATTGGCTCCTACATATTCTACGAAGATCTTTATCGGTCAAACGCATAACAACTACATTGTTCCCTTTGTCATCGGTATGTTACTTGCCCGAGATTCGATCGTCGGTATCTCAATACCTAGTTCAATCTCGTTACCGGCAAGTCTCTTTACTCGTTCCGTAATACATCATCTCGTGACTAACTCATTAGTCATTTGCTTGCAAGGCTTATTATGATGTGTATTACTGAGAGGGCCAAAAGATGTTGGAAATATGCCCTAGAGGCAATAATAAAAGAGTTATTATTATATTTCCTTGTTCATGATAATCGTTTATTATCCATGCTATAATTGTATTGATTGGAAACTTAGATACATGTGTGGATAAATAGACAAACTTTGTGTCCCTAGTAAGCCTCTTCAGGACTAGCTCGTTGATCAAAGATGACCGCGGTTTCCAGGTCATAGACATGAGTTGTCATTTGATAACGGGATCACATCATTAGGAGAATGATGTGATGGACGAGACCCAAACGTTAAACATAGCTTTTGATCGTATCAGTTATCGCTATAGTTTTCTGCATGTCAAGTATAAGTTCCTATGACCATGAGATCATGTAACTCACTGACACCGTAGGAGTGCCTTGTGTGTGCCAAACGTCGCAACGTAACTGGGTGACTATAAAGGTACTCTACATGTATCTCCGAAGGTGTCTGTTGAGTTGACATGGATCGAGACTGGGATTTGTCACTCCGTGTGACGGAGAGGTATCTCCGGGCCCACTCGGTAATACGTCATCTCAATGAGCTCAAAGTGACTAAGTAGTTAGTCACGGGATTATGTATTGCGGAACGAGTAAAGAGACTTGCCGGTAACGAGATTGAACTAGGTATAGAGATACCGACGATCGAATCTCGGGCAAGTAACATACCGACGAGACAAAGGGAACTGTATACGGGATTGCCTGAATCCTTGACATCGTGGTTCATCCGATGAGATCATCGAGGAACGTGTGGGAACCAATATGGGTATCCAGATCCCGCTATTGGTTATTGACCTGGGAGTGTCTCGGTCATGTCTGCATGGTTTCCGAACCCGCAGGGTCTGCACACTTAAGGTTCGGTGACGCTAGGGTTGTTAGTGAGAACAGTGCATGGTAACCGAAGGTTGTTCGGAGTCCCGGATGAGATCCCGGACGTGACGAGGGTCTCCGGAATGGTCCGGGGACGAAGATTGATATATGGGATGAGAGGAATCGGAGTCCGGAAGTGTTCCGGGGAGCACCGGGGAGTCGTCGGATGACCGAAAGGGGTTTCGGGGGGTCCCGGTAATTGTTATGGGCCCTATGGGCCACAAGTGGGAGACGCAACAGCCCTCATGGGGCTGTGCGCCCCCCTTGGGCCCTCTCCACCTGCGCATGGGGGGTGGCCCCCCCCTAGGGCAGCCGCACCCTTTGGAGTGGGGGGCAAGGCACTTGGGGGGGGGGGGAACCCTAGCCCCTGGGCCGCCGCCCCCTCCCATCTCCCCTTGGCCGCCACCCCTAGGGGTAAACCCTAGGGCGCCCCCTCCCCTCTCTACCCCCTATATAAAGAGAGGCAGAGGGAGGGCAGCCACACACGTTCGTGCCTTGGCGCTGCCCTCCCTCCACCGTAGAGATCTTCAACTAGACAGTAGTGCTTGGCGAAGCCCTGCTGGAATTCCTCCACCACCATCTCCACCACGCCGTCGTGCTGCTGGGTTTCTCCATCAACTTCTCCTTCCCCCTTGCTGGATCAAGAAGGAGGAGACGTCCCCAAGCTGTACGTGTGAAGAACGCGGAGGCACCGTCCGTTTCGGTGCTAGGATCTTCGGCGATCTGAATCGCGGCGAGTACGACTCCATCAACCGCGTTCTTGAACGCTTCCGCTTAGCGATCTACAAGGGTATGTGGATCCGACTCTCCCCTCATAGATGCATCTCCTAGATTGATCTTGGTGAGCGTAGGAAATTTTTTTGTTTCCCATGCAACGTTCCCCAACAGTGGCATCATGAGCCAGGTTCTTGCGTAGATGCTTTCACGAGTAGAACACAAAGGGGTTTGTGGGCGTTGATGTTTAGATTGCTTCCCTCCTTGGTCTTTCTTGATTTAGCGGTATTATGGGATGAAGCGGCCCGGACCAACTTTACATGTCCACATACATGAGACCGGTTCCATCGACAGACATGCGACTTTTGTTGCATAAGATGGCTGGCGGGTGTCTGTCTCTCCTATCTTAGTTGAATCGGATTCGACAAAGGCGGTCCTTGTAGAAGGTTAAATAGCAACTTAAATATCACCGTTGTGGCTTTGCGTAGGTAAGAAGCGTTCTTGCTAGATACCCATAGCAGCCACGTAAAACATGCAACAACAAATTAGAGGACGTCTAACTTGTTTTTGCAGGGTATGTATGTTATATGATATGGCCAATGACATGATGAGATATATTTGATGTATGAGATGATCATGTTGTAATAGTTAATATCGACTTGCATGTCGATGTATACGGCAACCGGCAGGAGCCATAGGGTTGTCTTTAATTTTTGTATGACCTGCGTGTCAATCATTAAGCGCTATGTAATGCTTTACTTTATCGCTAAACGGTAGCAATAGTAGTAAGAGCATGGTGGGCGCGCGACAACCCCGATGGCGACACGATGATGGAGATCATGATGATGGGGATCATGGTGTTACGCCGGTGACGATGGAGATCATGCCGGTGCTTTGGAGATGAAGATCAAAAGCACGAGTTGATGGCCATATCATGTCACTTATGATTTGCATGTGATGCTAATCCTTTTATGCATCTTATTTTGCTTAGGACGACGGTAGCATTATAAGATGATCCCTCACTAAAATTTCAAGATAAAATTGTGTTCCCCCCGAGTGTGCGCCGTTGCGAAGGTTAGTCGTTTCGAAGCACCACGTGATGATCGGGTGTGATAGACTCTACGTTCGCATACAACGGGTGCAAGCCAGTTTTGCACATGCAGAACACTCGGGTTAGACTTGACGAGCCTAGCATGTACAGACATGGCCTCGGAACACGGAAGACCGAAAGGTCGAGCATGAGTCATATAGTAGATATGATCAACATGAAGATGTTCACCATTGACACCACCTCATCTCACGTGATGATCGGACTTGGGTTGGTGGATTTGGATCATGTCACGCTCGGATGACCAGAGGGATGTCAATTTGAGTGGGAGTTATAAGTAATTTGATTAGTTAAAACTCACTTATCATGAACAATAGTCTAAGATGTCTTTGCAAATCTTTTGTTGTAGATGGCTCCCGCAGTAGCTCCCCTGAATTTTAATGCGTTCCTAGAGAAAACTAAGCTGAAAGATGATGGGAGCAACTTTGTGGACTGGCTCCGCAATCTGAGGATCATCCTCACAGCTGCCCAAAAGGTTTATGTCCTAAATGCACTGCTAGGTGAACCCCCCGCTCCAGCCTCTGTGGACGTTATGAACGCCTGGCAGTCGCGTGCGGATGACTACTCAGTAGTGCAGTGTGCCATGTTGTATAGCTTGGAAGGAGGACTTCAAAGGCGTTTTGAACGTCATGGAGCATATGAGATGTTCCAGGAGTTGAAGTTCATCTTTGAAAAGAATGCCAAGATCGAGAGGTATGAGACCACCGATAAATTCTTTGCTTGCAAGATGGAGGAGAATTCGTCTGTCAGTGAGCACTTACTGAAGATGTCTGGGTACTATACCCGCATAGCTGATCTGGGACTTGTGTTCCCGGAGGAGGCTATCATTGACAGAATTCTCCAGTCACTCCCACCTAGCTACAAGAGCTTCGTGCAGCAGTATAACATGCAAGGGATGAACAAATCCATCGCCGAGCTGTTTTCAATGCTGAAAGTCGCTGAGGCAGACATCCAGAAGGAGTATCAAGTGTTGATGGTCAATAAAACTACCAGTTTCAAGAAAAATGGCAAGGGCAAGAAGGGTAACTCTAAGAAGGGTGGCAAGGCAGTTGCTCATCCAGTGAAGAAACCCAAGGCTGGGCCCAAGCCAGAGACTGAGTGTTTCTATTGTAAGGGGAACGACCACTGGAAGCGGAACTGCCCTAAGTATCTGGCAGACAAGAAGGGGGCAAACAACAACAACAAGCAAGGTATATGTGATATACATGTTATTGATGTGTACCTTACCAACTCTCGTTGTAGTGCCTGGGTATTTGATACCGGTTCGGTTGCTCACATTTGCAACTCTAAACAGGAACTACGGAATAAACGGAGGCTGGCGAAGGACGAAGTGACGATGCGCGTGGGAAATGGTTCCAAGGTTGATGTGATCGCCGTCGGCACGCTCGCTCTTCGATTACCATCGGGATTAGTTATGAACCTGAATAATTGTTATTTAGTGCTTGCGTTGAGCATGAACATTATATCTGGATCTTGTTTAATGCGAGACGGTTACTCATTTAAATCAGAGAATAAAGGTTGTTCTATTTATATGGGTAATATCTTTTATGGTCATGCACCCGAAGTAGGGGGTTTATTCTTATTGAATCTCGATAGTGATGATACACATGTTCATAACATTGATGCCAAAAGATGTAGAGTTGATAACAATAGTACCACTTTCTTGTGGCACTGCCGTCTGGGTCATATCGGCGTGAAACGCATGAGGAAGCTCCATGCTGATGGACTTTTGGAGTCTCTTGATTTTGAATCACTTGACACATGCGAGCCGTGCCTCATGGGCAAGATGACTAAGACCCCGTTTTCAGGAACAATGGAACGGGCAAGTGACTTATTGGAAATCATACATACTGATGTGTGTGGTCCGATGAGTGTCACGGCGCGCGGTGGATATCGTTATTTTCTCACCTTCACTGACGACTTAAGTAGATATGGGTATATTTACTTGATGAAGCATAAGTCTGAAACGTTTGAAAAGTTCAAGCAATTTCAGAGTGAAGTTGAGAATCATCGTAACAAGAAGATCAAGTTCCTACGATCTGATCGAGGAGGAGAGTATCTGAGTTATGAGTTTGGCAATCACTTAAGAAAATGTGGAATTGTTTCACAGTTGACGCCACCTGGAACACCACAGCGTAATGGTGTGTCCGAACGTCGTAATCGAACCCTATTAGATATGGTGCGTTCTATGATGTCTCTTGCCGATTTGCCACTATCATTTTGGGGATATGCGTTAGAGACAGCTGCATTCACTTTAAATAGGGCTCCATCTAAGTCCGTTGAGACAACACCGTATGAACTATGGTTTGGTAAGAAACCTAAGTTGTCTTTTCTCAAAGTTTGGGGTTGCGATGCTTATGTCAAAAGGCTTCAGCCAGAAAAGCTCGAACCCAAAGCGGACAAATGTGTCTTCATAGGATACCCAAAAGAGACTGTTGGGTATACCTTCTATCTCAGATCCGAGGGCAAAGTGTTTGTCGCTAAGAATGGGTCCTTTCTCGAGAAAGAGTTTCTCTCGAAAGAATTGAGTGGGAGGAAGGTAGAACTTGATGAGGTTATTGAACCTCTGCCTCAACCAGAGAGTAGCGCAGCACAGAAAGATGTTTTTGTGGAGCCTGCAACGGTTGAAGAGGAAGCCAATGATGATGATCAAGAAGCTTCTGATCAAGTTACTACCGAACCTCGTAGGTCGACAAGGGTACGCACTACACCTGAGTGGTATGGTAACCCTGTCTTAAAGGTCATGTTGTTGGACAACAGTGAACCTACGAGCTATGGAGAAGCGATGGTGGGCCCGGATTCCGACAAATGGTTAGAGGCCATGAAATCCGAGATGGGATCCATGTATGAAAACAAAGTATGGACTTTGGAAGTATTGCCTGAAGGGCGGAAGGCCATTCAGAATAAATGGATTTTTAAGAGGAAGACGGACGCTGACGGCAATGTCACCGTGTATAAAGCTCGACTTGTGGCAAAGGGTTTTTCACAAGTTCAAGGAGTTGACTACGATGAGACTTTCTCACCCGTAGCGATGCTTAAATCCGTCCGAATCATGTTAGCAATAGCTGCATATTTCGATTATGAAATTTGGCAGATGGATGTCAAAACAGCGTTCCTTAACGGTTTTCTTAAGGAAGAGTTGTATATGATACAACCGGAAGGTTTTGTCGATCCAGAGAATGCTGACAAAGTTTGCAAACTCCAGCGTTCCATTTATGGGCTGGTGCAAGCATCTTGGAGTTGGAATCTTCGCTTTGATGAGGTGATCAAAGCGTTTGGGTTTGTACAAGTTTACGGAGAAGCTTGTATTTACAAGAAAGTGAGTGGGAGCTCTATAGCGTTTCTAATATTATATGTGGATGACATATTGCTGATTGGAAACAATATAGAACTTTTGGATAGCGTGAAGGGTTATTTGAACAAGAGTTTTTCTATGAAGGACCTCGGTGAAGCTGCTTTCATATTGGGCATCAAGATCTATAGAGATAGATCGAGACGCTTGATAGGACTTTCACAAAGTACATACCTTGATAAAGTTTTGAAGAAGTTCAAAATGGATCAATCCAAGAAGGGGTTCTTGCCGGTATTGCAAGGTACAAAGTTGAGTAAGACTCAATGCCCAGTGACTGCGGAAGATAGAGAAAAGATGAGTGTCGTCCCCTATGCTTCAGCCATAGGCTCTATCATGTATGCAATGCTGTGCACAAGACCAGATGTCAGCCTTGCCATAAGTATGGCCGGAAGGTTTCAAAGTAATCCTGGTATGGATCACTGGACAGCGGTCAAGAATATCCTGAAGTACCTGAAAAGGACTAAGGAAATGTTTCTCGTTTATGGAGGTGATCAAGAGCTCGTCGTAAAGGGTTACGTCGATGCAAGCTTTGACACTGATCCGGATGACTCTAAGTCTCAAACCGGATACGTATATATTCTCAACGGGGGAGCGGTAAGCTGGTGCAGTTCCAAGCAAAGCGTGGTAGCCGATTCTACATGCGAAGCGGAGTACATAGTTGCCTCGGAGGCGGCAAAGGAAGGTGTCTGGATGAAGGAGTTCATGACAGATCTTGGAGTTGTGCCTAGTGCATTGAACCCAATGACTCTGTTTTGTGACAACACTGGTGCCGTTGCTCTAGCCAAGGAACCAAGGTTTCACAAGAGGACCAGACACATAAAGCGACGCTTCAATTCCATCCGCGATTCAGTCAAGGAGGAGGACATAAGCATTTGCAAAGTACACACGGATTTGAATGTTGCAGATCCGTTGACTAAGCCTCTTCCACGGGCTAAGCATGATCAACACCAAGACTCTATGGGTGTTAGATTCATTACCTTGTAATGCTAGATTATTGACTCTAGTGCAAGTGGGAGACTGTTGGAAATATGCCCTAGAGGCAATAATAAAAGAGTTATTATTATATTTCCTTGTTCATGATAATCGTTTATTATCCATGCTATAATTGTATTGATTGGAAACTTGAATACATGTGTGGATAAATAGACAAACTTTGTGTCCCTAGTAAGCCTCTTCAGGACTAGCTCGTTGATCAAAGATGACCGCGGTTTCCAGGTCATAGACATGAGTTGTCATTTGATAACGGGATCACATCATTAGGAGAATGATGTGATGGACGAGACCCAAACGTTAAACATAGCTTTTGATCGTATCAGTTATCGCTATAGTTTTCTGCATGTCAAGTATAAGTTCCTATGACCATGAGATCATGTAACTCACTGACACCGTAGGAGTGCCTTGTGTGTGCCAAACGTCGCAACGTAACTGGGTGACTATGAAGGTACTCTACAGGTATCTCCGAAGGTGTCTGTTGAGTTGACATGGATCGAGACTGGGATTTGTCACTCCGTGTGACGGAGAGGTATCTCCGGGCCCACTCGGTAATACGTCATCTCAATGAGCTCAAAGTGACTAAGTAGTTAGTCATGGGATTATGTATTGCGGAACGAGTAAAGAGACTTGCCGGTAACGAGATTGAACTAGGTATAGAGATACCGACGATCGAATCTCGGGCAAGTAACATACCGACGAGAAAAAGGGAACTGTATACGGGATTGCCTGAATCCTTGACATCATGGTTCATCCGATGAGATCATCGAGGAACGTGTGGGAACCAATATGGGTATCCAGATCCCGCTATTGGTTATTGACCTGGGAGTGTCTCGGTCATGTCTGCATGGTTTCCGAACCCGCAGGGTCTGCACACTTAAGGTTCGGTGACGCTAGGGTTGTTAGTGAGAACAGTGCATGGTAACCGAAGGTTGTTCGGAGTCCCGGATGAGATCCCGGACGTGACGAGGGTCTCTGGAATGGTCCGGGGACGAAGATTGATATATGGGATGAGAGGAATCGGAGTCCGGAAGTGTTCCGGGGAGCACCGGGGAGTCGTCGGATGACCGAAAGGGGTTTCGGGGGGTCCCGGTAATTGTTATGGGCCCTATGGGCCACAAGTGGGAGACGCAACAGCCCTCATGGGGCTGTGCGCCCCCCTTGGGCCCTCTCCACCTGCGCATGGGGGGTGGCCCCCCCCTAGGGCAGCCGCACCCTTTGGAGTGGGGGGCAAGGCACTTGGGGGGGGGGGAACCCTAGCCCCTGGGCCGCCGCCCCCTCCCATCTCCCCTTGGCCGCCGCCCCTAGGGGTAAACCCTAGGGCGCCCCCTCCCCTCTCTACCCCCTATATAAAGAGAGGCAGAGGGAGGGCAGCCACACACGTTCGTGCCTTGGCGCTGCCCTCCCTCCACCGTAGAGATCTTCAACTAGACAGTAGTGCTTGGCGAAGCCCTGCTGGAATTCCTCCACCACCATCTCCACCACGTCGTCGTGCTGCTGGGTTTCTCCATCAACTTCTCCTTCCCCCTTGCTGGATCAAGAAGGAGGAGACGTCCCCAAGCTGTACGTGTGAAGAATGCGGAGGCACCGTCCGTTTCGGTGCTAGGATCTTCGGCGATCTGAATCGCGGCGAGTACGACTCCATCAACCGCTTTCTTGAACGCTTCCGCTTAGCGATCTACAAGGGTATGTGGATCCGGCTCTCCCCTCGTAGATGCATCTCCTAGATTGATCTTGGTGAGCGTAGGAAAAAAATTTGTTTCCCATGCAACGTTCCCCAACAAAAGATACCTCTCCGACACTCGGAGTGACAAATCCTATTCTTGATCTATACCAACACCACGAACACTTTCGGAGACACCTGTAGAGCATCTTTATAATCACCCAGTTACGTTGTGACGTTTGATAGCACACAAGGTGTTCCTCCGGTATTTGGGAGTTGCATAATCTCATAGTCATAGGAACATGTATAAGTCATGAAGAAAGCAATAGCAGTGAAACTAAACGATCATAGTGCTAAGCTAACGGATGGGTCTTGTCCATCACATCAATCTCCTAATGATGTTATCTCGTTGATCAAATGACAACTCATGTTTATGGCTAGGAAACATAACCATCTTTGATCAATGAGCTAGTCTAGTAGAGGCATACTAGGGACACTCTGTTTTGTCTATGTATTCACACATGTACTAAGTTTCCGTTTAATACAATTCTAGCATGAATAATAAACATTTATCATGATATAAGGAAATATAAATAACAACTTTATTATTGCCTCTAGGGCATATTTCCTTCAGTCTCCCACTTGCACTAGAGTCAATAATCTAGTTCACATCACCATGTGATTTAATACCGATAATTCACATCGTTATGTGAATAACACCCATAGTTCACATCACCATGTGACCAACACCCAAAGGGTTTAGTAGTCAATAATCTAGTTCACGTCCCTATGTGATTAACACCCAAAGAGTACTAAGGTGTGATCATGTTTTGGTTCATGAGAGAAGTTTAGTGAGCGGGTCTGTTACATTCAGATCCTTACGTATTTCGAAAATTTATGTGTCTACAATGCTCTGCATGGCGCTACTCTAGCTAATTGCTCCCACTTTCAATACGCATCCAGATTGATACTTAGATTCATCTGGATTAGTGTCAAGGCTTGCATCGGCGTAACTCTTTACGACGAACTCTTTATCACCTCCATAATCGAGAAACATTTCCTTAGTCATTCAGTAACTAAGGATAATTTTGACCGCTGTCCAGTGACCTACTCCTAGATAAAAATTGTACTCCCTTGCCAAACTCAGGGCAGGGCATACGATAGGTCTGGTATACAACATGGCATACTTTATAGAACCTACGGCTGAGGCATAGGGAATGACTTTCATTCTCTCTCTATCTTCTGCAGTGGTCGGGCATTGAGTCTTACTCAACTTCACACCTTGCAACACAGTCAAGAACTCTTTCTTTGACTGTTCCATTTTGAACTACTTCAAAAACTTTTCAAGGTATGTACTCATTGAAAAAACTTATCAAGCGTCTTGATCTATCTCTATAGATCTTTGATGCTCAATATGTAAGAAGCTTCACCGAGGTTTTTCTTTGAAAAACTCCTTTCAAACACTTTGAAAAATTCTACATCATTTCTGATCGACAATATGTCATTCACATTTACTTATCAGAAAGGCTGTAGTGCTCCCACTCACTTTCTTGTAAATACAGGCTTCACCGCAAGTCTATATAAAACTATATGCTTTGATCAACTTATCAAAGCGTATATTCCAACTCCGAGATGCTTGCATCAGCCATAGATGGATCACTGGAGCTTGCACATTTTGTTAGCATCTTTAGGATTGACAAAACCTTCTGGTTGCATCATATACAATTCTTCTTTAATAAATCCATTAAAGAACGCTGTTTTGTTATCCATTTGCCAGATTTCATAAAATGCGGCAATTGCTAACATGATTCGGACAAACTTAAGCATCTTGTAGGCAAAGTACTGTCAGAGGTCTCATACCTCTCGACACAAGCATGAGTATGAAATAATGATTTCAACTCTTGGAACATCTTATATGCTCCATGGCGTTCAAAATGTTTTTGAAGTCCCGGTTCTAAGCCGTAAAGCATGGTGCACTAAACAATTAAGTAGACATCATATTGAGCTTTGCCAAACGTTCATAACGTTTACATCTACTCCTCCAATAGATCTGTCACCTAGTGGTGCATCAAGGACATACTACTTCTGTGCAGCAATGAGGAAAATCCTCAGATCACGGAACAAGTCCGCATCATTGCTATTATCATCTTTCAAATTATATTTCTCTAGGAACATATAAAAATAAACGGGGAGCTACATCACGAGCTATTGATCTGCAACATAGATATGCTAATACTACCAGGACTAAGTTCATGATAAATTAAAGTTCAATTAATCATATTACTAAAGAACTCCCACTTTGATAGACATCCCTCTAGTCATCTAAATGATCACGTGATCCAAATCAACTAAACCATGCCCGATCATCACGTGAGATGGAGTAGTTTTCAATGGTGAACAACTTATGTTGATCATATCTACTATATGATTCACGCTCGACCTTTCAGTCTCCAGTGTTTCGAGGCCATGTCTGTACATGCTAGGCTCATCAAGTTTAACCCAAGTATTCTGCATGTGCAAAACTATCTTACACCCGTTGTATTTGAACGTAGAGCATATCACACCCGATCATCACGTGGTGTCTCGGCACGACGAACTTTCGCAACGGTGCATACTTAGGGAGAACACTTGTACCTTGAAATTTTGTAACGGGTCATCTTATAATGCTACCGTCGTACTAAGGAAAATAAGAAGCATAATAAGATAAACATCACAGGCAATCAAAATATGTGACATGATATGGCCATCATCATCTTGTGCTTTTGATCTCCATCTCCAAAGCATCGTCATGATCTCCATCATCACCGGCTAGACACCATGATCTTCATCGTAGCATCGTGGTCGTCTCGCCAACTATTTCTACTACTACTATCGCTAACTCATAGTGATAAAGTAAAGCAATTACATGGCCTTCATAATTCATACAATAAAGAGACAACCATAAGGCTCCTGTCGGTTGCCGATAACTTTACAAAACATGATCATCTCATACAATAACGTATAACTCATCACGTCTTGACCATATCACATCACAACATGCCCTGGAAAAACGAGTTAGACGTCCTCTACTTTTTTTGTTGCAAGTTTTACGTGGACCACAACGTAAAACCACAACGATTTTTCGTCAAGTATGTGCTGTTTTAACCTTCACAAGGACTGGGCGTAGCCACACTCGATTCAGCTAAATGAGAGAGACAGACACCCGCTAGTCACCTTTAAGAAACGAGTGCTCGTAACGGTGAAACCAATCTCGCGTAAGCGTACGCATAATGTCGGTCCGGGCCGCCTCATCTCACAATACTGTCGAATCAAAGTATGACATGCTGGTAAGCAGTATGACTATTATCGCCCACAACTCATTGTGTTCTACTCGTGCATATCATCTACGCACAGACCTGGCTCATGATGCCACTGTTGGGGAACGTAGTATTTCAAAATTTTCCTACGATCACGCAAGATCTATCTACTAGAAGCATATCAACGAGCGGGAAGAGTGTGTCTACGTACCCACGTAGACCGAAAGTGGAAGTGTCTAGTGATGCGGTTGATGTAGTCGAACGTCTTCACGATCCAACCGATCCAAGCACCGAATGTACGACACCTCCGCGTTCAGCACAAGTTCAGCTCAATGAAGTCCCATGAGCTCTTGATCTAGTTGAGCTTCATGGGAGAGTTTCGTCAGTACGACGGCGTAGTGACGGAGATGATGAAGCTACCGGCGTAGGGCTTCGCCTAAGCACTGCAACGGTATGACCAAGGTGTGTTTCTGTGGAGGGGGCACCGCACAGGGCTAGAACAATGTTTCTTGTGTGTCCTTAGGTGCCCCCTTGCCCCCGTATATAAAGGAGCAAGGGGGAGGTGCGGCTGGCCAAGTATGGTGTGCCAGGAGTAGGATTCCTACTCCTAGTAGGAATAGGAATCCCCCTTCCTATTCCTACTAGGAGTATGAAAGGAAGGAGGAGAGGAGAAGGAAGAAGAGGGGCGCCTCCTCCCCCCCTTTCCTAGTCCAACTAGGATTCCTAGGGTGGGTGCGGCCAGCCCTATGGGCTGCCTCTCTCTATTCCCTCAAGGCCCACTATGGCCCATACTCCCTCGGGGGTTTCCGGTAACCCCCTCTGTCACTTCTGTTTTATCCGATAACACCCAGAACACTTCCGATGTCCGAATATAGTCGTCCAATATATTAATCTTTATGTCTCGGACATTCCGAGACTCCTCGTCATGTCCGTGATCTCATCCGGGACTCTAAACTACCTTTGGTACATCAAAACTCATAAACTCATAATACCGATCGTCATCGAACGTTAAGCATGCGGACCCTACGGGTTAGAGAACTATGTAGACATGACCGAGACTCATCTCTGGTCAATAACCAATAGCGGAACCTGGATGCTCATATTGGCTCCTAAATATTCTATAAAGATATTTATCGGTCAAACCGCATAACAACATACGTTGTTCCCTTTGTCATCGGTATGTTACTTGCCCGAGATTCGATCGTCGATATCTCAATACCTAGTTCAATCTCGTTACCGGCATGTCTCTTTACTCATTCCGTAATATATCATCTCATGACTAACTCATTAGTCATTTGCTTGCAAGGCTTATTATGATGTGTATTACCGAGAGGGCCTAGAGATACCTCTCCGACACTCGGAGTGATAAATCCTATTCTTGATCTATGCCAACACCACGAACACTTTCGGGGACACCTTTAGAGCATCTTTATAATCACCCAGTTACGTTGTGACGTTTGATAGCACACAAGGTGTTCCTCCGGTATTCGTGAGTTGCATAATCTCATAGTCATAGGAACATGTATAAGTCATGAAGAAAGCAATAACTGTAAAACTAAACGATCATAGTGCTAAGCTAACGGATGGGTCTTGTCCATCACATCATTCTTGTAATGATGTGATCCCGTTGATCAAATGACAACTCGTGTCTATGGCTAGGAAACATAATCATCTTTGATCAATGAGCTAGTCTAGTAGAGGCATACTAGGGACACTCTGTTTTGTCTATATATTCACACATGTACTAAGTTTCCATTTAATACAATTCTAGCATGAATAATAAACATTTATCATAATATAAGGAAATATAAATAACAACTTTATTATTTCCTCTAGGGCATATTTCCTTCAGGAGGGCCGCGGGGGGAGGCGGAGGAGGATCTCGGAGAGCGGGTCGTCGTCTTCCAGCGGTGCCGACGCCGGCGAGGGTGAAAGGGGGAGGCGGCAGAGGCTGGCCATCATCTTGTCTCGCCCTCCCCACTGCTGTGCGGATGGGGATGTGAAGTCGAGTGCGCCCGTCACTCGATAATAAACGAAGCTGGCTAAACCAGCCGGTTTTCTTCTTCAAGGCAAAGCCCACCATATTCTTCTTATCTTTCTTCTCATAATGAATTTTTTTCTTCATATTGCGAGTCCCATTCAAGGTGATAATAAGATCAAACGGAAAAAAGTATTCAATCACGTGTATTGCGGAGCAATGAAATATTCCATGTAAGAGAAATTTGAAGTATCTTGTTGGCGTCCACTTTCAAGAATTACTTGTTACCTTAGATGAATAATGGAAAAGGTCCATTTCAAACTCTAAACTCGTCGAGGTTGGGCGAAACGAACCCTCAAGTCGAAATCCCGGCCGATTGCACCCTGAACTATCTAATCCTTGTCTAAATCGAACCTTGGTATCATTTGGAAAACGGGGATTGTTGACGTGGCAAAGGATGACCGGGATTGGTGGCATTTCACACGGCGCACATCATGATGGTCAAAGAGCTCATGCACAGTAGTTTTAAAACAATTGTTCCTGTCGTGGATTTAGCACGACAGATGTCCTAGCAAAAGGACTTAGTTGTGAGGACATCGCTACGGGTTAGCTTAAAGGGGTTAAAGCGGACGAAGGACGCAGGGATTTTATACTAGTTCGGCCCCTTCGATGAAGGTAAAAGCCTATGTCTAGTTTGGTGTGGTATTGCTAGGGCTTGATGACCAGGGAGCGAAATCCGCTTTGCCTGTGTCTCAAGCTATTGTTCTCTGTCCTGAACCGTCGCCGGGTCGTCCCTTTATATAGAGGAGACGCCTGGTCCGGTTTACAGAGTCCAGAGGCCGGCTCATAAACGTGTCTGCCTCGGTCTCTGTTCTTTCTATCTTACGTCCCAAGTTACATAGTATGACGGTTTACAAATCATGGGCCCTAACACTTGGGCTCTAAACTTCTTGGGCTACAATCTTCTACTTCATATTCCGCTGGGCCTTTGATAATATAGTCTTGATAACGTAAACCAGACCCTCCTGGCTAGTTTATACCTGGTAGTAATATCCCTGACATTAGGCCCTAGATTGATTTGAACCTGTTCATGTCAATCTTCAAAGTCTTGTGCAGATTTTTCCTTTCTGCAGCTTCAGTACACTCTGTAAACCGGCATGACGTCATCTCCTCAGGTCGCTTTAAACCGTCGTGACGCCATCCGCGCATTAATACTTGTACCTGTTGTTTTACCTTTACTCGTTAATGCTCCGAAGATCGAGGCGACAGCACCACCCATATCCGATTTTTGGTCTCCTCGATTCCCGCGCCTACTGTTTTATCCCTTCGGCTTATAAATAGGGCCAAAGGGCATCTTTTTCTCCCCCTCGCTTCTTCTTCCTCTGTCCTCCAGCGCTCAAGCTCCGCCGCCGTCCATCGAGCTCGTCGTCTTCATCAAACCCGGCCGCTGCATCAACCTGAACGCGTCCAGAGATTCGCCATCGCCCTTCCGCTTCCGTTGCCTCAGGTACGTTTACTCATTCCTCCCCGTAGATCTTAACTCTAGGGTTTCATGTGAGCTCGTAGATGAACCCTTGTTCTTCGCGGTTCTTCGCCATAGGTAGTTCCTAGCCGTAGATCTCAAACCTTTTAGGCCGACCTCCGTACGCATGACTCCGCTCTGTCTTTGTGATCTTATTTCCTCCAACAATGCTAGTTTAGACTGAATCTGAAAAAATATTCGCTGTCTCCGTTGAATATACCTTGAATTTTCTTGAATTTTCCATATGCTGTAGATCCATTATGTATCTGCTGCTCGTGTTAAAGTTGTTTTCTCACACTTTAGATCTGCATCTCAACTGCCAATGTCGACGGTTTAGCTTTAGATCTGTGCCTTACCTGCCTGTGTTTGGCGGTTTAACTTTCCCCTTTTAAACTTCACAATCCGGTAGACGTCATGTTTATAGCTGTTCCGGATCAGTAGGTACCATTAGGCCCCTGCTTAAACCGCCAACTAGATCACTACTTTCATAGAATATGCCGGTTTAACTTTGTGTAGATCGTAAACCGGATCTTTATTGCATTTTCAGCCTTCCTCTTTGACAAAAGATGACTTCCGTGGCCAGTTTGTCGCTTGCAACTGGGTCCCATCCCAGATTACCGAGGATGATTTAGAAAAGATGGCCTCAATCGGCGCTTTAGGTCCGAAGGAGGTTCTTCACTGGAGAGCTCCTGGAAAAGAGTGTCCTCCAAAGCCTAAGGAGGGAGAAATTATTGTCTTCTTTGATCACCTGGCCCGGGGCTTTAACCCCCCAGGGTCAAAGTTTTTCCGCAACATGTTGGCAGACTTTCAGCTCCATCCCCAAGACATAGGTCCCAACTCCGTATCAAATATCTGCAACTTCCAAGTCTTCTCAGAAGCCTATCTGCAAGAGGAGCCATCCGTGGAGTTATTCCGGGACTTCTTCCATCTGAATCGCTGGACTGAATTTCATGATGGGACAAATACTGAACTTGGCGGAATGAGTATCCAGAAGAGGAAGGATGTCAGCTTTCCTCATGCTACCCTCCATAGCCATCCCAAGGATTGGAACCAAACTTGGTTCTATTGTGTTGATACTTCACCGGAAGGGGAAAATCCCATGCCGGGTTATCGCTCCCACCGTCTGTCAACGGATCATCCTTTCCCGCAGCGCTTGAGTGCCCAAGACCGAGCTCGATATGCCCCCCATCTTTCAAAGCTCCGGGATTTTGTAGCCAACGGATTAACCAGAGTTGATTTCGTCCGTTGTTGGCTCTCTTGGAGTATTCTCCCATTAAGCCGGCGCTCCGGTTTAATGTGCGAGTATACTGGTAACACCAAGGATCCTCTGCGTCACACGGAGATTGTGCTCCCGGAGAAAGGAGTTAATGAATCTGCCAAAAAGATGTTAAATATACCTCTGGAAGAATGCAGCCAGACCGGGTTAGCGCCCTTCTGCGTGAACAACAAATCGCCGTCGGTAAGAGATTCTTCTGTCTCTTTACTTTGTTTTTAATCCGTCCATATTGCTTGGCTTAATATGCTTTTATTCCTTTAAACAGGCTGACGACCCTTTCTGGAAGAGGAAGGCCCAGGACAAACCGGCGAGGCCATCTCGCAAGAAGAGCCTGGCTGTGAACAAACATAAGAAGAAGCCTGCCGCTACATCCGGTTCAAACGCGGAAGAAGATGATCCGGCCTCTGAGGTATCGCTTGGTTCTTATGACTTTTAATATTTCCTTTGTCTGTATTTCTATTAACAATGACTTTTCCCAGGATCCGGTTGAAGGTAGTAAAGCGGATGATGTTGAGGTAATCTCTCTTTCCTCTGATTCATAACCGTTGCCACCCAAAGTTTGTCGGGTAGCCCGGAAATATCTGTTTCCTCATCCTTATGCTCAACTGGATCCCAATTTTCTTTTGAAGAAACAGCAACATGAGGCTTGCCGCACCACACGCCACGGTGGCCATGTGGTCGAGTCGACCGGACTGACCCACACTCCGGCTCGAAGACGCCGTTCAGAGGTTTTACTTACTCCAACTATTCTTCATCCCAAAGCGGGTCTTATTCATCAGCCCCTTAAACCGTATGATCCGAATTATCAGGAAACTCCTTTGTCATCCTCTGGCGAGTCGACAGCCACACAGGTCCCTGCGCTCAAGACTATTCCCGGCTAAGTTGTCTTTCTTTCTGCCCGGTTTATCTTTCTATTTTTGACTTGTGATTTTCATTGTCCCTTTAATCTTTCCTCAGTATGCCCAAGCCTAGCAAAAAGGCGAAATTGAGTAAACTAGCAGTCGACAACACCGCTTCTGGACCGGCGGAAGATCCTGAACTTGGCAATCCTCTGGAAGAAAATGTTGAAGTTCCACACGATGATCCTTCTCCTATGGGTCGAGAAGACCTTGCTGCTCCGGGGGATAACCCCATGGAATATACTACTGATCCGGTCAGCCCTGTCCGGACTAGCCTTGCTCGGGTTAGTCCGGCCCCTGCTAGCCCGGTACACACCAATCCCACTGCTGCTGATCCCTCCAGGCCAACTGCTGCTTCAACGGACGATGTCGAGATTACTGGGACTGGCTTTACTACCCTAGTAGAGCTTGTCATCTTGGCCAGACATACTGCCAAGGAAGAAATTCTTCATAAGGACAAGGGCAAGTGGAGCACCGACCTGTCCAGCTACGCCCAGCTTAGTGCCCAGGAGCTTCATTCTGGGTTCCTAAACCGGCTCTTCACCAGCCGTGACCATGAGGCCGGCTTGGTGAACTTAATGAAAGAAAGATATGAGGTAACTCCTTTTCCCTTGCCTTTCATTTCAGCTTGTGTCTTTGTAGTTGTACCTTTAGTCCATTGTAGCCCCCAAGTGCCATTTTAACCTTTAGGGTGAACCGGGACTTCAGTATATCAACTAGAATAACTTTGCTTTGCATGTGTAGCCTCCAAGGGACGGTTTACTCCACTGCGGGTGAACCGGGACTTCTCCTATGTTTGAGAATGATGTCACATTAGCCCCCAAGTGCCAAGTATATAACTTGTTATATGCTTGGGACTTTGTCTGAAAAAAATTGCATGTTCACTGCAAACGTACATTATCCCCCAAGTGTCAAGTGCATAACTTGTTATGCGCTTGGGACTTTTGATTAAATTGTTCTTATGAATATCTGATATCCTTTCACTTTTGGCAGTCTGACTTGAACCGGAGGGCTTATGAGATAACTGAGCTCCGGGATAGTTTAAAATTCCAAGAGAATGCTTCTGCAAAAGCCAAGGAGGAGCTTACCCTTGCATTAGCCAATATGGAGAATCTCAAAAAAAAATTTGAAGCAGAACGGTTGATACGTCCAAAACGTATCTATAATTTCTGCTTGCTCCATGCCACTTTTGGGTGATATTGCTATGATATTTATACACTTCCATACACTTTTGATCATATTTGGACTAACCTACTAATCCAGTGCACCCCAGTGCCAGTTTCTGTTTTCGGCTGTTTTTGTATTTCAGGTTTTCACATTACGAGAACTGTCAGGAAAAATCCAGAAAAATTATATAAAAAAACAGCGTTCTAGAACCTACCTTGCGCCCGAAGTACAGCCGGGGGGGCCACCAGGGCCCCAGGCGCCCTGGCGGCGCCCCCCCCTGGGCCGCGCCGGGGGGGCGCCTGGGCCCCCCGAGCCCCGTCTGGTGCCCCCCTTTGGCATATATTTAGAGCGTCCTTCGAAACCCTCGGGATGGGAACTCTTTTTCGCGATCTCATCTCTGTTCCGCCGCCGTCGCCGCTTCCAAGATCGGGAGCACCAGGAGAACTCTTCCCGGCACCCTGCCGGAGGGGAGGATCATCATCGGGAGCCTCTCCACCACCATGGACGCCTCTCGGATGAGTTGTGAGTAGTCTCCCTTGGACCATGAGTCCATGACCAGTAGCTATGTGATGTTCTCCTCCCGTTCTTGTGCTTCACTAATTAGTCCTCGTGAGCTGCCCTACATGATCGAGGCACATATGTAATCCTTATGCTGTTGCTATGATGAGTTTGCTGGGATCCGATGGATTATGAGATTATGTTCAGATTGTGATTGAGTAATATATTTGATCTACCTCTTTTATATTTATGTTCATAAGTAATTCTTGCATGTTCTCCGTTGTTATTTATTGCTTTGGCCAAGTAATACGTAGTGACTCCAAGAGGGAACGTTATGCTTGATTGTGGGTTCATGCCCCTCGATGACTAGCTTGAGTGACAGAAACATGAGTCTAGGGGATGTGCTGTTGCCACAAGGGGGAAAACAACGGTGCTTGTGCTCGCGGGTGCAAGGATTGTTTACTTTACGCAAAGTTCTTTTAATGCAGTTGTCTGTTGCTTTGAGTTTACACTATGGGTGGGGCTCGCAACTTAATACCAGCGAGATGTTCTGGATAGATATCTCAAGGTGGATGATTAGTAGTAGATATTGATGGATTTCGGTCTACTTACTTTGGCGTACCGCCCATGCTTTGAACCTCAACCTTTCTTGCAATGTAGTCAGCATTGGTTTGCGTTCGTGGTCCTGTCAATTGCCCAGCTGTAATTCGTTTACCTCACATAGCTGTTTTATCGTCTTTTGGGAGAGAGACATCACTAGTGAACATCATGAGACTCCGGTCCATGTTACCATCATTGATCACATCCGCTATTTACTTTTCGCTATTATTTACTATTGCAAACATTATCTATGACTACTATCATTTGCGTTTAATCCTTTGTGAACTACAAGGCCGGAGGGATTGACAACCTCTCTGTACTCATTGGGAGCAAAGTTATTTGTATCTGTGTGCAGGTCCACGTTGATTGCTAATATCTGGCGCCGTTAGCAGTTGACACCTACTTGTTGAACCTAGGAGTCTCTGGGGATTCGATCCTTGGCATCTTTGCTAAGGGAAAAACTTCCACAACACTGCATCTCACACCTTCCACTTGGGGTAACCAACGAGGGGTTAGAGGCCCATCAACGGTCCACTTGGGAGGTGGAAAAGGTTGCTTTGGAGAAAATAGCCAGTGATGCTGAGGCAGCTCTTAACCTGGTGACGGAGGAGTTGTCCGGGTTAAGGCAGCATATAAATGATATGACATCTGCTATCTTTGGTAATTTTGTGTTGACATAAGCTTATCCTTGCTAACTTGCGCTCCTCCGGTTTAACTCATCATTTGTACACAGGGAGGCGCGTTACTCATCTTGGGGATGATATGCAGAAGAAACTGAAGGCTGCATACACTTTGGTGGAGCAGTTATATTCCGGCGCACAAAGGGCCATTAGTGCTATCTCCCACAATAAACCGGCTCCGACCACCATCCAAGGTACTCTGAAAAAACTATCCATCTTGCCTGCTCGTATTGTCGAAGTGAAGAAGTCCTCCGCAAGGGCTGGGTCTCTGATGGTGTTAACCCGGGCCAAGGCGTGGGTCCTTGATTTTGATCCGGCTGAGGACATGAATGTCTATCCAAGTATGAAGGAGGACGGATCAGCTTTCTCCGGTGATGACCTTCGTGCACTAACTAAGGATATGCGGCCTCTTGCCAGCAAACTTGCTGATGAAGAGGATTTATCAAGGTATCATCCGGGCTATAATCTGGAGAATGTGCGGGTGGAGCATCCGTCCTATGACATTGAAAATCTTATTCCACCCGTCCGTAAGCATACCTTCGCTCCTGACATTGAACCGTCAGAACTTATAAATGACGAAGTTTATTTCCGAGCCCTTGCCAAGATTGACTGGAGCACCACTGATTTCCAGCAGCTACCAGAAGTCGTCGAAGACCCGGAACAAGCTGACCCTCAGCCTTCACAGCGAGCTGAAGCAGAATCATAAACCGGCTCCGGTTTACCTTTATGTGTTAAATACTTATGAGAAAACTGATATTCTTTTGGGCCTGCCAGTGCCTTGTAATAGAATAGCTGAGATACTGTCTTTGTCCCACACTATCTTTTGTGTCATTACTTTGTTTGGCAGCTTTTGAAATATATCCTGCTTGCAATGCTTTGACGGTTTATATTACCTGTTTCTGCATAAAACAATGCTCAAAGTGTCCTGGCGGTTTATCGCCGGACGGGCCATATTGCCCAAACACATGATCTAAGTTAGTAACTTGAATTGCGTATAAAATATAAGCATGTACCATACCTGTGGTTAAGTGTATCTTTAATAAACCTTAATCCGGCAGAAATCATGCAAGATATAAGTGCTGATGATTCCCTTGGTTCTTTGTCGGCTCATCATGAAGGCCAGTCCGGGTTACAATGAACGCCGGTTTAGCTGTAAACTAGTACTGGTGTTTATTACCCAGACTATAACTCTGTAAATACAGATGTATCGGCAACTTTGTAGTTATCCAGTCTGGAATCCATGGACTTGGTTGAAAAACCAATGACCGTGAAGAGAAAGATTTGAGAAAACATAAAAAATGGAAAATAAAGTTTTTGGGCAAATAAGACCATGTAGTCGAGGCTTTTTACGAGCCGCCAGGCTCCAAATTTGAGGCTTTTTATGAGCTGCCAGGCTACTGTCATTAACCATTTTAGCAAAGCCTGTTAATATGATCCGCAATCCTTAACCAAATCATCAATGTCAAATTCTACCAATGTTCAAAATCTCATAAAGATTTGACTTGTGTAATCACTTGATGATCGTCAATTTAACGTTACCAAGTTCAGGGTCCCAAAGGATTGACATGTGTGTACATTCGACGGGTCATACCAGGTTTACCTGGATGTCGTGATTTACTTGATGCGGGCAGGTTAATCCGAGGTTTTAGGTGTATACACCAAGCTTCCAAGTCGTGTTCACTACAAGAGTTTTCAACTCGCTGATGAACTTGCATCAGGAGCCCCCAGGTAGCGTTTGAGCATTGCTCGTCGGGGCCTATGTTTGAGTTGTGCTAGGCATCAAACTCTCTTTTGCCCCTCATCATCATGTGGAAATTGCCGAAGCAACCAGAGTTGTGCTCTTATGATGGTCTTAATGTGGCCGCCGGTTTAAGAGGCCATAGGAAACTCCCTTGCCCACGGAAGCCCCCATGTGATACTCTTATGAACAGAAAAGATGGTTGTTACCTCGATTTATCGAAGGCGCCGGTTTAAGAGGCCATAGGAACTCCTTGGCATGAAGAAGCCCCCATGTGATACTCTTATAAAAAAGATGGCTGATACCCCGGTTTACTGGGGGCGCCGGTTTATTATATTGATCATAATATATACATTGTACATAAAGCGGAGCCTCTGGCTCAAGTATAGTAAGGTCGAAGAAGAGCGATGTTCCACGGCCGCTTGGACTCCTCCTCTACCGTGCGTGAGTCCTTATGTTCTCGAACGTCCATGAGGTAGTATGATCCATTGTGCAGGTTCTTGCTGACCACAAAGGGTCCTTCCCAAGGTGGGGACAACTTGTGCATGTCTGTTTGGTCTTGGATGAGCCGGAGCACCAAATCTCCTTCTTGAAACGTCTTGGTTTCAACCCGGCGACTGTGGTACCGGCGAAGGTCTTGCTGATAAATCGCCGACCAAGCCGCTGCCGTGTCCCGTTCCTCGTCCAGCCGGTCCAATGCATCTTGTCTTGCTTGCTCATTATCCGCTTCAACGTACGCTGCCACTCGCGGCGAGTCATGACGGATGTCACTAGGGAGCTCCATATACCATGAAGAAAGGCGTGTACCCTGTAGATCTGTTAGGTGTAGTATTGATGCTCCATAGCACAGAAGGTAATTCCTCCACCCAACAACCCGGTGTTCTCTGCAAAGGAACCATAAGCCGGGGTTTGATGCCTCTCAAGATCTCTTGATTGGCTCTTTCAGCTTGGCCATTAGATTGAGGGTGAGCTACTGATGATACATCGAGACGGATGTGTTCTCGTTGACAGAACTCTTCCATAGCCCCCTTGGATAGATTGGTGCCATTATCAATTATAATGCTGTGTGGAAAGCCAAACCGGAAAATCACCTTTTGGATGAATGAACCGCCGTTGCTGCATCACACTTACTGACAGGCTCCGCTTCAACCCACTTGGTAAACTTGTCCACTACCACTAAAAGGTGGGTTTTCTTATCTTGGGATATCTTGAAGGGTCCAACCATAACAAGCCCCCATGTCGCAAACGGCCAAGTAATTGGGATCATCCTCAGCTCCTGCGCCGGTATATGAGCACGCCGTGAGAATTTCTGGCAAGCAACACATTTTCTGACCAAGTCATCTGCATCGGCGTGAGCCGTCAACCAGTAGAACCCATGACGAAAAGCTTTAGCCACCAAAGATTTTGAACCGGCGTGATGACCGCAATCCCCTTCATGAATCTCTCTAAGGATATCACAGCCTTCTTCTGGTGACACACATCGCTGAAATGCTCCAGAAACGCTGCGATGATGAAGTTCTCCATTGACAATGGTCATTGACTTAGACCGCCGGATTATCTGCCGGGCCTCGACTTCGTCCTCTGGTAACTCACCTCGGTTCATGGATGCCAGGTAAGGAAGCGTCCAATCCGGAATGACATGAAGTGCTGCGACCAAGTGCGCTTCCGGATCAGGAACAACCAAGTCCTCCTCTGAAGGTAACTGCACCGACGGATAATGTAACTCATCCAAGAAGGTATTAGGTGGAACCGGTTTACGCTGGGAACCCAGCCGGCTTAACGCATCGGCTGCTTCATTCTTTCTCCAATCTATATGATCCACCTGATATCCTTTGAAGTGTCCAGCCACAGCGTCCACCTCTCGTCGATATGCTGCCATGAGTGGATCCTTGGAGTCCGACTTGCTAGATACTTGCTGTGCCACCAGATCTGAATCGCTAAAGCACTTAACCCGACTCAAGTTCATCTCCTTGGCTATCCGCAGACCATGTAGGAGAGCTTCATACTCAGCAGCATTATTAGTACAAGGGAACATTAAACGGAGGACATAGCAGAACTTATCACCTCGTGGGGAAGTTAACACGACTCCAGCCCCCGAGCCCTCCAATTGCCTTGAACCGTCAAAGTGAATAGTCCAGTATATATGATCCGGCTTCTCCTCAGGTGCTTGGAACGCTGTCCAATCATTGATGAAATCCACCAGCGCTTGGGACTTTATCGCAGTACGGGGTACATATTTTAATCTGTGCGGGCCAAATTCAATGGCCCACTTTGCAACTCGCCCAGTAGCTTCTCTGTTCTGGATTATATCCCCTAACGGAGTTGAACTGACAATGGTGATTGGGTGGCCCTGAAAATAGTGCTTTAGCTTCCGGTTTGCCATGAAAACTCCATACACCAGTTTCTGCCAATGCGGATATCCTTGTTTTGACTCGATGAGAACCTCACTGATGTAGTAAACCGGCCGCTGAACCGGATATTCCTTGCCTGCCTCCTTGCGCTCTACCACAATGGCAACGCTTACCGCACGGGCATTGGCAGCCAAGTATAACAACATCGGCTTATTGTCAACTGGGGCAGCAAGGACCAGCGGCTCTGCCAATTGCCTCTTCAGATCCTCAAACGCAGCATCAACAGCATCACTCCAGACGAAGCGG
The DNA here is from genome assembly GCA_902687465.1 of Secale cereale. NCBI lineage: Eukaryota > Viridiplantae > Streptophyta > Magnoliopsida > Poales > Poaceae > Secale > Secale cereale. The sequence continues at coordinate 844,384,221 of LR738712.1, read as the reverse complement.
TCTGTCTTTTTCATCATCTGATAAAGCGGGATTGCCTTCTCCCCCAAACGACTGATAAACTGGCTGAGTGCTGCAATACGGCCCGCCACGCGTTGGACATCGTTGATGCATGTCGGTTTAGCCAGGGACGTAATCGCCTTGATCTTCTCCAGGTTAGCTTCAATTCCTCTATTTGATACCAAGAACCCCAGGAGCTTGCCTGCTGGAACACCAAAAACGCACTTCTCCGGATTAAGCATCATTTTATAGACCCGGAGATTGTCAAAAGTTTCCTTCAAATCATCTATCAGTGTCTCCTCCTTCCTGGATTTCATTACAATGTCATCGACATATGCATGAACATTCCGCCCAATCTGCCCTTGAAGGCAGTTCTGCACACAACGCCGGTAGGTCGCCTGGGCACTCTTGAGCCCAAATGGCATAGAGACATAGAAGAAGGCTCCAAAAGGAGTTATAAAGGCTGTCTTCTCCTGGTCCTTAACTGCCATCTTGATCTGATGATAACCTGAGTATGCATCCAAAAAACTTAGCCGCTCACATCCTGCCGTAGCATCAATAATTTGATTAATACGGGGGAGAGCAAAAGGATCAGTTGGGCAAGCCTTGTTCAGATCTGTGTAATCAACGCACATTCTCCAAGTGTCGTTTTTCTTAAGTACTAGCACCGGATTAGCCAACCACTCTGGACGAAACACCTCAATTATAAAGCCTGCAACCAAGAGCCTAGCCACTTCTTCTCCAATAGCCTTGCGCCTCTCCTCATTGAAGTGGCGCAGATACTGCTTGACCGGTTTAAACTTAGGATCGATATTAAGATTGTGCTCAGCGAGTTCCCTTGATATACCTGGCATGTCAGAAGGCTTCCATGTAAAGATGTCCCGGTTCTCACGGATGAACTCGATGAGCACGCTTTCCTATTTCGGATCTAGGTTAGCGCTGATAGTGAATTGCTTGGATGAATCGCCAGGAACAAAGTCCACCTGCTTGGTCTCTTCAGCTGACTTGAACTTTAACGCCGGATCATGCTGTGCGGTTGGTTTCTTCAGCGGAGACATATCTGCCGGATCAACATTGTCCTTATAGAACTTCAGTTCCTCAGTTGCGCAGACTGCTTCAGCATAAGCTGCATCTCCTTCCTCGCACTCCAATGCGATTTTGCGGCTCCCATGGACCGTAATAGTTCCCTTGTGGCCTGGCATCTTGAGCTGTAGATGAACATAACACGTCCTAGCCATGAACTTGGCGTAAACCGGCCGCCCAAACAAAGCGTGGTATGGGCTTATGATCTTTACCACCTCAAAGGTCACAATCTCTGACCTAGAGTCATGCTCATCTCCAAAGGTAACCTCCAGATCGATCTTACCAACTGGATAGGCCGATTTACCGGGTACCACCCCATGGAACACTGTGTTAGACTGTCGAAGCTTCTTATCTGTCAGCCCCATACGCCGGAATGTCTCATAATACAGAATGTTGATGCTACTGCCTCCGTCCATAAGAACTTTGGTGAACTTGTAACCTCCTACCTGTGGTGCCACCACCAGAGCCAACTGACCTGGATTATCAACCCGGGGAGGATGATCCTCTCTGCTCCACACACTGGGTTGCTGGGACCAATGCAGGAAACGTGGTACCGCCGGTTCGACATAATGCACTGCCCTCTTCAGAACTTTCTGATCCCATTTGCACAAGCTCGTGGTGAAAACGTGATACTGCCCACTGCTCAGCTCCTTCGGATTATTCTGATATCCGGATTGCTGCTACTGTTGACGCTGTTGGTTCCCTTGGTTGTTATATCCGCCCTGACCATGCTGCTGATTATGCTGATTGTGCCCATTGTGGTTGTTGTTATTACCGTGATATCCTGAACCGGATCCACCGCCATGATAACCGGGACCTTGGAAGCCAGGGCCTGATCCGCCGGGGGGGCCGTGATCATATCTATTCCGGTTCATGAATTCCTGCATGATGAAACAATCCTTCCAGAGATGCGTAGCTGGTTTTTCCGTCGTATCGTGCTTTGGACAAGGCACGTTCAACTGGCGCTCTAGATTAATAGGTGGCCTCCCATTACGTGGGGAGGTCTACCCTTGCGGCGCTGCCCATCCTCCTGAGCGTTGGTGTTGGCCACAAAATCTGAGGTGACATCCGCTTTACGCTTACCATTGTATCCCTGACTCGCCGGATTGGTCTGCGGCGGTTTACCGTTCTTGTTCGCCTTCCCTGACTTGTCTCTGTCAGCATCTGGATGCTTGGTGTTATCCGAGTCTCCATACTTCACTAAAGCGCCCATGAGTGTCCCCATGTCGTTGCAATCACGTTTGAGCCGTCCCCATGTACTTGGGTTGATGCTATTAGAGGAGTGCAAGATTTCTGACACTCGACGCACCCAACTGCTTGTAGACTCCTGCTCTCCTTGAACGCACGCAGCTAAGTCGACGACAGACATTGGCCTCTTGCACGTGTCTTTGAAGTTGTTTATGAACCGGCGCCGCAATTCAGCCCATGATCCGATGGAATTAGGTGGTAAACCCTTCAGCCATGTGCGAGCCGTGCCCTCGAGCATCATCGTAAAATACTTAGCACATGATGCTTGCGTACTTTGCATGGACCTTTAAAATCCTTGGGCAGCTTCACGCTCCGTAAAGAGGGGATGAGACATGGTACGCCCAGGGAACTGGACATGACCCCCGGGTCAACCGTGGTGGTGGGACGAACCGGCGTCGCCTGACGGGCCTCATACTGTGCCGTTACCTCGGCCTCCCGGTGCTACCTGGCCTGATCCACCATGTCTTGAGCGTGCGCCTCTCCTCCTGCCGGATTATCCCGCCTCGGCTGATTACGTCTCCGTGCGCTGCTTGATACGGCCGATTCATCCAGACGCCTCGTATAACTCCGGCTCGGACGGGGAGTCGAGTGAATCCTCTCTCGGCTATAGGAATAAGCTTGCTGTTGAGTTAGCGCCGTGTCCAGCAACTCCTTGGCCCGTCACGCTTCCACTGCTATGGGGGACGTTCCTTCAACGGGAAGGGCGGCCAGTCGTGATGCGGCAGCAACTATATTGTCCAATGAATTAGAATAATGACCAGGAGGGGTGGGCACATGTTGGGCCGGCACAACTTGGCGATTTGGCTCTGCGGCCGATGGCTGAACCGACGCGCCCGTTCCCGGTGCTCCTCCCCGGTTCACCTCTGGCTGGTTGCTAGTTCCTGCTCCTGGCGTGCTGAAGAGATTCCGTGCCTCATAAACCAGTGGCAAGCGAGATCGTTGCCTTCTCCTCATTACCTCGTGTGAAGCGTTCTGATCCAACATGAGTCGATAGGTCTGGGCATCCAGCTCTGCCTGCTTTGTAGCCATCCTAGCTTTCTCAGCAGCCAGGTCCAACTTGGCCTGCTCAATCCGGCTTTTCACCTGAGCGACCTCCGCATCATGCTGCTCCTTGTTGGCCTGTGCTACCTCTGCTGTTAATAGCGTTGTCAAAGTGTCGACCAGGGTGGATAAAATGTCAGATAGCGACGGGGGAGGATCTCCAGCTCTAGCTCCCATTGCCTCTGATGTCAACGCCCCTGTTGTTGAGGACTGCTGCACGGGTTGTGATCCGGCCATGAAGACAGCAACCCTGTTTGGCAGATCGAGGGGGTCTGGAATACTGTCACCATCGGAACAGCCCTCAGACCGGCCATCCTGCAGCAGATACAAATATTCCGTCTCTCCGGAAGAAGATTCATCGCCGGAACAGACAATAACCTCGCCGCCAGAGTCCGATCCGTCCTCGGCTTGTACTCCATGCACTGCTCCAACGAAGACGTGCTTCACAACGGGCTGAATCCGGGCAGGTCTTGCACGCTGAGCCGACTCGACGATGTTGGGGAAGATGTCCGGCTCAGGGCCCGATTCGCCGATCTTGCCGATGAAGACGTGGATGCCGCCAAAGGGGACCCGATACCCGTATTCGATTGAATTGGCCTCGGGGCCCCAGCCTGCATCGTCGATGTAGATCCGGCCACGACGACTCTTAGTCATCCTGCCCACTGCATAGCCCTTGAGTTCTTCAAAGCTGCCCTTTAAGAACTCAAAACCATCGTGCGATAGCCCCACGGTGGGCGCCAACTGTCGTGGATTTAGCACGGCAGATGTCCTAGCAAAAGGACTTAGTCGTGAGGCCATCGCTACGGGTTAGCTTAAAGGGGTTAAAGCGGATGAAGGACGCAGGGATTTTATACTAGTTCGGCCCCTTCGATGAAGGTAAAAGCCTACATCTAGTTTGGTGTGGTATTGCTAGGGCTTGATGACCAGGGAGCGAAATCCGCTTTGCTTGTGTCTCAAGCTATTGTTCTCTATCCTGAACCGTCGCCGGGTCGTCCCTTTATATAGAGGCGACGCCCGGTCCGGTTTACAGAGTCCCGAGGCCGGCTCATAAACGTGTCCTCCTCGATCTCTGTTCTTTCTATCTTACATCCCAAGTTACATAGTATGACGGTTTACAAATCATGGGCCCTAACACTTGGGCTCTAAACTTCTTGGGCTACAATCTTCTACTTCATATTCCGCTGGGCTTTTGATAATATAGTCTTGATAACGTAAACCTGACCCTCCTGGCCGGTTTATACCTGGTAGTAATATCTCTGACAGTTCCCCTTCTTGTAATCACCTTTCTAGATGCGTTTATTAAAGTCCACAGTAGTTTTATAACATATTAGTTTTCTCACTAGTTTCAACTCTTTAGATACAATTGTCCTTGATGGCGAATGCCACCTCCTTGACGGCCTCGTCATGTTACTAAAGATGCTCAGCTCCTTGTCCGTCAAGGTGCCCCTCTTCTTCTCAGAAGTAGGAGTATGATAAGCAGGCTTGTCAGGGTTATCAAGGATGATGGTCTCCGACTCCTGCATGTTTGGATACTCAACAATGGGTGTATCGAGAGGCTCACTGGATCTCATGGCATGCTTGCCCATAGCCAGACCCCAGGAGAAGATGGTCCGCACCCGAGAGTAGTTCTGGATGGGCTTGTTGAGGTACTCAACGTCCTTGGGGTGATCCTAAGAATGAAAGGCAATGCTGTTATTTTGTGATTGGCATGTTGGATCAAGTGAAACAAGGTACATGTTAGCTAACAGTGATGTGGCCTTCGTAGTGCTCGACCTCCAATAGAATGGTGAAGGTGTCCTGGTCACATTGTGCACCGCCAAGCTCTATAAGCTTTGACACCTGGATCCATCTCACTCTGCGCTTCCAAAATATGGTTGTACATATCTGTTGAGGTAACTCTATGTCACATAACTCAAAGAACATCTTGGCAACAATGGCAGATGCACTGCCTTGAAGCCCTTATCAGTCCTCACTTCTCCCACGATGATATTAAACATCTTGTACATAACAAAGGTGGACATGAAAGGATCTCATTTCATCGCATGCCCTTTCATTGACTCCCTCAATGATGCCTTGGCAACCTTAATGGCCACCTTAGTATCAGCCACATGCATCGCCACCACTAAAGAGCACAAGTGAGGCCTCTAAAACACCTTTGCGTCCTGAGTCAACCACGACTGTTCTCAACATAGGAGGTAAAGGTTTGTTTGATGTCCGACAAAATAAGGGTCTAACTATACTCTTCCTTGGCCATTGCCTACAATGGTTAGTATCAGAACTAACCGAACAAGAATAATGCATCTACCACGCTAGCATGGGTTGGTCATTAAGATGAACACACTACTAAATCTACCATACTAACATGAACTGGTCATGAAGCTCAACACACTACCAAATCTGCCACACTAGCATGGATCGATCATGAAGCTCAACACACTACCAAATCTGCCACACTAGCATGAAAACCGACATGGAAAACATGTAATACTAGCACATAAACATCAATCCAACACAACACCATGAAATCACCACTGCCGACAAGCAAAACCTATCATAAACCAAAACGACACCGCTACCAACTGATCTACCACATCCTCACAGAACATTCATGAAGAAATACTTGCATAACCTACCCTACTACTCGTAGATCTACTATAATTTAGTACATACTCATGATCTAGGCTACAACAAGTAGGGTCTGATGTTACTTACCGCCACCGGAGGAGTAGGGAGGAGGCATGGAACAACTCGAAGAAGAGGAGGAAGAAGAATCGCCACCGCCGACCTGAGAAGATGGCGCCGCTTACCTACTCGTCAGGGGAGGAAGTTAACTGGGGCGGTAAGCTCATATGGGAGGGAAGGGGGAATGGTGGCGCAGGTTAAGGCAATGAGTCGAAGGGGTGGAGGGAGGAGGGGTAAATAGGCGGAGGCAATTGGCGAGAGCTGACGAAATTACTCCCACCAATTTTCCAAGGACGCGCGCAGTTTCGCGCCATCTCCCCGATGCGCACGAGCTTGATGCCGCGTTTCCATCTATGAACACCGAGAGCTTGGCTCCCTGAAAATTGCCAATTCAGGGGTTTCTCAAGGTGGCTGAGCGGTGCTCTGAGGTTCGTGCGGTCCAAGATTTCAATGCAACCCAGCTAACCAAACATGCAAATTTGGTCTCGCGGAGCCTGCATTGGGGGATGTGAGCAACCAACCACGTTGTTGATATAACTTTTGATTGTATCAGAGATCTTTTTTTTTTCAGGCAAATCAGAGATCTTTCTTGTCCGTGTGTGGTTCAGTCTGTCCGATTTGATGCAATTTATCTAACTAGCGAAAAGGTTGTATGGTATAGAAAAAGTTGCTCTATCCCAGTAGCTTCTCCCCACGGGCATCAGAACTAGGAAGATGAGCAATGATTTATGGGAACGTATGCTCTTCAGGAAGCTGCCCCGCTCTGTAAATGACATCTCGAATCCTTTCACGTGGATCCCAATCCAATCTGAAGATGAATTTATCTCAGGACTGCAGCAAGTCTGAAGCCTCCAGATGTTGATGTCTGGTACCAATACAGTTGTTCCATTTTCCTTCTTCTTCTCCTTCGGCGTCGTCTGAGAGCTGGATCCGGCCATGGATGACACTGCCAAAGATTGTGGTTTCCACAACTTGGGATGATGCAAGCGAAAGAGTATAAATGCCCATCTTCTTCAGATGACTTGGAACAGTTCAAAGATGCACAGCATGTACAATTCTACAGTCTAATTATACAGATTCAGAAACAACCAGGGTAACCAGCAGAGATGCAAAGAATCACAGATAAACCGATCACGAAAACTAATTATACAATTGCATTCATCCTTGCATATATGCCAATTGATCAATCCAGTGGCACCAGAAAGAATGCACAAGTATATGGCTATCTGCTTCATTACTGTATTCATCAGCAGCAGAAGGATGTTCACCTTATACCAGCCAACAGAAGAAGGATGCACAAGTAAGTATATCCTATGCCTACCCCAACTTCATGGGTGCGTCTACTCTTAACTCTATACCACTAAACTCAGCAACACTCTCATTCAACGGCAGCAGCCCATCCCAACTTTAATCTGGCAAAATCTGTTGACTTCAACTCTGATCAGCAGGATGTTCTTTCTAGGAAGTCTCTTGACTTGCACTCTGATCAGCAGCATGTTCTCCCTAGGAAGCCTGATGACTTCAACTCTGACCAGCAGGATCTTCTCTCTGGGAAGCCTGATGACTTGAACTCTGATCAGCAGGATCTTCTCTCTGGGAAGCCTGATGACTTGAACTCTCAGCAGAAGGAGCACGTGGGTAGATGATGTTGTAGTGATTTCCCGTGTACAGCAGGGTCACACTCGGACGGGGAACTCCAGGACCAGTGTAGATATCTCGAGCATATCCTTGTTGGAATGATTCCACTCTGAGGGGGACCTCAAGCGCTCTGGCCAAAGCCACCAACATAACATGGTCCGCATCCACACGAGCTGGAATGACGTGCTCCAAGCACCACTGTTTGTGCAACAAGTCAGGTAAAATGAGTGTCGTGTATTCAACAATGGATGCACTTGAAATTCAGCAGGAGGTAATGTAAGGGAGGGGATGCTGATACTAACAGCTTCCAGACTGCAATTTCCTCGGTCGGACTCTATAATCGGCTCATACACCGTCCTGTGCGAGCATATCTCGACAGCTACTAGTAATCTGAGGAAAGCAAAAACTAACCAATAAAATGTGTCAGAAACATGAATTACGATGAACAGAAGGAAATGTAAGGTCAAGGGTGTTTTTTCTCACTGTCTTTTGTCTCATCATACGTGCTGAAGAACTCGAGAAGTTTCTCTTTACAGCGACTAAAAATGGCACATATCATGTCAGTGAGATGGAATGCATTCAGCTACAATACTTTGATGGAATTGCAGAAAACCATAAGAATCAAAAACCTGCTAGTTGATTCCGTGCCCTTCCATCTCATTACTTTCTCAATCAGCTCCTTAAATGCCTGAAAGAATCAGCAACTCAATTATTCACGGTTTGATAATCATTACATACCATAGGATACGATAATACAAACAGAATATTGATCAATGACAGGATATAAAAGAACACAGCTGAGACAACTCCTTGAGAAGCTTCAGTCAATAAGCATATGCTATAGCATAGTAAAGAACAAGAACGGTGAGATTACTGTACAATAATAACCAGCAGGTGTGCATTGTTGCAGTGCTCAAATAAGCATAAAATTATGTTATTTCCCCATTATATTTTCTTTGCCAGTACATTTCTCTTAAGGTTGTTGTTACAATTGGGTTGTTAACTTCACAATAAGCTTCAAATTTGAGTTTGTGCAAACATTGTGTAAAACTGTGACGGCATGCCACTACTGTTAAGCAATTGTGCACTTCCTGAAAATGACAAACAAAGATAGTGAGATGCCAGATGCTGCTTGAAGTGCACTGTAACCTGAAGAGAATCATCCCTTGCAAGCATATTTATCCAAGAATGAAAAAATATGGAGAAGGCAAGAACTTACTCTGCAGCTCCTGGAAAATTTAGAGTTCCATCCAAGATTTGCATGTTGAGTAGGCACTCTTTCGACAACATGAAGGAGGCGGTCTTCCTCGTGTGTGTCCTGCCTATCAATAACTTGCTCCTGTTGTGCATTCATATAAACAGAGAAAGTTAAATAACTAAACCTACATCATATGCGAAGAAAAAGAGAGGAGGGAAATTACTAGGTAGGAAAATATGAAGCTCCTGTAGAAACACTCCCCATCTCCAATCACCAGTCTAATTTCCGAATAGGCATCAAGATGGTTCGCCTCGTTAGAAGAAACCATATAATAATTCCTTACTTCATTGATGGGAAGTGTCTGCAAGAACCACACAAATACGAGAATTCAAATTATAGAGTAGAACATGGAAACAACATATCTAAAAATGTGATGGAAAAGTTTGTTTTTATTCCAATTTTCGGTTTCTGAAACCACTATCATACATAATCCATCACTGATATTGATCTGTTGCTGTTCAGTAAGAAAGAAGAAGATATATGTTTGTCTGATAAACTGAACAACAGTACAAATACGATTCAGCTTCCATCAAACAATCACAACCAAGAGTTAACATACAATTTAGTATCCATAAAAGAGAAAATAATCCTTCTGAACAGTTCATCGTACAGGAACCATGAATCAAAGTATCTTGTGATCTAGGACTTTCATCCTGATATTTCACGCACTTAGGCAAAATGGAGACAAACCTGGTGCCGCACATGTTCCGAACGTATTTGCCCTCCCGGTAATCCTTCTCTACAAAAAATCTATTTGACCAGAAATGAAGAAAACGAAGTTAAAGTCCATACATCCTGCCAGTCTTACAATTGTACAGAATCAACAACAAGCCGAGCATTTTCCTTTTCCCAGTAAGAAAAAAAAAACAGGAATGTAATAGCAAGACCACAAACGTTCAAGTCCAAAGCTCTTTATTTTCGGCAACTATTAAATGAAATTATATTCTGAGGTTTCTGAAAGAGTTCCAGGTACCAATCAACCAAATGGCAAAAACTTCTCAACCAAATCCTGAAGTGGCCAGAGACTTTGCATGTAAATGGCAAATGATTTACATAAATTATGTTTGGTTATGCAGTCTTGAACTAATGTCTAGATTAAATCTTCTGATAGCAATATCTGTTCACAACATTCGACTTCAGGCTCTGTTATGAAAATATTGCAGTAATCAGGACATGACCTCCTGATTTCCACAAATTTTACAGACTGCAATTTCAACAAGATTGCCATTCGCTTCAAAATATGATGCCAGATTTTGGCAAGACCCACAAGCAACAAGGACGTGTGTACTGCTGCCAACATTTGCCCTATATTCCTCCTCTACTCTAGGACGACACATGATGCTCAAACCAAGATCTTGCATTATTAAACTAACAGGTCCAGAATTAACATGAACAAACAGAAATCAAGAATCCCAATTCCAGTTTCTATGCACATAAAGTAGGTAAGTAGAAGAATGATCATATGGTCATTCCACCCAAGAATCACAAGTGCGAAGAGTAAACAAGATTCAGGTCATACCTTGTTCTTGAGCCGACTCCAGAGCGATTTCCCCTTTTCAGGCCTGGGTCTCACCTTGACTTGAGGTAGTTTCTTCTCCTACTCCACAGAGTCAGCATCAGGATTCACACAATTTGTATTAGCAAGGTGAAAGGACTAACAGGATTGAAAAATGTGGAGATGTCCAAATCCTCTATACTCTTGCCGGTTTTTATACGAACTGAGTTTCGACTTTTGAGGTTTTGTAGTCAGATTCAAACGTTTAGGTAACAGATGGCCAAATGCCCAAACTTCTCGACCAAACTCCAGGGTGGAGTAAGAGATCAAACGCTTTTGCATAAAAGTGGCCGAGGATCTAGATAATGTCAGTCAAGTTAAGTAATCCAGTGCAAACATTCAGATTAACTTCTGCCACGACATTATCCTCATACCTCCCCACATTTTCCACTTGCAGCAAAATATGTCATCACACTGAATAGAAGAATCAACAAGCACAAGACTGGACACCTAAATCTTGAACAGTTCGAATAATCACATTCACAACAAGATGCTCGTTCGTTCTAAATTCATACTGCACCTCAAGAAGAAACAGTCGCCAACATTTGCCCAAGATTCCGCTTGTATTACTCTAAATCATCCCCAAGATTTCAACAAACTTCAGAGATCACAGTTCCACACCCCGAACAAGAAAATGGTCACAGTTCCATACTCCAAATCGCAAGCGAGCAAGCAAGCAAGAAGACCAGATTCAGGTTATACCTTTTCCTTTCCCGGGAGCGCGCCTCTGGCGTGCGGCGATTCCACCTGCTCCAGAAGAAACCAAGAAACGCTCAAGAACGCACTCCAGAGACTCCAAGAACTCCAAGAAACAACAAGAGCACGTCGCAGAGGCCCTCACCTGCTGTTCCCTTCGCCTGTTCCCCTCCTCGTAGGCCGCCTGCGCTTGAATCAGCCGCTCGATAAACCGCTGCCTGGCGACCAGCTTGGGGTCCAACGGATGCGCCGCCGCGTTGGGCTGCTGCTGCTGCTGCCCGCGGGGCTCGGAGGAGGAGGAGGTCTCCTTGCCCTTCCGGGGTTCGACCACCGTGGCGGGGGTCGACCCATCGGCGCCGCCTCCGGCCTGGTCGAGGTGGAGGGGGGGAGGTGGAGGTGGCGGCGCGGCAGCGGTCGGGGAGGAGGCGTTGGCGTTGGAGGCCGGTTCGTCGATGCGGTCCTCCTCGACCGGTTCTGCTGCTCCTGAACCTGAACCTGAACCGGGCGCCTCCATCGCGGTCGCGGCGGGGAGGACTCGCCTTGCAATTTCGCTAACTCGCGGGGGGCGTGGAGAAAAAACGTGTGGAGGGTGCGGGATGGAAAAAGGGAGAAGGTTTGACGGCTATTTATTTGGAAACTCTGATGGCGGTTTGATCCCTTGGGAGTTCCTGTTTTGCAAACAACTCCGCACTGAACCAAACAATAGTATAGGCGGCAAGCACACACTTCTCTGGTTTGCATATACAGCCCACATTGAAAGATAAAAATTACAAGAAAGGCGATCAGGAACACGTGACCAACCCACGGTTGAACCGGTAACACGTGTCATGTCGCACAACATAGGTTGTATTCGAGAAATTCAAGAGGAACGGGGTAGCCATCGAACGAGGCCTACGCTGATCACAATTTGGTCGGGTCCTTTAAGGGTGGTTGTCACTTGTCCAATTGTGGCAAGGACGCAAGAAATTTCATTAAAATCTTCGTCGGAATGAGATTTTACATCTTAATAGATGGATTCAAGTGATAGTAGAATATAGGAAATAAATTCATCAAAATAAGGAAGAAAAATATAGCTTTCATTGTAACTAAATATTTATGGCAGTGAATTTAATGGCGAGTCTATGTCTATCACTTTGCCTGTTCTAAAACCGCAAAAAGATTGAGCATGGTGTGAATTGAATTCCTGGCCTCCTGATCGCATTCACACTACACTAACCAACCAATAACCGCACCTTATGTGATTGCTTACATCATTTTACACATTTTGTTCTTTCTCTTTCCTCTTTCTTTTCCTTTTCCTTTTCCATTTCCCCTTTTTTCTTTTTTCTGCTTCCTGATTCGATGAACTTTTTAAAAATTAGTGAACTTAAAAAAAACAATGAACTTTTTCCAAATTCGTAAAACTTTTTCTTCAAAATAAATGTTTTTTTAATTTTGATGAACTTTTTCCAGTTTTGATGAACTTTTTTTCATCAAATCGATGATTTTTTCAAAATTTGATAAACTTTTTCACTTAGATGAATCGTTCTTTAATGTTCATGAGCTTTTTTTTAAAATCTGTGCACATTTTTTAAAAATCCATCACCTTTTTTGAATTCATGATTTTTTTACAAATGTGCTCGAGTAAATAGCCAGCCCACCAACATCGGCGTGTGGGCGCCATGGAGCTTCATTGGAGTCTGAAGCGTCGATTAGAAGCTCCCAGGTGTCGGTGTCAAAACCGGTGGATCACGGGTAGGGGGTCCTGAACTGTGTATCTAAGGATCGATGGTAACAGGGGGAAATAAGGATACGATGTTTACCCAGGTTTAGGCCCTCTTAACGGAGGTAATACTGAAGGAAATATGCCCTAGAGGCAATAATAAAGTTGTTATTTCATATTTCCTTATATCATGATAAATGTTTATTATTCATGCTAGAATTGTATTGACCGGAAACCTTAATACATGTGTGAATACATAAACAAAACACTGAGTCCCTAGTGAGCCTCTACTTGACTAGCTCGTTGATCAAAGATGGTTAAGGTTTCCTAACCATGGACATGAGTTGTCATTTGATAACGGGATCACATCATTAGGGGAATGATGTGATGGACAAGACCAATCTGTTAACTTAGCATGTTCATCGTTCAGTTATATTGCTATTGCTTTCATGTATGTCAAATACATATTTCTTTGACTATGAGATCATGCAACTCCCGGATACCGGAGGAATGCCTTGTGTGCTATCAAACATCACAAGTAACTGAGTGATTATAAAGATGCTCTGCAGGTATCTCCGAATATGTCTTGTTGGGTTGGCATGAATCGAGATTAGAATTTGTCACTCCGAGTATCGGAGAGGTATCTCTGGGCCCTCTCGGTAATACACATCATAATAAGCCTTGCAAGCAAATGACTAATGAGTTAGTCACGGGATGATGTATTACGGAACGAATAAAGAGACTTGCCGATAATGAGATTGAACTAGGTATAAAGATATCGATGATCGAATTTCGGGCAAGTAACATACCGACATACAAAGAGGATTGTGTATGTTGTCATAACGGTTCGACCAATAAAGATCTTCGTAGAATATGTAGGAGCCAATATGGGAATCCAAGTTCCGCTATTGGTTATTGACCAGAGAGGTGTATCGGTCATGTCTACATAGTTCTCGAACCTGTAGGGTCCGCACGCATAACGTTTCGTTGACGATATGGTATTGAATGAGTTATGTATGTTGGTGACCGAATGTTGTTCGGAGTCCCGGATGAGACCACGGACATGAAGAGGAGCTCTGGAATGGTTCGGAGGTAAATATTGATATATATATAGGATGATATGGTTAGGCCAAGGGGTCAAGCCCACGGGGCATTAAGTCGGTGCAAAAGGAGTTTTGCGGAGGCCAGGAGCCAAACGCCGGAGACACTGGCGTCTGGCCCTGGACCAGACGCCGAGGCCCATGGCGTCTGGGCCAGACGCCAAGGATTGTGGCGTTTGGTCCTGGAGTCCGAGTGGGACTCTTGCCTTTCGGGCAAAATCGACTTTGAGGAGGCTTTTGCTCCAAGTTTCGACCCCAGGGCTCAACATATAAATAGAGGGGCGGGGCTAGCACCTGGAACACATCAAGATTCACCAAGCCGTGTGCCGGCAAGCCCGTCCCTCTAGTTTATCCCCCGTCTAGTTTCTGTAGTGCTTGGCGAAGCCCTGCGGAGATTGTTCTTCACCATCAACCGTCACCACACCGTCGTGCTACCGGAACTCATCTTCTACTTCACCCGTCTTGCTGGATCAAGAAGGTGAGGACGTCATCGAGCTGAATGTGTGATGAACGCGGAGGTGCCATACGTTCGGTACTTGATCAGGATGGATCGTGAAGGTGTATGACTACATCAACCGCATTACTAAACGCTTCCGCTTTCGGTCTACGAGGGTATATAGACACACTCTCCCCCTCTCGTTGCTATGCATCTCCTAGATAGATCTTGCGTGAGCGTAGGAATTTTTTTAAATTGCATGCTACGTTACCCAACAAATACCCTACTTCCTTCTAGATTGATCTTGATGAATATGAGGATTACAAGAGTTGATCTACCTCGAGATTGTAATGGCTAAACCCTAGAAGTCTAGCCTATGGTAATTGTGATTGTCTCTACGGACTTCTAGGGTAATTGTGATTGTGTCTACGGACTTCCAGGTCCCCCCAGTAATGGTGATCTTCACGGCCAAATAGTCCGGCCCATAACGAGTAATCCGGCCACCCGAGGACCCCTTAGTCCAAGACTCCCTCAGTAGCCCCTGGACCAGTCTTCGATGACGATGAGTCCGGCACGCATATTTTCTTCGGAATTGCAAGGCGGGTTCCTCCTTCCAAACATATGAAGTTTATTTCCTGCATAAAGGAATTATGTCTGGCTCTGCATGATTAGTACAACCCATTTCCATGAAGGCAATGTGTCAAAACAAACATTGTGTCTTTACTAACAACTTTCCAGCGAAATGTCATGTTTGACCCTTTAATATTTTGAATCATTTTCCTGGCTCAGGTTTCGCGTTTCGAGGCATAGCCTCCATTGGCACGTCTTGTCGAAGCAGAGATCATGCCCGCTTATCGTGGGATCCTCATCAATATGATTTGGGTAACCCAACCGCACCTTACGCACGATTACGTTGGGAACAGGCGAGTTTTACGGCTTGAGTAGGGGACGCTTGGTATTTACCGCCTATAAAAGGATATAGATACCCTCTTTTTACCCCACGCTCTCCTCTAGCCCTTACTTCCCAATCTCCTAGCCCCATCGCCCACAACTCCAGCGCCCGCAGCTCCCACCCCTTCCACCACCGCCTCCTTCTCCAGCAATGGCTGGATCTGGTTCCAAGGGAAAGTGGGAGGCCTCGACCGTCATGGAGAAAGACGTGAAGAGTCTTCGGAGCGTAGGCTGTCTCGCCGCCAACATAGCGCATCGGATTCCTGATGAGGATAAGGTGATCCCTGTCAGTGTCAAAACCGGCAGATCTCGGGTAGGGGTCCCGAACTATGCGTCTGAGGATTGATGGTAACAGGAGGCTGGGGACACGATGTTTACCTAGGTTCAGGCCCTCTCGATCGAGGTAAAACCCTACTTCCTGCTATATTAATATGGAATACCAGAGTTGATCTACCTCGAGATCGTATTGGCTAAACCCTAGAGTCTAGCCTATGAGGATTTGTGGTTCTTTATTAGCCTCTATGGACTAAACCCTCCGGTTTATATACACACCGAAGGGGCCTAGGGTTTGTACATACCATCTTGCAGAGGAAGGAAAGATTACACCCGAACCTAAAACTTGCCATTATACGAATACATGAGTCCTATCCGGATATGAGAGATGATGTTGACTATGATCTTCACGGCCCACCAGTCCGGCCCACCAAGAGTTATCTGGTCTCCCGAGGACCCCTCGATCCAGGACTTCCTCACTAGCCCCTGAACCTGACTTCGATGACGATGAGTTCGGCTTCTGTATTGTCTTCGGCATTGCAAGGCGGGTTCCTTCTTCCGAATATATCTTCTGCAAAAAGGTGTATTGTGTTCGGCTCTGCAAGGTCAGTACAACCCTTAGCCTCGAAGGCAAGGCTCTTAAAAGAAAATGAATAGTGTGTCTACTGACAACTTTTTGGTGAAGCGTCGCGTCCATCCCACTAACATATCTAACCGTTTATTGTGGGATCCTTACCAATATGACGTAGTCCTGGTTTCGTGTTTCGAGGCATATCCTCATTGACACGTCTTATTAGAATAGAGATCGTGCCCGCTTATTGTGGGATCCTTACCAATATGACATGAGCATCCACACCGCGCATTACGCACATCGGCTTTGGGAACCGACGAGGTTTATGGCTAAAGTGGGGGGACGTTTTTTATTCACAGTGTTATAAAAGGACACCAATCCCTTTGATCAGCCCCCCGCCTTCCTCAAGCTCGAGCTCTCCAATCTTCCTAGCCCCAGCTTCCCCATCTCCTGCGCCCACCGCTCTGCGTTTCTCAACCACCGCCTCCTTCCCCAGCAATGGCTGGTTCCAGCGCCAGGGGCAAGTGGGAGGCCTCCACGGTCACTGAAAAAACCGTGGAGGATCTGCGGAGCGTGGGATATCTCGCTGCCAATATCGCGCACCGAGTCCCCCTGCCAAGGGTCAGGTGATTCCCGTCCCAGAGGCGGGTGAGAGGGCAGTGTTCACTTCTCACTTCGTTAGGGGCTAGGGTTTCCGCTCCACCCCTTTGTTCGAGGTTTATTGTTCTTCTACGGGCTAGATTTCCATGTTCTAGCCCCGAACTCAATTCTTCACATCTCCGCTTTCATAGTGATGTGTGAAGCTTTCCTCCGCATCCCTCAACACTTCGGCCTATGGCTCAAAACCTTCAACGTGAAGCCGAAGGTGGTGGATGGGAAGCATGCGGAGTGCGGGGGCGCTATGATTAGCAAGCGCCCGAATGCGACTTGGCCCAAAGGGTCATTCGTAGAGACGAATAAGGTCTGGCAGCAGGAGTGGTTCTATATCACCGAACCCCGCGACGCCAAATGGGCGGCGGAGCCTGCTTTCAGATCTGGACCCCCAGAGAGGTTGACCTCCTGGACCAAAAAGGGTCTAGACCGGGGGTCTCAAACTGAAGTGACGACACTCCAAAGCCGTGTATCCGGCATGATTTCCAAAGGGCACTAGCTCTCGTCCATGGTCCAGGTAATGCTGGCCCGGCTTGTTCTCCCTTGCCAAAGCCGGGATTCCTCCTTATGGGAGTTCGATCCGGCAGGAGATAAGCCTCTGAAGCATATCTTCGGCTTTACGCAGAAAGAGATCTGGAAGCATCTCTTCAAGATCCAGAAGGAGTGGCCGGAAGAAACCGATGACGCGGACTATAGCACTGCGGTCTCCGCCCCAGAGGTAATAGAAAACCTTGCCGAACATTTATCTCTTCCCTTATTTAATGATAACAGGAATTGGAGTTTTTGCGTGATATGCAGGGCGGGACGAAGAAGGCGACCTAGATCAAGTGCCCGGCGCCTTTGCCCGAAGACCCAGAATCGCCTCGACTAATGGCGATGTTGGTCCCGGTGCCATACAAGGCGCCGGTCAAGAAGCCCAAGAAGAAGAGCAAGGGGGCCGGAGACAGCCCCCGCCCTGCGGACCAGAAGTCCGAGGAGATCAACATTCTCTCCTCCGAAGAGGGGGGGGGGAATATGAAGAGGAGGAGGAAGAAGAAGAAGAGGAACTCCCTGCGCAAGGCAGGGGGACGAAGAGGGGGCCCGCTGCAGACGCGGGCATGGCCGCGCCCCGAAGGAAACTGAACCTCTCATCTAGTTCGGATTCATACGAACATAGCTTTGTGGTGAAGCCCAGGGAGAAACCCCTGCCCGAATCGTAAGTTTGTCCGGATTAATTGATGCACCTTTGTTTGTTTAGTATTTTTTATGCTTACTTAGCCTTTCTCACGTGCTGATCTACAGCCCTCCTGGAGGACACCCCGACGCCTCCTTATCGGAGGGGAACTCTCTAGCGCCCGAAGAGGCGGAGAGTGACCCGCCGGTCCGAGCTCCATCGCCCATGATCGGCGGGGACACCGAAGTGTCCTCCCAACCGGTGTCCTCCGCCCAAGGAGATGAGGGCAGGGCAGGTGACGGTGCGACCGGGGGTAATACCTCGGCTGCCGCTGACCATGGGGAAGCGACCCCCATGGAGACCGAAGACGGGGGGGGGGGCAAACAATCCGGGGCCCTCCCGAACATTGACCCGGAGCCTAGTGCGGCTCTGGGGTCCGAATACCAGACCCCCTAGACGGGGGTAGATACGATGGCGCCCGGAGTCAATCCGGAGGCGCCGGATCCTATGGAGGGAGCACTGCAAAGTGCTTCCATTGTGGAGGAGCACCCCACCGTGATGGGTGCGGTGATGATGAAGATTCAGTTCGTCAAGGGCGGACTGAATGAAGCCTTCAACAGCCTGTTAACGGGCTTTGAGGTAAGCAATGTAATGTTCTTTATGGAACTTTATTTGTTTTAAATAGACATATATAGCCAGTAGCCCCTGATGCTTTGTGTGATTCTGAACAGAATCAGATGAAGTATCCATGGTACAACATATTTGAGAGCTGAACTGTTCTATTTGAACAGGCTTCACTAGTTACGACAACTGCACAAGATGCAGAGGTTGCCGAACTAAACCGGAAGCTCTTGTTGGCCATCGCGGACCTCGACCGCGTCAACCAGCGTTTAGATGAAACGCAAGGTATGCAGATTTTAAAATGTCAAGAAGACTAACAATATTAGTTGAGTATGGGAATAAACTCTTTTATGGTATCTTGTATTACACAGTTGGCGCCAGTGAGCTCGAGGCCCTCAAGGGCGAGCTCGCGAAGGCCAAGAAGGAGACCGAGGCGAGCAAGGCGATCGCTGATAAGGCGATTGCCGAACTAGAGGCCGAGAAGGCCGAGTGCGAGAAGCACCAGGCTCGGGTGTCCGAAGTCAAGTTTGAGCTCACCGATGCCATTCTCAAATTTGGTGCATTGGAAAAGAAGGCTTCGGAGCAAGCATCCGAGCTTACTGCGGTAGTGAAGACTGCCAAGGATGCGCGAGGCGAGGCATGTAGCGCCTGTGAGGAAATCAAGCAGGCGCGACAGATAGCATCTGGCAAGACATTTCTCTTACAGAGCATCTTCAGAGGGTAGAAGTATCTTGGGCTGACACGGTTATGGAGTTCTCCAGGCGTGTTTGCTGATCTTCCGAGGAGCAGTGCTGACGCTGCCCAGTACTTCCGAGCCCAGGAGGGGAATGACACAGAGAAGTTGTTTTGGTCGCAGTTCTATGCGCCAAAACATCTAGTTCCCCTCAACGACCAGATGAAGTAGCTGGTCGAGCTACAACATGGAGGGTGATGACCCACAAGTGTAGGGGATCTATCGTAGTCCTTTCGATAAGTAAGAGTGTCGAACCCAACGAGGAGCAGAAGGAAATGATAGGCAGTTTTCAGTAAGGTATTTTCTGCCAGCACTGAAATTATCGGTAACGGATAGTTTTGTGATAAGATAATTGGTAACAAGTAAATAATAGTAAAAGTAAATAAGGTGCAGCAAGATGGCCCAATCCTTTTTGTAGCAAAGGACAAGCCTGGACAAACTCTTATATGAAGGAAAGCGCTCCCGAGGACACATGGGAATTATCGTCAAGCTAGTTTTCATCAAGCTCATATGATTCACATTCGTTACTTTGATAATTTGGTATGTGGGTGGACCGGTGCTTGGGTGCTGCCCTTACTTGGACAAGCATCCCAATTATGATAAACCTCTATTGCAAGCATCCGCAACTACAAAAGAAGTATTAAGGTAAACCTAACCATAGCATGAAACATATGGATCCAACTCAACTCCTTACGAAGCAACACATAAACTAGGGTTTAACCTTCTGTCACTCTAGCAACCCATCATCTACTTATTACTTCCCAGTGCCTTCCTCTAGGCCAAAACAATGGTGAAGTGTCATGTAGTCGACGTTCACATGACGCCACTAGAGGAAAGACAACATACATCTCATCAAAATATCGAACGAATACCAAATTCACATGACTACTTATAGCAAGACTTCTCCCATGTCCTCCGGAACAAACGTAACTACTCACAAAGCATATTCATGTTCATAATCAGAGGGGTATTAATATGCATAATGGATCTGAACATATGATCTTCCACCAAGTAAACCAACTAGCATCAATTACAAGGAGTAATCAACACTACTAGTAACCCACAGGTACCAATATGAGGTTTTGATACAAAGATTGGATACAAGAGATGAACTAGGGTTTGAGAGGAGATGATGCTGGATAAGATGTTGATGAATATAACCCTCCCCAAGATGGGAGAGTTGTTGGTGATGATGGCGGTGACGATTTCCCCCTCCCGGAGGGAAGTATCCCCGACAGAACAGCTCTGCCGGAGTCCTAGATTGATTCCGCCAAGATTTCCAATCGAGACAGCAACGCTTCATCCCGAAAGCCTCCTTATGATTTTTTTTCCAGGTCAAAACACCTCATATAGAAGAAGGTGGGCATCGGGGGGTCACCAGGTGGCCCACGAGGCATGTGGCGCGCCCAGGGGGGCCCCCACCCTCGTGGACGATGGGTGGCCCCCCTCCTGTACTTCTTTTGCCAGATATTTTTTATATTTTCTGAAACGGAGTTTCGTGGAGTTTGATAACCCACAAGTGTAGGGGACCGCAACAGTTTTCGAGGGTAAAGTATTCAACACAAATTTATTGATTCGGCACAAGGGGAGCCAAAGAATACTCTTAAGTATTAGCAGCTGAGTTGGCAATTCAACCACACCTAGAAACTTAGTATCTGCAGCAAGATAGTTTAGTAGCAAAGTAATATGATAGTGGCGGTAGCAGCAATAAAAGTAACAATAGTATTTTTGTAGTTTTTGTGATAGTAGCAACGGAAAAGTAAATAAGCAACTAGCAATATAGGAAAAACTCGTAGGCATTGGATCGGTGATGGGAAATTCTGTCGGATGCAATTCATCATGTAGAAGTTATAACCTAGGGTGACACAGAACTAGCTCTAGTTCATCAATGCAATGTAGGCATGTATTCCGAATATAGTCATACGTGCTTATGGAAAAGAACTTGCATGACATCTTTTGTCCTACCCTCCCATGGCAGCGGGGTCCTATTGGAAACTAAGAGATATTAAGGCCTCCTTTTAATAGAGTACCGGACCAAAGCATTAACACATAGTGAATACATGAACTCCTCAAACTATGGTCATTGCAACCTCTTGAGCTTGCGCTGTATTCCCTCGAAGAGGAAAGGGAGATGCAGCACAGTAGCGTAAGTATTTCCCTAACTTTTTGAGAACCAAGGTATCAATCCAGTAGGAGACCACGCGCCAGTCCCTCGCACCTGCACAAACAAATAAGAACTTCGCAGCCAACGCGATAAGGGATTGTCAATCCCTTTACGGTCACTAACGAGAGTGAGATCTGATAGAGATGATAGTTTATATTTTTGGTATTTTTGGTTTAATAAAACAACAAATAAAAGCGGTAAAAGTAAAGTAGATGTAGATTGATATGTTGAGAATAGACCCCGGGGCCATAGTTTTCTCTAGTGGCTTCTCTCATGATAGCGATATTTTACGGCGGGTAAACAAATTACTGTCGAGCAATTGATAGAAAAGCGAATAATTATGAGACTATCTAGGCATGATCATTGTATATAGGCATCACGTCCGAGACAAGTAGACTGACTCCTGCCTGCATCTACTACTATTACTCCACACATCGATCGCTATCCAGCATGCATCTAGTGTATTGAGTTCATAAGAACAGAGTAACGCCTTAATAAAGATGACATGATGTAGAGGGATAAACTCAAGCAATATGATGAACATCCCATCTTTTTATCCTCGATGGCAACAATACAATACGTGCCTTGCTGCCCCTACTGTCACTGGGAAAGGACACCGCAAGATTGAACCCAAAGCCAAGCACTTCTCCCATTGCAAGAACTATAGATCTAGTAGACTAAACCAAACCAATAATTCGAAGAGACTTGCAAGGATATTATGAGAACACATAAAAAGTTCAGAGAAGAACCAAATATCTTTCATAGATAACCTTGATCATAAACTCACAATTCATCGGATCTCGACAAACACACCGCAAAAAGATATTGCATCGAATAGATCTCCTCGAAGACCGAGGAGAACTTTGTATTGAGATCCAGAGAGAGAGAAGAAGCCATCTAGATACTAGCTATGGACCCAAAGGTCTGTGGTAAACTACTCACAACTCATGGTGAAGGCGATGATGATGATGAAGAAGGCCTCTGTGATGGATCCCCCTCCCGGAACAGGCTCCAAGATGGGATCTCCACGGTACCAGAAGCTACGGCGGTGGAATTAGGGTTTTCTCTCTGCGTATGGAGTTCCTGGGGTACGTGGATATATATAGGAAGAAGGAGGGCACTGGGGGCCACACGAGGCAGCCTCGAGGTAGGGGGCGCGCCCTAGGAAGGGGGGCGCGGCCCCCACCCTCGAGGGCAGCCCCTCTGTCCCCTGACTTGGCCCTGAAGTTTCCCGTGTGTGATTTTCTCCAAAAGTATCTCTCGCGAAGGTTTCATTCCGTTTGGACTCCGTTTGATATTCCTTTGCTGCAAAACCCTGAAATAGGCCAAAAAACAGCAATCTGGACTGGGCCTTTGGGTTAGTAGGTTAGTCCCAAAATGATATAAAAGTGAATGATAAAGCCCATTAAACATCCAAGACTTCATAAATAATAGCATGGAACAATCAAAAATTATAGACACGTTGGAGACGTATCAGCATCCTCAAGCTTAATTCCTGCTCGTCCTCGAGTAGGTAAATGATAAATAAAAGAATTTTTGATGTGGAATGCTAACCAATATAGTTTTTCAATGTAATTATCTTAATTGTGGCATGAATGTTCAGATCTGATAGATTCAAGATAAAAGTCTATATTGACATAAGAAATAACAATACTTCAAGCAATACTAACAAAGCAATCATGTTTCTCAAAATACTATGGCTAAAGAAAGTTATCCCTACAAAATCATATAGTGTTGGCTATGCTCCCTCGTTATCACACAAAAATATTCATATCATGCACAACCACGATTTCAGCCAAGCATTTGTTTTCATACTCTATCTTTTCAAACCTTTCAACTTTCACGCAATACATGAGCGTGAGCCATGGATATAGCACTATGGGTGGAATAGAGGTGGTTGTGGAAAAGACAAAAAGGAGGGAGATAGTCTGACTAGGCGTATCAACGGGCTATGGAGATGCTCGTCAATAGATATCAATGTGAGTGAGTAGGGATTGCCATGCAACGGATGCACTAGAGCTAAATATGAATGAAAGCTCAACAAAGGAAACTAGTGGGTGTCCATCCAACTTGCTTGCTCACGAAGACCTAGGGCATTTGAGGAAGCCCATCGTTGGAATATACAAGCCAAGTTCTATAATGAAAATTCCCACTAGTATATGAAAGTGACTAAACATGAGACTCTCTACAATGAAGAACATGGTGCTACTTTGAAGCACAAGTGTGGAAAAAGATAGTAGCAATTGTCCCTTTTTTCTTTTCTCTTTTTTTTGGGCCTTTCTTTTTTCTTTGGCCTTTCCCTTTTTTGTGGAGGGGCTTTATAGATTCAGCCTTTCCTCCCATGGGACGATGCTCTAATAATGATGATCATCACACTTTGATTACAACACGAAATTACAACTCGATACTACAACAACAAAGTATGACTCTATATGAATGCCTCCGGTGGTGTACCGGGATTTGAATGAAACAAGAGTGACATGTATAAAAAGTTATGCATGGTGGCCTTGCCACAAATACGATGTCAACTACATGATCATGCATGGCAATATGACAATATGATGCGTGTCATATAAATGGAACGGTGGAGAGTTGCATGGCAATGTATCTCGGAATGGCTATGGAAATGCCATGATAGGTAGGTACATATGGTGGTTGTTTTGAGGAACAATATGGTGGCTATTTTGAGGAAGGATATATAGTGGGTTTAGGGCACCGGCGAAAGTTGCGCGGTACAAGAGAGGCTAGCAATGGGGCAAGGATGAGAGTGCGTATAATCCATGGACTCAACATTAGTCATAAGAAATCACATACTTATTGAAAAAATCTAGGAGTCATCAAAACAAAGCAATCAACGCATGCTCCTAGGGGGGAGGTTGGTAGGAGTTAACCATCGCGCGCCCCCGACCTCCACACAAAGGTTGACACTCTACAAATACCTCATGCTCTAACTTAGTCACATAACGGTTCACCATACGTGCATGCTAGGGAATCACTAACCTTAACACAAGTATTTCTCAATTTCATAATAACTCCACTAGCATGACTCTAATATCACTATCCTCATATCTCAAAACAATTATCAAGCATCCAACATCTCATTCTATTCAATGCACTTGGTGTGATTTTTTTTACTACATTGACATTGGATGTTTATCATGTGAAGACTAGTTTCTTTAGCCTAAACACTTTACCATACTGTTCTAATAGAATCTCAAATAGATCTAAGTGAAGCATGAGAGTTCAACAATTTCTACAAAATATTACCACCACTGTCAGGGATATTACTAGCAGGTATAAACCGGCTAGGGATATCAGATTATGGTAATGTAGCTGTGTAGTTATAAACTCAGTAGAGATTACGGCCCATGAAGGCTTAGGGCCCATGTGTAATGTTGACGGTTTATAAACCGTCTTATTATGTAACTTGAGGTACAAGGAAGAAAGAATAGAGACCGAGGCGGACACGATTATGAGCCGGCCTCGGGACTCTGTAAACCGGACCGGGCGTTGCCTCCTATATAAAGGAATGGCCCGGCGACGGTTCAGGGACAAGCAACAATCCGTCGAGAGACAGGCAAGCAATCTGCTCCCTGTTCATCGACGCCCAAGCAATACCAAACCAAACTAGACATAGGCTTTTACCTTCATCGAAGGGGCCGAACTAGTATAAACCCTCTGTGTCCTTTGTGTGCTTTTAACCTCTTCAAGCTAACCCGCACGATGGCTCCACACCTAAGTCCCTTAAACCGGACATCTGACGTGTTAATTCCACGACAGTTGGCGCCCACCGTGGGGCTATCGCACGATGGTTTCGAGTTCTTGAAGGGCAGCTTTGAAGGACTCAAGGGCTACGCGGTCGGCCAGATGACCAAGAGTCGCCGCGGCCGGATCTACATCGACGACGCAGGCTGGGGCCCGGAGGCCGATTCAATCGAATACGGGTACCGGGTTCCTTTCGGCGGCATCCACATCTTCATCGGCAAGATTGGTGAACCGGGACATGAGCCGGATATCTTCCCCAACATCGTCGAGACGGCTCAGCGTGCGAGATCGGCCCGGATTCAGCCTGCCATGAAGCGCGTTTTCGTTGGAGCAATACGTGGAGTCCAAGCCGAGGACGGATCGGATTCTGGTGGCGGGACAGTTGTCTATTCCGACGATGAATCCTCATCCGGAGAGACTGAATCCTTGTATCTGTTGCAGGACGGCCGATCCGAGGGTGTGTCCGATGGTGATAGTATTCCGGACCCTTTTGATCCGCCAAACCGGGTGGTGATACGTCCAAAACGTATCTATAATTTCTGCTTGCTCCATGCCTCTTTTGTGTGATATTGCTATGATATTTATACACTTCCATACACTTTTGATCATATCTGGACTAACCTATTAACTCAGTGCACCCCAGTGCCAGTTTCTATTTTCTGCTGTTTTTGTATTTCAGGTTTTCCCATTACGTAAACTGCCAGAAAAATTCCAGGAAAAATATATAAAAAATCAGCGTTCCGGAAGCTTCCATGCGGCCAAAGTAGGGCCGGAGGGGGGCCACCAGGGCTCCAGGCGGCCAGGGGGCGCGCCCCCCCTCCTGGCCGCGCCGCCAGGGCGCCTGGGCCCCCCAGGCCTCCTCTGACGCCCCCCTTTGGCATATATTTACACCGCGTCCCGAAACCCTCGAGGACGGAACCCTTTTTCGCGATCTCATCTCTGTTCCGCCGCCGCCGCGCTTCCAAGATCGGGAGCACCAGGAGAACTCTTCCCAGCACCCTGCCGGAGGGGAGGATCACCACCGGGAGCCTCTCCACCACCATGGACGCCTCCCGGATGAGTTGTGAGTAGTCTCCCTTGGACCATGGGTCCATGACCAGTAGCTATGTGATGTTCTCCTCCCCTCTTTGTTCTTCACCGATTAGACCTCGTGAGCTGCCCTACATGATCGAGGCACATATGTAATCCTTATGCTGTTGCTATGATGAGTTTGCTGGGATCCGACAGATTATGAGATTATGTTCAGATTGTGTTTGAGTAATATATTTGATTCACCTCTTTTATATTTATGTTCTTGAGTAATTCTTGCATGTTCTCTGTTGCTGTTTGTTGCTTTGGCCAAGTAGTAGGTAGTAACTCCAAGAGGGAACGTTATGCTTGATTGTGGGTTCATGCCCCTCGATGACTAGCTTGAGTGACAGAAACATGAGTCTAGGGGATGTGCTGTTGCCACAAGGGGGAAAACAACGGTGCTTGTACTCGCGGGTGCAAGGATTGTTTACTTTACGCAAAGTTCTTTTAATGCAGTTGTCGGTTGCTTTGAGTTTACACTATGGGTGGGACTCGCAACTTAATACCAGCGAGATGTTCTGGATAGATATCTCAAGGTGGATGATTAGTAGTAGATGCAGATGGATTTCGGTCTACTTGCCTTGGCGTACCGCCCATGCTTTTGAGCCTCTACCTTTCTTGCAGCATAGTTAGCATTGGTTTGCGCACATAATCCTGTCAATTGCCTAGCTGTAATTTGTTTACCTCGCTTAGCTGTTTTATCGTCTTTTGGGAGAGAGACATCACTAGTGAACATCATGGGACCCCGGTCCATATTACCATCACTGATCACATCCGCTATTTACTTTCTGTTTTTACTTACTAGTTGCAGTAATACCTATCACTATTATCTCTTGTGTTTGATCCTTTGTAAACGACAAGGCCGGAGGGATTGACAACCTCTCTGTACTCGTTGGGAGCAAAGTTATTTGTATCTGTGTGCAGATCCGGTCGATCGCTAGTTGCGCCGCTAGCAGTTGACACCTTCTTATTGAACCTTGGAGTCTCAGGGGAATTCGATCCTTGGTATCTTTGCCAAGGGAAAACTACCGCTACACTGCATCTCAAACCTTCCACTTGGGGTAACCAACGAGGGGCGAGAAGCCATCAAGCAAAGTTTTCTGGCGCCGTTGCCGGGGACTCCACTCTTCAAGATAGGGGAGTTGCACGCTATCTTTTACCTTTGCTTTTTAGTCTTGTTAGTTACCTTTCAGTTTTTGCTTTAGTATCCTTTATCAAAAATCACAAAAATAGTTATCTTGCTTGCTTGCCGTTATGGGTTCCACCGAGAACACCAAGTTGTGTGACTTCACTAGTCATAACAACGATGACTTTATTTGCACGCCTATTACTACACCTGCCACTTCAGCACCTTCTTATGAAATTAAACCTGCTTTACTGAACCTAGTCATGAAAGATCAGTTCTCCGGTGCTGGAGATGATGCTGCTTTACACTTAAACAACTTTGTTGAACTCTGTGATATGCAAAAGTACCAAGAAATAGATGGTAATATTGTTAAGCTTAATCTTTTTCCTTTCTCCTTGAGAGGAGGAGCTAAAATTTGGTTTCAATCTTTGCCTAGAAATAACATAGATTCTTGGGACAAGTGCAAAGATGCTTTTATTGGAAAGTACTATCCACCTGCTAAAATTATCCAACTAAGGAGTAACATAATGAATTTTAAACAATTGGATAATGAACACGTTGCCCAAGCTTGGGAACGCATGAAGTCTCTTGTCAAGAACTGCCCTACTCATGGTTTGACTACTTGGATGGTTATCCAAACTTTTTATGCAGGCTTGAACTTTACCTCGTGGAACTTGCTAGATTCGGCCGCGGGAGGAACCTTTATGTCAACTACACTTGGTGCTGCCACGAAGCTTCTCGATGAGATGATGACCAATTATTCCCAATGGCACACCGAACGCGCTCCAACAGGTAGGAAGGTAAACTCTGTCGAGGAGATTTCCTCCCTAAATGAAAAAGTTGACTTGATCATGTCTCTACTTTCCAAGCAATCTTCTGTTGATCCTCGTGATGTTCCTTTAAATTCTTTGATTGCTCAAGAACAAGTAGATGTGAACTTTATCTCTAGAAACAATTTCAATAACAATGCTTATAGGAGTAATTTTGGTAGCAATCCTAGACCGTTCCCCTCTAATTCCTATGGGAACAACAATGCTTATCCTAGCACCAAGAACTCCACTTCTGAACTAGAGATTATGCTTAAAGATTTCATCACTACCCAAAAAGCCTTCATTAAGAGTGTAGAAGAAAAACTAGCCAAACTAGATGATCTCTCTTCTAAGGTAGACAATTTAGCCCATGAGGTAGAGTTGCTTAAAATTAGAACTTCCCCTCTTGAGGAGAGGAAGACCACTCCTATGAATGCTATTCAAGTGCAAATTAATGAAAACATTAGGATGTTGGCTAAACTTAAAGAGAGATGGGCTAGAGAAAAGGAGGAAGAATATAGAATTAAGAGCCTTCCTACCCACCACACTATTGCTACTATCCAAGTTGTTGAGGATATCCAAACTCTTAGCACCCAATGCACTCCTGGTCCCATTGGACTTATTAATGGTGATGCTATGACCTCAACCGTAGAAACTCCTATGACCATAGAAGCTACCAAACAAGTGAGCCTAAAGGACACCACTACCACCTTACTTGATAATAGTGACCTTGATTTTGATAATTGCACCCTTTCTGAAGTTATTGATTTTCTTCACAAGATGTCTAGAGATCCCCACACTAGCACGCTTAATCTTGCCTTCACAGAGCATATCACTAATGCTCTCATCAAAGCCAGGGAGGAGAAACTTAGGGTAGAAGCCTCCATACCTAGAAAGCTAGAAGATGGTTGGGATCCTATGATTAAAATTAAGTTGAATAACTTCTCTTGCTATGCTTTATGTGATGTTGGAGCTAGTACCTCCGTTATGCCCAAAAGAATATATGATATGCTTAAATTGAAACCTTTTGATTCTTGTTCTTTTGGTGTTCGTCTTGTTGATTCTTCCATAAAGAAACCTTTGGGGAGGATCGACGATGTTCTTATCATTGTCAATGACAATTATGTTCCCGTTGATTTTACTATTATGGATATTGAATGTGAACCTTCTTGTCCAATTATTTTGGGACATCCTTTTCTTCGCACCGTTGGTGCTATCATTGACATGAAAGAGGGGAATATAAAATTCCAATTTCCTCTCAAGAAAGGGATGGAACACTTCCCTAGAAATAAGATTAAGTTACCTTTTGAGTCCGTTATACGGGCTAGCTATTCTTTTACTCTTGATAAAACTTGATCTCTTTGCATTATGCCTAGCTTAAAGGCATAAAAGAAAGCGCTTCTGGGAGGCAGCCCACAATGAATAAAGTTTTATTTTGCTTTTGTTGTGTCTTGATGTATGTTACTACAGTAGCATCATCATTGTATCTTTACTTTTCAGCTTTGTGCCAAGTTTAGCCTCTGATTGCAAGAAAGTTCAAAAGTTGTGACGTGCTGTCCAGGAAACAGATTCTGTCCTTGGACAGAACAATTCGTATAAAATCACCAGATCATCTTTTTGGTCTGAATTTTTTCGAAAGCGTGCTCTATACAATTTGCTTTCGGGCGTCTGTTCTGAGTTTTTTGATTTGAGTTGCAGAAGTGCCCCGAAAGAATTATTTACTACCTGCTGGTCTGTTTTTCACAGATTCTGTCCTGTTTTGCCTTTCCTTCACTTTGCAAACCTTGAGCTTGCTTTTTCTTTGCAAAAACCTTTTGACAATCTTGAGAAACAGTAGACCTTCAAGAATATCCTTATTTCCAGCAAGGAAAAATTATTTTATTAAGGGTACTAACCTCGCTAATCAGATTATGATGAGTTATGTATGAAGGGAGTTTTCAAGTGTGCGAGGGAAGATGATAAAAAGATTCAGGAGTGTCAAACGCTCAAGCTTGGGGATGCCCCCATGCACCCCCAAGAAATATTCAAGAAGACTCAAGCGTCTAAGCTTGGGGATGCCCCCGTGCATCCCCTTCTCCATCAACAATTATCAGTTCGTCTTTCGTTCCACTATATTTTAATCACTTCATGTGTTATGTGCTATGCTTGGAGCGTCTTGCTTTTAGTTTCCTTTTTAGTTTTCTTTAGCTTTGCTTGCTTTTCATAACGAGTTGGAACTCAGCTTTCTTTGTGTGGGAGAGAAACACGCTCCACTTCAACCTAGAACACAACATAGAATTTTCATGTCTATCTTTGCTGTGTGTGTTCTTTGTCTTTCAATAGCTACTATCATGCTTAGCTCTTAGTTTTCATGCTTTTCTTTTTAAAGAGCTTTTGTTTAGTTGGTCGCTGGAACTCACTTTAGTTATCATGCTTATCTTGTTAAGAGAGTTGGCTTCTGTTGCACTGGTTGATATGTCTGTGATAAAAACGCTACATGCATAATGGTGCTTAGTAGTTCATGTTTTCTTATGGTTAGTCTCAAATAGCTGGGGGGTTCTCAATGTGTTATTGGAGTACCAACATGATTTGTTTGCCTATGATGTGGTATGGTTTAGTGATATCTTCCCCCAAGAATTTATTTTGATTGACTTGGCATATGCTCACGCATATTTAAGACTGTAAAGAAAGTCCATCAAGCCTTGATGATCTTTAATTTCTGAGTAGCGATATAACTTCCATGCCCGATTCAATGTTGCTTTGTCGCTCTGCATGATTATGACCATCATTGCTCTCTTAGTTGGTCGCTCCCAGTCTTTTGCTAACCTTCGCCTGTACTAAGCGGACTGACTGCTTGTGCATCCAAATCCTTTAAACCAGTTATGCCATATGAGTCCACCATACCTTCCTATACATGGTATTTACCTGCCATTCCTAACGAAGACTTTCATGTACCATCTCGAAATTATTCAAAAAAACATTTCTCTTTCGTGCCTCGGTTTTAGCTCATGAGGAAGTAGTATTTAATTCATGATCTTTTTAAGTTGGACAAGCTTCACCCCGGGATTGCATGTCTAATGTGCAAACTCATAATACGAGAAGGAACTGGCATAGAGTGCGCCCGGCTCATTAAAAAAATATACAACAAACAAACCCTCCTTCACGCTTTGTTCATGAGAAATCAGAAAACTTTGGCAGTGATAAACAAAGGAGATTAAGAGGATGTGATCGTCCTCGTGCGGGAGCCGTTCCTCGAAACTTGTCCAGCTCGAGAAGTAATTGAGTTATCTGCTAGCATTCGTTGACGAAACATGCATATTCAAAAATAATAATTATTACCTCAGTTTTTAAAAACCAAGAGCTCTGGTACATGTTTAGTTTTTGTTTCCGACCACGGGTTTTCAACCTTGCCATCAAAAGCCATGGTTCGAGAGTCTCCACCTTCTTTAAAGCACCAACTATTGAGAGCATGATTGTCATTCTGAGTGGAATGTGCATTGTCCCAAAGTACCATTGTCTTTTGCATGACTATGATATCGTTTATTCTGAAATCATTGTATCTAGTGGTCACTTAAACCTTGGAGGTGCCCCTGCATTTATGTTTTGCTTCACTAAAGGGGGCAAGCGAGGTACCACTTTATCATATCTGCACACCATGCTCACTACAAATCTATTTGATGTTTCAGTATCATATTGTAAAACTTTCTGTTCTTTGTGATTTTCTCATGAGGCAACTTAATTACTACAGATTCATTATCTCAGTAAGCATTTGTCATGTGACTGTGAAAGATTCTTATATGGTTAATAGCATGTCACCATAGAAATTATGCTTGTTATCATTTACCTACTCGAGGACGAGCAGGAATTAAGCTTGGGGATGTTGATACGTCCAAAACGTATCTATAATTTCTGCTTGCTCCATGCCTCTTTTGTGTGATATTGCTATGATATTTATACACTTCCATACACTTTTGATCATATTTGGACTAACCTATTAACTCAGTGCACCCCAGTGCCAGTTTCTGTTTTCGGCTGTTTTTGTATTTCAGGTTTTTCCATTACGTAAACTGCCAGAAAAATTCCGGGGAAAATATATAAAAAATCAGCGTTCCGGAAGCTTCCATGCGGCCAAAGTAGGGCCGGAGGGGGGGCACCAGGGCTCCAGGCGACCAGGGGACGCCCCCCCCCCTCCTGGCCGCGCCGCCAGGGCGCCTGGGCCCCCCAGGCCTCCTCTGATGCCCCCTTTGGCATATATTTACACCACGTCCCGAAACCCTCGAGGACGGAACCCTTTTTCGCGATCTCATCTCTGTTCCGCCGCCGCCGCGCTTCCAAGATCGGGAGCACCAGGAGAACTCTTCCTGGCACCCTGCCGGAGGGGAGGATCACCACTGGGAGCCTCTCCACCACCATGGACGCCTCCCGGATGAGTTGTGAGTAGTCTCCCTTGGACCATGGGTCCATGACCAGTAGCTATGTGATGTTCTCCTCCCCTCTTTGTTCTTCACCGATTAGACCTCGTGAGCTGCCCTACATGATCGAGGCACATATGTAATCCTTATGCTGTTGCTATGATGAATTTGCTGGGATCCGATGGATTATGAGATTATGTTCAGATTGTTTTTGAGTAATATATTTGATTCACCTCTTTTATATTTATGTTCTTGAGTAATTCTTGCATGTTCTCCGTTGCTGTTTATTGCTTTGGCCAAGTAGTAGGTAGTAACTCCAAGAGGGAACGTTATGCTTGATTGTGGGTTCATGCCCCTCGATGACTAGCTTGAGTGACAGAAACATGAGTCTAGGGGATGTGCTGTTGCCACAAGGGGGAAAACAACGGTGCTTGTACTCGCTGGTGCAAGGATTGTTTACTTTACGCAAAGTTCTTTTAATGCAGTTGTCTGTTGCTTTGAGTTTACACCTATGGGTGGGACTCGCAACTTAATACCAGCGAGATGTTCTGGATAGATATCTCAAGGTGGATGATTAGTAGTAGATGCAGATGGATTTTGGTCTACTTGCCTTGGCGTACCGCCCATGCTTTTGAGCCTCTACCTTTCTTGCAGCATAGTTAGCATTGGTTTGCGCACATAATCCTGTCAATTGCCCAGCTGTAATTTGTTTACCTCGCTTATCTGTTTTATCGTCTTTTGGGAGAGAGACATCACTAGTGAACATCATGGGACCCCGGTCCATATTACCATCACTGATCAAATCCGCTATTTACTTTCTGTTTTTACTTACTAGTTGCAGTAATACCTATCACTATTATCTCTTGCGTTTGATCCTTTGTAAACGACAAGGCCGGAGGGATTGACAACCTCTCTGTACTCGTTGGGAGCAAAGTTATTTGTATCTGTGTGCAGGTCCGGTCGATCGCTAGTTGCACCGCTAGCAGTTGACACCTTCTTGTTGAACCTTGGAGTCTCAGGAGAATTCGATCCTTGGTATCTTTGCCAAGGGAAAACTACCGCTACACTGCATCTCAAACCTTCCACTTGGGGTAACCAACAAGGGGCGAGAAGCCATCAGGTGGCTATCTTCATGGCCGGATCGCAACCTACGCCGCACCCCACAGTGACCGGGGCGTTCACAGCAGAGGCTGGTGTAGGGGGGAGCGGTCAAGCCCCCTCGCCCTCTTACGCTCTATCCGCCTTGGTGGAGGAATTGACAACCCGGGCAGTAGCAGTGGTGGCTCCCGCTGACAAGGCGCAACACGATGCAGAAATCCTTCAGCTGAAGGGCCGGATCGAACAAACCAGACAGGATCTAAATGCAGAGAAAGCTACGATAGCAACAAGGCAGGCAGAGCTGGATTCTCAGGCTTTCCGGCTTAGGATGGATCAGATCTCTGCGCATGAAGTAAGGAATAGAAGGTATCAGACTCGTCTACAGCCGGTCTATGAGGCGATGAATCTCTTTGGCACACCAGGAGCGGGATCCAGCAATAATCTAGAAGTAAACCGGAGGGGGGCCCCAGTGACAGGTGCACGTCCACGCCGCACGTCCCCACTCCTCCTGGCCATTACTCAAACCCCCTGGATAACATTGTCGCTGCTGCTTCACGCCTGGCCGCTTTACCCATTGAGGGAACATCCCTCGTGGCGATGGAAGCACACAGGGTCAAGGATGTGCTCAACACCGCGTTGACACAGCAGCAGGCATGCTCCTACAGCAGGGAGAGGCTTCATTCAACACCCCGCCACAACCGGAGTTATACTAGGCATTGGGATGAACCGGAGGTGTCCAGCAGCGAGCGGAGACGTCACCGTCATAGGCAAGATAATCCGGCAGGAGCGGAAGCGCACGCCCAGGAGGCGATGAACCGGGTTGGACCTACTGCTCGTGAGGAGATCCGCCAAACAACGCCGGTTCACACAGCCACGGCAGAGACGGGAGTCACCGCAAGTTCCTTTGGAGTGCAATGTCTCATTCTCGCTTTACGAAGCGTAAGGTTACCCAAGGACTTCAAAGGTCCTCGTAAGGTGCCTAACTATACAGCGGATCTGGCTCCAGAGGCTTGGGTTGAGAGTTATGAGATGGCTATGGAGATGCTGGACGTGGATGAAGCGGCATGCGCAAAGTATTTTACCATGATGCTTCAGGGTACAGCCCAGACATGGTTAAATGGCTTACCACCTAACTCCATCGGATCATGCGGTGAGTTGCGCCGCCAGTTTATCAAAAATTTCAAAGACACGTGCAAACAACCAATGTCAGTAGTGGACTTAGCGGCATACGTTCAAAGAGAGCAGGAGCCCACGAGCGCATGGGTGCGGCGAGTATCAGAAATCTTACACTCTTCTAACGGTATCAGTCCTAGTACGGCAATAGTAACACTGGAAAACAATTGCCGGTTTGAGTCTCTGAAGCTGAAGTTGGGACGGCTCAAGCGGGATTGTAATGACATGGGGACACTCATGAGCGCTCTGGTAAAGTATGGGGACTCTGACAACACTAAATACCCAGAAGCGGATGGGGATAAGTCCGGAAAAGCAAGTAAGCCTGGTAAACCGGTGCAGGCTAGTCCGGTCGAAACAAGCTTCAACGGTAAGTGTAAGGCAGAGGGTGGCTCTGATTTTGTGGCCAATACCAAGGTTCAAGGAAGCTTTCAACGCAACAAGAATAGACCGCTTCCACAGAGCGGCGGAGGATTCATTAATCTGGAGTGACAGTTGAACGAGCCTTGCCCGAAGCACAACACTGAGGAACTCCGAGCTAAACACACATGGGGGGAATGCCGGGTCATGATGGAGGCCATGAACCGGGCCAGATTCAACAATGGACCACCGGGCGGCGGTTCAGGCCCCGGGTTTCATGGTCCGGGTCACCAGGGTAATGGCTCCGGATCAGGATATCATGGCGGCAACAATGGCTACAACCAAGGTAATCATCAGTATGGTCAGGGCGGTTACAATAACCAAGGCAACCATCAGTATGGTCAGGGTGGTCACAATAACCAAGGCAATCAGCAGCGCCAACAGTAGCAGCAATCCGGATATCAGAGTAATCCGAAGGAGCTGAGTAGTGGACAGTATCACGTGTTCACTACGAGTTTGTGCAAACGAGATCAAAAAGTTTTAAAGCGGGCGGTCCACATGGTTGAACCAGCAATACCACGATTCCTGCGCTGGTCGGAACAACCTATTGTGTGGAGCAGAGAGGATCACCCGCCGCGGGTCGATAATCCGGGCCAATTGGCCTTAGTAGTGGCACCATAGGTGGGTGGCTACAAATTCACCAAGGTTCTCATGGACGGCGGCAGCAGCATCAACATCTTATATTACGAGACTTTCCGTCGCATGGGGTTGACAGATAAGAAGCTAAGACAGTCAAACACGATATTCCATGGAGTAGTGCCAGGTAAATCATCTTACCCAGTTGGGAAAATTGACATAGAAGTTACCTTTGGAGATGAACAGGATTCCAGGTCAGAGACGATAACCTTTGAAGTAGTAAAGATCCGGAGCCCATACCACGCGCTATTTGGACGGTCGGTTTACGCCAAGTTTATGGCTAGACCGTGCTATGTTTATCTACAGCTCAAGATGCTGGGTCACAAGGGAACCATCACGGTTCATGGAAGTTGCAAGATCGCATTGGAATGCGAGGAAGGAGATGCTGCTTATGCAGAGGCAGTATGTGCTATGGAGGAATTGAAGTTTTATAAAGACAATGTTGATCCGACAGATATGTCACCGTTGAAGAAGCCAACTACAGAGCATGATCCAGCGTTGAAGTTCAAATCGGCAGAGGAAACCAAGCAAGTCGACTTGGTACCAGGCGACTCATCCAAGCAGTTCACTATCAGCGCTAACCTTGATCCTAAATAGGAAAGCGCGCTCATCGAGTTCATCCGTGAGAACCGGGATATCTTTGCATGGAAACTTCTGACATGCCAGGTATACCGAGGGAACTCGCTGAGCACAGTCTTAATATTGATCCGAAGTTCAAGCCGGTCAAGCAGTATCTGCGCCGCTTCAATGAAGAAAGGCGCAAGGCTATAGGTGAAGAAGTGGCCAGGCTTTTGGCCGCAGGGTTCATAGTTGCGGTGTTCCATCCGGAGTGGTTGGCTAATCCGGTTCTGGTGTTAAAGAAAAATGGAAAGTGGAGGATGTGTGTGGATTACACAGACTTAAACAAAGTTTGTCTGACGGATCCTTTTGCTCTCCCCCGTATTGATCAGATCATTGATGCTACGGCGGGATGTGAGCAGCTAAGTTTTTTGGATGCATATTCAGGGTATCACCAGATCAAGATGGCAGTAAAAGACCAGGAGAAGACAGCCTTCATAACTCAAAAGATATAAGTGAAGCACTTGAGCAAAAACTATTCAACTCAAAAGATATAGGTGAAGCACATAGAGTGTTCTAACGATTTCTAGGCCATAATTAACTCTCTCAAATAGGTGTGTCCAGCAAGGATGATTGTGGCAAACTAACAAGCAAAGACTCAAATTGTACAAGACGCTCCAAGCAAAACACATAACGTGTTGTGAATAAAAATATAGCTCCAAGTATAGTTACCGATAGATGAAGACGTAAGAGGGGATGCCTTCCGGGGGCATCCCCAAGCTTAGGCTTTTGATTATCTTGAATTTACTTGGGGTTCCATGGGCATCCCCAAGCTTAGTACTTTGCTACTCCTTGTTCCATACTCCATCAAAGCAATACTCAAAACTTGTAAACTTCACAACACAAAACTTAGACAAAAATTCTCGTGAGCTCCGTTAGTATAAGAAAGCAAACCACTACTCAAAGGTACAGCAATGAATTCATTCTTTGTTTATATTGTTGTTAAACCTACTGTACTCCAACTTCTCTATGGTTCATATCCTCCAATATTACTCATAGATGCATCGGAATAAGCAAACAACACACGAAAAACAGAATCTGTCAAAGAGAGAACAGTCTGTAGTAATCTGAAGGGTTATCCTACTTCTGCAACTCCAAAAAATTCAAACTAAATTGGTAAATTTGCGCAATTTGTCTACCAATCAGCAGCAAAAAGTATCAACTAAAAATCATGCTCGAGTAAAATCCCACGACTACTTTACCCAGTGCTAACAATTCTGTTTTTCACAGCAAGATCATATAAACTTCACACAAGTCTTCCCAAAGGTTCTACTTGGCACAAACACTAAACAAAACATGAAACCACATCTAATCAGAGGCTAGATGCAATATTTATTCCCTAACAGCAACAAAAACAAAAAACATAAAATTGGGTTGCCTCCCAACAAGCGCTATTGTTTTACGCCCCTAGCTAGGCACGATACAAGATAGATCTAGGTATTTCCATCTTTGATCTTCACCCGTTTAATGGTGTCAAGTTCGAATCGGGAGGTTCTTTACGTTTCCCTTCATATTAGGAAATCTTTAGATCTAAAGCATCCAACCGCTTATTACAAAGAGTAATCAACATATTCATGCGGTGGAGATTCCCACTAACACTTTTAAGAGGTTCAAGAGACTTTTGGAATATTTTTGTTACTTCGCAAATTTTCTCAAAAACATGCGTCCCTTCCGGGATTGAATTTGACCCTTTTTGGGGAGGTAGTGTTCCCACTATTCCCTCTATAATTTCATGTGCAATACGATCAACTTCGATAAAATTCCCTTTGGCAACGCAATCCAAGAGTTGTATGTGAGACATATTCAACCCTACATAAAAATTGTGAAGCAAGATTTTAAAATTCACCTCTAAGGTGCACTTACGATAAGATTCCATCATCCTAAACCAAGCATCTTTTAAATTTTCTCCTTGCTTTTGCTTGAAGTGAAGCACTTCAAACTCGGGAGACAAAGGAGCAGATAAGGGACTAGCCATAATAACAAGCAAGCAAGCAACACACAAAAGCAAACAAGAAGCAAGCGAACGATAAACACACGGCGGAAGAAGGGCAAATAAAACGGCAAGGGTGAAGTGGGGTAGAGGAAAACGAGAGGCAAATAAATGTAATGCGAAGGATAAGGGTTTGTGATAGGTACTTGGTATATGACTTTTGCATAAGCCTCCCCGGCAACGGCGCGAGAAATTCTTCTTGCTGCCTCTTGAGCTTGCGTTGTATTCCCTCGAAGAGGAAAGGGAGATGCAGCACAGTAGCGTATGTATTTCCCTTAGTTTTTTAGAACCAAGGTATCAATCTAGTAGGAGACCACGCGCCAGTCCCTCGCACCTGCACAAACAAATAAGAACTTCGTAGCCAACGCGATAAGGGGTTGTCAATCCCTTTACGGTCACTTACGAGAGTGAGATCTGATAGAGATGATAGTTTATATTTTTGGTATTTTTGGTTAAATAAAACAGCAAATAAAAGCGGTAAAAGTAAACTAGATGTAGATTGATATGTTGAGAATAGATCCAAGGGCCATAGTTTTCTCTAGTGGCTTCTCTCATGATAGCGATATTTTACGGCGGGTAAACAAGTTACTGTCGAGCAATTGATAGAAAAGCGAATAATTATGAGACTATCTAGGCATGATCATTGTATATAGGCATCACGTCCGAGACAAGTAGACCGACTCCTACCTGCATCTACTACTATTACTCCACACATCGACCGCTATCCAGCATGCATCTAGTGTATTGAGTATTTGAGTTCATAAGAACAAAGTAACGCCTTAAGAAAGATGAAATGATGTAGAGGGATAAACTCAAGCAATATGATGAAAACCCCATCTTTTTATCCTCGATGGCAACAATACAATACGTGCCTTGCTGGCCCTACTGTCACTGGGAAAGGACACCGCAAGATTGAACCCAAAGCCAAGCACTTCTCCCATTGCAAGAACTATAGATCTAGTAGGCCAAACCAAACCAATAATTTGAAGAGACTTGCAAGGATATTATGAGCACACATAAAAAGTTCAGAGAAGAACCAAATATCTTTCATAGATAACCTTGACCATAAACTCACAATTCATCGGATCTCGACAAACACACCGCAAAAAGAGGTTACATTGAATAGATCTCCTCGAAGACCTAGGAGAACTTTGTATTGAGATCTAGAGAGAGAGAGAGAGAAGAAGCCATCTAGATACTAGCTATGGACCCGAAGGTCTATGGTAAACTACTCACAACTCATGGTGAGGGCGATGATGATGATGATGAAGGCCTCCGTGATGGATCCCCCTCCCGGAACAGGCTCCAAGATGGGATCTCCACGGGAACAGAAGCTACGGCGGTGGAATTAGGGTTTTCTCTCTGCGTATGGAGTTTCTGGGGGTACGTGGATATATATAGGAAAAAGGAGGGCACCGGGGGCCACACGAGGCAGCCTCGAGGTAGGGGGCGCGCCCTGGGAAGGGGGGCGCGCACCCCACCCTTGAGGGCAGTCCCTTTGTCCCCTGACTTGGCCCCGAAGTTTCCCGTGCGTGATTTTCTCCAAAAATATCTCTCGCGAAGGTTTCATTCCGTTTGGACTCCGTTTGATATTCCTTTTCTGCAAAACCCTGAAATAGGCAAAAAAAACAGCAATCTGGACTGGGCCTTTGGGTTAATAGGTTAGTCCCAAAAATAATATAAAAGTGAATGATAAAGCCCATTAAACATCCAAGACTTCATAAATAATAGCATGGAACAATCAAAAATTATAGATATGTTGGAGACATATCAGTCATCACCGGGAGTGGTCCCTATTAT
Organism: Secale cereale; assembly: GCA_902687465.1. NCBI lineage: Eukaryota > Viridiplantae > Streptophyta > Magnoliopsida > Poales > Poaceae > Secale > Secale cereale. The sequence continues at coordinate 844,343,774 of LR738712.1, read as the reverse complement.
TATCACTTCGGGGTTGCCGGATCATAACACATAGTAGGTGACTATAGACTTGCAAGATAGGATCAAGAACACACATATATTCATGAAAACATAATAGGTTCAGATCTGAAATCATGGCACTCGGGCCCTAGTGACAAGCATTAAGCATAGCAAAGTCATAGCAACATCAATCTTAGAACATAGTGGATACTAGGGATCAAACCCTAACAAAACTAACTCGATTACATGATAGATCCCATCCAACCCATCACCGTCCAGCAAGCCTACGATGGAATTACTCACACACAGCGGTGAGCATCATGGAATTGGTGATGGAGGAAGGTTGATGATGACGATGGCGACGATCTCCACTCTCCGGAGCCCCGAACGGACTCCAGATCAGCCCTCCCGAGAGAGATTAGGGCTTGGTAGCGGCTCTGTCTCGTAAAACGCGATAATTCCTTCTCTCTGATTTTTTTCTCCCCGAAACGGAAGATATAGGACCTGGGGGTACGTCGGTGGAGTATCGGGGGGCCCTCGAGGCAGGGGCGCGCGCCCTAGGAAGGGGGGCGCGCCCCCACCCTCGAGGACAGGCCGTGGGCCCCCCTGTGAGTATCTTCTTGTAGATATTTTTTATATTTTTTGAAATAATTCTCCGTTGATTTTCAGGCGATTCCGAGAACTTTTTATTCTGCACGAAAACAACACCATGGCAGTTCTGCTGAAAACAGCGTCAGTCCGGGTTAGTTCCATTCAAATCATGCAAGTTAGAGTCCAAAACAAGGGCAAAAGGGTCTGGAAAAGTAGATACGTTGGAGACGTATCAACTCCCTCAAGCTTAAACCTTTGCTTGTCCTCAAGATATTCAGTTGATAAACTGAAAGTGATAAAGAAAAACTTTGACAAACTCTGTTTGCTCTTGTTGTTGTAAATATGTAAGCTAGCATTTAGGTTTTCAACAAGATCATGAACTAACCACATTCACAATAACTTTCAGGTCTCAAGACTACTCACATCAATGGCATAATCAACTAGCAAGCAATAATAATAAACCTCGGATGACAACACTTCTCAAAACAATCATGATATGATATAATTGGATGGTATCTCGTTAGCCCTTTCTGAGACCGCAAAACATAAAAGCAGAGCACCTTTAAAGATCAAGGACTGACTAGACATTGTAATTCATGGTAAAAGAGATCCAGTCATGATCATACTCAATGCAAATTAATAGTAATACATGCAACGATAGAGGTGCTCTCCTACTAGTGCTCTTTGATAAGAGGATGATGACTCTGCATAAAAGTAAATAGATAGGCCCTTCGCAGAGGGAAGAAGGGATTTGTAGAGGTGCCAGAGCTCAATTTTAAATAGAGATTGAATAACATTTTGAGCGGTATACTTTCACTGTCAACATAACAACCAAGAATCTCGATATCTCCCATGCTACGCACATTATAGGCGGTTCCCAAACAGAATGGTAATGTTTATACTCCCCCAACCACCAACAAGCACACTCCACGGCCATCCGAATCCACGGGGTACCGTCCAAACAAGCAACAGCCCTAGGGGAGTTTTGTTTACTTATTATGATCTTGAGCATGGGACTGGGCATCCCGATTACCAGCCATTTTCTCATGAATGATGAGCGGAGTCCACTCATCGTGAGAATAACCCACCTAGCATGGAAGATATAGACAGCTATAGTTGATACATGAGTTGTTCGAGCATACAAAACAGAATTTTATTTGAAGGTTTAGAGTTTGGCACATACAAATTTACTTGGAACGGCAGGTAAATACCGCAATAGGAAGGTGTTGACACCAGATTTTGGCATGGTCACGAATCCGGGTTCGTATGCAAAAGTTAGAGGCAACACTTCGCGGGCCGGCCCTGAGTGAGAAAGTATTCGGCCTCTGCCGGCTGAATGAAAATCTTGCCGGGGTAGAACCTTGCCGATGTGAAGGCTTGCCGGCGTGGAAAGCTTGCCGGCATGGAAACCTTGCCGACGGAGAAGCTTGCCGGTGTGAAATCTTGCCGAGGGAGAAACCTTGCCGAGGAGGAACTCTTGCCGGGGTAGGAACCTTGCCAAGGTAAAACCTTGCTGATGTGAAATCTTGCCGGGGGAGAAATCTTGCTAGGGAGGAACCCTTGCCGGTGTAAAAACCTTGCCGGGGTGAAACCTTGTCGGTGCGGAAAGCTTACCCGGGTGGAAGGCCTGCCGGGGTGGAGGTTGTGATAGTCAAACCGACGAGAAGTTGAAGATGGGCTCAGAAGCTAATTCAGATGATCTTGGATGGAGAAATGTCCTACATGGAAGTTGTGCGCCTCGTCGAAACGATCGATTTTGATATAAAGATCGTTTCAATCCGAGGTCGTATGCAAAAGTTAGAGCCCGCACAGCGAGACCCTCCAAAGAGCAAAATGTGACGCCTGGAACCAGACACATATATGGGTGTGTCTGATGAGCTGCGTGAGTAATTATCTATTTTGCGCGAGCGATTTTACCCTCGAGATGACCTCTAATGAAAAAACGTTCAACATGAAAGATGTTCGTCTCGTCGAAACGGTCAAGACTTCTTTTGGGCTCGATTCCATCCGAGGTTGTTTGTCACCACAAAAAGGACCCTCAAAGTACAGCTAGTTTAAACCGAGCAGTTTTGGAAAGTTCGGATAAAACCAGTCCGAATTTGACTAGGGTTTTGGACGTGAATTGATGTAATTTTCTTGTAAGGAAAGCCTAGATAAATCATTTGCTTGTACGGGAAGTCCAGCCGCCTCTTATATATGTTGGGGGTGACGGCCGATTGGAACAACACACAATCGAACAAATCAATATACTACTTTTTCCAGTCTACGTTTTATCCCTCCATCGTTTTTCTCTCTCGTTCTTCGCTGTTCTTCGTGTTTGAGAGCTGCGAATCTCGAGGCTCTTGGGGCGAGCGAATCGACCTAGGGCAGCCCATAGCCGCCGCACTCCCTGACGGGGTCCCTCCCGAGGGTGTGGGGGTTTTTGGGTCTGCAAAAGCACCCATCGACTGTCTTGCGTATCGCGCTGTCGGTCAGGCCTCCTTCGACGTGAGTTGCGGTGCATCACCCCCGGCGTCGAGGGTACACGTGACGTGTTCGTGTGTCAAAACACTTTTTGGCGACTCCGCTGGGGATCGAAGGTCAATCATCATCATCCACTATGTTCGATCTTCCCAAGCCATCTGAGGTAGACGCCGATAACATCATTAAGCCCAGTCTTGATGAAATATCGGCCGATCACCGCCAAATCTATGAGGAGTACAAGAAGGCGCGCGAAGAGAAGGAGTTGCAGGAGTTCCTTGCGAAGTTCAAGAAGGATCGCCAAGGCAACATCACTCCGATTAAAGAAATCAAGTTCCCTCCTCTTCAAGCCGAGCAGGTTAAACCCTGTGTGAGTACTACCTTTTCTCCTGAGCAGTGGGCTGAGATTGAGAGTCGTATTGCTGATGGTAACAATCTAGTCTATCAAACTTTCATAGAAAATACTAATGCTCAGAGAAATATGTCTCAATCGTCCAGTGGTAATGGTGGTATAGCTGCTAGTGTGCAAAACCCTAATCTGACTTTACCTATTTCATCGGCGCCTCCCATGCCGATGACTCATTATCCTACACAAACAAATCAGATTGTGGCTGCACGGATTAGTCCTATCATGAGCATGCCAGGTTCGGAGGCAACGCCGAATCAAACCCTACCTACAGCTACAACCACTCGACCACTACCAAATTATGGGTCGACATACATGCCACAATTCCTACCTACCGCTAGTAACCCTACTCCTCATATGCCACTGCCACAAGCTTCATCGTCCACTATGGATGATGGTCTAGCTAATCTTAGAGAGGGGGTGGCTAAGATGCTTTGAGACAATTTTGGAGTTGAGTTACCTCGGAATCAGATTTACCAAAAGCCGTACCCCGAGTACTTCGATGCCATCCAGTGCCCTCCAGGATATAAAATTCCAGATTTTGTTAAGTTTAATGGAGAAGGCACAAAAACCACATGGGAGCATGTTAGTCAATATTTAGCATAATTGGGTGAGGCAGGCTCATTGAATGAATTGAAGGTGCGTTTGTTTTATCATTAACTGGTACCGCATTTTCATGGTTTTCTTCTTTACCACATAGTTCCATTCGGGTTTGGTCGCAGCTAGAGCAGAAATTTCATGATCACTTTTATAGCGGTGACAATGAATCAAGTTATCACATCTAACATCGGTTAAACAGAAGCATGACGAATCGGTCTCCGATTATGTCAAGAGATTTAGAGAAACAAAAAACCGTTGTTATAGTTTGGTGATAACCGAGAGAGACTTGGCAGACCTAGTGCTGAGTGGTTTAAGGATTCCCATTAGAGAAAAGCTAGAAGGCTATGAGTTCTTAAATATTAACCAAGTCTTAGAAAGAGCTTTGGCTCAGGAAAGCCGAAGCAAAGATCTCAAAGAAGTGCATAGGTACAAAGCTGATCGTCCAAAGATGAATATGGTTGAATATGATAATGATCACTCGGACGATGAGGGTGACATGTATGCTACTGAATTTGTTTGGTCATCTAAGGCCAAACCATTTACTTGCAATGATCTGAAACCGATTCATAAGAATCGTGATGAAGAGATGAAGTTTACTTTTAACATTGCCAAGTGTGATAAAATATTTGATGCTTTGCTGCAAGCTAAAATTATTAGAATATCTCACACTTTACCGCCGTTTGAAGAGCTGAAACGGCGCTCTTATTGCAAGTATCATAATTCTTTTTCTCATGCTACTAACGATTGCAATGTTTTTCGACGACAGATACAATCGGCCATTAATGATGGTCGATTGAACTTTTCTGAGATGCAAGTTGATAAACAACCCTTTCCAATGAATACCATGGATTTGGAGGGGAAGAAGCTACTCATTCGGCTAGAGGTAGCCAAATCTGATAATAAAGCTAATATCATTGTTGGTGAGCCCAGGAAAGACAAGGAGGACAGCAAGATCTTGGGGAGGCAGATTGTGATTGACAAGCAACCCGATGGCAAGTAATCAAGATCACCATCAAGAATCCTACACTCGGGAGGGGGGGGGGCAACCACAAGTGCAAGAAAATGCCCATATTAAATTTGTTAAGCCCAAGAGTCCAGAAGTTGGCAAGTGGAAGAGGAACTAGGCTAAAGTATAGCGTAAGCGGATCAAGCCAACTTTTGATATGTTGTTGTCCAAGTATGCCAATCAGTCGACCAGTTCTAGCTCTAACCGGCCCACAGACCTGAAGCGACCAAGGTCACCACCAGCTGATATGTTTAGTCGGTATGTGAGGCCGGCTGGACCAAGGGCACCGTTTCTAGAGGAACAAAGGCAACCTGTTTGGGATCAACTTGACTATTCATACAATGGTCGACTAAACATCAGTGGTCATTAGTCGACTGGTCAAAATATGTGGCCGAACGGAAGCTATCCAAGTGTAAGAATGCACCCAGGTGGAAGCTATCCAAGTGAAAAAATGTGGCTAGGTAGATTCCATCCGAGTAAAAAGGTGCACCCGAGTGAAAATTTCATGCATCCAGAAAATCAAAAAGAATGGTGTGTTAAGACACCAAGTGTTGCAGCAGTCGAGTCAGGAAAAGGCAAAGAGAAAATGGATGTCGACTCACTTATCTTGGGCACCAAAACATTCCCCGTAGAACAGCCGACTGTGCATAACCACTCTACTGAGCCGATACTTTCTATCGCGCCAAAGCACTCGGCTAATTATCATGAAGCAAGCACCAGCCAAGTAAAGGCGAAAGATCCTAAATACACTCAGCCAAAGTGGTGTCCTCCAGGGCTAACAAAAACGCAAAAGAGGAAACTACAAAGGTTAAGGAGTCCAGAGTTGGTAGAACAGGAAGCCGAGAAGCAAAGGGATAAGTTGTTCAATGACACTCGACCCATGGTTCCAGCAAAACAAGTGTGGAGGCCTAAACAAATACAAGATACATCAGCTTCTACATCTATCACAGCAATACCTACACCACCAAAGGAGGACGATGCAACAGCTATCACATCGTCTGCGACACTTCTTACTTCTCCTTCACTCGGACAGATTTCAGAGTCGGTGGATGCGCTTAAGGCAGAGGATGATATGTTAGATTATGAGTCGACGCCGGTTCATGAAGGTATGGATATCAATATGGTTTATTACTTGCCTGCTGAGTTTTGTGCTGTAGATGAGGAAGGGGAGGTTGCTCAGCTGGATTTTGGCCCTAAAAATGTAATATTTGAGAAGCCAAAAGACCCAGTAACGCATCTGAAAGCATTGTATCTCAGAGGCCATATCAATGGATCATCTCTCACTCGGATGCTTGTTGATGGTGGTGCTGTGGTAAATCTGATGCCCTATTCGGTCTTCAAGAAATTGGGATTGCCCGATGAAGAGTTGATAAAGACGAATATGGTGCTCAATGGGTTTGAAGGCAAAGAGAAAACTGAAGCCAAAGGCGTGATGTATGTGGAACTTACAATCGGAAGCAAAATTTTGGCTACTGCATTCTTTGTCGCAGAGGTGCAAGGTAACTACAACGTCATACTAGGCCGTGATTGGATTCATGCAAACCAGTGCGTGCCATCCACTATGCACCAGTTTTTGATCCAGTGGGTTGATGATGAAGTGGAAGTTATTCATGCGGATAACTCGGCCTGTGTTGCTTTGGTCGATGCATCGGTGGATTGGCAACATCCCAATGCTACTTGCTTGACGGGACGTGACTTGTCAGAGTTTGATTTTCTCAGCGCGACCAAGAATGGTTTCGTGCCCGTTTCTTTAAAGCCGACTGAATGCAGTCGGCTCCAAGGTATGATATGTTTGAATGGATTCTAGTTCCGAGTGGTTACAAAAACGTCTTGTAAAATATCGGTCGAGTAAGAATGATATGTATGAATCTATAGAGGAGTTAGATGACATGGATAAACTTGGACAAGGTTTTACATCGGCCGATCCATTAGAAGAGGTAGATATTGGAGATGGTTCAGTCACTCGACCGACGTTTGCAAACAAAAATTTGAAAGCCGATTGTAAAGCTAAGTTGGTCAAGCTATTGAAAGAATATGTTTGTTGTTTTGCATGGGAATATCATGAGATGCCAGGTTTAAGTTGAGAGCTAGTGGAGCATCGGTTACCTATAAAGGCTGGTTTTAGACCATATAAACAATCGGCCAGAAAGTTTAATCCAAAAACATATGACCGGATCAAGGAAGAGATCGGTCGACTGCTTAAAGCTAATTTCATTCGACCTTGCAGGTATGCCGAGTGGATTTCTAACATTGTCCCAGTGGAGAAAAAGGGATCCAACAAGTTAAGGGTATGCATTGATTTCGGAGATTTGAATAGGGCTACACCCAAAGATGAATATCCCATGCCAATAGCCGATATGCTTATTAATGATGCTTCTGGACATAAAGTCATTAGCTTCCTTGATGTTAATGTGGGGTATAACCAAATTTTCATGGCCGAAGAGGACATATCCAAAACGGCTTTCCGATGCCCTGGTTTCCTTGGTTTATTCGAATGGACGGTGATGACATTGGGATTAAAAAATGCTGGCGCCACATATCAAAGGGCTATGAATTTGATTTTTCATGATTTACTTGGTGTCATACTTGATGTTTATATTGATGATATTGTTGTCAAATCGGATGCTTTTGAATCTCATTTGGCCGATTTGCGTTTAGCTTTTGAAAGAATGAAAAAGTATGGACTGAAGATGAATCCTTTGAAGTGTGCATTCGGCGTGTCAGCTGGTAAGTTTTTGGGTTTCATTATTCATGAAGATGGCATAGAAATTGATCCCAAAAAGGTAGAAGCTATACAGAAAGTGGAAGCACCAACATGCAAGAGAGATATGCAAAAGTTCCTTGGCAAGGTCAATTATTTGAGAAGGTTCATAGCTAATCTGTCAGGGAAAGTTGATGCATTTACACCTATCCTTCAGTTAAAGAATGATGTTGATTTCACTTGGGGGGGGGGCAACAGCAAGAAGCCTTTGATATGATCAAGAATTATTTGTGCACTCCTCCGGTGATGAAAGCACCCAAGCATAAGGAGCCTTTTAAGCTTTACATTGCAGCAGAAGAAGGTGTTATTGGTGCTGTTTTGACTCAAGAAACCGAAGGAAAAGAGCATGCTATTACATATTTAAGCAGACACTTATTGGACGCCGAGACAAGGTATACATTTATTGAAAAACTATGTCTATGCTTATATTATGCTTGCACAAAATTGAGACATTATTTAGGGCCGAGTGCTTGCATAGTAGCTTGTCAAATCGATGTCATTAAATACATGTTGCATAGGCCAATTCTTAGTGGCAGAATTGGCAAGTGGGCTTATGCTTTGATTGAGTATGATTTGGCTTATGAATCTTTAAAATCCATGAAAGGCCAAATCATTGCTAATTTCATTGTTGAGCATCGGATTAATGACAAGCATGACATTGATATAAACCTTGTCTCTTTAGTACCTTGGAGATTATATTTTGATGGTTCAGTTTGTAGCAATGGCCAGGGTGGTGGCATTGTTTATATATCTCCTCATGGTGCTGTTTTCGAAGCCTCATGCCGCTTAGAATACTTTTGCACAAATAATCAGGCCGAATATGAAGCTTTGTTATTCGGCCTAGAGATGTTAATTGCTATAGGTGTTACACATATTGAGGCTTATGGTGATTCATTACTAGTGGTGCAACAAATATCCAAAGTCTTTTAGTGTTTAGACGAATCACTTAATCTTTATCTTGATAAATGTCTAGATATAATCTCTACTTTGGATTTTTTTTAGCATTGCTCATATATCTAGGCATGACAATTGGAAAGCAAATGAGTTGGCACAACAAGCATCTGGATATCATGTTGATCATGGCATGTTTCATATCTCTCAAAGACCAATGTCTTGTATTGACAACATGGGAGAGGCCGAACCTGAACCCACTAGTTCGGCCATTAACAAAAAGTCTAGTGCAGGTGACAATCCCGACTGGAGGAAGCCCATTATTGATTACTTATGCAATCCGAGTGAAAGGGTGGACAGGGCGGTTCGGCGTATGGCTTTTAAGTATACAATGGGAGATGATGGTCTTTATCGCCGAACAGTCGATGATGTTCTTCTAAAGTGCTTGGACGAGGACCAAGCGAGAGTTGCTATGGGGGAGGTCCATGAAGGTATTTGTGGCACTCATCAGTCAGCTCCCAAGATGAAATGGTTACTACGACGTGCTGGGTTTTATTGGCCGTCCATGATTAATGATTGCTTCAGATATTATAAAGGGTGTGAAGCTTGTCAAAAATTTGGTGATATTCAGTTGGCTCCTGCTGCTATGTTACATCCCATTATCAAGCCGTGGCCTTTTAGAGGATGGGGTTGGACTTTATTGGACAAATTCATCCGTCTTCCTCAAAGGGGCATCGGTTCGTATTGGTGGCAACCGATCATTTCACTAAATGGTCTGAAGCGGTACCTCTCAAGAACATGACACATGCGGAGGTAATTAAATTCATAACCGAGCACATTATTCATAGATTCAGCATTCCTCAAACATTGACTATAGATCAAGGCTCATCTTTTATGTCACACCAAGTCAGAGAATTTGCCGAATCTTATAACATAAAGTTGCTCAATTCCTCTCCATATTATGCCCAAGCCAATGGACAAGCTGAGTCCAGCAATAAAATTTTAATCAAACTCATCAAGAAGAAGATTGAGGATAATCCAAGGAGATGGCATGAGTTGTTGTCTGAGGCTTTGTGGGCACATAGGATCTCAAGGCATGGTGTTACGAAGGTGACTCCATATGGGCTACTATATGGTCAAGAGGTTGTTTTACCGGTGGAAGGAAATTTGAATGCTTTGAGAACAGCCAAACAAAATGATTTATCGACAGTAGACTTTTATAACTTGATGATGGACAATATTGATGAGGTTGCCGATAAACGTTTGGCTGCTTTGAAGGCCATAGAGAAGGACAAGTTGAGGGTAGCAAGGGCTTACAATAAGAAAGTTAAGTTGAAGAATTTTCAAGTTGGTGATCTCGTCTGGAAAGTAATTCTCCCGATTGGTTCAAGAGACAGAAAGTTCACGAAATGGTCTCCAAGTTGGGAAGGTCCTTTTAGAATTGCAAGAATAGTTCCCAGAAACTCTTCTTTGGTGGAATCCGTACAAGGGGCACTGTTACCTTGAGATCTCAATGGCAAGTACTTGAAGAAATACCACCCAAGTGTGTGGCAAGAAGCCTAAGTGGGCAATGGCCGATATATGATTATCGCCCTTAGCACAAAATGGCCGATACATAATTATCGCCCTAAGAAAAATAAATGGTCGATGGGGTGTTGACATCGTCCTTAGAACAAACACAATACAAGTTATTTTTCGGCACACAAGCTTTGCCAAAAAACAGGGGGGCATGTGTTGACACCAGATTTTGGCATGGTCACGAATCCGGGTTCGTATGCAAAAGTTAGAGGCAACACTTCGCGGGCCGGCCCTGAGTGAGAAAGTATTCGACCTTGGCCGGCTGAATGAAAACCTTGCCGGGGTAGAACCTTGCCGGTGTGAAGGCTTGCCCCGTGGAAAGCTTGCCGACATGGAAAGCTTGCCAGCGGAGAAGCTTGCCGGTGTGAAATCTTGCCGAGGGAGAAACCTTGCCGAGGAGGAACTCTTGCCGGGGTAGGAACCTTGCCGAGGTAAAACCTTGCTGTTGTGAAATCTTGCCGGGGGAGAAATCTTGCTAGGGAGGAACCCTTGCCAGTGTAAAACCCTTGCCGGGGTGAAACCTTGTCGGTGTGGAAAGCTTACCCGGGTGGAAGGCCTGCCGGGTTGGAGGTTGTGATAGTCAAGCCGACGAGCAGTTGAAGATGGGCTCAGAAGCTAATTCAGATGATCTTGGATGGAGAAATGTCCTACATGGAAGTTGCGCGCCTCGTCGAAACGATCGATTTTGATATAAAGATCGTTTCAATCCGAGGCCGTATGCAAAAGTTAGAGCCCGCACATCGAGACCCTCCAGAGAGCAAAATGTGACGCCTGGAACCAGACACATATATGGGTGTGCCTGATGAGCTGCGTGAGTAATTATCTATTTTGCGCGAGCGATTTTTCCCTCAAGATGACCTCTAATGAAAAAACGTTCAACATGAAAGATGTTCGTCTCGTCGAAACTGTCAAGATTGCTTTTGGGCTCGATTCCATCCGAGGTTTTTTGTCACCACAAAAAGGACTCTCAAAGTACAGCCAGTTTAAACCGAGCAGTTTTGGAAAGTTCGGATAAGACCAGTCCGAATTTGACTAGGGTTTTGGACGTGAATTGATGTAATTTTCTTGTAAGGAAAGCCTAGATAAATCCTTTGCTTGTACGGGAAGTCCAGCCGCCTCTTATATATGTTGGGGGTGACGGCCGATTGGAACAACACACAATCGAACAAATCAATATACTACTTTTTCGAGTCTACGTTTTATCCCTCCATCGTTTTTCTCTCTCGTTCTACGCTGTTCTTCGTGTTTGAGAGCTGCGAATCTCGAGGCTCTAGGGGCGAGCGAATCGACCTAGGGCAGCCCATAGCCGCCGCACTCCCTGATGGGGTCCCTCCCGGGGGTGTGGGGTTTTCGGGTCCGCAAAAGCGCCCGTCGACTGTCTTGCGTATCGCGCTGTCGGTCGGGCCTCCTTCAACGTGAGCTGCGGTGCATCACCCCCGGCGTCGAGGGTACACATGACGTGTTCGTGTGTCAACACACTTTTTGGCGACTCCGCTGGGGATCGAAGGTCAATCATCATCATCCACCATGTCCGATCTTCCCAAGACATCTAAGGTAGACACTGATAACATCATTAAGCCCAGTCTTGATGAAATATCGGTCGATCATCGCCAAATCTATGAGGAGTACAAGAAGGCGCGCGAAGATAAGGAGTTGCAGGAGTTCCTTGCGAAGTTCAAGAAGGATCGCCAAGGCAACATCACTCCGATTGAAGAAATCAAGTTCCCTCCTCATCAAGCCGAGCAGGTTAAACCCTCTGTGAGTACTACCTTTTCTCCTGAGCAGTGGGCTGAAATTGAGAGTCGTATTGCTGATGGTAACAATCTAGTCTATCAAACTTTCATAGAAAATACTAATGCTCACAGAAATATGTCTCAATCGTCTAGTGGTAATGGTGGTATAGCTGCTAGTGTGCAAAACCCTAATCTGACTTTACCTATTTCATCGGCGCCTCCCATGCCGATGACTCATTATCCTACACAAACAAATCAGATTGTGGCTGCACCGATTAGTCCTATCATGAGCATGCCAGATTTGGTGGCAACGCCGAATCAAACCCTACCTACAGCTACAACCACTCAACCACTACCAAATTATGGGTCGACATACATGCCACAATTCCTACCTGCCGCTAGTAACCCTACTCCTCCTGTGCCACTGCCACAAGCTTCATCGTCCACTATGGATGATGGTCTAGCTAATCTTAGAGAGGAGATGGCTAAGATGCTTCGAGAGAATTTTGGAGTTGAGTTACCTCGGAATCGGATTTACCAAAAGCCGTACCCCGAGTACTTCGATGCCATCCAGTGCCCTCCAGGATATAAAATTCCAGATTTTGTTAAGTTTAATGGAGAAGGCACAAAAACCACATGGGAGCATGTTAGTCAATATTTAGCACAATTGGGTGAGGCAGGCTCATTAAATGAATTGAAGGTGTGTTTGTTCCCTTTATCATTAACTGGTACCGCATTTTCATGGTTTTCTTCTTTACCACATGGTTCCATTCGGGTTTGGTCGCAGCTAGAGCAGAAATTTCAAGATCACTTTTATAGCGGTGACAATGAACTCAAGTTATCACATCTAACATCGGTTAAACAGAAGCATGACAAATCGGTCTTCGATTATGTCAAGAGATTTAGAGAAACAAAAAACCGTTGTTATAGTTTGGTGATAACCGAGAGAGACTTGGCAGACCTAGTGCTGAGTGGTTTAAGGATTCCCATTAGAGAAAATCTAGAAGGCTATGAGTTCTTAAATATTAACCAAGTCTTACAAAGGGCTTTGGCTCAGGAAAGCCGAAGCAAAGATCTCAAAGAAGTGCATAGGTACAAAGCTGATCGTCCAAAGATGAATATGGTTGAATATGATAATGATCACTCGGTAGATGAGGGTGACATGTATGCTACTGAATTTGTTTGGCCATCTAAGGCCAAACCATTTACTTGCAATGATCTGAAACCGATTCATAAGAATCGTGATGAAGAGATGAAGTTTACTTTTAACATTGCCAAGTGTGATAAAATATTTGATGCTTTGCTGCAAGCTAAAATTATTAGAATATCTCACACTTTACCACCGTTTGAAGAGCTGAAACGGCACGCTTATTGCAAGTATCATAATTCTTTTTCTCATGCTACTAACGATTGCAATGTTTTTCGACGACAGATACAATCGGCCATTAATGAGGGTACACGTGACGTGTTCGTGTGTCAACAGACGGTATGGTGGATTCATGTGGAATAACTTTGGGGTTTATGGGAGTGGATGCACAAGCAGTATTCCCGCTTAGTACAGGTGAAGGCTAGAAAAAGACTAGGAAGCGACCAGCTAGAGAGCAACAACGGTCATGAACATGCATTAAAATTAATCAACAATGAATGCAAGCATGAGTAGGATATAAATCACCATGAACATAAATATCGTGAAGGCTATGTTGATTTGTTTCAACTACATGCGTGAACATGTGCCAAGTCAAGTCACTTAAATCGTTCAGAGGAGGATACCACCCATCATACCACATCACAACCATTTTAATATCATGTTGACACGCAAGATAGACCATTATAAACTCTCAGCTAATTAAGCATGGCATAATCAGCTGTGATCTCTAGTTGTCATTGCAAACATGTTTCATTCATAACAAGCTGAATCAAGAATGACGAGCAATCATATTTACAAAAACTAAAGAGGTCGAGTTCATACCAGCTTTTCTCATCTCAATTAGTTCATCATATATCATCCTTATTGCCTTTCACTCGCACGACCAAACGGTGGGGAAAATAATAATAGTGCACGTGCATTGGACTAAGCTGGATTCTGCAGGCATTTAATACAAGAGAGAAGACAAGGTAATATGGCTCAAGGTTAAATCAACAACAAAGCATATGAGAGCCACTAAGCATTTTAATCATGGTCTTCTACTCTTAACCCCTAAACAAGAGAAAAGAAACTATTTACACGGGAAAGCTCCCAACAAGCTTCCCTTAGTGGTTCATCGTCCGGCTCACGGAACGCGAGCCTCGGTTCTTGCTTCCTTGAAGGACCACCTTGGAAGTTTCTCCTAGACATTTTTCTGAAATTTTCTGAAATTTTTAGTAACTCACAATAAAAGTTATCCAAACTCAAATAGATTGATAGCAACAACTCCTATAAGTGCCTAGAGGCTAAATCATGCATTAGAACTACTTGGGACCAAGAAAATTTGACATGCAAGCTCAAGAACAAGGTCACCACAGCAGCATAAATTTGCAACAAATAAAGCACTAGATCAAAAACTAATTGGACCAATGGAGGAGTCACATACCAAGGAATAATCTCCCCAAACAGTTTGGTGAATGGTGCTTTGAGCAAGGAGATCGAAAATGGCAGCAAAATGAGCTAGAACTCGGGTTTGAGCTGGTTGAGGATTTTTTTTGGGAGGAAGAAGAAGAGCATGGGTGAAAGGATAAGTGGAGGGGGGCCACGTGGGGCCCTCGAGGCAGGGAGCGCGCCCTGTGAAGGGGGGCACTCCCTGTGCCCTCGAGGCCACGTGCTGGCTCCCCTCGCCGTGTGTTCAGTGCTATATTTTCTTAAATATTCTGGAAAAAATAATATTTCATTTTCATGGCATTTGGAGAACTTTTATTGTCGAGATATTTTTTTATTGCACGGATAATTCTGGAAACAGACAGATAATGATGTTTTTCTTTTATTTAACCTAATTAACAGAAAGTAAAAGGAGGGTACAGAAGGTTTGTGTTATCTAGATTCACCTATCCCATGTTCATCAAAAGGAATCCATTAACAAGGTTGATCAGGTCTTGTTAATAAACTCTTTTCGAGTAACATGAAACCGGAGAATTTTCGAATAACACTAGGTTACCTCAATGGGGATATGTATGTCCCCAACAATTAGTATGTCATATGCCTTCTTGATAGTAGGAAGAGGAAATTCAAAACCTCCAATAGTAATAGTTGAAGTTTTTCCAATATAATTGATACTATGGACCTGAGGTTGTTTCCTCGAAAAATGTATCGTATGCTCATTACCGTTGACATGAAAAGTGACATTGCCTTTGTTGCAATCAATAACAGCCCCTGCAGTATTCAAAAAAGGTCTTCCAAGAATAATAGACATACTATCGTCCTCGGGGATATCAAGTATAACAAAGTCCATTATAATAGTAACATTTGCAACTACAACAGGCACATCCTCACAAATACCGACAGGTATAGCAGTTGATTTATCAGCCATTTGCAAAGATATTTCAGTAGGTTTCAACTTACTCAAGTCATGTCTACGATATAAAGAGAGAGGCATAACACTAACACCGGCTCCAAGATCACACAAGGCAGTTTTAACATAGTTTCTCTTAATGGAGCAACGTATAGTAGCTACTCCTGGATCTCCTAATTTCTTAGGCATTCCACCCTCAAAAGTGTAATGGGCAAGCATGGTGGAAATTTCTACTTCAGGTATCTTTCTTTTGTTGGTAATAATGTCTTTCATATACTTGGCATAAGGATTTGTTTTAAGCACATCAGTAAAACGCATACGCAAAAAGATAGGTCTAATCATTTCAGCAAAACTCTCAAAATCCTCATCATCCTTTTTCTTGGATGGTTTCGGAGGGAAAGGCATGGGATTCTAAACCCATGGTTCTTTTTCCCTACGGTGCTTCCTAGCAACAAAGTCTCTCTTATCATAACGTTGATTCTTTGATTGTGGGTTATCAAGATCAACAGCAGGTTCAGTCTCTACATCATTATCATTGCTAGGTTGAGCATCAGCATGAACATCATCATTAATATTATCACTAGGTTCATGTTCATTACCAGATTGTGTCTCAGCATCAGAAACAAATATATCATTGGGATTCTCAGGTGTGTCAGCTACAGGTTCACTAGGAGCATGCAAAGTCCTATCATTTTTGTTTTTCTTCTTTTTAGAAGAACTAGGTGCATCTATATTTGCTCTCTGAGCATCTTGCTCAATTCTCTTAGGATGGCCTTCAGATTACAGAGGTTCCTGAGTCATTCTACCACCTCTAGTCACAACTCTAATGGCATTATCATTATTCTTACTATTTAATTCATTGAGCAAATCATTCTGAGCCTTAAGTACTTGTTCTACTTGAGTGGTGACCATGGAAGCATGTTTACTAATAAGTTTCAGTTCACTTTCAGCACTAGACAGATAATCACTCAAGTGTTCAATCATATAAGCATTGTGTTGTAATTGTCTACCAACATAAGCATTGAAGTTTTCTTGTTTCACAATAAAATTGTCAAACTCATCTAAGCATTGGCTAGCAGACTTATAACGAGGAATATCACCTTCATCATATCTATAAAGAGAGTTTACCTTTACTACCTGTGTCGGGTTATCAAGACCATGTATTTCTTCAATAGGCGGTAAATTCTTAACATCTTCAGCTTTAATACCTTTTTCTTTCATAGATTTCTTTGCCTCTTGCATATCTTCAAGACTAAGAAATAAAACACCTCTTTTCTTAGGAGTTGCCTTAGGGCCTGGTTCAGGTAGTGTCCAATTATTTTCATTGGCTAGCATATTATTCAATAGTAATTCAGCTTGTTCCACTATTCTTTCCCTGAAAACACAACCAGCACAACTATTCAGGTGGTCTCTCGAAGCATCGGTTAGTCCATTATAAAAGACATCAAGTATATCATGCATCTCAAGAGGATGATCGGGCAAAGCATTAAGTAACTGGAGAAGCCTCTCCCAAGCTTGTGGCAGACTCTCTTCTTCAATTTGCACAAAGTTATATATTTCCCGTAAGGCAGCTTGTTTCTTATGAGCGGGAAAATATTTAGCAGAAAAGTAATACATCATATCCTGGGGACTACGCACACAACCAGAATCAAGAGAATTAAACAAAGTCTTAGCATCACCCTTTAATGAGAATGGAAATAACTTCAGGATATAATAGTAGCGAATCTTTTCATCATTGGTAAACAGGGTGGCTATATCATTCAACTTGGTAAGATGTGCCACAACAGTTTCAGACTCATAGCCATGGAAAGGATCAGATTCAACCAAAGTAATTAACTCAGGATCAACAGAGAATTCATAATCCTTATCAGTAACACATATAGGTGAAGTAGCAAAAGCAGGGTCATGTTTCATTCTAGTATTCAAGGACTTTTCTTTCAGCTTGGCTAATAACTTCTTAAGATCATATCTATCATTGCAAGCAAGAAAGTCTCTAGAAGTTTCTTCATCCATAACATAACCCTCAGGCACAACAGGCAATTCATATCTATTGGGAGTAGTTTCATCATCACTTCCATAAATATCATCAACATTTGCACTCTCCCTAACCTTAGCAATTTGTTCAACTAGAAATTCACCTAGTGGCACAGTATCAGGCATAGAGGTAGTTTCATCATACATGGCAGAAGTAGCATCACCAAGAACATACGACATATCAAATTCAATAGCAGGAGTAGGTGTCGCAAGTTTACTCATAACAGAAGGAGAATCAAGTGCAGAGCTAGATCGCAGTTCCTTACCTCCCCTCGTAGTTGAGGGTAAGATCTTGGTTTTTGAGTCCTTCAAATTCTTCATAGTGATAAATAGATATAAATCCCAAGTGACTTAAAGAATAGAGTTATGCTCCCCGGCAACGGCACCAGAAAATAGTCTTGATAACCCACAAGTGTAGGGGATCACAACAGTTTTCGAGGGTAAAGTATTCAACCCAAATTTATTGATTCGACACAAGGGGAGCCAAAGAATACTCTTAAGTATTAGCAGCTGAGTTGTCAATTCAACCACACCTGGAAACTTAGTATCTGCAGCAAGATAGTTTAGTAGCAAAGTTATATGATAGTGGTGGTAGCAGCAATAAAAGTAACGATAGTGTTTTTGTAGTTTTTGTGATAGTAGCAACGGAAAAGTAAATAAGCAACTAGCAATATAGGAAAAGCTCGTAGGCATTGGATCGGTGATGGGAAATTACGTCAGATGCAATTCATCATGTAGAAGTTATAACCTAGGGTGACACAGAACTAGCTCCAGTTCATCAATGCAATGTAGGCATGTATTCCGAATATAGGCATACGTGCTTATGGAAAAGAACTTGCATGACATCTTTTGTCCTACCCTCCCGTAGCAGTGGGGTCCTATTGGAAACTAAGGGATATTAAGGCCTCCTTTTAATAGAGTACCGGACCAAAGCATTAACACATAGTGAATACATGAACTCCTCAAACTATGGTCATCACCGGGAGTGGTCCCGATTATTGTCACTTCGGGGTTGCCGGATCATAACACATAGTAGGTGACTATAGACTTGCAAGATAGGATCAAGAACACACATATATTCATGAAAACATAATAGGTTCAGATCTGAAATCATGGCACTCGAGCCCTAGTGACAAGCATTAAGCATAGCGAAGTCATAGCAACATCAATCTCAGAACATAGTGGATACTAGGGATCAAACCCTAACAAAACTAACTCGATTACATGATAGATCCCATCCAACCCATCACCGTCCAGCAAGCCTACGATGGAATTACCCACGCACGGCAGTGAGCATCATGGAATTGGTGATGGAGGAAGGTTGATGATGACGATGGCGACGATCTCCACTCTCCGGAGCCCCGAACGGACTCCAGATCAGCCCTCCCGAGAGAGATTAGGGCTTGGTGGCAGCTCCGTCTCGTAAAACATGATAATTCATTCTTTCTGATTTTTTTCTCCCTGAAACGGAAGATATAGGACCTGGGGGTACGTCGGTGGAGCATCGGGGGGCCCTCGAGGCAGGGGGCTCCCTGGGAAGGGGGCGCGCCCCCCACCCTTGAGTATCTTCTTGCAGATATTTTTTATATTTTCTGAAATAATTCTCCGTTGATTTTCAGGCGATTCCGAGAACTTTTTATTCTGCACAAAAACAACACCATGGCAGTTCTGCTGAAAACAGCGTCAGTCCGGGTTAGTTCCATTCAAATCATGCAAGTTAGAGTCCAAAATAAGGGCAAAAGGGTTTGGAAAAGTAGATATGTTGGAGAAGTATCAGAGTTTCAGGGCTTTTTGAGTTGTGCAGAATAGGTCTCCAATGTTTGCTCCTTTTCCAGCCCAGAATTCTAGTTGCCGGCATTCTCCCTCTTCATGTAAACCTTGTAAAATAAGAGAGAAAAGGCATAAGTATCGTGACATAATGTGTAATAACAGCCCATAGTGCAATAAATATCAACATAAAAGCATGATACAAAATGGACGTATCAACTCCCCCAAGCTTATACCTTGCTTGTCCTCAAGTGAAAGCCGATATCGAAAAATATGTCCATATGTTTAGAGATAGAGGTGTCAATAAAACAAAATACGGACATGAAGGCATCATGATCAAACTTATAACAACAACATATATATTGTCATATGACTCTTATGCTAAAGTAACAATCTATTCACAATCTCAAGTATGAATCAGAAACTTCATTGAAAACTAACAAACTATGATCTTTGTCATTGAAGCAATTGCAATTTATCGTAACATCGGAAAGAGTCAAAATAAGAGCTTTTCATCAAGTCCACATACTCAACTATCATTTAGTCTTTCACAATTGCTCACACTCACGCAATACTTTGGGTATGGAGTTTTAATCGAACACAGAGAAAGATAGGGGCTTATAGTGTTGCCTCCCAACCTTTTACCTCAAGGGTAATGTCAACAATAATAGATCATGATAACTTACATCCAATTGGGTATATATGTCAGGATCTTTCCAACACAATGTGCTTGCCAAAGGATAAAATGTAAAAAAGGAAAGGTGAAGATCACCATGACTCTTATAAGGTAAGAAAAATAGATAGGCCCTTCGCAGAGGGCGGCAGAGGTTGTCATGTGCTTTCATGGTTGGATGTACAAAATCTTAGCGCAAAATAACGTCACTTTATATTGCCACTTGTGATAGGGACCTTTATTATGCACTCCGTCGCTTTTATTACTTCCATATCACAATATCGTATAAAGCTTATTTTCTCCACACTAATAGATCATACATATTTTAGAGAGTTGTAGCAATGACAGCTTACTTGAAGGATCTTACTCAATCCATAGGTAGGTATGGTGGACTCTCATGGCAAAACTGGGTTTAAGGATGTATGGAAGCACAAGTAGTATCTCTACTTGGTGCAAGGAGTTTGGCTGGCATGAGGGGGAAAGGCAAGCTCAACATGTTGGATGATCCATGACAATATACTTTATTTCGGATATAAGAAGACATAACCCATTATGTTGTCTTCCTTGTCCAACATCAACTCTTTTAGCATGTCATATTTTAATGAGTGTTCACAATCATAAAAGATGTCCAAGATAGTATATTTGTATGTAAAACCTCTCTTTCTTTATTACTTCCTATTAATTGCAACGATGACCAAAACTTTGTTTGTCAACTCTCAACAACTTTTATTCATCATATTCTTTATATGTGAAGTCATTACTTTCCATAAGACCAATATGATATGTTTGAGACTTTTTATATTTTCTTTTATTCTCTCATGATCATAGTGAGATAATCAAGCCCTTGACTCAAAACTAATCTTTATTATATATAGCTCACGGAATCGATTACAAAGATAAAGATCATAAAGCAAAGCTCACAACTAGATCATACTAAACTTTATTCTACTAGATCAAGATATTATCAAAAGGATCAAACTAGGAAAAATGGTAAAGATAGGAGTGTGATGGTGATACGATACCGGGGCACCTCCCCCAAGCTTGGCAGTTGACAAGGGAAGTGCCCATACCCATGTGATTATGTCTCTTTCTTCGGAGGTGGTGATGTGATATTCTTGGCAATGATACGCCTCAGAATACGATTCTCCTCCTCGAGCTTGTTAACTTACTGCTTGAGGTCCATAATTTCCTTGCAGAGTTTTCCCATGACGGCTAAAGCTCCTTTCACCCAAGGATGTTGCTTAGCTGCGGGAGAACAAGTAACACTCTTTTTCATATTTTCATAAGAAAGAAACTTGACATTGGTAGGGATGACTGAGTTTGGAATAGCTGAGCTATGTAGGTCCCCCATCATGAATCCAGCTCGAAACCGAGAAGTAACTTCTTGATCTTCCTCCATGGCATCTATCCTTTTCAAGTCAGCCTCCATCTCTTCCTCCATTGATAGCCCAAAGTGGTCAGCATCGCTGTTTGCTCCTGGGCCAAGTGTTGGATGAGACACACGAATCTCTCCAATTGACTCCTGAGAAGACATCTTGCTCAAATCTGCGACAGAAATAGCTCAAAACAAGAACAGAGGATTTTGGCGTGGTGCGGTGGTCAAAACCTTCGGGAGAGTATATAGTGAATTTTTACCGACCAAAAGAAGTAACGTGCAAGAAAACAGAGTCCGGGAGGCACACGAGGTGCCCACGAGGTAGGGGGCTTGCCCAGGGGGTAGGTCCCACCCTCCACCGTTGTGGATGCCTCGTGTCCTTTCCGGACTGCCTCTTATTTTTCTATTTTTCTAAATATTCCAAAACAGAGAAAAATTGCCATTGGAACTATTTTGGAGTCGGTTTACTTACCGTACCACATACCTCTTCCTTTCCGGAGTCTGAATTGTTCTAGAAAGTATCCCTTACGTATTCCTACGGGGTTACGGTTTCAATAACATTGGTTTCAACATTTATAGGATTACCTGAGATATAATGTTTGATTCTTTGACCGTTCACCACCTTCGAGTTTGTGCCTTCAAAGTTGTTGATTTTTATGGCACCGGAACGATAGACCTCCTCGATAACGTAAGGACCTTCCCATTTAGAGAGAAGTTTTCCTGCAAAAAATCTTAAACGATAGTTGTATAGCAAGACATAATCACCTATGTTAAACTCGCGCTTTTGTATCCTTTTATCATGCCATTTTTTAACCATTTCTTTAAACAGTTTGGCATTCTCGTAAGCATGGGTTCTCCATTCGTCAAGTGAGCTGATGTCAAATAACCTCTTCTCACCGGCAAGTTTGAAATCATACTTGAGCTCTTTAATAGCCCAATATGCCTTATGTTCTAGTTCGAGAGGTAAGTGACATGCTTTTCCATAGACCATTTTATAAGGAGACATACCCATAGGGTTTTTGTATACAGTTCTATAGGCCCATAATGCATCATCACGTTTCTTGGACTAATTCTTTCTAGACCTATTAACAGCCTTTTGTAAAATTAATTTCAGCTCTCTGTTACTTAGTTCTACTTGACCACTAGACTGTGGGTGGTATGGGGATGCAATTCTATGATTAACATCATACTTAGCAAGCATTTTACGGAAAGCACCATGAATAAAGTGTGAACCACCATCGGTCATTAAGTATCTAGGGACTCCAAACCTCGAAAAAATAACTTCTCTAAGCATCTTAATGGAGGTGTTGTGATCAGCACTACTAGTTGGAATAGCTTCTACCCACTTAGTAACGTAATCAACAACAACTAAAATATGTGTATACCCATTAAAGGAAGGAAACGGTCACATATAATCAAAGCCCCAGACATCAAATGGTTCAATAACAAGTGAATAATTCATAGGAATTTCTTGACGTCTACTGATATTACCAATTCTTTGGCATTCATCACAAGATAAGACAAACTTACGGGCATCCTTGAAGAGAGTGGGCCAATAAAAACCAGATTGCAGTACCTTATGTGCAGTTCTATCTCCAGCATGATGTCCTCCATAAGCTTCGGAGTGACACTTGTGTAGGATATGTTCTTGTTCATGCTCAGGTACACACGTCTAATAATACCATCTACTCCTTCTTTATAAAGGTGTGGGTCATCCCAGAAGTAATGTCTTAAATCATAGAAGAACTTTTTCTTTTGCTGGTATGTGAAACTAGGTGGTATAAATTTAGCAACAATGTAATTAGCATAATCAGCATACCATGGAGCAGTACAAGAAGTATTTATGATAGCTAATTGTTCATCGCAAAAGCTATCATCAATAGGTAGTGGGTCATCAAGAATATTCTCTAATCTAGACAAGTTGTCTGCAACGGGGTTCTCAGCTCCCTTTCTGTCAGTAATATGCAAATCAAATTCTTGTAGCAGGAGAACCCATCTAATAAGTCTAGGTTTAGCATCTTTCTTTTCCATAAGGTATTTGATAGCAGCATGATTAGTGTGAATAGTTACTTCAGAATCAATAATATAAGGTCTAAACTTATTACAAGCAAATACGACTGCTAATAATTTCTCTGGGCACTATCTAGAGTTTTACTAGCATATTGGATAACATTCAATTTCTTATCAACTCTTTGTCCTAGAACAGCACCTACAGTATAATAACTAGCATCGCACATAATCTCAAAGGGTAAATTCCAGTCAGGTGGCTGGACAATAGGTGCAGAGATCAATGCTTTCTTAAGTACTTCAAATGCTTCTACACAATCATCATCAAAGACAAAAGGAATATATTTTTGTAAGTGATTAGTCAGAGGCCTAGAGATTTTGTAGAAGTCCTTAATGAACCTCCTATAAAACCCGGCATGACCAAGGAAACTTCTTATACCTTTTATGTCCTTGGGACACGGCATCTTTTCAATGTCATCAACTTTAGCTTTATCAACTTCAATACCGCTTTCGGAAATTTTATGCCCCAAGACAGTACCTTCATTAACCATAAAGCGGCACTTTTCCCAATTCAAGACAAGATTAGTTTCTTCACATCTCTGCAAAACTCGATCAAGGTTGCTCAAGCAATCATCAAAAGAAGTTCCATAAATGGAAAAATCATCCATGCATCTTTTCACGAAAATCGGAGAATATAGCCATCATGCATCTTTGAAAGGTAGCAGGTGCATTACATAAACCAAAAGGCATACGTCTATAAGCAAAGGTACCAACAGGACAAGTAAAAGTGGTCTTTTCTTGATCCTCTTTTGACACAGGTATTTGAGAGAAACCAGAATATCCATCTAGAAAGCAAAAATGAGTATGTTTGGATAACCTTTCTAGCATTTGATCAATAAAAGGTAAAGGGTAATGATCTTTCTTAGTAGCTTTATTTAATTTGCGGAAATCAATTACCATCCTATAACATGTAACAATTATTTGCGGGATCAATTCATCTTTATCATTAGGAACAACAGTGCTACCTCCCTTCTTAGGGACACAATGGACATGACTTACCCACTGACTATCAGCAACTGGATAAATTATACCTACCTCTAGAAGCTTCAATATTTCTTTTCTTACCACTTCTTTCATCCTAGGATTTAACCATCGTTAATGATCAATAACCGGTTTACATCCTTTTCCAATTTTATCTTGTGTTGGCATAGAGTGGGACTGATGCCCTTAATATCATCAAGAATATATCCAATAGCAGAACGGTGCTTCTTCAGAGTTTTCAATAATTTCTCTTCTTCCTGCTCTGAAAGGTTAGCACTAATAATAACAAGATATATCTTCTTTTCATCAAGTTACATACTTAAGAGCATCAGGTAATTATTTGAGTTCAAACACGGGATCACCCTTGGGTGGAGGAGGATCCCCTAGAATTTCCACATGCAAGTTGTGTTTCAATAAGGGTCCCGGTTTAAAGAATATTTCA
The DNA here is from genome assembly GCA_902687465.1 of Secale cereale. Classification (NCBI taxonomy): domain Eukaryota; kingdom Viridiplantae; phylum Streptophyta; class Magnoliopsida; order Poales; family Poaceae; genus Secale; species Secale cereale. The sequence goes on along the minus strand of LR738712.1, from coordinate 844,318,948 downwards.
TCTATTTCCCTTCTCTCATTCATATACATATCATTTTCATGGTCTAGCAGATATTGTTCTAAGGGATCGTTAGGAGGTACAACAATAGAAGCAAGACCGATAATTTCATCCTTACTAGGCAATTCTTTATCATGGGGTTGTCTATGAAATTTAGCAAAGTTAAAATCATGAGACATATCCCCTAATCCAACAGTACCAATATCCTTTTCGCAGTCTATCTTAGCATTAACGGTGTTCAAGAAGGGTCTACCAAATATAATGGGGCAAAAATCATCTTGTGGGGAACCAAGAACAAGAAAATCAGCAGGGTATTTAACTTTCCCGCACAAGACTTCAACATCTCTAACAATCCCAACTGGTGAAATAGTGTCTCTATTGGCAAGCTTAATAGTAACATCAATACCTTCTAGCTCAGCAGGTGCAATTTTGTGCATAATTTCTTCATATAAGGAAATGGGTATTACACTCGCACTAGCACCTACGTCACATAAACCATGATAGCAATGATCTCCTATTTTAACAGAAATAACAGGCATGCCTACAATAGGTCTATGTTTATTCCTGGCATCGGGTTTGGCAATTCTAGCAGCTTCCTCATGGAGGTAAATAACATGCCCATCTATATTATCGACCAAGAGATCCTTAACCATAGCAACACTAGGTTCAACTTTAATTTGCTCAGAGGGTGTAGGTGTTCTAGTATTACTCTTACGAACCACAATTGAAGCATTAGCATGATCCTTTATTCTAACAGGGAAAGGTGGTTTCTCAATATAAGCGGTAGGAACAATAGGATCAACATTATAAGTGATAGTCTTTTCTTCAACTCTTACAGGTTCAACTACTTTTACTTCAATGGTAGGATGGTATTTAAACCACTTCTCCTTAGGGAGATCAACATGAGTAGCAAACGATTCACAGAAAGAAGCGAGTATCTCAGAGTCAAGTCCATATTTAGTGCTAAATTCACGGAAAACATCGGTATCCATAAAAGATTTAACACAATCAAACTTAGGTGTTATACCTGGCTCCTTACCAAATTCCACTTACCAAAGGCGCTTCACTCCCCGGCAACGGCGCCAGAAAAGAGTCTTGATGACCCACAAGTGTAGGGGATCTATCGTAGTCCTTTCGATAAGTAAGAGTGTCGAACCCAATGAGGAGCAGAAGGAAATGATAGACATTTTTCAGTAAAGTATTTTCTGCAAGCACTGAAATTATCGGTAACAGACAGTTTTGTGATAAGATAATTGGTAACAAGTAAATAATAGTAAAAGCAAATAAGGTGCAGCAAGATGGCCAATCCTTTTAGTAGCAAAGGACAAGTCTGGACAAACTCTTATATGAAGGAAAGCGCTCCCAAGGACACATGGGAATTATCGTCAAACTAGTTTTCATCACGCTCATTTGATTCTCGTTCGTTACTTTGATAATTTGGTATGTGGGTGGACGGGTGCTTGGGTGCTGCCCTTACTTGGACAAGCATCCCACTTATGATTAACCTCTATTGCAAGCATCCGCAACTACAAAAGAAGTATTAAGGTAACCCTAACCATAGCATGAAACATATGGATCCAACTCAGCCCCTTACGAAGCAACGCATAAACTAAGGTTTAAGCTTTTGTCACTCTAGCAACCCATCATCTAGTTATTACTTCCCAATGCCTTCCTCGAGGCCCAAACAATGGTGAAGTGTCATGTAGTCGACGTTCACATGACACCACTAGAGGAAATACAACATACATCTCATCAAAATATCGAACGAATACCAAATTCACATGACTACTTATAGCAAGACTTCTCCCATGTCCTCAGGAACAAACGTAACTACTCACAAAGCACATTCATGTTCATAATCAGAGGGGTATTAATATGCATAATGGGTTTGAACATATGATCTTCCACCAAGTAAACCAACTAGCATCAACTACAAAGAGTAATCAACACTACTAGTAACCCACAGGTACCAATCTGGGGTTTTGATACAAAGATTGGATACAAGAGATGAACTAGGGTTTGAGAGGAGATGGTGCTGGTGAAGATGTTGATGAAAATAACCCTCCCCAAGATGGGAGAGTTGTTGGTGATGATGGCGGTGACGATTTCCCCCTCCCAGAGTGAAGTATCCCCGGCAAAACAGCTCTGCCGGAGCCCTAGATCGATTCCGCCAAGGTTCCGCCTCGAGACGGCGGCGCTTCGTCCCGAAAGCCCCCTTATGAATTTTTTCAGGTCAAAACACCTCATATAGCAGAAGATGGGCATCGGGGGGTCACCAGGTGGCCAACGAGGCAGGGGGCACGCCCAGGGGGCGCACCCCCACCCTCGTGGATGGTCGGTGGCCCCCCTCCTGTACTTCTTTTGCCAGATATTTTTTATATTTTCTGAAACGGAGTTTCGTGGAGTTTCAGGGCTTTTTGAGTTGTGCAGAATAGGTCTCAATGTTTGCTCCTTTTCCAGCCCAGAATTCCAGCTGCCGGCATTCTCCCTCTTCATGTAAACCTTATAAAATAAGAGAGAAAAGGCATAAGTATAGTGACATAATGTGTAATAACAACCCATAGTGCAATAAATATCTACATAAAAGCATGATGCAAAATGGACGTATCAGAGGGTTCGGCCATGAAGGACTTAATAGTCCGGCTATGGCCTGCTGATCCATTCCCAAGTAGTTACTTCGGATTGGTGAAGCGCCTCGTCGAGGCGAGTCCGCGGGTGGACGCATTGACGCGTTCGGCCTGCATAGAAGGTGCTCGGATGGCCTTCGCTCGTGTGAAGGTGCACTGGGTGAAGATGAGGGCGCAGGACATAGCTACTGCTGGGCCACCCGCAGGCAAGGAGCACCGCAAGCCGGAGAAGTACTTCGAGGACGTCATAGAAGGCGCCCGCCTTGTAGCAGACCAATGCTCGAAGGATATTATCTTCGAGTAATTGTATCCGGATGTAAAGACTTCAGGTTATGAATCCGATGTATATGACTTTTGCGCTATTATAATATAAGCGTCTTTTACCTCCTGTGTGACTGTTTATGTAAGTCTGAAAGTTTCTAGTCGTCGGCTTCAGCCCCCATGTACATAGTACTGGGGTGTTCGGTCATATGCACATACACTCTTTATCTAACGTCTTGGTCCGTATAGGAGGTGTATGCGGAGAGAACCAGGCAATCGGACTATGCGGCGTTATTTCTTTCAATTAGTCGTAGGAGTTTGACATGTGGGGCTAGGTACTAGCCCTTGGTGCGGATATGATATTCCTTACTTAAAGTATCCAATTGCACCTGACTGGGCGAAAAAACCAACCCTTCATATAACACGGGGTAGATCTCTATCGATTATAGTATAAAACTAAGTCACCGGATTGCGTACCAGGTTCTCGCCTATCATGACGGTCAGTTTTCGACTTTCTCTACTGAGGTACTTGACCGGACGAGCCAGTAGTACAATCGTAGTAGTTCTCCCTTTACACCCTAGCCAAACAATCGAGAATGTCGGGGTAAGCACAGGAGCCGGGCAACCCAATTATTGACCCAAGACGTGATTCAGAACTGATGCATATAAGGCAAACATCCAGGACGCCGAACACTCCCTATAGATGTTCGGTCTTTGCGACATATGCGGGGCTGAATAAAGGCCCTGGTAATGGACCCTTATTGACAAGCCACATGTGGCAATCTGATGTGGGGAGAGAATGTTTAATGAGTGAATAAAACTCCGAACATAATGTGAATCAAGCTACTCTTTTAATATCCCTTTATAGTACGGCAAGCCGTAAGCTTACAGATAATGCCGATAATTTTCTTGGACATTTTACATGCTAGAAAAGTATATAATAAGAAAGAGAAAAAAGTTTACACAGGGTCTTAATCCAAAAAGAAAACTTAGCCCGGGTCCCTGCTGCACGTCTGCGTCGTTTCCTCCTCTGTGATGTGTCCTTGAAGGGGTGGGAGTATGATGGCCATCTGTAAAAAGAAAAAGAAACCTGGAAAAGAAAAAGAAATCCAGTGTGGCCATAACAAGACTGGTTCGTTTAATGAACCTAAAAAGATAAGTTTAGAGTCCAAATAGGGTCGAGCCGAACTATGGACTATATGCAGTATGCCCCCAGTGCCGCCCAAGGGATTTTTAAGGCAAAATTATGCACTCGAGGTACATGTGCTATCATCTTATGGGGCAGTCGATGGGGGCGTAGCTGCTAATCTAGCTCAGGTTCATCTGAGCTGCTGTACTGAGGCGTGTGCCAGACACATTTAGTTATGTCCGCGATCGATAGATTATCCGGCTTGAATAAGCCGTTTTGGACTTCGGCTACTAAGGCCGCAGTGTCCTCCTCCGTACGGAGAGAGCGCTCCATATTTCCATTGACCGTGATGACGCCACGTGGTCCAGGCATTTTAAGCTTTAGATAAGCATAATGTGGGACTGCATTAAAGCGGGCAAAGGCCGTTCTGCCGAGTAGAGCGTGATAGCCACTTCGGAATGGAGCTATGTCGAAGATTAATTCTTCGCTTCGAAAGTTATCAGGAGAGCCGAATACGAACTCCAATGTTAAAGAGCCCGTGTAGCGGGCTTCTACGCCCGGTATCACTCCTTTAAAGGTTGTGCTGCTTGGCTTGATTCTTGACGGGTCAATCCCCATCTTGCGGACAGTGTCCTGATATATTAGATTAAGACTGTTGCCGACGTCCATAAGGACTCGAGTAAGATGGTATCCGTCAATTATTGGGTTGAGCACTAGGGCAGCCGAACCCCCGTGACAGATACTAGTCGGGTGATCCCTGTGATCGAAAGTGATCGGGCAGGCCGACCACGGGTTGAATTTGGGGGCGACAGGCTCGACGGCATAGACATCTCGGAGTGCGCGCTTGCGCTCCCTCTTTGGGATATGAGTGGCATATATCATGTTCACTGTTTTAACCTCCGGTGGGAATTTCTTTTGTCCCCCTGTATTCGGCTGGCGAGGTTCATCCTCGTCTTCGCTCTAAGGCTCCTTCCCCTTGTGTTCGGCATTGAGCTTGCCGGCCTGCTTGAAGACCCAACAATTACGGTTAGTATGGTTTGCAGGTTTCTCTGGGGTGCCATGGATTTGGCAGGGCATATCTAATATTTTGTCCAGACTAGACGGACCATCTTTGTTGCCTTCAAATGGCTTCTTCCATTGACCGGGTCTGGAGGCGCTGAATCCGGCGTTTACCGCTATATCATTTGGGCTTCCATCATTGTTTCGACGTTTGTTTTTGTTATGACGTGGCTTTCCCTTGCCGTCCCTGACTTCATATGTTCCAGGGTCGCTGGTGCTGCTACGAGCTAACTAGCTATCCTCACCCGCGCAAAAGCAGGTCATGAGTGTAGTTAGGGCTGACATTGTCCTCGGCTATTCCTGTCCGAGGTGTCTGGCTAGCCATTCATCCCGGACACTGTGTTTGAAGGCTGCTAAGGCTTCGGCGTCCGGACAGTCGACGATTTGGTTCTTCTTAGTGAGAAACCGATTCCAAAGCTTGCGGGCTGACTCCCCGGGTTGTTGGATGACGCGACTTATATCGTCAGCGTCCGGGGCCGGACATAGGTCCCTTGAAAATTGGCCCGAAAAGCATCCTCAAGTTTTCCCAACTCCCAATGGAGTTCTCTGGAAGGTTGTTTAGCCAGTGCCGAGCTGGTCCTTTCAGCTTGAGGGGTAGGTGTTTGATGGCATGGCGATCATCTCCTCGAGCCATGTGGATGTGAAGAATGAAGTCCTCTATCCAGACGGCAGGATCCGTCGTTCCATCGTACGCCTCGATGTTCACGGGTTTAAACCTTTATGGAAAATCATGATCCAGCACCTCATCGGTGAAGCACAAAGGGTGTGCGGCTCCTCTGTATTTTGCTATATCATGGCGTATGTCCGATGATTGTGATGTTCGGTATTGACACTGAGCTGGTATATGACCGGCGCGATTGGCTTGATAGCCATCGTCCCGTGCGGGAGCTCGGTCCCTAGGTCAGTGGATAGACCTGGTCTTGCTAGCTTTTTTCTTCAGGTCCTCACGCAGATCGTGTTTTCGGACTTGAGTCACATCCTCCTTTCCTTTATGGGGTGGGGGTGCGGGTTTGTGTATGTCGCTTATAGCCACTCTGTCATGTCCACGAGGTGGTCGGTCTGGTTTGTCGGCGGTGTTATTCTTCGGTGGTACAGGCGCAGTGGCCTCGTTGTCGAATTCGGGCAGCAGTTTACGCTTGGGATAGCATTTGGTTTGGCCGTTATAGCCATGTTTTTGCTCAGCATCTAGTACTTCGTTCCATCTATCGTTGAGCGTGTCCTGTGCGGCTCGAAGCCGTCTCTGCTGCTTTTTCAGACTCCTTGCGGTGGCAATAAGCCTCTGATGGAAGCACTTTTGTTCTGAGGGTTCTTCTGGGACGATGTATTCGTCGTCGCCCAGGCTAACTTCTTCTTCGGAGACAGGTTCGTAATTACTGTCTTCGGCATCGCTGTCATCAGACAGCGGCTTCGGACTCTGTTCGCCGTCCTCTCTCTCCTCTTGCTCCATCGCTTGGTCTGTGGGGTCTTCGGCTTGTTCTGGAATGTCACCATCACTAGTGACAGTGTTGCTATCTTTTCCTTTATGGGATTTGGTTCGGCGCTTTGGACGCTGACGTTTGGGAGGTTCTTCAACAGGCTTATCCTCTAAGGGATCGTTTTCGTCGTCGCCCTCCGTCTCCTTAGGTGTATCCACCATGTACACGTCGTATGAAGATGTAGCTGTCCACCGCCCAGTTACGGGCCGGCTTTGATCTAGATCTGCTTCGGCTTCGAGGTCCATCCCTTCGAAGTCTTCAGAAGCGTAGCCAAGTAGATCGGTTAGATCTTCAACCGTGGCTACCAAGTGGGTGGTGGGTGGGGAACGAAATTCTCCATCAGCCTCCAGTTCGAACCGGATACAATGCGGCTGTGTGTCCCCATCTAAGGAGAGAGATCTTAATGATTTCAACATGTCGCCAAAGTGCAAGTGCTGGAAGATATATACAACACTGAATTCGGCGATTGACGCCTGACCGAGCTTGAAGGCCGCTGATGATTCAGAATCTGAGGGCGGAGTTGAGTCCGGGGTTCCGGTAATACAGAACCTGCTCATAGTTGGGTCCATGTGCGGCTCCAACGCCGTGGGTTCTACGGCTTCCGTGGCGGGGTTGAGCTTCCCGTCCTCGGGCGATGTGATCTGTTCCGGATCTAGGGCTAGAACTGCTGCATGTGCTATTTACTGATCCGATGATAGAGCTAGTTCGTGTTCATCGTGATGGCAGAGAGAGGTTGCCGCGGGCTCGAATCCGTCGAAGATCAAATGTTCGCGAATATCAGCAACGTAGTTTAGGCTTACGAATCTGACTTGATGGCCAGGGGCGTAGCTCTCAATCTGCTCGAGGTGGCCTTCAGTGTTGGCGCGAAGCGCGAAGCCGCCTAACACAAAGAGCTGTCCGGGAGGGAAGATTCCCTCGGTGTTGCCGTCGTTGTTGATGACGCGATCCATCTGTCCTTCGGTCGACGACATAGTGGAGCTCTCAATGAAAGCACCAATGTCGGTGTCAAAGCCGGTGGATCTCGGGTAGGTGTCCCGAACTATGCGTCTGAGGATTGATGGTAACAGGAGGCTGGGGACATGATGTTTACCCAGGTTCAGGCCCTCTCGATTGAGGTAAAACCCTACTTCCTGCTATATTAATATGGATGAATATGAATACAAGAGTCGATCTACCTCGAGATCGTATTGGCTAAACCCTAGAGTCTAGCCTATGAGGATTTGTGATTCTTTATTAGCCTATATGGACTAAACCCTCCGGTTTATATACACATCGGAGGGGCCTAGGGTTTGTACATACCATCTTGTAGAGGAAGGAAAGATTACACCCGAACCTAAAACTTGCCATTATACGAATATAGGAGTCCTATCCGGATATGAGAGATGATCTTCGACTATGATCTTCACGACCCACCAGTCCGGCCCACCAAGAGTTATCTGGCCTCCCGAGGACCCGTCGATCCAGGACTCCCTCAATCCCCATCCCAGAGCCTGGCGAGAGGGTTGTGTTCATCCCTCACTTTATTCGGGGGCTGGGATTTCCGCTCCACCCCTTTGTCCGGGGTCTCTTATTCTTCTACGGGCTAGATTTCCACGATCTGGACCTGAACTCTATCCTCCACATTTCGGCTTTCATAGTCGTATGTGAAGCTTTCCTCCGTGTCCCCCCACACTTCGGCCTATGGCTCAAAACCTTCAATCTGAAGCCGAAGGTGGTTGATGGGCAGCACGGGAACTGCGGGGGAGCTATGGTAAACAAGCTTCTGAACACAACCTAGCCCAAAGGGGCTTTGCTACCTCTTGAGCTTGCGTTGGTTTTTCCCTTGAAGAGGAAAGGGTGATGCAGCAAAGTAGAGTAAGTATTTTCCTAAGTTTTGAGAACCAAGGTATCAATCCAGTAGGAGATTACACACAAGTCGCCAAATACCTGCACAAACAAACAACAAACTTGCATCCAACGCTATAAAGGGGTTGTCAATCCCTTCTAGGTTATTTGCAAAATTGAGATCTGATAGAGATAGATGAACTAGTTAAGTAAATATTTTTGGGTTTTGGGTTTATAGATTGAAAAGTAAAAGATCTGAAACTTATAAGATGTAAAATAGACCCGGGGGCCATAGGTTTCACTAGAGGCTTCTCTCATGATAGCAAGTATTATGGTGGGTGAACAAATTACTGTCAAGCAATTGATAGAAGAGCGAATAATTATAACGACATCTATGGCAATGATCATGAATATAGGCATCACGTTCGTGACAAGTAGACCGACTCCTGCCTACATCTACTACTATTACTCCACACATCGACCGAAACGATTCTGCATCTAGAGTATTAAGTTCATAAGAACATAGTAATGCCTTAAGCAAGATGACATGATGTAGCGGAATTAACTCGAGCAATATGATGAAAACCCCATCTTGTTATCCTCGATGGCAACAATACAATACGTGTCATGTCCCTTTCTGTCATTGGGATTGAGCACCGCAAGATTGAACCCAAAGCAAAGCACTTCTCCCATTGCAAGAAAAACCAATCTAGTTGGCCAAACCAAACCGATAGTTCAAAGAGAATTACTAAGATATAAGATCATGCATAAAAGAATTCAGAAGAAACTCAAATATTATTCATAGATAATCTGATCATAAACCCACAATTCATCGGATCTTGACAAACACACCGCAAAAGAAGATTACATCGGATAGGTCTCCAAGAACAACGAGGAGAACATGGTATTGAAGATCAAAGAGAGAGAAGAAGCCATCTAGCTACTAACTATGGACCCATAGGTCCAGGGTAAACTACTCACACTTCATCGGAAGGGCAATAGGGTTGATGTAGATGCCCTCCGTGGTTGATTCCCCCTCCGGCAGAGTACCGAAAAAGGCCTCCAGATAGGATTTCACGAGAACAGAAGGTTACAGCGGCGGAAAAGTGGTTTCGATGGATGTTCTGGGGTTTCTAGAATATATGAGAATATATAGGCAGAAGAAATAGGTCGATGGACGCTCGAGGGGCCCACAAGGGTGGGGGGCGCGCCCTCTATCCTTGTGGCTGCCTCGCAACTCCCCTGACGTGTACTCCAAGTCCATCTGGTGTCTTCTGGTCCAAGAAAAATCTCTGTGAAGTTTCGTTCCGTTTGGACTCACTTTGATATTCCTTTTTTGCGAAACTCAAAAACAAGAAGAAAAAACAGAAACTGGCACTGGGCTCTGGGTTAGTAGGTTAGTCCCAAGAATTATATAAAATAGCATATAAATGCATATAAAACATCCAAGATGGATAATATAATAGCATGGAACAATAAAAAATTATAGATACGTTGGAGACGTATCGGACTTTTGTGGAAACCAACAAGGTATGGCAATAGGAGTGGTTCTATATCACCGAAGCCCGTGAGGCTAAATGGGCGGCCACGCCCGATTTCAGATCCAGACCCCCGAAGAGGCTCACCTCATGGACCGCCAAGGGCCTCAATTGAGAGTCTCAATCAGAGGTGAAGACACTCCAGAATCGCATCTCCGGCATGATAGTGAAGGACACACACCTCACTAACGTGATTCAGGTGATGCTCTCCACTTCCAAAAGATGGTTGTGCACCTGTGTTGAGGTAACTCTATGTCACATAACCCAAAGACCATCTTGGCAACAACGTTCAGGTGCACCTCCTGGAAGCCCTTATCAGTTCTCACTTCTCTCACGATGATATAAAACATATTGTACATGACAAAGGTGGACATGTAAGGATCTCATTTCATTGCATTCCCCTTAATTGACCGCCTCAACCATGCCTTGGTAGACTTAATGGCCGCATTAGTATCAGCCACATGTATCGCCACCACTAAAGGACACACGCAAGACCTCTCAAACACCTTTTCATCTTGAGCCAACGGCAACTGTCCTCAACATAGGAGGTGAAGGTTTGTTTGGTGTCCGACAAAATAAGGGCCCGACTATACGCTTCCTCGGTCATTGCCTACAATGGTGAACGTATCAGAACTAGCCGAACAAGAAGAATATATCTACCACGCTAGCATGGAATGGTCATTAAGCTAAAGACACTAGTAAATCTACCATACTAACACAAACTGATCATGAATCTCAACACACTACCAAATCTATACCACACTAACATGCATAGGTCATGAAGCTCAACACACAACCAAATATACCATACTAGCATGAAAGCCGGACTTGGAAAGTATGTAATACTAGTACATAAACATTGTATATAACACAACACCATGAAATCATCACAGCCAAAACGACACCGCTACCAACTGATCTACCACATTCTCACACAACATTAATGAAGAAATACTTGCATAACTTACCCTACTACTAGCATATCTATTCTAATTTAGCACATGCTCATATATCTAGGCTACAACAAGTAGGGTGTGATGTTACTTACCGCCACCGGAGGAGCAGGGAGGAGGCATTGAACAACTAAAAGAAGAGGAGGAAGAAGGATTGCTGCCGCTGGCCTGAGAAAATGGCGCAGCTTACCTACTCGTCGGGGGAGGAAGGTTCCTAGGGCGGAGAGCTCAAATGAGGGCAAGGGGGATGGTGGCGCAGGTTAAGGCGGAATTTGTTGTATCGGATACAAAGCAGCCCCAACTCAACATTAACCTAGCAAAATCTGTTGAATTTCTGCATGTGAGATCTATAGGCTTGTATTGCCATCAGCAGCAGAACAACTCAACTTAACCCAGCCTTGTTTAAGTGACTAATATAAATGAGAAAACTAGGATATTTTCATCAGCCACCAAAGAGACACGTCCAAGCAAGTGCAATATTTGCGTCTTCCAGAACATACAAAAAAGACCAACCGATATCATGCCAATGTTCAAATTTCGAAAACACAATTAAGAAGTTCGAATGTGATCACAGAACATTCACTCGTATACCAGCCAACAGAAGAAAGAATGCACAAGTATATGCTATGCCTACCCGAACTTCATCGGTGCATCTACTCTACAACTAAACTCAGCAATACTCTCATTCAACGGCAGCAGCCCAACACAACTTTAATCTGGCGGAATCTGTTAACTTGAACTCTGATCAGCAGGATGTTCTCTCTAGGAAGTCTGTTGGCTTGAAGCCTGATCAACACCATGTTCTCTCTAGGAAGCCTGATGACTTGAACTCTGATCACCAGGATCTTCTCTCTTGGAAGCCTGATGACTTGAACTCTGATCACCAGGATCTTCTCTCTGGGAAGCCTGATGACTTGAACTCTCAGCTGAAGGAGCGCGTGGGTAGATGATATCGTAGTGATTACCCGTGTACAGCAGGGTCACAGCCGGACGGCCGGGAACTCCAGGACCAGTATAGATATCTCGAGCATATTCTCCTTGGAATGTTTCCACTATGAGGGGTACCTCAAGCGCGCTGGCCAAGGCCCTCATCATAGGAGCTTCTGTTTCCACATGAGCTGGAGTGACATTCCGACAGCACCACTGTTTGTGCAACAAGAAGTCAGGTAAAATGAGTGCCGTGTATCCAACAATGGATGCACTGGAAATTCAGCATGTGTAAGGAAAGGGATGCTGATACTGACAACTTTCAGACTGCAAATTCCTGTGGCGACCTCTAGTATATGCGGTACATACTCTGCACTGTGCGAGCATATCTGGATAGCTACTAGTAATCTGATGAAAGCAAAAACTAACCAATAAAATGTGTCAGAAACATGAATTACGATGAACAGAAGAAATGCAAGTTCAGGGGTGTTTTTCTCACTGTCTTTCGTCTTATCATACGTGCTGAAGAACTGGAGAAGTTCCTCTTTACGGCAACTAAAAATGGCACATATTATGTCAGTGAGATGGAATGCGTTCATCTACAGTACTTTGATGGAATTGCAGAAAACCATAAGAATCAAAAACCTGCTAGTTGATTCCGTGCCCTTCCATCTCATTACTTCCTCGATCAGCTCCTTAAATGACTGAAAGAATCAGCAACTCAATTATTCAAGGTTGATAATCATTACATACCATAGGATACAATAATACATACAGAATATTGATCAATGGCAGGATATAAAAGAACACAGCTAAGACAACTCCCTGAGAAGCTTCAGTCATTACACATATACTATAGCATAGTAACAGAACAGTGAGGTCGCTATACAATAATAACCAGCAGGCGTGCATTGTTGCAGTGCTCAAACAAGCATAAAGTTATGTTATTTCCCAATTATATTGCCATTGTTCCTTTGCAAGTAAATTTCTCTTAAGGTCGTTGTTACAATCGGGTTGTTAACTTCATAATAAGCTTCAAATTTGAGTTTGTGCCAACATTGTGTAAAAACTGTGACGGTATGCCACTACTGTTAAGCAATTGTGCATCTCCTGCAAATGACAAACAAAGATAGTGAGATGCCAGATGCTGCTTGAAGTGTACTTTGTAACCTGAAGAGAATCGTCATCCCTTGCAAGCATGTTTTTCCAAGAAAGAACAAATATGGAGAAGCTGAGAACTTACTCCGCTGGTCCTGGAAAACTCAGAGTTCCATCCAAGATTTGCATGTTGCGTAGACATTCTTTCAACAACATGAAGGAGACGATGTTCCTCATCTGTGTCCTGCCTATCAATAACTTGCTCCTGTTGACATTTGCATAAACAGAGAAAGTTAAATAACGAACCCTACATCATATGCTAAGAAAAAGAGAGGAAGTCAATTACTAGGTAGGAAAATATGAAGCTCCTGTAGAAACACTCCCCATCTCCAATCACCGGTCTAAATTCCGAATAGGCATCAAGATGGCTCGCCTCGTTAGAAGAAACCATATAATAATTCCTTACTTCATTGATGGGATGTGTCTGCAAGAACCACACAAATACGAGAATACAAATTATAGGGTAGAACATGGAAACAACATGTCTAAAAAGGTGATGGAAAATTTGTTTTTATTCCAATACTTGGTTTTTAAACCACCGTCATATATAATCCCATCACTAATAAACTTATAGAGATGATCTGTTGCTGTTCAATAAGAAAAGAAGAAGATATCTGTTAATGTCTGATAAACTCAACAACAGTACAAGTACGATTCAGCTTCCATCAAACTATCACAACCAAGAGTTAACATACAATTTAGTATCCATAAAAGAGAAAATAATCTTTCTGAACAGTTCATCGTACAGGAACCATGAATCAAAGTATCTTGTGATCTCGGACATTCATCCTGATATTCCATGCACTTCAAATTTGAACATCACATTAGGCAAAATGGAGACAAACCTGGTGCCCCACATGTTCCGAACGTATTTGCTTTCCTTCTCTACGAAAATCCTATTTGACAAGAAATGAAAAGAATGAAATTAATGTCTGATAAACTCAACAACAGTACAAGTACGATTCAGCTTCCATCAAACTATCACAACCAAGAGTTAACATACAATTTAGTATCCATAAAAGAGTAAATAATCTTTCTGAACAGTTCATCGTACAGGAACCATGAATCAAAGTATCTTGTGATCTAGGACTTTCATCCTGATATTTCACGCACTTCAAATTTGAACATCACATTAGGCAAAATGGAGACAAACCTGGTGCCGCACTTGTTCCGAACGTATTTGCCTTCCCCGTAATCCTTCTCTACAAAAAATCTATTTGACCAGAAATGAAGAAAACGAAGTTAAAGTCCATACATCCTGCCAGTCTTACAATTGTACAGAATCAACAAGAAGCTGAGCACTTTCCTTTTCCCAGTAAAGAAAAACAAGAATGTAACAGCAAGACCACAAACGTTCAAGTCCAAAGCTCTTTATTTTCGGCAACTATTAAATGAAATTATATTCTGAGGCTTCTGAAAGAGTTCCAGGTACCAATCAACCAAATGGCAAAACTTCTCAACCAAATCCTGAAGTGGCCAGAGACTTTGCATGTAAATGGCAAATGATTTACAGAAATTATGTTTGGTTATTCAAAATACGATGCCGGATTTCGGCAAGACCCACAAGCAACAAGGACGCGTGTACTGCTACGAACATTTGCCCAAGATTCCTCCTCTACTCTAGGACGCCACATGATGCTCAAACCAAGATCTTGCCTTGATTAAACTAACAGGTCCAGAATTAACATGAACAAACAGAAATCAAGAATTCCAATTCTAGTTTCTATGCACATAAAATAGGTAAGTACAAAAATGCTCATATGATCACCCAAGAATCACAAGTGCAAAGAGTAAACAAGATTCAGGTCATACCTTGTTCTTGAGCCGACTCCAGAGCGATTCCCCCTTTTCAGGCCTGGGTCTCACCTTGACTTGAGGTAGTTTCTTCTCCTACTCCACAGAGTTAGCATCAGGATTCACACATTTTGTATTAGCAAGGTGAAAGGACTAGGAAGATTAAAAAAATGTGGAGCTGTCCAACTCCTCTCTACTCTTGCTGATTTTTATATGAATTGAGTTTCGACTTTCGAGGCTTCATAGTCAGATTCAAACTTTCAGGTAACAGATGACCAAAGGCCCAAACTTCTCGGCCAAATTCCAGGGTGGAGTAAGAGATCAAAGGCTTTTGCATAAAAGTGGCCAAGAATCTAGATAATGTCCGTCAAGTTAAGTAATCCAGTGCAAACATTCAGATTAACTTCTCCTATAATACAACTCATTTACACTGAAAACTGAGTCATTTTGGCTTAAGGATTTCTTGTTAAAGTATCACAGCAACTACTGCCACGACATGATCCTCATACCTCCCCACATTTTCCACTTGCAGCACACTGAATACAAGAATGAATTAGCACAAGACTGGCCACCTAAATCTTGAACAGTTTCGAATAATCACAACAAGATGCTCGTTCGTCTCTAAATTCACACTCCACCGCAAGAAGAACCCCGAGTCATCAAAATGTCCCCAACATTTGCCCCAAGATTCAGCCTGTATTACTCTAAAATCATCCCCAAGATTTCAACAAACTTCAGAGATCACAGTTCCACACCCCGAACAAGAAAATGGTCACAGTTCCACACTCCAAATCACAAGCGAGCAAGCAAGCAAGAAGACCAGATTCAGGTTATACCTTTTCCTTTCCCGGGAGCGCGCCTCTGGCGTGCGGCGATTCCACCTGCTCCAGAAGAAACCAAGAAACGCTCAAGAACGCACTCCAGAGACTCCAAGAACTCCAAGAAACAACAAGAGCACGTCGCAGAGGCCCTCACCTGCTGTTCCCTTCGCCTGTTCCCCTCCTCGACGGCCGCCTGCGCTTGAATCAGCCGCTCGATAAACCGCTGCCTGGCGACCAGCTTGGGGTCCAACGGATGCGCCGCCGCGTTGGGCTGATGCTGCTGCTGCCCGCGGGGCTCGACCACCGTGGCGGGGGTCGACCCATCGGCGCCGCCTCCGGCCTGGTCGAGGTGGAGGGGGGGAGGTGGAGGTGGCGGCGCGGCAGCGGTCGGGGAGGAGGCGTTGGCGTTGGAGGCCGGTTCGTCGATGCGGTCCTCCTCGACCGGTCCTGAACCTCCTGAACCGGGCGCCTCCATCGCGGTCGCGGCCGGGAGGACTCGCCTTGCAATTTCGCTAACTCGCGGGGGGCGTGGAGAAGAAACGTGTGGAGGGTGCGGGATGGAAAAAGGGAGAAGGTTTGACGGATATTTATTTGGAAATTCTGATGGCGGTTTGGTCCCTTGGGAGTTCCTGTTTTGCAAACAACTCCACACTGAACCAAACAATAGTATACGCGGCAGGCACACACTTCTCTCGTTTGCATATGCAGCCCACACGAAAGATAAAAATTACAAGAAAGGCGATCAGGAACACGTGACCAATCCATGGTTGAATGGGTAACACGTGTCATGTCACACAACCTAGGTTGTATCCGGCCAATTCAAGAGGAACCGGGTAGCCATCGAACGAGGCCTACGCTGATCACAATTTGGTCGGGTCCTTTAAGGGTGGTTGTCACTTGTCCAATTGTTGCAAAGACGCAAGAAATTCCATTAAAATCTTCGTTGGAATGAGATTTTACATCTTAATAGATGGGTTCAAGTGATAGTAGTATATGGGAAATAAATTCATCAAAATAAGGAAGAAAATATAGCTTTCATTGGTAACTGAATATTTATGGCAGTGAATTTAATGGCGAGTCTATGTCTATCACTTTGCCTGTTCTAAAACCGCAAAAAGATTGAGCATGGTGTGAATTGAATTCCTGGCCTCCTGATCGCATTCACACTACACTAACCAACCAATAACCGCACCTTATGTGATTGCTTACATCATTTTACACATTTTGTTCTTTCTCTTTCCTTTTCCTTTTCCATTTCCCCTTTTTTCTTTTTTCTGCTTCCTGATTCAATGAACTTTTTAAAAATTAGTGAACTTAAAAAAAACAATGAACTTTTTTCAAATTCGTAAAACTTTTTCTTCAAAATAAATGGTTTTTTAATTTTGATGAACTTTTTCCAGTTTTGATGAACTTTTTTCTTCAAATCGATGATTTTTTTCAAAATTTGATAAACTTTTTCACTTAGATGAATCGTTCTTTAATGTTCATGAGCTTTTTTAAAATCCGTGCACATTTTTTAAAAATCCATCACCTTTTTTGAATTCATGATTTTTTTTATTTTTCATGATTTTTTTACAAATGTGCTCGAGTAAATAGCCAGCCCACCAACGTCGGCGTGTGGACGCCATGGAGCTTCACTGGAGTCTGAAGCGTCGATTAGAAGCTCCCAGGTGTCGGTGTCAAAACCGGTGAATCACGGGTAGCGGGTCCTGAACTGTGTATCTAAGGATCGATGGTAACAGGGGGAAATAAGGATATGATGTTTATCCAGATTTAGGCCCTCTTAACGGAGGTAATACTGAAGGAAATATGCCCTAGAGGCTATAATAAAGTTGTTATTTCATATTTCCTTATATCATGATCAGGGGCGGACGCACGTTATGCTACCCGGTGTCACAGGACACCGGTTGCAATCTGTGCTTCCCTTATATTTTTTTTTTTTTGAGCAAGAAGGCCATACTTTATTCATCAGTTGGTATTGCTACCGGGATTACAGAAGTATCATGCGATAATCCCAGCCAAACATGTCGGCCTTGAGATAATTTAGTAGCATGCCTAGCGAGTTTATGAGGCTCAATGTTCGAGGCTCTAGGTTCAAATTTAAAACAACAAAAACTAAACAAACTTTGCCATGAAGTAATCTCTTTCACCACTCCACCATAGTTACCACCTGAGTTTTCTGCAATACTCTTCACCACCTCCTGACAGTCCGAAGCTATCGTCATGTATTGGAGTCCCAAATCTTCCGCGAGAGACATTCCTTCCCTGCATGCAATTGCTTCAAGAGTAGGCGGATCTAATAATCCTCTTATGACAAAAGCCGAGGATCCTAGATAGACTCCTTCATTGTTCCTGCAAACTGCCGCAACTGCTCCAACTCCGCGATAAACCCCAGCGTCTACATTGATCTTAACACACCCTTGTGCAGCCGGGATCCACTTCCTCGGCGCTGCTGTGGCTGGAGTTGTCGCTTGGATTTGGGTTTGGGTTCGGTTTTCTTCCTGATCAAGCTCTGAGAGAAAATGTGTAATGAACATGAATGTCGACAGAGGGCTTTGGTTTATACCTTCATGTATCAGCTTCCTTCTTGCCCACCAAATAGCCCAAAGGGTAACAGCTATTGTGATAAACTTCTCATGAGGGAGTTTTTCAATCATGCTGAACAGCCACCTTTTCGCGTTATTTTCCGTATTGTTCTGCAGCTCATCGATCAGCTCCTGATCCACCAGTGCCCAAACACATCGAGCAGCAGTGCATTCCAAAAGGCTATGCCTCCATGAGTCCGCCGTCCCACAAATAGCGCAAGTGCTTCTCGTGCTCATCTTCCGGTGCATTCGAACATCCTCTGTTGGAATGGACTGGCGTGCAAGCCTCCACAAGAACACCCTGATCTTAGCAGGTACAGAAGTTTTCCATAGCCCAACCCAAGCGGACTCGTCCTCCTTGTTATTGGAAGTCATCGGGCGTGATTCAAGCCAGTCCTCTCGCCTCTTCTTTGTTTCGACGATCATGCGATAACAAGACCGAACACTGAAGATCCCTGACCTTTCGAACATCCAGGACCAAAAGTCCTCCACATTTCTTATGCATATCGGGATCTGAAAAATTGCCTGAGCATCAAACGGCAAAAACACTTGGTTTACAAGTTCAGTATTCCATCTTGCATTTACTGGATCAATCAATTCAGCCACGAACTGGGGTGGGTTTGGAACTTTCGAAACCAGCGGCCTCATTAGTTCCTTCCTTGGGATCCAGTTTGAGCTCCATATCTCTGTCGCTGTTCCGTTGCCAATGCGTCTAATAAGGCCCTGTTTCATAATATCTCTACCTTCCAATATAGATCTCCAAATTTGGGATGGATGGTTTCCAAGGTTTGCTTCCAGGATGGAGCAGTTAGGGAAGTATACTGCCTTTAGAACTCGGGCACTAAGTGACCCAGGGGAGACCAGGATCCTCCATGACTGTCGAGCCAGAAGAGCCAAGTTGAAAAGTTCGAAATCGCGGAAGCCAAGGCCTCCCATGTATCTTGGCATGGTCATGCTGTCCCAGGATACCCAGTAGGGTTTCTTCTTCCCTTGGCTGCTACCCCACCAGAAAGCTCTTACAGCCGCTGTCAGCTTTTCACATAAACCTCTCGGCAGCTTGAAACAAGACATCGAAAAAACAGGAACAGCTTGTGCAACTGATTTAATGAGAACATCCTTCCCTGCAGCAGAAAGTGATTTCTCCATCCACCCTTTTATCTTGTTCCATATGTGCTTCCCTTATATAGTGGTGAGATATTGCACTGGGACACCGGTAGAATTTTGAGCTGGACACCGGCAGGCACGGCCCATTAGCCGATTAGATCATTGGAATAGCTTCCGCAAAACTGAACGGGCACTCACCACGGCCCACCACGAGATGCTAAATAAAAAAGCAATCGATCCGATTGGATTGATCATGTGTACGGTACCTACGTGCGTCTGTTCGGCTGTTGCTTTTCCCCTCCATAGCGATACGGTGTGATGGCATCCGCCGCCTGCTCTAGTGCTCCGGAAGCCAGATCCTGCCGCCGGCAGCCTGCTGTGTCCCTCACCCATTGCAGACAAGAAATAATAGAAGGAAATAGGTATGGCCGTCGATCTCGCTTAAGTACGTGTACTTATCTTTAGTTTTGTCTAATTTTTTATATCTAAATTGTATGGTTAGGGTTTCAAGATTAAATATATTATAATTAAATATTGGATTGCTACAATTTCATAATTTTCCATACTAATTCACATCAATTTGGATTATTTGTCGACCGCACGCAATGACAATAAAACAAGATGTAAGTAAGTTCAACATCGTAACTGTATGGTTTGATCAATATGATTTATTTCTTGTTTCTATTCATGCATCTGTAAACAAAAATGAAGTAACATGTTTCTATTGACTTATGCAGACGTCGCTGATCATATTTGTTTTATCGTTTGGAGTTATTAAACTCTATTATTCAACTTTACATAATCAACTAGATTTCAAGTGAAATGATTTATTTTGATAAGAATTCTTACTATCAAATATTTTAAAATTGTTGAGTGTATTACTTTTATGTATATTATTGCTTCTTATACATCTCCATATAGTGTACATGGGACACCGGGACATTTTTGTTCTGAGTCCGCCACTGATCATGATAAATGTTTATTATTCATGCTAAAATTGTATTGACCGGAAACCTTAATACATGTGTGAATACATAAACAAAACATTGAGTCCTTAGTGAGCCTCTACTTGACTAGCTCGTTGATCAAAGATGGTTAAGGTTTCCTAACCATGGACATGAGTTGTCATTTGATAACGGGATCACATCATTAGGGGAATGATGTGATGGACAAGACCAATCTGTTAACTTAGCATGTTCATCGTTCAGTTATATTGCTATTGCTTTCATGTATGTCAAATACATATTCCTTTGACTATGAGATCATGCAACTCCCGGATACCGGAGGAATGCCTTGTGTGCTATCAAACATCACAAGTAACTGAGTGATTATAAAGATGCTCTACAGGTATCTCCGAATGTGTCTTGTTGGGTTGGCATGAATCGAGATTAGGAATTTTCACTCCGAGTATCGGAGAGGTATCTCTAGGCCCTCTCGGTAATACACATCATAATAAGCCTTGCAAGCAAATGACTAATGAGTTAGTCACGGGATGATGTATTACGGAACGAGTAAAGAGACTTGCCGGTAACGAGATTGAACTAGGTATAAAGATATCGACGATCGAATCTCGGGCAAGTAACATACCGACATACAAAGAGGATTAATGTGTATGTTATCATAACGGTTCGACCGATAAAGATCTTCGTAGAATATGTAGGAGCCAATATAGGAATCCAGGTTCCGCTATTGGTTATTGACCAGAGAGGTGTATCGGTCATGTCTACATAGTTCTCAAACCTGTAGGGTCCACACGCATAACGTTTCGTTGACGATATGGTATTGAATGAGTTATGTATGTTGGTGACCGAATGTTGTTCGGAGTCCCAGATGAGACCACGGACATGAAGAGGAGCTCTGGAATGGTCCGGAGGTAAAGATTGATATATAGGATGACATGGTTAGGCCAAGGGGTCAAGCCCACGGGGCATTAAGTCGGTGCAAAAGGAGTTTTGCGGAGGCCAGGAGCCAAACGCCGGAGACACTGGCGTCTGGCCCTGGACCAGACGCCGAGGCCCATGGCGTCTGGGCCAGACGCCAAGGATTGTGGCGTTTGGTCCTGGAGTCTGAGTGGGACTCTTGCCTTTCGGGCAAAACCGACTTTGAGGAGGCTTTTGCTCCAAGTTTCGACCCCAGGGCTCAACATATAAATAGAGGGGCGGGGCTAGCACCTGGAACACATCAAGATTCACCAAGCCGTGTGCCGGCAAGCCCGTCCCTCTAGTTTATCCCCCGTCTAGTTTCTGTAGTGATTGGCGAAGCCCTGCGGAGATTGTTCTTCACCATCAACCGTCACCACACCGTCGTGCTGCCGGAACTCATCTTCTACTTCACCCGTCTTGCTGGATCAAGAAGGCAAGGACGTCATCGAGCTGAACGCGGAGGTGTCGTACGTTCGGTACTTGATCGGGACGGATCGTGAAGGTGTACGACTACATCAACCGCATTACTAAACGCTTCCGCTTTCGGTCTACGAGGGTATATAGACACACTCTCCCCCTCTCGTTGCTATGCATCTCCTAGATAGATCTTGCGTGAGCGTAGGAATTTTTTTAAATTGCATGCTACGTTACCCAACAAATACCCTACTTCCTTCTAGATTGATCTTGATGAATATGAGGATTACAAGAGTTGATCTACCTCGAGATTGTAATGGCTAAACCCTAGAAGTCTAGCCTATGGTAATTGTGATTGTCTCTACGGACTTCTAGGGTAATTGTGATTGTCTCTACGGACTTCCAGGTCCCCCCCAGTAATGGTGATCTTCACGGCCAAACAGTCCGGCCCATAACGAGTAATCTGGCCACCCGAGGACCCCTTAATCCAAGACTCCCTCAGTAGCCCCTGGACCAGTCTTCGATGACGATGAGTCCGGCACGCATATTGTCTTCGGAATTGCAAGGCGGGTTCCTCCTTCCGAACATATGAAGTTTATTTCCTGCATAAAGGAATTATGTCCGGCTCTGCATAATTAGTACAACCCTTAGCCACGAAGGCAATGTGTCAAAACAAACACTGTGTCTTTACTGACAACTTTCCAGCGAAACGTCATGTTTGACCCTTTAATATTTTGAATCATTTTCCTGGCTCAGGTTTCGCGTTTCGAGGCATAGCCTCCATTGGCACGTCTTGTCGAAGCAGAGATCATGCCCGCTTATCGTGGGATCCTCATCAATATGATTTGGGTAACCCAACAACACCTTACGCACGATTACGTTGGGAACAGGCGAGTTTTACGGCTTGAGTAGGGGACGCTTGGTATTTACCGCCTATAAAAGGATATAGATCCCCTCTTTTTACCCCACGCTCTCCTCTAGCCCTTACTTCCCAATCTCCTAGCCCCATTGCCCACAACTCAAGTGCCCGCAGCTCCCACCCCTTCCACCACCGCCTCCTTCTCCAGCAATGGCTGGATCTGGTTCCAAGGGAAAGTGGGAGGCCTCGACCGTCATGGAGAAAGACGTGAAGAGTCTCCGGAGCGTAAGCTATCTCGCCGCTAACATAGCACACCGGATTCCCGATGAGGATCAGGTGATCCCTGTCAGTGTCAAAACCGGCGGATCTCGGGTAGGGGTCCCGAACTATGCGTCTGAGGATTGATGGTAACAGGAGGCTGGGGACACGATGTTTACCTAGGTTCAGGCCCTCTTGATCGAGGTAAAACCCTACTTCCTGCTATATTAATATGGATAAATATGAATACAAGAGTTGATCTACGTCGAGATCGTATTGGCTAAACCCTAGAGTCTAGCCTATGAGGATTTGTGATTCTTTATTAGCCTCTATGGACTAAACCCCCCGGTTTATATACACACCGAAGGGGCCTAGGGTTTGTACATACCATCTTGCAGAGGAAGGAAAGATTACACCCGAACCTAAAACTTGCCATTATACGAATACATGAGTCCTATCCGGATACAAGAGATGATCTTTGACTATGATCTTCACGGCCCACCAGTCCGGCCCACCAAGAGTTGTCTGGCCTCCCGAGGACCCCTCGATCCAGGACTTCCTCACTAGCCCCTGAACCTGACTTCGATGACGATGAGTTCGGCTTCCGTATTGTCTTCGGCATTGCAAGGCGGGTTCCTTCTTCCGAATATATCTTCTGCAAAAAGGTGTATTGTGTTCGGCTCTGCAAGGTCAGTACAACCCTTAGCCTCGAAGGCAAGGCTCTTAAAAGAAAATGAATAGTGTGTCTCTACTGACAACTTTTTGGTGAAGCGTCGCGTCCATCCCACTAACATATCTAACCGTTTAATGTGGGATCCTTATCAATATGACGTAGTCCTGGTTTCGTGTTTCGAGGCATATCCTCATTGACACGTCTTATTAGAATAGAGATCGTGCCCGCTTATTGTGGGATCCTTATCAATATGACGTGAGCATCCACACCGTGCATTACACACGTCGGCTTTGGGAACCGACGAGGTTTATGGCTAAAGTGGGGGGACGTTCTGTATTCACAGTGTTATAAAAGGACACCAATCCCTTTGATCAGCCCCCCGCCTTCCTCAAGCTCGAGCTCTCCAATCTCCCTAGCCCCAGCTTCCCCATCTCCTGCGCCCACCCTCTGCGTTTCTCAACCACCGCCTCCTTCCCCAGCAATGGCTGGTTCCAGCGCCAGGGGCAAGTGGGAGGCCTCCACGGTCACTGAAAACACCGTGGAGGATCCGCCGTGTGACGCCCTGAGACCGATGCGCCAGGTGTCAGCCAGTTATTCGTCATCATTGCCATGCCATTTTCTTCCGTGTTGCACTTTGCCATGTCATCATGTGCATTTCATCAGCATGTTTTCAAAACTTGCATTCGTTCGGGCTCCCCAGTCCTCTCCGTTGCCCGTTCTGAGCCCAGACACACTCGCACGCGCCCGCGGCACCTCCGGATATTTTATTTTATGAGTGGCAGAAAAACGTTCTCGGAATGTGGTGAAACTTGGCGTGTGGTCTTATTATAGTGTAGACAGGCCGCCTGTCAAATTTCGTTGCATTCGGAGTTCGTTTGATAGCCCAACCGATAAACATATAGCGGCACTATAGCCGGATAATAGTCGGACGTTTCGGTGTTCCGAAACTGCCGCCGGGCCTCTCTCTCTCTCTTCTCTCATCTCAGCCCGATGCCTTCTACACAGCCCACTTTTACCCCTCGCCTGCATGTCCGAAACTGTCCCGAACCCGACCCGGGCTGTCGTTACCGATGGGTTCGAATCATCCCCAAACATCCCTAAAATATCTCCGTTTTCTTGTTTGGACTCCCCACCTATTTTATTCTCGTCCGTCTGATTTCGATCGGAGGGACTAGATAGCCCCCCAATTTATCCACCTGCTATATATAATCAGACCAATCCCTAAAACCTAGGCGTCCTATCATATCGTTCCCCTCTGTCGCCGCCACTCCACGAAATCCCCTCGGGATCCATCCCGATCCATCTCCATCCAACCAGTGCACTTGCAGTCGCTTCCTCCAACCAGCGCAGCCCCGGCCTTTTCCTCTGTTGGGCCTCCTGTTCCAGTTTCGGCCCGACCATGTTTTTTTTTTCAGATCTGCGTTTTTAGCTATTATCCAGGGAAAATTGTTTTACAGTTTAGACCCTGTAGATCATGCATTTAATAACTAAATAACCATGCATCATATGTAAAAACTTTATATATGAAAAATGCTTAGAATTTCAACTAGTTTCATAATATCCAACTTTCATTCATGTTAAAAATGTTTTAAATTGTTGTTTGCATTCATGTGTGTAAATAACATGCTAAAATGATTTATTTCATAACTAAATAACCGTAGCTCCAAATTTAATAAACTGTATATGTAAATGGGGTAGAAAAATGTGTAGAATAACATGGTGCACTTTATTTTTCTGTTTAACAACATTAAAATGGTGTAATAGGCAGAACAGTACCAAAATCAATATATGCATGTGGGGATTTTCCGGACTTGTTGTTTGTTGTTCCGGCCCCATTTAACCTTGCCTAGATAGGTAGTTTTATTATGCTTCACCTATTGCCATGTTTAACATTTTTTAATATTGTTGGGTAGCTTAAACGAGAGTCAACTAAATAAATATAATGTGGTGTTTCGTCAATATGCAACTTGTTGCATATTGAGCTCCTCTTAACATGTAGTATTGTTTGTGCACCTTGCCATGCCATGCATATTTAAATCGGACATGCATCATACTTGGATGTGCATCGTATGCCATGTTTATGCTTGTGTGTTTACCGTGTTGCTTGTTTCTTTCCGGTTTGCTTCCCTCGTTAGCTTCGGGTTCGTTCCGGAGTTGTGAGGTTCTGTTCGACTACTTCATGGATCCGTTCTTCTTCCTTGCAGAATCTCAGGCAAGATGACCATACCCTTGGATACCTTTACTACCATTGCCATGCTTAGTTGTCTCGATGCTATCGTTATATGTCGCGCTACCCATCATTTATGTCAGCCTCTCCTTGTTGCCATGAAACCTCTAACCTTTGACACCTTCCTAGCAAACCATTGTTAGGCTATGTTACCCGCTTGCTCAGCCCCTCTTATAGCGTTGTTAGTTGCAGGTGCAGATGAAGATCGTGCCAGGTGGGAACTTGTTGTTGGAATATCACAATATCTATTATTATTATTAACACACCTATATACTGGGCATGGGTGGAAGGCTAGGCCTTTTGCTCGGTGTTTTGTTCCACTCATGCCACCTTAGGCGCCGATAAACCGGCATTATGTTCCTTGATTTTGCGTTCCTTACATGATTGGGTATATGGGGACCCCTTGACACTTCGTCTTTGAATAAAACTCCTCCAGCAAGGCCCAACATCTATACCTATACTAATTCTTGACTTTCTAGAAATTCTCACGTTAATCAGTAATTAGGAACCGTTAATCTGATGGGACCAAGTTACAACGGTGTAGATCTAACCTATCTATTTATCAATTGCTCACCAGGAAAAAAAGACATAGCGATGACTACCTTGCACGACCGTTCAGAAAGAACCTTTTCTTCTGGAAAAGAAACATCAAAAGAAAAGACATACGTATGAGGCCCAACCTCTATCCTCTATACCTGTACGTTCAGAAAGTACATTTTTTTACAATTTATTTTTTACGTCAGCATCTTCAACGTTTTGATTCAAGTTGTTATGGGTAACCAGTTGATTGCGTTCAAAATAAAGATAACAGATTGATTCAGGTGGACCAACCTACTCCCGTAGATATACATAACAGATTGTGTTGCATACGAGATATATTGTCGTTATATCGTCTTTTTCTCCATCCTTTTCACGTGAAAGATGATTGACTCTAGGAGGCTAGGGTTGCCCTTGCTCCTCTCAGCCTTGCCTCTTCTCCTATTTCTATATGCATGAGCTGACGAGTTCCTGGAGAGATACGACGTCAAGGAAACAGAGCGATCGGTGGCACTTCGGCGTGATCCTCAACAGCTTTGGCGACCTACTCGAAGGCAAGGATGCGGTGGAGGCCGGGGCAGCGCTCCTCGCTCGACGAGGACCTTAAGGAGCAGGAGGTCGAGGAGCGCCTGCAGTTGCGCCATGGCAAGGAGGCCGCCTTCCTCCTGTACGTAAACTTCGGAAGAATCGTATTCGTACTCACCGAACTGGTCGTGACTAATTCCGGCAGGCTGTCAAAGTGGTGGACGGGCTAAGAGCGGCACCCAGTTCATGGATAATAATCTGACTAATTGTGTCTCAATCTCATCCTCGATGCATGGATTCATATCACATCTCCAAGCATGATGTACACAACTCCATGTAGGTACGTATGGAGGTATGATGCTTTTAGATTTGTTAACGAATTTTCCTTTCCAGTATGCATGGTTTTTCCGACAACAAGACAGTAGGTCACTAAGTTTGGACATCAAATATAGTCATCAGCGTGGATCAATCCATACTTGCAGATTTGCCACGTACATGGATGAGGACTCGAGTCCGATGTGTCTAACAGTAGGTACTAAAAGACACATATATAGCAGCTTTACATAGATGATACTAAGCATACGGGGATGCATTGGCCTACACTGTGGCTTTGTTTTGGTAATTCATTCAATCCATACATATTTGATTTTCTTATTCGCTCTCCTAATAACCATGCCGACTACTAATCCATGTTTTCCAGTGTCTCGGAATTTCTATCCTCCACATTCAGCATATAAGTGTCACGGCACACAAAAAGTTGGCCAAGGTGGAATATAGAGCATGGGAGGACCGATGCCTGTCGAAATAAGTTTTTGTATTTAATGTTAGTGGGGGAATTATTATTATGTTTTTTACTAAGTCTGCTTTGTCTCTGTATTAGATGAAGAGTAGAGCAATTTCTCTGACAGGAACTGGTCTATATTAAATGGGCGTCTATGACTACCAGCAACATCGACAAAGCAAGAATTATTTTTATCCCCTGTAACAAAGCAACAAAGAGAAATTTATGCATAAGGAAAAATAGAGCACCCATCCGGGCACATTTCTTTAATAACAATGGAACATTGACATGTAGTCTGTAACTAAACTTGAAAGTAAAATTTTCACATAGTACTATCGTCACTGGTGAACAACATCTACACTATCTACGATTGAGATTTCAATTTTACACTTATTTGAATATTTTGCTCGAGTAAAATATATAGTTTTATGTGTGGTTTTTTGCTATGATGTTCACCAAAGGCTTTCTTGAAGTTGTGGCGCTCTTCAAATTCCAAATACAATAAGTTGTGCATTTTGTCTAATTACAACTTCTTTGTTGTATCATTACGTAGATTCGTAAATAACTTAAATAAGCTATGCTTTTTTATTTACCAACTATTGTCATTACTCAATTATTTTGAATGATTTACCAACTATTTTCATTACTCAATTATTTACCAACTATTTTCATTACTCAATTATTTCAAATAAATTTTGTACGAAAAGACGGTTCTTTCAAATATAATTGCACAAAAGACACAATTCTATGTTCATAATATAGGATCAAATGCAAAATTAATTAACTAGCCCATGCATTAAAGTTAAGAATTCCATAAATTCTTTGGAGAGGTTAGACAAAAGGCTAATTATTTTCTATGGGGGTGTGAAAATGCTACCTTGTAAGGAAAAGTATTTTACTTTGATATCCTGACATTCAGTATATAAACGTGCACAAAGAAAATATACGGTTATAAGATTATCATCCGGCCGTATTTTGAATATTGTTCTATATAGTACTATATGGGTCGAAGTTAGAGGAGTTTACCTGCACGTTTTATATCTGTCATCCATTGACTATATATAAGATGTCACCTAAAGATTCTACTGTTCTATAGCATGTGTTTTATAATTCCATTACCATATGTCATTCGATATAAAATAAGCATACACGGCAAATATTTAGGTAAATGGAAGTCATATTGCTCAACTATGAAAGTTGGGTTGTTTAAATATATTTTAAATAGTTACATGTAAATAATTCACACCCTATGCAGGAGGAAGTAAGCAGTGTATTAGACGGCACTACATCCTTCCCAAGTGAGACCGGCAAACATATTATTATGATATTATTTTTCATGCATGATTTTCTCTTCATGCAGTGAACTTTCAGCAATATAATGTGATATTATGTTATAGAAACATTTTACTTTGGTGGCTTTATATTCTAATTTCACATAACTTTATGCATACCTCCATCTGTAAATCTCTATGTTTCTATACTGAAATGCATGCTTCAGTAACATATCAAGTATAGTGGTTTATATTATGAAACCAAAGTTGTTCATAATATAGATTGAAAGATAATAATACGTAACCGGCCCGTGCGAATGCACGGGTTGACGACTAGTTGGTTTTAATTTGCCTCATAATAACAACTTAATTAATTAATTAAAATTGCATAGGGGGTCGCGTCCCCGAGTATTTTTTCTACATAGCAGGGGGGCCAGTGCTGATGGTGTTGGTCCCGAACAGGGAGTATGCGGGCCCACCTTGGGGAAACCCAAGGGCTGGTTTTACTCGTATAATCGCCCATCCGGACGTGGCCTGAGACGAGATACGCGCGGCTACTATCAGGGTGTCGGCACGCCGGGAGGTCTTGCTGGACTTGTTTTACCATTGTCGAAATGTCTTGTGCACCGGGATGCCGAGCCTGATCGGATTTCTCTAAGATAAGGGGTGATGATATTATATTTATCACTTTAGCTGATCTTGAGAGCTTGTGATGGGCTAAGTTGGGACACCCCTGCAGGGTTATGATCTTTCGAAAGCGGTGCCCGCGGTTATGTGGCAGATTGGAATTTGTTAATGTCCGGTTGTAGAAAACTTGACAGAGGATCCGAAGTAAAACACACAACTGTGTGAGTAACCGTGACTGTCTCTTTTCACTTTGAGAAGAGAACACGGTGGGGTTATGTTTGACTCGTAGGTAGTTCAGGATCTTTAGCGATCATTACTTGTTTGCGACTGTTTGCGTAGATGCTCATCTTATTCTTGTACTCGTAAGCTAGCCACCATATTATGCTTAGTCGCTGCTGCAACCTCACCACTACCCTTCTCCATACCCATAAAGCTTTGCTAGTTTTGATACCCATGGTTATGGGATTGCTGAGTCGTCGTGGCTCACAGATACTACAACACCAGATGCAGGTATCGCTGAGAACAGTGCAGGAGCTGGTTCAAGTACTTCACTGGGAGCTCGATGAAGAGAGTGGCCGTATGTATGTGACGTGTTTCGACGATCAGTAGTGGTTTCTACTAGGGGCGATTCGGACCTGTGGCTTTATGTATTTGGTATCTTTCTTTTGGATCTTCGCTCGTAGTCGGGTTGTGATGTTTTGGATGATGATTTGCTTATGTAATGTATTGTGTGACGTGGCGAGTGTAAGCCAACTATCCATTTGCAATTTCATCCCTATTTTACATGAGTCGTGCAAAGATACCGAACTTGAGATCATTCCAGAATGGGCTTATACCTTTAAGTCGTGCCTCGACATGTAGGAGGTATAGTCCCATCCTGGGCATTACAAGTTGGTATTCAGAGCCTTCTCCGACCTAGAAGCCCCTCTGATTGATCGAATCGTTGACGGTTGAGTCTAGGCACACACTTGAAAATGTTTTGAGTCCTATATATATATATCGGAGAGTAGGATTGTTTTTACTCCTCATCTCTTTTTCACTCTGGTGAGGACTCCTTACGATTACTTATCTCTTCTACTCTCAAAAATCCACAATTTTTTTTTAGGATCACGCGAGTATTGTTTGGATTGTTCCGATGTCTTTGTGACGAGAACATTGTTCTCGATGCCTCCTGTCATTAGGGGTTGTGGCAGTGTCCCGGGGAGTTGAGCTCTGAGGTGTTGTCGTCACAAATTTATCGCAGCAGTTCTGGAATACTTAAGACGGCCGACATCGAAAACTCTCCTATGCGGTTAGTGGCAGGATAACCCCGACATCACCCAGTACTGGGAAGGTAGTTCGGGAGTATTGCCATAGCTTGTATAGTAGATGCATTTCGAAGGTCCGAGGTAAACGGTTTACGAAAATAACTGGTTATGTGTTGAAGGATGGATACAGCTGGATGTAAGATTACAGTTGAGTGCGCGATGCTTCCCCTGTATCCCCAACACCTGATTGCGTAACTGGAAACTTTCGGAAATTAATAGGTGGGTTCATCTAGTAGCTCGTAGGCATTCTTCCAACGAATGCATAATATGGAGTTCGGGGTTCTACATTGAGTGAAATAGTTTTATGGGCGTTGTTCCGATCGGGAGTTGCATCTTAAAGGGTCCTTGGCTATGATGATCCGGGGATTGCAAAACCCTTTTGTAACATGTTCCATAAGCTTTCAGCACGAATATGTCAAATGAAGCTTCTATTTGTATTTGTTCTATCTGCTCCTTGTTGGTTTTATTTACCTTTTGTTCTCCAAGTGGCTTCTCGACAAGCTGATGTAGCTATGGAATTCATTCGTTCAATTCTTTGTTCGAATGATATTGTGAAGATTATGTTGCAACATATCTATCCTTTGTTTTTGTTTTGATTCTGGTATTCTAGTTGCTTCGATGTCAAGTGTTGATTCCATACCTTTCCTAATTGGTGTTCTCATATTTCTATGGGAGTGCTAGTCCTTCTTGATCATCAAGATTGCTATGTTAAATTCTTTCAACCGGCGTGCTACTCTTCGAGTTACCCGATCCTTTTAATATGTGCAAGATCAAGTCTTGGTTTTCCTCAATGGTGCTTGTTTCATTCATCCCAAGTTATCTTTGTTTCCCCATCCTCCCACCCTTCTTCTTCTTGGAGCCAGAAATTCTCAAATGAAATATCCATTTTATTCATGTGATGTTTCTTCATTCTTTTCCTTCAATGTTCTTATCCGATGAGTTATCGTGAAGATGCTCAAGAGTTTCAAGTTCATCATTCTTAATTCTAACATTCTTCTCCGGTGGATTAAATCCAAGCTTTCGTATTGATCATATTTGTGCCTTTTGTTTCACATGTTTTCCGATGTTGAAATTTCATATCCGAAGTCTCTCTTGATTATTCAACTCTCTAATTCTTCTCCGGAGTGCTGAAGATATCTCGGAAGAGTCGTGTTTCCATTTTTCAACCTGTTCAATATATTTTGAGATTGTTATCTCATTCAAGCCATTTAATTCAACCGGTGCTATATCTCTTAAGCAATCTTTTTCAACGGTGATTTCTTTTGAGTGGGCCCTAACCCACAGGTCTTTTCCCAGGATCTTACCTGACTCTTCTATTTTCCGGAGTTATTCTAAAATTATTTTCAAAGTGTGACGTAAGTATGAATCCCATCAGTCACAGTCCTTCTCCAGGACCGCTTTCAAATTCTTTTTCATCATTGGTTCAACCTTTTAATTCTTCATTACGGAGTGCCTATACAATTCATGGTGGTGTATCTCATCGTCTTCTCATATTTTGAAGACCCGAAGACGAGTTCCTCTTGAATCCTTACCCGGTCTTCTAAAGA
Source organism: Secale cereale (assembly GCA_902687465.1). Lineage (NCBI taxonomy): Eukaryota > Viridiplantae > Streptophyta > Magnoliopsida > Poales > Poaceae > Secale > Secale cereale. Next base: position 844,286,748 of record LR738712.1, on the reverse strand, counting down.
TTCGTGGTTCTAGCTTCATGTCATCCTCATAATTGTTTCGATTGTGGGAATTGTTTTCATGAATTCTGGCCATTGTGATCCTCCGAAGGCCATCATTTCAGAAGATTCTTCGTTCTCAGTTTTCAACTTCGACCTCCAACTATTATTCATCGATGCCTCTCCGTTCGTCTCCATATTCTTCCGGTGCATCATTCAAGTATTCTTTATTCTGCTCGTGATCCATTCGTTCTTTTGTATCTAAGATTGCCTCATGTATCTTCATTCATTTTCTAATTCTTCATGGTGGTTTGTTCTCTATCATCACTCGGTTTCGATTTTTTACGGTGGTTCGTTCAACATTCATTTCCCTTTGTCATCATATCAATTAATTCGTTCTTTCTAAAATCCTACCGGTGATTCGTTGAATACTTTCTCAAGTTTGTCCGAGATCTCTCTTTAATTCTTTGCAACGAGAATAAGTAGTATGCCAAATCTATTGGTTGTTCATCTTTTCTTCCGGAGTTCCAAACTTTCAAAATTATCTTGTCACGAAGCTCTATCTGAATCATTGCATGCCTGAATCTTATTCTTTTCATCCTTCACTTCTCATCCTTTTGTTACCGGAGTTCTACATGGTGGTTCATCATGATTTAATTCATCTTCGAAGTGTTCTTCAAGATTCTTGCTGAAGGAGCTCAAGCATTCTTCATCATGCTTTCCAATTGCAATCCTTTCTACCTTATCTTTCAGATGGTGTTATGTCATTCTTGACAATTCCTTCATGTTTCATGATTCACGAGTTATCAAGAATGAGATATTTAAAACCATCATTTCTTTTTCTTTAGGAGATCCTTTCAACCCTTCAATTATTCGTTGGAGTTATCTTGGGTTATAATTCACCTAAAAGCTTTCCCTGAGAATTGTTGCTATTATGGTGCTTATAAATGACCCAAGTTCTTCATTTATCATTCCGGTGAAATAAGTTTATCGTCTCCTTATTGATCTCAATCCAATCAAATGTTTTCGTAAGTGGCTGGTTGTCACCTCATAATTTTGAGATGTTATCCATAAGCCCACATCAAGCTTATTCTTTTCGTTGTTGAATTTCCAACAACTCTATTCAATCTATCGTGGTAAGGATGCTCTTTCAAATTCAATTTTGAGAGAAGTGGTCATATTTTTCTCCGTTCATTTCTTTCATGGATCTGTATTCTATTCTTTCATTCCGGAGGCATTGGGATATTGCTCTCTTTGACCATCTTCTCGTTTTTATCAAGATCATATTCTTCCCTTGCTTGTCTATTTAACCGGAGTGTCATGTCCTCCATTCAAGTTCCGTTATCTTATCTAGTTTTTCCTCTGTGTTCAACCGGAGTGCTGTCTGAATCCTTCTTACCCCTTGTGCCATTCTTTCAATTGTTTCAGAGCCAGTGTGTTGTTGATTTCATCAAGTATCATTCCATCTCCTCAAGTTCATGTTAATTCCTTCCATTTTTCAGACGGAGTGCTGCCCGAATTATGTCATTCTTATTCCTTGGCTATACTGTTGCAGTTTCATATTCTTTTGGTTCGTAAGCTCTTAATTCATGTCTTTCAACCTACAAGGTTCTCATAATGTTCCTTGTTCCTCTTTTCTAACGGAGTGTTTTCATCTTCGTTCATGTCCTTGCAACATTCAAATTCTCGTGGTGTTCCTTGTTCCTCCTTCTACCGGAGTGCTCTTAACTTCGTTCATCTCCGTTGTATTCTTTCTTTCAAGATTGTTCAACCTCTCAAAGTTCGTGGTTTCACTCGTTTGTCGAAGAAGCAACTTTGTTTTACCTCTTCTTTTCCGTTTGTATCCGGTGCCATCTCCAGGATCTCGGTTCGAGATCCTCTGCTAGTGTGGGAGAGTTGTGACGCCCCGAGACCGATGCGCCAGGTGTCAGCCAGTTATTCGTCGTCGTTGCCATGTCATTGTCTTGCGTGTTGCACTTTGCCATGTAATCATGTGCATTTCATCAGCATGTTTTCAAAACTTTCATTCGTTCGGGTTCCCCAGTCCTCTCTGTTGCCCGTTCTGAGCCCAAACACACTCGCACGCGCCCGCGGCACCTCCGGATATTTTATTTTATGAGTGGCAGAAAAACGTTCTCGGAATGTGGTGAAACTTGGCGTGTGGTCTTATTATAGTGTAGACAGGCCGCGTGTCAAATTTCATTGCATTCGGAGTTCGTTTGATAGCCGAACTAATAAACATGTAGCGGCACTATAGCCGGATAATAGTCGGACGTTTCGGTGTTCCGAAACTGCCGCCGGGACTCTCTCTCTCTCTCTCTCTCTCTCTCTCTCTCTCTTCTCTCGTCTCAGCCCGATGCCTTCTACACAGCCCACTTTTACCCCTCGCCTGCATGTCCGAAACTGTCCCGAACCCGACCCGGGCTGTCGTTACCGATGGGTTCGAATCATCCCCAAACATCCCTAAAATATCTCCGTTTTCTTGTTTGGACTCCCCACCTATTTTATTCATGTCCGTCTGATTTCGATCGGAGGGACTAGATAGCCCCCCAATTTATCCACCTGCTATATATAATCAGACCAATCCATAAAACCTAGGCGTCCTATCATATCGTTCCCCTCTGCCGCCGCCACTCCACGAAATCCGCTCGGGATCCATCCCGATCCATCTCCATCCAACCAGTGCACTTGCAGTCGCTTCCTCCAACCAGCGCAGCCCCGGCCTTTTCCTCTGTTGGGCCTCCTGTTCCAGTTTCGGCCCGACCATGTTTTTTTTTCAGATCTGCGTTTTTAGCTATTATCCAGGGAAAACTGTTTTACAGTTTAGACCCTCTAGATCATGCATTTGATAACTAAATAACCATGCATCATATGTAAAAACTTTATATATGAAAAATGCTTAGAATTTCATCTAGTTTCATAATATCCAACTTTCATTCATGTTAAAAATGTTTTAAATTGTTGTTTGCATTCATTTGTGTAAATAACATGCTAAAATGATTTATTTCATAACTAAATAACCGTAGCTCCAAATTTAATAAACTGTATATGTAAATGGGGTAGAAAAATGTGTAGAATAACATGGTGCACTTTATTTTTCTGTTTAACAACATTAAAATGGTGTAATAGGCAGAACAGTACCAAAATCAGTATATGCATGTGGGGATTTCCGGACTTGTTGTTTTTTGTTCGGGCCCCTTGTCGGTGTACTAAGGTAGGGGTGCCTCAGTACCCCAACTTGTGCACGGGCAGTCGCAGCTTCCCGCGGCAGGGTTTACCGCGTGCTTGCCGGAGACCTTCCTGCTCCCTATCAAGCCATTCAAAAACAAAGTATGCAAGACAGAAGATCGAGACCCCGGCAAGTGGAGCTTGCCGGGAAGGCCGTGCCAGGCTCAGGATTACCTCACTAGTACAAGGCCCTGGCAAGAGGAGCTTGCCAGGAAGATCAGAAGACACGCCCCGGCGCTATATGCGCCCCGGCAAGGGCCCGAGGAGCGGCAAGCTCCCGGGCCCGGCAAGATCAAGGCCCCGGCAAGGTGCTTGCCGGGAAGGTTACACTGTGTCCCCGCGCTCCAGCTCATCGGCCCACGCGTCGCCCTGGGGCCTATCCAGGGACGCGTGGCGGATGGCTGTGCAGCCTGGGGGACACGGTGGCACTCCACGGTGGAGGATCCGTCGCCGTGGCGGACAGAGACGCTAGGGCGGGAGCTTTTGGGGTCTACGGCGACGGGCATTAAATGCCCTTGTCCCCCACTGTCAAAGTAGGTATAGACCACTGTTCTGTACTGTAGCTCCACTGTTCCCGCACTGTTACAACTACCACCTCTTTTACGCTTTTACCCCTTTCTCCTACGTTGACACCTGTCGGTGACCCCTTACACTATAAAAGGAGGCCCATGCACAACGTGGAGGGGGTTCGGAACCTAGATCACTCTCACGCTCGGTGTAGCTGCTTCTTCAAGCTCCCGAGCACTCAAACTCAATACACAACTAAGCAGGAGTAGGGTTTTACGCGTCTACCGCGGCCCGAACCTGGGTAAAACTGCCCGCGTGCTCGCCTCGATCTGCTCTTCGTGCTCCCTCCGCCCTCGTACCGCACAGACAAGGGGCTCCGGTCCCATAGGTGTTCGTGGCGGACAGTTTCCCCCGACATCTTTGGCGCGCCAGGTAGGGGGCGTCGAGGTTGTGCGAACCTGATCCGGCGTTCGCGCGGGCGCATTCTTCATCAACCTCTCCAGCTTCATCAGCAACTTCACCAGCGACAACTCCATGGCCCCGAAGAAGAAGGCTTCGGAGGTCGGAGGCCCGTCTGCGTCTCATCCGCCGCCACCAGAGCCAACGGTGGGCGGGGGAGACGCCGTCGGAAGGGTGGCCGCCGGTGAGGACACTCACGGCGCCACCAGATCCAAGAACAGGACGGACGACCGAACCTCGGTCTCCGTGGACGCGCCGCGTCCATCTCAGCACACGACGACCCAGCAGCGCCATACCACGGGAGGTGGTATCCGCTTGCTGGGGCAAGGCCAAACAGGAGACTCGCGGGACGCCCCGGACCCCCGTCCGGGCACAAGCAAAGCGAAGGCGCCGGCGCGGGACCCCGCTCCTTCTAACGTCGTTAGAAGTCCGAGCGTATCCCGCTCCTCGCACCGCTCGCCCGCGTTCCCCTCCACTCCAGCAGAAGCGCTCGCAAGGGCGCAACTGCTCCTCGACTTTCCTCCAGCGGCAGACAAGGCCGAAGAATGGAGGGCCACCATCCGGAGCCTGATAGACTTCGCCAACAACGATTCTCCACAGCAGCCGTCGACCTCACGGCCGCGGCAAGCTGAGAAGACGAAGGCTGACGACGACAAGACTGCCGGGGGTGCGACAAGCGTGCACTCCCCGCCGCAGAAGCAGAAGACGCCGCCCCGCCGGAACAACGCCGACGACGGCTCCACGGCCTCGTCGGACCCGCGGGCTCGTCGGGACCAGCGCCAAGTCCTCGACGACCGGCGAGAAGAAGACGCTCGGACCACAATCGAGCGCCGCCGAGAAGCTCGGCGACAATCAGACAAGAGAGCTGGGAACACTGTCGACGCGCACGCGCCCGGTGAGCCAGGCGACTTGCCGTACGCGGCAGGCTGCCCTGCGTTCACCCGCGAGCTGCGGCGCGTCCAGTGGCCCATGAAAGTGCAACTAATCCCCGGGTGGTTTTGGTAATTAACAACAACATATATATCATTGAACTAATATTCTCTTGAGAATCATTTCAGAAAAGTTCGATGATATGGGTATGGAAATGTCTGAAGAAGTGGACCCCTCAAAATGCTAAGACAAGCATTGGCAAAAGCTCAAGACTCCTTTTTGGTTTAGTGATCAAAGATCACATTGAGTCCATAGGAAAGCCAATACTATTAAAAGGGGATGAGGTTGTGTTAATGTTCTTGTTGCTCAAGTGCTTGGTGATCTAACTCCCTCAACTATCAGCACTACTCACTACTTAACACACACCCATAAGTAATCTCGGTCACACCGATTTCTCCAACTCAGTCCCACCGAGATGAACCACTTCAGTTGTTTCTCCAAACCCTAGCTTCTCGGTCAAACCGATTCTGAGTTTCGGTCTCACCGAAAAAGGGCTGCCAACCTTCTGTGATCAGTTGACATCAATTCGGAATATCCGAGTTTATACTTTCGGTCTCACCGAAATGGCAAACCCTAACCTTTGACTCACTTCGGTCTCACCGAGATGGTATTTTCGGTCCCACCGAAAATCCCAACGTTCACTATATTTGAACTTTCGGTCTGACCGAGTTTTAACTTCGGTCTCACCGAGATTGGTCAAATGTGTGTGTAACGGTTGGATTTTGTGTGGAGGCTATATATATACCCCTCCACCCCCTCCTCATTCGTGAGGAGAGCCATCAGAAAGTACCACCACTTCTATCATACACTTTCTGAGAAGTGAACCACCTACCCTTGTGTTGAGATCAAGCCATTCCATTCCTACCATATGAAACTTGATCTCTAGCCTTCCCAAGTTGCTTTCCACTCAAATCTTTCTTCCACCACAGCCATATCAGTGAGGAGAGTTGAGTGTTGGGGAGTTTATCACTTGAAGCACAAGAGCAAGGAGTTCATCATCATCAACACCGTCTATTACCTTTTGGGGGGTGGTGCCTCCTAGATTGGTTAGGTGTCGCTTGGGAGCCTCCGTCTTGATAATGTGGAGTTGAACCAAGATGTTTGTAAGGGCAAGGAGATCGCCTACTTCGTGAAGATCTACCCCGAGTAAGGCTAGTCCTCCGTGGGCGTAGGCCGTGATGGAATAGACAAGGTTGCTTCTTCGTGGACCCTTCGTGGGTGGAGCCCTCCGTGGACTCGCGCAGCCGTTACCCTCCGTGGGTTGAAGTCTCCATCAACGTGGATGTACGATAGCACCACCTATCGGAACCACGACAAAAATCTCCGTGTCACCAAACTGCGTTTGATCTTCTCCACCTCTCTTTTACATGTGCAATTTACTTTCCGCTGCATAAACTCTAGAATTGCATGTGTAGGGTGTTACTTGAACTGATCTTGTTTGTGAAACTGCCAAAAACATTGCATGACCTAAAGGCAGATTTTTTATATTGTCAAGTAGTCTAATCACCCCCCCCTCTAGACCTACTTCGATCCTACAAGTGGTATCAGAGCTTTGGTCTCCATTGCCTTGGTTTCCATTGCATTGGACTCCATAAGCTTGGTTTCACAACCTAGGAGAGTATGGCGTCTAGTGAGGGTAATTATCGTAGAGGTCCTTACTTTGATGGTACAAATTTTGCTAGTTGGAAGCATAAAATGAAAATGCATATTCTTGGTCATAACCCAGCCGCATGGGGCATTATTTGTGTTGGCATGCAAGGTGACTTCTTTGAAGAAGGAAAAGTTTCGGATCGCGAAGCTACACCCGAAGAACTGAAGATGTTGCAAAACAATGCTCAAGCTTGTGACATTCTCTTCAATGCTTTGTGTCCCGAAGAGTTCAACAAAATCAGCCGTCTTGAGAATGCTAAAGAGATTTGGGATACTTTGGTTGAAATGCACGAGGGTACTGAATCTGTGAAGGAATCAAAGCTAGATATTCTTCAAGGTCAACTTGACAAGTTCAAGATGAAGGATGGTGAAGGAGTCGCTGAAATGTACTCTAGGCTTGCTCTCATCACAAATGAGATTGCTGGCTTAGGAAGCGAAGAAATGACCGACCGATTCATCATTAAGAAGATTCTCAGAGCTTTGGATGGAAAGTATGACACCGTGTGCACTTTGATCCAAATGATGCCAAATTACAAGACTCTCAAGCCAACTGAAGTCATTGGAAGGATTGTTGCTCATGAGATGACACTTAAGGATAAGGAAGAGCTTCACAACAAGTCAAGTGGTGCTTACAAAGCTACAAGTGATGCTCCTACTACCTCAAGTGAGAAGTTAGTTTCCAATGAAGACATAAGCCTAATGGTCAGGAACTTCAACAAGTTCTACAAGAATAGAGGCAAAGAAAGAAGCTCAAAGTCTAGATCATATGATGGAAAGAGATCTTCTAGTCGTGATCGAAACTGCTACAATTGTGGAAGACCCGGACACTTCTCAAATGAGTGTACGGCTCCCCACAAGAGAAGAGAAGAGTCTCCAAGAAGGAAAGCAAGAGATGAGTCACCTCGGAGAGAGAGAAGGAGTAGAGATGATCGTTATGAACGAAGACCTTCTCGGAGAAGCAAGGACTCGGAGAGGAAAGACAAGTCATCAAGGAGCTATACAAGAAGAAGACATCAAGCTCATGTTGGTGAATGGGTCTCCGGCTCCGACTCTGACAGTCAATCCGATGGAAGCTATCACTCCGACTCCGACTATAGTCAAGATGAAGGTGTTGCCGGACTTGCACTCGTACCCTCCAACTCCAACTCCTACGACTTATTTGATTCACCAAATGAGGGAATTGGAAGATGCTTCATGGCTAAAGGCCCCAAGGTAACACACCCCGAATTCATTGACTTTGATAGTGATGAGGATGACTTACTTGGTGAAGATGAGCTCTTGCATGATAAATCTAGTGAGCTTAGTAATGATGAAAATGCTAGTAGTCTTTATAGTCGAGAAGAGTCGAATGACAATGCTATGAAGGAGATTGAGCGTCTAACTAAAGAATTAAACACTCTTAAGTTAGCTCATGAAACAACTCAAGAAGATCATAGAGAGCTCCTAAGATCTCATGAGAAGCTACGCTTCGAGAAGCTCACTCTAGAGCAAGAACATGAGTTTCTAAAAGCGATCAATGACGATCTTCGAAAGAAGAGTTCTTCATATCTTGCCAAACGACTTCTCTTGTCTAATTTCTTGC
>LR738712.1:844235426-844278406 GCA_902687465.1 Secale cereale | reverse complement strand
CGCTTGGGAGCCTCCGTCTTGATGATGTGGAGTTGAACCAAGATGTTTGTAAGGGCAAGGAGATCGCCTACTTCGTGAAGATCTACCCCGAGTAAGGCTAGTCCTCCGTGGGCGTAGGCCGTGATGGAATAGACAAGGTTGCTTCTTCGTGGACCCTTCGTGGGTGGAGCCCTCCGTGGACTCGCGCAGCCGTTACCCTCCGTGGGTTGAAGTCTCCATCAACGTGGATGTACGATAGCACCACCTATCGGAACCACGACAAAAATCTCCGTGTCACCAAACTGCGTTTGATCTTCTCCACCTCTCTTTTACATGTGCAATTTACTTTCCGCTGCATAAACTCTAGAATTGCATGTGTAGGGTGTTACTTGAACTGATCTTGTTTGTGAAACTGCCAAAAACATTGCATGACCTAAAGGCAGATTTTTTATATTGTCAAGTAGTCTAATCACCCCCCCTCTAGACCTACTTCGATCCTACAAGAGGTATCAGAGCTTTGGTCTCCATTGCCTTGGTTTCCATTGCATTGGACTCCATAAGCTTGGTTTCACAACCTAGGAGAGTATGGTGTCTAGTGAGGGTAATTATCGTAGAGGTCCTTACTTTGATGGTACAAATTTTGCTAGTTGGAAGCATAAAATGAAAATGCATATTCTTGGTCATAACCCAGCCGCATGGGGCATTATTTGTGTTGGCATGCAAGGTGACTTCTTTGAAGAAGGAAAAGTTCCGGATCGCGAAGCTACACCCGAAGAACTGAAGATGTTGCAAAACAATGCTCAAGCTTGTGACATTCTCTTCAATGCTTTGTGTCCCGAAGAGTTCAACAAAATCAGCCGTCTTGAGAATGCTAAAGAGATTTGGGATACTTTGGTTGAAATGCACGAGGGTACTGAATCTGTGAAGGAATCAAAGCTAGATATTCTTCAAGGTCAACTTGACAAGTTCAAGATGAAGGATGGTGAAGGAGTCGCTGAAATGTACTCTAGGCTTGCTCTCATCACAAATGAGATTGCTGGCTTAGGAAGCGAAGAAATGACCGACCGATTCATCATTAAGAAGATTCTCAGAGCTTTGGATGGAAAGTATGACACTGTGTGCACTTTGATCCAAATGATGCCAAACTACAAGACTCTCAAGCCAACTGAAGTCATTGGAAGGATTGTTGCTCATGAGATGACACTTAAGGATAAGGAAGAGCTTCACAACAAGTCAAGTGGTGCTTACAAAGCTACAAGTGATGCTCCTACTACCTCAAGTGACAAGTTAGTTTCCAATGAAGACATAAGCCTAATGGTCAGGAACTTCAACAAGTTCTACAAGAATAGAGGCAAAGAAAGAAGCTCAAAGTCTAGATCATATGATGGAAAGAGATCTTCTAGTCGTGATCGAAACTGCTACAATTGTGGAAGACCCGGACACTTCTCAAATGAGTGTACGGCTCCCCACAAGAGAAGAGAAGAGTCTCCAAGAAGGAAAGCAAGAGATGAGTCACCTCGGAGAGAGAGAAGGAGTAGAGATGATCGTTATGAACGAAGACCCTCTCGGAGAAGCAAGGACTCGGAGAGGAAAGACAAGTCATCAAGGAGCTATACAAGAAGAAGACATCAAGCTCATGTTGGTGAATGGGTCTCCGGCTCCGACTCTGACAGTCAATCCGATGGAAGCTATCACTCCGACTCCGACTATAGTCAAGATGAAGGTGTTGCTGGACTTGCACTCGTATCCTCCAACTCCAACTCCTACGACTTATTTGATTCACCAAATGAGGGAATTGGAAGATGCTTCATGGCTAAAGGCCCCAAGGTAACACACCCCGAATTCATTGACTTTGATAGTGATGAGGATGACTTACTTGGTGAAGATGAGCTCTTGCATGATAAATCTAGTGAGCTTAGTAATGATGAAAATGCTAGTAGTCTTTATAGTCGAGAAGAGTCGAATGACAATGCTATGAAGGAGATTGAGCGTCTAACTAAAGAATTAAACACTCTTAAGTTAGCTCATGAAACAACTCAAGAAGATCATAGAGAGCTCCTAAGATCTCATGAGAAGCTACGCTTCGAGAAGCTCACTCTAGAGCAAGAACATGAGTTTCTAAAAGCGATCAATGACGATCTTCGAAAGAAGAGTTCTTCATATCTTGCCAAACGACTTCTCTTGTCTAATTTCTTGCCACCTATTAAGACTAAGCATGACAAGCATAAGAAAAATTCTTCCTCTAGTAGTAACAATAACAATGTTAAATCTAATGCTGTTACTTCTAGTAGTTCTCTTGATTCCACTAACAATGTTTCAAGCCAAGTTACACTTGAGCAAGAAAATAGCTTATTGAAGGAAATCATAGAGAAAGGTGTCTACAAGAGTCTTGCCGGAAGCAAGAACTTTGAGGAGATTGTTCGCAAACAAGGAAGACACCGGAAGAATCAAGGGATTGGTTTTGAGCGAAAGTTCAACGCCAAAGGTGTTGAGTGGGAAGAAGGTCAATACCCTACTCCACAGTTTGTCTCACAAAAGGAGAAGTATGATCCTACTTCTTCCAATGTGGAACAAGCTCAAGATGATCTTCCACCACAAGACCACAAGCTAAAGGCCAAGGACAAGCTTCAAGAAGAGATTGATGCATTCATTGAAGCACCTCAAGCCATGGTCAAGTGGGTTCCCAAGGACACATCAAGTTCTACTTCGTCAAGCTCAACTACAACACCAAGGATTCCCATCAAGATGATGTGGATCCCAAAGAAGAAGAACTAGTAGGTTCTTGAGGGTGACTCCGCCAACAAACTTCACTCATATTCATTTTGGCAAGAACTTGTGCAATCAACTTCCACATCATGCACTTGTTCATGGAGTCACAAACCCTCTTGTTGGTAAGTCAAGGGACAAGGTAATCATTGCTTTCATGGACATCATCTTTTGTGTACTTCACTCTATGTCCATGGATATTCTTGTTTGTTCCTTGTGGGACTAACCCATGTAGGTATTGAAAGTGCCATAATCCAAAGGATTGCTCCTAACTCTTGATGGTCTACATCAACATTGAGCATCCACATCTTCAACATCTACATGAAGTCTTCTACGACAATCCAAGGTTAGTTTGACCCTTTAAAAGGGGTTCTCACATCTAGGGGGAGCTTTGCTCTAAAAATTGAGCTAAAAGCATCTCCAAATGATGTGAACACATAAATGCTTTATGTAAAAGTGGTAACCCCACTTGTGCTTAAACGATGAGTATGACCTATGATCAAATGTTCTCATTTGACTCCTAAGTCAATATACTCATATATAGATGACCTAGTCATCGACAAATTGTGTGCTAGTAGCTAGAGTTTTGGTTGTGCATGTTTGACACATATTTCAGTTGCTATCTTATTGTGTGAGCATGTTGGATGCATGATTTTATCCATTCAAGGACATCCATTTGTTGTTTTGATTGTTTTGGTTTCTTTTTCTGGCCAAATGGATGGACAAGAATGCCTAAGCACTTTCCCTAGCTATCTATGCTATCTTGTCTCAAAATTCTATTCATGCTTATATCACAACTTTGAACAAGTCTTTTTCGGACAGTCCGAGTGAGGAGCACTCGGAACCACCGATTCTTCTAAGGCTGACTTCCAAAACCTTCTAAGTCTATTTCGGTCTGACCGGCTTCTCAATCTCGGTCCAACCGAAACACTTAGATTGATCTAGGTTTCATCTCGGTGAAACCGAGTTCAAAATCTCGGTCTGACCGATATGTGTAACTGCACAGCAGAAATACATCTCGGTGACACCGAGTTTTTCAACTCGGTCCCACCGACAGTACGGGGTTATATATACTGAGGGCTGCGCGCGATCTATTCCTTTCAAACCGTTCGCCCTCCAAGACCCCTGCTGCCGCCGCCCTGATCTAAGGATCGTCGCCTTCGTCGCCTGTGTGCCCTTGCCGCAGGTCTCCGCCGCCGTCAACGGTAATCTTCTCCTCCGTTGCCGCCGTAGAGGGACACCACCAAGTTAGGGTGTGTCCCGATCCCTATTCATGCTCCACTTCTGATTCTTGCATGATATGACTGCCCTGATTCAATCCACGTTTGATATGTTCCCAATACATTGTTCAGATCGTTTAGTTTCGAGGAAAATTCTTAGGTTTAGGTTTCCACGGAATGCATCTCGGTGAAGCCGATTCCTGAAACTCGGACTGACCGATTTGGTCTCTGACCATTGCACTACATAGCTCGGTCTGACCGAGTTGTGAAAATCGGAATGTCCGAATTGAAGTTTCTGTGAAACCCTAAGTTTTCGGTAGGACCGAAACCCATTTCGGTCTGACCGAAAGTGGTGTGTAGGTTCTGTTGAACACTTCGGTTACACCGAAACTTGAAATCGGTTTGACCGAAATACATTCTGTGAAAACTCAAAACTAAGTTTTTAACTCATTTTTTTTGCAAAAACTTCTGCAGTTGTGATAACTCTTCTACTCTGCCTATACCTTATCTATTCACAGGTTTTTTCAGCCATGTCAGATGTCAGTGACAGCCAGAACAGGTCTGAGTCACCGTTTGCTGAGATTCCAGAGGCAGGTACAAGTCCTGAGGCTAGCAGCTCTAGTGATGATGGTGAGAGGAGCACCCCTAGTGGTCTACCTCCTGCTGCTACGAGAACCAGGAAGAAGAGAACTTCTGATTCTGAGGATTCCGACTTTGTTGCTGAGGAAGTTACCTCCAAGCCAAAGAGGCAAGTGGTTGCCAAAGAGCTCCAAGGGCAGCAGCCAAAGAAAGGCACGAGCAAAGTGAAGCAGTCTGCAGTTGCCAAGAAGCTCAACTTGGAAGAACCTGCTCCAAGTAAGGTGAAGAAGACTTCCAAGAGGAAGAGAGTTGTTTATGCTGAACCTCAAGTTGATGCTGCTGAAGAAGAAGAAGAAGATGCACCCCAGCCTCCTCCTCAGAAAGCTAAGTTCATGGGTGATGCTATTCGGGCTCAAGCCTCCTCCAAGCCCAAGAAGCCTGCTCCAGCTAAGGCAGCTCCAGCCAAGCCCAAGAGGACAACCAGAAGCATTCCAGCTTCTGAGAAGAACAAAGGTGAGATGCCACCTTCTGAGTCAGATGAAGAGCATGTGTTGCTCAAGCTCCGTCCCAAGTTGCCACTCCACAATGATGCTCATCCTCAAGCTGAGGATATGAAGGCAAGAAAGGACAAAGGTCTCAGGCTATGGAGACAGTCTGATCCATATGCCGTAAGAAGAAGGACTGCTGTGGACCCCAGATTCCACACCAGAGAGCAGCAGGATTTCTATGAGACCGTGCTAATGGATAAGAAGCCCATTGTTGCTGACACCAGGTATGTTGACTGGAAGTACATTGACAGCAGAGAGCATTGGGACTTCTTTCCCCATGTGCATGAGAGCTTTACTGCATGTGGAGTTGCTGATTTTGTGGGTCAAGAACTAACAGCCTGGAATGACGAGATGATCATGCAGTTCTATGCCACAGCCCATTTCTACCCCGATGGCAAGATCACCTGGATGACTGAAGGTCAACGGTTTTCTTCAACTGTTGCAGAATGGGCAGAAATTCTGAATGCTCCAGTGCAGAGAGAGGACGACATTGATGTCTATGGGATTCCTAAGAAGAGTCATGATTCTATGAAGAATATGTACAAGGAGATCCCAGCTGCTGATTTGGAAGGATGGAAGCTCGGCTCAGTGTATTATCTCCAGGCAGGTCTGACCACCACCAACACTATTCTGAGGCATACTTTGATGCCTAAGTCAGGTGACCACCGGATGATACGAGGCTATTCTATCAACATGCTGCACATTCTCGATGAGAAGGCACCTTTTTAGGTGATGGACTTGATGGTTGAGACCATTAAGAGGACTGCAGCTGACCAGAAGAGGTCATGTGGGTTTGCTCCGCAGATACAGATGCTCATCAACGCCAAGTTCGGCACGGGCAAATTCATGTTGGATAGGAAGCACTTGCCACTGCAGCCAGAGCATGAGGACAACGTAGTTGTGATGGATGAAGAGGATCCCACCTCAGTTGAAGGGCAAGCCAAGATCGAAGCTGCAAAGAAAGCCAAAGCTGACAGAGAGGCAGCAGCAGCAGCAGCTAAGCCAAAGAGCTTTGGAGAGCAAATCCTTGAAGCAACCCAGAGAATTGAACAACGCCTGGCCAGCATTGAGCAATCTCAGGAGAGCCTTGAGAGGATTGTCGAGGACAAGATCCACGCTCTAGACGTGAAGCTGACTGAGATTCAGGTGTCTGTCAACAAGCTTGAGGCAGACATGGAGGAGACTAGGCAGGAGAGAGCAGAGCTTATGCAGGATGATATAGTCCAGGACTCTCATCGCCAGAATGCTCCGGTTCCCAGAGGATCCAGGTCTGCAGCTATCCCAGTTACTTCAGCTCCAGCCACAGCTCCAGCACCAGCATCCACTCCTCCAGCGCAGACATCAGCAGAAGTCTTCGCCGACGCAGCTATCTCTACACCGACATCGACCCAGACGGGAGCAGCCAGCCGAGCCCGCAGTGACGCTTAGCTCTATACCTTTTCGAACTTTTTGGTAACTTGTTGCCAAAGGGGGAGAAATTGCTATAGATCATAGGGCTTCGAGAGAGAGAGTGCTCTTTCGTCTTTTCGTTCTTTTGCCGGTTTTCCCTGTGATACATTGGTTTCTTTTGGTTCCAGATACTTTATGTGTGCTTGCTACTACGTTTGATGCTACCTTAATGAGTGCTTAGTCATACTATGCCTTAATGAGTGCTTATTGCTTATCATATGCTATTTCTTATTGTATGGCTATTTACTCTTGTCTTGGTGATTGAGTGCATGTTATTCATTCTTATCATTTTGTGCGCTCCACCAAGATGTATGTGACATGGAAGAGTAACCCATTATCCTAATCGATTGTGCATTTGCATTCAAACGCAAATTTTAAATAATGCACAAATTTAGGGGGAGCTCTTGTTTATCACATACTTCTCAAAGCGACGATATTATTCTTTGATTATATCTCTTGTCGAAGCTTTGATCTATATGTTGTCATCAATTACCAAAAAGGGGGAGATTGAAAGTGCAACTAATCCCCGGGTGGTTTTGGTAATTAACAACAACATATATATCATTGAACTAATATTCTCTTGAGAATCATTTCAGAAAAGTTCGATGATATGGGTATGGAAATGTCTGAAGAAGTGGACCCCTCAAAATGCTAAGACAAGCATTGGCAAAAGCTCAAGACTCCTTTTTGGTTTAGTGATCAAAGATCACATTGAGTCCATAGGAAAGCCAATACTATTAAAAGGGGATGAGGTCGTGTTAATGTTCTTGTTGCTCAAGTGCTTGGTGATCTAACTCCCTCAACTATCAGCACTACTCACTACTTAACACACACCCATAAGTAATCTCGGTCACACCGATTTCTCCAACTCAGTCCCACCGAGATGAACCACTTCAGTTGTTTCTCCAAACCCTAGCTTCTCGGTCAAACCGATTCTGAGTTTCGGTCTCACCGAAAAAGGGCTGCCAACCTTCTGTGATCAGTTGACATCAATTCGGAATATCCGAGTTTATACTTTCGGTCTCACCGAAATGGCAAACCCTAACCTTTGACTCACTTCGGTCTCACCGAGATGGTATTTTCGGTCCCACCGAAAATCCCAACGTTCACTATATTTGAACTTTCGGTCTGACCGAGTTTTAACTTCGGTCTCACCGAGATTGGTCAAATGTGTGTGTAACGGTTGGATTTTGTGTGGAGGCTATATATACCCCTCCACCCCCTCCTCATTCATGAGGAGAGCCATCAGAAAGTACCACCACTTCTATCATACACTTTCTGAGAAGTGAACCACCTACCCTTGTGTTGAGATCAAGCCATTCCATTCCTACCATATGAAACTTGATCTCTAGCCTTCCCAAGTTGCTTTCCACTCAAATCTTTCTTCCACCACAGCCATATCAGTGAGGAGAGTTGAGTGTTGGGGAGTTTATCACTTGAAGCACAAGAGCAAGGAGTTCATCATCATCAACACCGTCTATTACCTTTTGGGGGGTGGTGCCTCCTAGATTGGTTAGGTGTCGCTTGGGAGCCTCCGTCTTGATAATGTGGAGTTGAACCAAGATGTTTGTAAGGGCAAGGAGATCGCCTACTTCGTGAAGATCTACCCCGAGTAAGGCTAGTCCTCCGTGGGCGTAGGCCGTGATGGAATAGACAAGGTTGCTTCTTCGTGGACCCTTCGTGGGTGGAGCCCTCCGTGGACTCGCGCAGCCGTTACCCTCCGTGGGTTGAAGTCTCCATCAACGTGGATGTACGATAGCACCACCTATCGGAACCACGACAAAAATCTCCGTGTCACCAAACTGCGTTTGATCTTCTCCACCTCTCTTTTACATGTGCAATTTACTTTCCGCTGCATAAACTCTAGAATTGCATGTGTAGGGTGTTACTTGAACTGATCTTGTTTGTGAAACTGCCAAAAACATTGCATGACCTAAAGGCAGATTTTTTATATTGTCAAGTAGTCTAATCACCCCCCCTCTAGACCTACTTCGATCCTACAGCCCAGCATGAAGAATTTTAAGCCCGACGTACCGGAGAAGTACGACGGCAAGACGCACCCCTCGGAATTCCTCAGCGTCTACACCATCGCAGTGCAAGCTGCCGGGGGGCGCGACGAGAAGATCTTGGCGAACTACTTCCCGCTCGTGCTAAAGCCGAACGTCCGTTCGTGGCTTATGCACTTGCCGGAAGGTTCTATCTCTTCTTGGGCCGATCTTTGCCACCAGTTTGTTGGCGCCTTCACCGGCGGCCACAAACCCCACGGCCAGGAGAGCGATCTCCACATTCTGGCCCAGAAGGAAGGCGAGACCCTGCGCAAGTACATCCAACGCTTCAGCCGTGTGCAGCACAACATCCCTGATGTCCACCCTGCCGCGGTTATCAGCGCGTTCCACCAGAACGTGCGTAACCGCCGCATGCGTGAAGAAATGGCGATGACCAAGATTCGGGACGTCAGCGAGCTCTACGCTCTTGCTGACAAGTGCGCACGCGCAGAAGAGGGGAGGAGACTCCCCGGAGAGGATGCTGGCGCAGGAGGAAGCGACAGCGACGACGCCGCCCCGGCAAAGAAGAGCCGGCGGCGGAATAACAGAAGGAAGGGCAAGAAGGAGGTGCTTGCCGTCGAGAAGTCCGGCAAGGAGGCTCCCGCCAAGCAAACACAGGCTGGCGGCTCCGGCAAGGAGCCTGCCCCTGTAGCGGCAGCCGACAAGCAGGACGGCTCCGACAAGCAATACTGTAAGATCCACCGCACCAAGGGTCACGATCTCTCCAACTGCAAGCGCGTCGAGTATCTCGTCGAACAGCAGAAAGCTGAGTACGAGAGGCGCGACAAGGAGAAGGCCCAAGGTGGCGGGGAAGAGCCCAGCAAGAAGCGGCCGTTCAACGGCCGGGGAGGGCGCCGCGGCAAGGCCAAGCAGCGGCAAGGAGACCGACCTCCCTGGGGCCGCGACAAGGACGAAGACGACGACGACGAAGACATGGAGGACGAGGAGAACAGCGAGCAGGAGTTCCAGAAGGCCACGGAGGTCCTGTGCGTCGACGGTGGCGCCTCCCTGCACACCTCCCACCGCCAACTAAAGCAGTGGGTGCGTGAGGTAAACGCAGCGGAGCCGCCCGTGGAGTCGCGCAGGCTCCTCAAATGGTCCAGCACGCCCATCATTTTTGATCTTGAGGATCACCCTGACCGCACCACTGCGGTCGGGTGCTTGCCGATGCTGGTTTCTCCCACCATCCGCAACCTCAAGGTCACCAAAATGTTGGTTGACGGCGGGGCCGGGCTGAACTTGATCTCCTCTGCTGTGATCAAGAAACTCCAGATTCCAGATGGCGAGCTCGAAGAAACCGGTTCATTCCAAGGAATCAACCCGGGAAGGAGCAAGCCCAAGGGAAAGATCACTCTGCCGGTGACCTTTGGCGGGGAGCTCAACTTCAGGACTGAGCGCATCACTTTTGACATCGCCGATATTCCATTGCCCTACAATGGAATACTTGGCCGTCCTGCCCTCGCCAAGTTCATGGCGGCTTCCCATTATGCATACAACATACTCAAGATGCCGGGGCCGATAAGCGTCATCGCTGTCCACGGCGACAAGAAGGATGCGCTTATCTGCGCCGACAAGATCTACCGGGATGCGGCAGCTGCGGCCGAGAAGGATACTCTTGCCGCTGAAGCTCCCGGGGGGAAGAAAACGAAGACCAAGTCCGGCAAGTGCTCTGGGACCCACTCCGGCAACCGCACCTCCTCGGAGTGCTGCGCTGCCGTCGAGGACGTTCCACCAAGCTCCACCGGCAAGAGTAAGAAAGGAATGGCCGCTCCTCCGGCAACCAAGAAAGTGTCCGCAAAGGAGGACGGCACTGGTGGTACCTTCACCATCAGTGCCACCCTTGACAGCAAATAGGAAAGCGCGCTCGTTGCCTTCCTGCGGGCGAATGTCGATGTGTTTGCCTGGCAACCATCTGACATCCCCGGTGTTCCCAGGAAGGTGATTGAGCACAAGCTTGCTGTCTGTCCTCATGCGCGGCCCATCAAGTAGAAAGTGAGGAAGCAAGCCGTGGAGCGCCAAGAATTCATCAACGAAGAAATCAAGAAGCTAGAAGCAGCAGGTCTAGTTAGAGGTGTGATCCATCCGACGTGGTTGGCAAATCCAGTCGTCGTGCGCAAGGCCAATGGGAAATGGAGGCTGTGTATAGACTTCACCGATGTGAATAAAGCATGTCCCAAGGATCCATTCCCTTTGCCGCGCATTGACCAGATCGTCGACTCCACTGCCGGATGTGAGCTACTCTGTTTTCTTGATGCATACTCAGGCTATCATCAGATCTTTATGGCCAAAGAGGATGAAGAGAAGACTGCATTTATCACTCCATGTGGCACTTATTGCTTTATTCGCATGCCATTTGGATTGAAGAATGCAGGCTCAACCTTTGCAAGGGTAGTATACACTGCTTTTGAGCCACAGATCCACAGAAATGTAGAAGCTTACATGGATGACATCGTGGTGAAGAGCAAGAGCAAGGAAACCCTGATTCAAGACTTGGAAGAAACGTTTCAGAACTTGCGCAGAATACAGCTCAAGTTGAACCCCGAGAAGTGCGTCTTTGGAGTCCCCTCCGGCAAGCTTCTCGGGTTCTTTGTATCGCAGAGGGGGATTGAAGCCAACCCCGACAAGATTAAAGCCATTGAGCAGATAGAGGCCCCAAAGCGCGTCAAGGATGTCAGGAGGCTTGCAGGTTGCGTGGCTGCCCTCAGTAGGTTCATTTCAAAATCTGCAGAACGCGCCCTACCTTTCTTCAAAATCTTGAAGAAGGCAGGTCCTATGAAGTGGACTCCGGAAGCGGAGGCGGCGCTGCAGGATTTGAAACGGTACCTGTCCTCCACTCCTATACTTGTCGCACCTAGACCACAGGAAAAGTTGTTGCTATACCTAGCGGCAACCAACCAGGTGGTTAGTGCTGCGTTAGTAGCGGAGAGGGAGTCTGACGAGGAGTCAGCACCACCAGCAAGCGAATCCAGCGACAAGCAGGGGGCTGCTCCGGCAAGCTCTGGCCCCGACAAGGATAACTCTGCGCAGGAACAGGATGAGGTGCGGAAGAAGATGGTGCAGCGCCCAGTGTATTTTGTGAGTTCCCTTCTCCAGGGAGCTAGATCAAGGTACTCTGGTGTGCAAAAATTGCTTTTCGGCCTCCTCATGGCCTCAAGAAAGCTGCGCCATTACTTCCAAGCCCATGAGATAACAGTGGTCACTCGCTTTCCGCTGAAGAGGATATTCCATAACCCCGAAGCAACAGGCAGGATCGTTGAGTGGGCACTGGAGCTGTCGAGCTTTGGACTCAAGTTTGAAAGTACTTCAACTATACAGAGCCGAGCCTTGGCAGAATTCATAGCTGAGTGGACTCCGACGCCCGATGAAGAAGTTCAAGAAACAAGTACACCTGTACAAGAAGCAACAAGTGAATGGGTAATGTATTTTGACGGTGCCTTCTCGCTGCAAGGCGCCGGTGCTGGCGTGGTACTCATCGCGCCCACCGGAGAGCACCTCAAATACGTTATCCAGATGCACTTTCCCAGGGAGCAAGCGACAAACAACACTGCTGAATATGAAGGCTTGCTTGCCGGCCTTAGGATTGCGGCCGAACTTGGGATCAGAAAGCTGATTGTGAGGGGAGATTCTCAGTTGGTGGTCCGACAAGTTAACAAGAGCTATCAAAGCCCTTTGATGGAAGCTTATGTCGATGAAGTGAGGAAGCTTGAGGAGCACTTTGAAGGTCTGCAGATGGAGCACGTCCCAAGAGCTCAAAATGAAATTGCAGATGGCCTTTCAAAGTGTGCTTCGATGAAGTTACCTGTGGAACCAGGGACCTTCTTGCTCAAGCTGACTCAGCCATCCGTTACACCATCAGTTGGGCAGTCCAAGAAGAGAAAGTTGGTCTCCGGCGACTACTTGCCGGCGGATCTTCCAGAAACCGCCGCCAAGGTCCCCAAGATCAACAACCGGAACGCTGAGGAACAGACTGCTCCTGCAAGCCCTCGGGCTTGTACAGCTGAAGCAAGTGTTCCCGACAAGCCTCGCCCCGGCGAGCTTGCCGGGGGGCCTTCAGCTCCGGCAGAGCCAGAGGTTCTCGCCGTAGAAGCTGAGGTTCCCGCAGCGGCCCTCGAGCCTTTAGTCCTTGCCGTCGAGCCTCAGGCTCTGGCATGGGCGCAGCAGATCGTCCGTTTTCTTCAAACTGGAGAACTTCCCGACGACCCTCAAGAAATAGAGAAGGTAACCAGGCAGTCAAGTATGTACCAGTTCGTGGATAACGAGCTGTACAGAAGAAGACTCAATGGTGTCAGGTTGAAATGCATCTCCAGGGAAGATGGACAGAAGCTGTTGGCAGAAATACACGGAGGCATATGCGGCCACCACATTGGCGCAAGGGCGCTTGCCGGGAAAGCTTTCCGGCAAGGGTTCTTTTGGCAAGAAGCCCTCCAAGATGCAACTGAACTAGTAACCAAGTGTGAAGCGTGCCAGTTCCATGCAAAGCAGATTCATCAGCCAGCTCAAGCTCTCCAAACAATCCCTTTGTCCTGGCCCTTCTCGATCTGGGGGCTCGATATCCTCGGCCCTTTCCCCCGAGCCGTCGGGGGCTTTGAGTACTTGTACGTTGCAATCGACAAGTTCACAAAGTGGCCAGAAGTGGAGCCAGTGAGAAAGGTGACAGCACAGTCAGCAGTCAGGTTCTTCAGGTCGATTGTTTGCCGTTTCGGGATCCCTAACAGGATCATCACCGACAACGGTACTCAATTCACTAGTCGCACCTTCATGCAGTACGTCCAAGACCTTGGCGCCAAGGTCTGTTTCGCTTCTGTTGCTCACCCGAGGAGCAACGGTCAAGCGGAGAGGGCGAATGCTGAAGTGCTGCGCGGACTCAAGACAAGAACCTTTGACAGGCTGCGCAAGTGCGGAAGAAATTGGATAGAGGAGCTACCGGCGGCTCTTTGGTCGATCAGGACGACACCAAGTCGAGCCACCGGCCAGACACCTTTTGCTCTAGTCTATGGAGCAGAAGCAGTTCTCCCCACGGAACTCGTATACGGATCTCCTCGAGTGCTCGCTTATGATGAGCTCGAGCAAGAGCACCTGCGGCAAGATGACGCATTGCTCCTCGAGGAGGGACGTCTCCAGGCTGCTGTACGAGCTGCTCGATACCAGCAAGCCTTGCGCCGCTACCATAGCCGCAAGGTCAAGGCCAGGAGTCTCGAGGAAGGCGACCTTGTTCTTCGGCGTGCTCAGTCCGCCAAGAATTCCAACAAGTTGACGCCGAAGTGGGAAGGCCCTTATCGGGTGAGACAAGTTACGAGGCCCGACGCTGTCCGCCTCGAGACCGAAGAAGGCTTACCGGTGAGCAACTCCTGGAACATAGAGCATCTTCGCAAGTTTCACCCATAAGGCGCGGTTGCCGTGATCCGCTCCGGCAACCACCTTTTTGTACAAGCTTTGCCGCTGTTGCATGTAACCCTTTGTACAAAGCCGGGCGCAAACCCCGTGCATCAGTAAAGTTTCCGTGTTTTGCGCTATTTGCCTTTTGCATGCTTTTCTTTGCTATTTGCATGTGTTATTTGGCAACTTGTGCGACACACAAATCCGGTAAGCATTACAACGCCGAAAGGCCATATACTTGTTTCCCTCTCCCTTTTCTTTCCTCTTAAGCAGAAGGAACGATCCTCGCGCACAAGTTTGCCGGGGGAGAAGGAGATGGAGGATGAACCAAGTGCTGTTCAAGAAAGAGAAGCCTTACCGGAAAGCAAGCAACATATGAAAGCTAAGTTGTTAGAATTTGACCAGTTCAAATTTTAAATTTCAGTTGTCTTCCTTGAACAATCACACTTTGTATGGAAAACCTGTGCGCGGAGGAACCTACCCGTAGCTTGCCGCACCCTTATCTTGTTTTCGA
Organism: Secale cereale; assembly: GCA_902687465.1. Lineage (NCBI taxonomy): Eukaryota > Viridiplantae > Streptophyta > Magnoliopsida > Poales > Poaceae > Secale > Secale cereale. The sequence goes on along the minus strand of LR738712.1, from coordinate 844,263,930 downwards.
GTTCGCTCAACGATTTAAGTGAGCTGCGACAAGTGTCGCGCCCTTGCTTCGTTTCCGAGTACGCTCAGCAAGCTAAGTGCGTTGCGACTAGCCGCGGTGAGGTTGCTTGCCGGTAAGGCCTTAGCCAGCAGGCTGCTTAGAGTCCAGCACTCAGCGCTCGCGGCAAGGGCCCCTTGCCGGCAAGCTCCCCGGGAGCGTAGGGTGAAAAACATACAAAGTCAAGGATTAAGACAAGGAAGATAACATTGCACTGATTGATCAAAATGAGATAAATATCTTACAAGGGATAGCTTGTCACGATGGACTAATGAGTTCATGATATCATATGCAGCAACAAAAAGATAAAGATAATGGATCCCTAATCTACGCGGTCGCCCTCCTTCCTGGAGATCTTAGCCACCTTCTCGATGATGTGGGCGACCTGCTCCTTCAGGGCCTCCGTGTTTGCATCGGCCGGCAGGCTGCGAAGAACGTTGGTGAGATTGATGCCCGGATTGCGGAACACGATCTTCGTCAGCACGCGCTCCAGAGTTCCCGCGCAGAGCAGGCGCGACTCCTCGGCCAGCTGCGCGGGGATTTGGTTCCGGAGACCTGCAAGGGCCGGCGCGATCCCTCTGAAGAAGAGGCTGAGCTTGGCGCTGTGCGGGAGATCCGGATCCGGCGAGTAGATGAGATGTTCAACCTTCAGCGCCAGCAGCTCCTGGTCAATGTTGGACGCAGAGGATACCAAGTCTTCGGTCCATACCTCAATGGTCTGGCGGAAGAGCTCGGATGCCTTGTTGACGCTGTCCACCAAGGTCCGCTCCTTGCGGAGCTCCTCCTTCAGCTTGGTCTCTTGAGCCCGGGCAGCGTCGAGCGAATCCTTCAGGGTAGTGACCTTCAACTCCAAGTCCTCAATGGAGTCCTTGGCGGCCTTCAACTCGTCGCCCCTCTTGGAAAGGCTCACCTGGAGCTCAGAATTTGTGTGGGCGTCCTTTTCGCGCTCCGTGATGAGCGCGGCAACCTTCTCTGCGCTCACCTTCAGCGCCTTCTCCAGCTGTACAACCTTGGCGGCGAGCTCCTTCTTGGCGTCTTCCGCGGCAACCGCGGCGGCTTTCGCCTCCTTCAATTCCCCGCCAAGGGCCGCCTCGCGAGCAGCAAGGTCCTCCTCATGGGAGTCGAGCTCGACCTTCCGCTGCGCGAGCTCTCCCTCTCGCCGGGACATCTCCACCCCGGCGAGCCGCTGCTGTTCCTCAGCTTCGGCCTTCTCCAGCACCCATTCTTGGTACTCGCCGGCGAGACGCTCGCGCTCCTCCGCCACCTCGCGGAGGGCCGCCTGGTTGGCGGCGCTGAGCTCTGCCGCGCGCTTCTCCATCTCCGCGGCGGCCTTGGCGGCAAGGGCTTCCCGGGAGGCGAGCTTCGCCTGCCTGGCCCGGTAAAGGGCCAAGAGCTGGTGGAGCAGCTTCTCCTCCTCGGGCCCCTCACTCCCGCCGGGCGCCTCGACGATTTTCAGGCCCGCGGAGGCGAGGACTTCTCCGTCAAACGCCTCGCCCTCCGCGGGAGCTCGCGATGAAGACCCCCAAGGCATCTGGATGAAGACGCCGTTGGGGGCCTCAAGGTAGTAACCCTGCTCCTTGCTGGCGGAGGGGTCGGCGGCCGGTGCAGCATCTGATGCTCCCGCCGCCTCCGGGTCGGCGGTGCGGTCGCCATCCCCCTCCCCGGCCGCTGCGTCCGCAGCCGGAGCAGTCTCCTGCGCGGTCGGCTCAGCGGCCTCGGCCATCTCCTCGGTGGCCGGGACGTCACCGCCGCCGCCCTGCGCGCCCTCCTCCTCGAGGTTGATAACCTCCGTCTCCATGGGCTCAGGAGGAGGAAGATCTAAGAAGAAGAAGAAGAAAAAGAAGTTCAAGATTCAAGCAAATATCCAAAAAGAGACAAAGCCAAGAAGACAAGCTACAGAACATACCTTGGCGGACGTCCTCAGCGGCGGGCTCCCTCGTCGGGGAGCTCGGCCTTGGCGGAGTGGCCACCCTCGCCGGGCTGCTCGCCCTTGGCGGGGTACTCTGCCTTGGCGGAGTACCCGCCCTTGGCGGAGCACTCTCCCTTGCCGGAGAGTTCTGCCTTGGCGGGGACGGCGGGGCCTGCGGCTCCTCGACGACGGTCTCCGGGCGCTCTTCCCGCTGTGGCTCCACCTCTGCACAAAACAAAATAAGAAACATCAAGATATGAAGACAAGACCAATCCTCAGGCGCACCCCGATAAGCGAAAGAGTAAACCCCAGACTTACGCTGGGGGCTGCGCTGGGGGCTGCGCTGGGGGCTGCTCCTCGGAGCAGCGCTCGGGTCCGGCAAGCTCGGCTCCGGCACGCCTCCTGTCGCCGCGGCGGCTGGGTCTTCCGCGGCCTCGACCACAGGCGCCTTGGCCTTCTTCCCCGCGCGCTGAGTCAAGGTCCTAAAATCAAAGCAATAGACAAAGTCAGCATCAACAAAAACCAAGACAAAAATCGAGAAGGTGTAAGGTCCTGGATCCTTACTCCTGGTCCTCCTCGTCGTCCTCGCTCAGGGCGGAGAAGTCATACTCCACCGTGGGCGCGTCGGCGCGAGGAGCGGAAGATGAAGATTCCCTCGCGCGCTTGGTGGTCCCCGGGGCTGGGGGCTGCGAAGACCCAGCCCTTGTGGTAGCCGGCGCCCGAGGAGCGGGCGGAGCCGCTGCTCCGCTCCGAGAAGACCCCTGTCGGCTCGGCGCCGGCCTGCGGGGCGCCTCCGCCGTGGCCCGCGTGCGGGCCGCCTCTGCTGTGGCTGGTGCGCCGGTCGCCCTTGGCGCGGCTTGGCTCCCCCGGGGAGCTGCCCGGCGAGCTGGTTGTTGCCGGGGCGCCTGCGCCCTCTCCCCCGTCGCCGTCTTGCGGAGACGCTTCGGCGGGGACTGCCTTGGGCTTGCCGGGGGCGGGGAGCTCTCCGACGAGGAGAGGTCGTCGGCGTAGAGCTCCGTGGATCCGCCGGAGTCCTCGGCCTCCTCCTCCTCCTCCTCTTCCCCGGCCGGCTCGCTGGGCCCAGCGCCCTGCGCTGCGGCCTCTTTCCCCTTGGCGCCTCCGCTCCTCGCGGCGCCTCTGCTCCCTCCGGCGGCACCCTCCATTGCCGCGGCCTCGGCCGCGATTCCGTGGATCCCAGAGTGCCTCAGCGAGGGGACCCCGGCGAGCGCGTCGGGAGGGAGCTGCAGCAGTCTGCGGATCTCCGCCTCCTCCGCCTGGGTGGACGCATCCGCAACCTCCGCCTCTTCAGGCGTGTATCCAAAAATTCCTGCCGCTGCGGCTGCAGTGGCCTCTTCAGCCCGAGAAGCTATGTAGGCAATCTCCTGGTCGGTGGTGTCCCGGGTGTGTTCCTTGAGGTCGTTCTTGTTCTTCGCCACCTCCGCGAGGTTGTCGTAGAAGTTGAGGACGTCGATGGGCTTGGGAGCGATCCACGTGCGGTCCACGCCGTGCGAGTCACACATGGGCATCATGGCGAGGAGACGATCCCGGACGGTGCTGTTGCAGAGCGGCACCACTTCCCGGGGAGGCCTGAACCACTCGGGGTGTGCCGGGTCGTACTTGAAGAGTTCCCGGACCATCCCCTTCAGCTCCAGCGTGGTGAAGTTGAAGTTGAGCCCGGGGCGCAGCCTCATTATGTCCGCCGGGCCGCCGTACTCCCAGGCCGGCCTCTTCCTGTCTTGGAGAGGGGCGATGCGCCGGCGGAGGAAATCTGCGCCCACCTCTGCAACGGACAGCTTGGCCATCCGAAGACGAAGAATCCGGACGAGGGCGATGTCGAGCTTGATGTCGTCCGAGTCCAGCTCGCTCCAGTCCCTGCCGCGCACGATGGGTGTTGTGCGCGGCGCGGTGAAGGACTGCGGCGCATCTTCAACGATCCAGCACCACTCCGCGCGCCACTCCTCCCACTTGCCGCGGAGCTCCCCCGGCAAGTAGGATCCCTTCTTATTCAGACGGAAAACCCAAGAAATTCCTCCGGAGAGGGGGGCGTCGGCCTCTGCTCTAGGAGTGAAGAAGTGCCTAAAAAGCGCAACGTTTGGGTGTACTCCTATGAAGTTTTCGCACATGTGTGCGAAAACCGCCATGGTGAGGATGGCGTTGGGGGTGAAGTCAAGCAGATGGAGGCCGTATGTGTTCATAATGTCGCAGAAGAAATTTGAGAAAGGAGGGCACAGACCGCAGTGAAAAAAGGCTGCGAAGAAGTAGTACCCGCCGGGATATTCGTCCTTGGCGGCGGCCGGATAGGCTCGTGTGCGGGGGTGCGCCTTGGTGTCCTTGGCCCAGAACAAGTAGTACTTGTTCCAGAGCTCCCGCACGCCGAGCTTCGGCGGGAAGACGAGGTGCTTCTTCCGGTACGCGGCGAGCTTCGCCGCTTGCTCCGACTTCTCCCTCTTGGCCTTCTCCGCCTTCGCCTTGTCGGTCTTCGGGGCCATGGCGGACGCGGCGGAAGGAAGGAGGGGCGAAAGGTCCGACGACGCCGGAGATGCAGACAGGCGGCGGCGGAGGTGTGGAGGCGGAGCGCAAGAAGAATCTTTGGAGGAGGAAGACGATGCAATGAAAGCGCAAGGAGGGGAACCGCGCCTGCTTCCTCTGCTTTTATGGGGGAGTGGGGGGCGTTTCGCCCTTTCCATTAAGAGATCGTGGGCACGTCCCATCCCACGACGCCGCGATCGACGCGTGCCGTTACGGTGGGGTGCGGCGGATACGGAAGTGGATTCGGCGCGCCGCGGGCCGCGTGTGCGCGTGCACTGTTTCGGGCCTGGCCCAACAGCGCTCGGCACCGTGTGTGTGGCCCAGGCCCGGGGGCTCCTGTCGGTGTACTAAGGTAGGGGTGCCTCAGTACCCCAACTTGTGCACGGGCAGTCGCAGCTTCCCGCGGCAGGGTTTACCGCGTGCTTGCCGGAGACCTTCCTGCTCCCTATCAAGCCATTCAAAAACAAAGTATGCAAGACAGAAGATCGAGACCCCGGCAAGTGGAGCTTGCCGGGAAGGCCGTGCCAGGCTCAGGATTACCTCACTAGTACAAGGCCCTGGCAAGAGGAGCTTGCCAGGAAGATCAGAAGACACGCCCCGGCGCTATATGCGCCCCGACAAGGGCCCGGGGAGCGGCAAGCTCCCGGGCCCGACAAGATCAAGGCCCCGGCAAGGTGCTTGCCGGGAAGGTTACACTGTGTCCCCGCGCTCCAGCTCATCGGCCCACGCGTCGCCCTGGGGCCTATCCAGGGACGCGTGGCGGATGGCTGTGCAGCCTGGGGGACACGGTGGCACTCCACGGTGGAGGATCCGTCGCCGTGGCGGACGGAGACGCTAGGGCGGGAGCTTTTGGGGTCGACGGCGACGGGCATTAAATGCCCTTGTCCCCCACTGTCAAAGTAGGTATAGACCACTGTTCTGTACTGTAGCTCCACTGTTCCCGCACTGTTACAACTACCACCTCTTTTACGCTTTTACCCCTTTCTCCTACGTTGACACCTGTCGGTGACCCCTTACACTATAAAAGGAGGCCCATGCACAACGTGGAGGGGGTTCGGAACCTAGATCACTCTCACGCTCGGTGTAGCTGCTTCTTCAAGCTCCCGAGCACTCAAACTCAATACACAACTAAGCAGGAGTAGGGTTTTACGCGTCTACCGCGGCCCGAACCTGGGTAAAACTGCCCGCGTGCTCGCCTCGATCTGCTCTTCGTGCTCCCTCCGCCCTCGTACCGCACAGACAAGGGGCTCCGGTCCCATAGGTGTTCGTGGCGGACAGTTTCCCCCGACACCCCTTTTAACCTTGCCTGGATAGGTAGTTTTATTATGCTTCACCTGTTGCCATGTTTAACATTTTTTAATATTGTTGGGTAGCTTAAATGAGAGTCAACTAAATAAATATAATGTGGTGTTTCGTCAATATGCAACTCGTTGCATATTGAGATCCTCATAACGTGTAGTATTGTTTGTGCACCTTGCCATGCCATGCATATTTAAACCGGACATGCATCATACTTGGATGTGCATCGTATGCCATGTTTATGCTTGTGTGTTTACCGTGTTGCTTGTTTCTTTCCGATTTGCTTCCCTCGTTAGCTTCGGGTTCGTTCCGGAGTTGTGAGGTTCTGTTCGACTACTTCATGGATCCGTTCTTCTTCCTTGCGGAATCTCAGGAAAGATGACCATACCCTTGGATACCTTTACTACCATTGCCATGCTTAGTTGTCTCGATGCTATCGTTATATGTCGCGCTACCCATCATTTATGTCAGCCTCTCCTTGTTGCCATGAAACCTCTAACCTTTGACACCTTCCTAGCAAACCATTGTTTGGCTTTGTTACCCGCTTGCTCAGCCCCTCTTATAGCGTTGTTAGTTCCAGGTGAAGATGAAGATCGTTCCAGGTGGGAACTTGTTGTTGGAATATCACAATATCTATTATTATTATTAACACACCTATATACTGGGCATGGGTGGAAGGCTTGGCCTTTTGCTCGGTGTTTTGTTCCACTCATGCCACCTTAGGCGTCGATAAACCGGCATTATGTTCCTTGATTTTGCGTTCCTTACACGGTTGGGTATATGGGGACCCCTTGACACTTCGTCTTTGAATAAAACTCCTCCAGCAAGGCCCAACATTGGTTTTAATTTGCCTCATAATAACAACTTAAATAATTAATTAAAATTGCATAGGGGGTCGCGTCCCCGAGTATTTTTTCTACATAGAAGGGGGGCGAGTGCTGATGGTGTTGGTCCCGAACGAGGAGTATGCGGGGCCACCTTGGGGAAACCCGAGGGCTGGTTTTACTCGTATAATCGCCCATCCGGTAGTGGCCTGAGACGAGATACGCGCGGCTACTATCAGGGTGTCGGCACGCCGGGAGGTCTTGCTGGACTTGTTTTACCATTGTCGAAATGTCTTGTGCACCGGGATGCCGAGCCTGATCGGATTTCCCTAAGATAAGGTGTGATGATATTATATTTATCACTTCAGCTGATCGTGAGAGCTTGTGATGGGCTAAGTTGGGACACCCCTGCAGGGTTATGATCTTTTGAAAGCCGTGCCCGCGGTTATGTGACAGATTGGAATTTGTTAATGTCCGGTTGTAGAAAACTTGACAGAGGATCCGAAGTAAAACACACAACTGTGTGAGTAACCGTGACTGTCTCTTTTCACTTTGAGAAGAGAACATGGTGTGGTTATGTTTGACTCGTAGGTAGTTCAGGATCTTTAGCGATCATTACTAGTTTGCGACCGTTTGCGTAGATGCTCATCTTATTCTTGTACTCGAAAGCTAGCCACCATATTATGCTTAGCCGCTGCTGCAACGTCACCACTACCCTTCTCCATACCCATAAAGCTTTGATAGTCTTGATACCCATGGTTATGGGATTGCTGAGTCCTCGTGGCTCACAGATACTGTCAGGGATATGACTAGCAGGTATAAACCGGCTAGTATAAACCGGCTTTATTAATATTATACTTGTTTGTAATATTTAGTGAAGGCTACGGCCCATAAGATCTTAGGGCCCATGTATAGAATTAAGGTTTGTAAACCGCCCCGTGATGTAACTTGAGAGATAAGGAAGAAAAGACAGAGACCGAGGCGGACACAAATATGAGCCGGCCTCGGGACTCTGTAAAACGGACCAAGCGTACCCTCTATATAAAGGGGCGACCCGGCGACGGTTTAGGGACAAGCAACAATCAACCCGTCGAGACGCAGGCAAGTGTCGGGGGAAACTGTCCGCCACGAACACCTATGGGACCGGAGCCCCTTGTACGTTGCGGTAAGGGAGCGGAGGGAGCACGGAGAGCAGATCGAGGAACGCACGCGGGCAGTTTTACCCAGGTTCGGGCCGCGCGGACGCGTAAAACCCTACTCCTGCTTGGATTGTATTGAGTTCTTGAGCTCGAGAGCTTGAAGAGCTAGCTACACCGAGCGGAAGAGCTGTCTAGGTTCCGAACCCTTTCTACGTTGTGCATGGGCCTCCTTTTATAGCTCAAGGGATCACCGACAGGTGTCAACGTAGAGGAGGGTAAAAATGTAACTTTGGTGGTAGTTGTAACAGTGCGGGAACAGTGCATGAACAGTGGTCTTCACCTACCCTTGACAGTGGGGGACAAGGGCATTAAATGCCCGTCACCGTCGACCCCAAAAGCGCCCGTCCATGCCTCTCCGTTCGCCACGGCGGTAGCCTCGTCACCGTGGCGTGCCACCGTGTCCCCCAGGATGCACAGCCATCCGCCACGCGTCCCTGGAAGGCCCCCAGGGCGACGCTTGGGCCGATGAGCTGGAGCGCAGGCACACAGCGCAGGCTTCCCCCGGCAAGCACCTTGCTGGGGTCTTGATCTTGTCGGGCCCGGAAGCTTGTCGCTCCCCGGGTCCTGCCGGGGCGCAGGGTGCGCCGAGGCATGTCTTCTGAGATACGTATTTCTTGGCTTTCCTGGCAAGCTCCTCTTGCCAGGGTCTTGTGTTTAGGTGATAATCTTGAGCCTGGTGCGGCCTTCCCGGTAAGCTCCACTTGCCGGGGTCTTGATCTTCTGACTTGTATACTTTGTTTTTGAATGGCTATACAAGGACCGAAAAGGTTTCCGGCGAGCACGTGGTAAACCCTGCCGCGGGAAGCTGCTACTGCCCGTGCACAAGTTGGGGTACTAAGGTACCCCTATCTTAGTACACCAACAGGAGCCCCCGGGCCAGGGCCACACACGGTGCCGAGCGCTGTTGGGCCAGGCCCAAAACAGTGCACGGGCACACGCGGCCCACGGCACGCCGAACCTCCTTCCGTATCCGCCGCATCCCCCCCTAACGGCACGCGTTGATTGCGGCGTCGTGGGGGAGATCGTGGCCTCGTTCTTTAATGGGAAATGCGGAGCGTCCCCCACTTTCCCCTTAAAAGCAGAGGAAGCAGGGGCAGTTTCCCTCCTTCGTCTTCATTGCGCTTTCATTCTCCAGAAAACTTCCGCTGCTTCTTGCCTCCGCCCCTCCTCCGCCGTCTTCCGCATCCGCGGCGCCGTCGAGCTCCTCGCCTCTTCCCTCGCCGCCTCCGCCATGGCTCCGAGGAGCGACAAGGCGAAAGCGGAGAAGACCAAGAAGGAGAAGTCCGAGCAGGCGGCGAAGCTGGCCGCCCTGCGGAAGAGGAGCGTGGTCTTCGCGCCAAGGCTTGGCGCAAAGGAGCTGCGGAACAAGTACTATCTGTTCTGGTCGGGGGAGACCAAAGCTCATCCCCGCACCAGAGCCTTCCCCGCCGTCGCTAAAGATCTGTTCCCCGGCGGGTACTTCTTCTTCGCTGCTTTCTTTCACTGTGGATTGTGCCCTCCGTATTCGGAGTTTTTTGCGACATTATGAACACATATGGCCTCCACCTCCTAGACTTTACCCCCAACGCCATCCTTACGATGGCCGTTTTCGCACATCTGTGCGAAAACTATGTTGGGATCCATCCAAACGTAGCACTCTTTCGTCATTTCTTTATGCCTAGAGTAGAGGCTGGCGCTCCCCTCTCCGGCGGCATCTCCTGGATCTTCCGGTTGAACAAGAAGGATTCATAGCTGAAGGGAGAACTCCGCGGCAAGTGGGAAGAATGGCGTGCAGATTGGTGTTGGGTAGTGGAGGACAAGCCGGAGCCTTTCACTGCGCCGCGCACAACAGCCATAGTGCGCGGCAGGAATTGGAGCGAATTGGCCCCGGAGGACAATAAGCTCAGTATTTCCCTCGTCAGGATTATACGTCTCTGGGTAGCTAATCTGACCATCGGAGAGGTTGGGGCAGATTTCCTCCGCCGCCGCATCGCCCCTTTACAGGAAAGAAAAAGGCCCTCCTGGGAATTTGGCAATGCGGCGGATATCATGAGGCTGCGCCCTGGATTAAACTTCAACTTCACTGCTCTGGAGCTGAAAGGAATGGTCCGAGAGCTCTTCAAGCATGACCCGGCTCATCCGGAGTGGTTCAGACCCGCCAAGGGAGTGGTGCCACTGTGCAACAGCACCGCCTGTGATTCCTTGCGCGCAATGATGCTGGAGTGCGACTCCCATGGCATCGTCCCCACCTGGATCGAGCCTCCGCCGGATACTGTGCTGAGCTTCTTCGACAACTTAGTTGAGACGCCCAAGAACGCCGAGGAGAACAGGGGCCTCACCCGGGCCACTACGGCCCGGGATATAGCTTACATTGCTTCCAGGATGGAAGAGGCCGCCGCAGCCGCAGCGGCGGGAGATTTTGGATACACCGTGGATGATGCAGAGGCCGCGAACGTGTCGTGCCAAGCAGAGGAGGCGGAAATCCTCAAGCTGCTCAAGCTTCCGCCCGACGAGTTTGCCGGGGTTCCTTCCTTGAGGCTTTCCGGGATCCCCGGGGTTGCCGGGGTGAGCGAGGTCGCCGGAGGGAGCGAGGTTGCCGGAGGGAGCGGGGCCGCCGGGCATGGTGCTGGGTCCAGCGGGCCTGCCGGGGAGGAGGAGGAGAACGCCGAAGCTGACGAAGATTCTGGTGGGTCTCTGGGACTCGACGACGATGCCTCTTCGTCCTCAGAGAACTCCCCGCCACCGGCAAGTCCCAAGCAGCAAACGAAGAAGCGCCTCCGCAAGGCAACTGAGGTGGCGAGGCCGCAGGCGCCCCGACAGCAGCCGACGCGCCGCGCAACGCGCGCCACCAGGACGAGCAAAGTCGTCCAGGAGGCGCCCCGCGCACCAGCGCCTAGCGGAGGGGGATCCTCCCGGAGCGGAACGGCCGCCCCTTCTGCTCCTCGGGCCTCGGCGACGACAGAGGCTGGGTCTTCGTAGCCCCCAGCCCCGGAGACCGCCAAGCGCCCGAGGGAGCCTTCTCCTCCTGCTCCTCACGCGGGAGCACCTCAGGTGGAGTTCGACTTCTCCGCCCTCAGCTCCGATGACGAGGAAGAGGAGTAAGTTCTTGTAACTTGTAATTTCTTCGATTTTGTCTTGACTTTCCTTGCTAATCCTGATCTGTTCTTGTTATGCTTGCAGGACCTTGACCCAGCGGATGGCGAAGAGGGCCAAGATCCCCGTGGTCGAGGTTGAAGACGACTCGCCCGCCGCGGCGACTGGGGACGTGCCAGCGGCAAGCTTGCCGGATCAACCTGCTGCTCCGAGGAGCAGCCCCCAGCGCAGCCCCCAGCGTAAGTCTGGTCTTGATTTTTCTGCTCGTCGGGCGCGCTTGAGGTTTTTGCTTATATTTACACCTTGTTGTCTTGTCTGTCTTGTGCAGAAGTGGAGCCGCAGCCGCAGGAGCAACCGGAGGTCACCCCCGAGGAGCTGCCTGTTCCACCCTCCCCGCCAAGGGCGAGCTCCCCGGCGAGGGAGAACGCTCCGCCAAGGACGGGCACCCCGCCAAGGGCGGGCACCCCGCCAAGGGTGAGCAGCCCGACAAGGGTGAGCACCCCGCCAAGGGAGGGCACGGGCGGCCCTCCGCCAGCAGGGGCCACCACTCCGCCGCCAAGGGTGGATTCCCCAGCGAGGGAGCCTGTCGTCGAAGAAGTCCTCGAAGGTAAGTCTTGTAGCTTCTTCTTCTTGGACTTGTCTTTTTGAATATTTGCTTGATCTTTTCTTTTCTTTTTCTTCGGCTAGATTCTCCCGCCCCAGAGCGGATGGAGACGGAGGCCACCGTTGAGGAGGAGGTGCGCGGCGACGGCGGCGACGCCACTGCCACTGAGGGCATGGCTGGAGCCGACGAGCCTGCCGCCGAGGAGACCGCCCCGACCGCAGACGCCATGGGCGGAGAAGGGACCGGCGACCGCACTGCTGGCCCGGAGGCAGCAGGAGCGTCAAGCACTGCGCCGGCCGCCGACCCCTCCGCGTCCACGGAGCGGTCGGGCGTCTATCTTGAAGCTCCCAACGGGATCTTTATACAAGTCCCGTGGGCGTCTTCGTCGCGAGCCCCCGTGGAGGGAGAGACCTACGATGGAGAGGTCCTCGCCTCCGCGGGGTTGAAGGTTGTTGAAGCGCTTGGCGGGAGTGACGAGCCCGAAGAGGAGAAGCTTCTTCGCCAGCTCCTGGCCCTTTACCGGGCCAGGCAGGCGAAACTGGAGTCCCGAGAAGCTCTCACCGCCAAGGCTGGAGCAGACTTGGAGAAGCGCGCCGCGGAGCTCCGCGCCGCCAACCAGGCGGCCCTCCGCAACTTGGCGGAGGAGCGCCAAAGGCTTGCCGAGGAGCAGCAAGAGTTCCTCCTTGAGAAGGCTGAGGCCGAGGAGCAGCAGCGATTGGTTGGCGAAGAGCTGTCCCGGCGAGAAGGAGCGCTCAACCAACGGAAGGTCGACCTCGACGCCCACGAGGACGACCTTACCGCCCGGGAGCGGGCCATTGGCAGAGCCCTGAAGGAGGCGAAGGCTGCCGCTACCACCGCGGAGACCGCCAAGAAGGATCTTGAGGCCAAGGTGGAGCAGCTGGAGCGGTACCTGAAGGCAAGTGCAGACAGAATGACCGCGCTCAATGTGGAGCGGAAAAAGGATGCCCACACCAACTCTGACCTGCAGATACGCCTCTCCAAGAAAGGCGACGAGCTCACTGCCGCCAAGGATTCGATTGCTGACTTGGAATTGAAGGTCTCCACTCTGACTGATTCGCTCGACGCTGCCCGGGATCGCGAGACGAAGCTGAAGGACGAGCTCCGCAAGGAACGAGGCCTGGTGGAGAGCGCCGCCGTCTCGGCGAACCAGTTCAGCCGGGCAGTGGAGCAGTGGACTGATGATCTGGTCACCTCCGCTGCCAACATTGACAAGGAGATGATGGCGCTGAGGGCGGAGCACCTCGTGTACTCTCCGGACGAGAACCTCCCCCACAGCGCCAAGCTGAGTCTCTTCTTCAGGGGAATCGCGCCGGGGCTTGCACGGCTGCGGGAGAAGCTCCCCGCGTAGTTGGCCGACGAGTCGCGTCGGCTCTGCACGGGCACTTTGGAGCGCGTCTTGACGAAGATCGTCTACCGCAACCCCGGCATCAACCTCGTCAATGTCCTCCGCTCCTTGCCGGAAGACGCTGACCAGGAGGCGTTGAAGGCGCAGGTCGCCCACATCGTCGCCAAGGTGAACAAAGTCACGAGGCGTGAAGGCGACCGCGTAGATTAGGCTTCTTTCTTTCTGTTTCCTTTGCCGCTGCAAAGTATGTTATGGACATGAATCAATTAGTTATTGCGGCAAGTTATCCTTGTAATATACAATCTTATTTTGATCAATCAATGCAGTGTTATCTCCCTTGCTTTGGTCCTTTACTTTGTATGCTTTTTACCCTACGCTTTTTAGGGAACTTGCCGGCAAGGGGCCCTTGCCGCGAGCGCTGAGTGCTGGACTCTGAGCAGCCTGCTGGCAAAGGCCTTGTCGGCAAGCAACCTCGCCGCAGCTAGTCGCAACACACTTAGCTTGCTGAGCGAACTCGAAAAACGAAGTAAGGGCGCGACACTTGTCGCAGCTCTCTTAAGTCGTTGAGCGTGCTCGAAAACAAAGTAAGGGTGCGGCTAGCCACGGGTAGGTTCCTCCGCGCACAGGTTTTCCATACAAAGTGTGGTTGTTCAAGGAAGACAACTAAAATTTAAAAATTTGAATTATTCAAACTTCGGTAACTTAGCTTAGCTTTCCTGGATTGTTTGTTCCCGGCAAGGCTCCTCTTTCTTGAACAGCACTTGGTTCATCCTCCACCTCCTTCCTCCCCGGCAAACTTGTGCGCGAGGGACATTCCTTCTGCTTAAGAGGGAAAGAAAAAGAGGAGGGAAAACAAGTATAGGGCCTCTTGGCCTGCTAATGCTTACCGGGTATGCGTGTTGCACAAGATGCCAAATAATGCATGCAAATAACAAAAAGCATGGAAATGGCAAATAGTGTGAAACACAAAAGCTTTACTGATGCACGGGATCTGCGCCCGGCCTTGTACAAAGGTTTACATGCAACAGCGGCAAGACTCGTACAAAAGGTGGTTGCCGGAGCGGATCACGACAACTGCGCCTTATGGGTGAAACTTGTGAAGATGATCTATGTTCCAGGAATTGCTCACCGGTAAGCCTTCTTCGGTCTCAAGGCGGACAGCTCCGGGCCTTGTGACTTGTCTCACCCGATAAGGGCCTTCCCACTTCGGCGTCAACTTGTTGGAATTCTTGTCGGACTGAACACGCCAAAGAACAAGGTCGCCTTCCTCGAGACTCCTGGCCTTAACCTTGCGGCTATGATAGCGACGCAAGGCTTGCTGGTATCGAGCAGCTCGTACAGCAGCCTGGAGACGTTCCTCCTCGAGAAGCAGTGCATCATCTTGTCGCAGTTGCTCTTGCTCGAGCTCATCATAAGCGAGCACTCGAGGAGATCCGTATACGAGTTCCGTGGGGAGAACTGCCTCTGCTCCATAGACAAGAGCAAAGGGTGTCTGTCCGGTGGCTCGACTTGGTGTCGTCCTGATTGACCAAAGAGCCGCCGGTAACTCCTCTATCCAGTTTCTTCCGCACCTGCGCAGCCTGTCGAAGGTTCTTGTCTTGAGTCTGCGCAGCACTTCAGCATTGGCCCTCTCCGCTTTACCATTGCTCCTCGGGTGAGCAACAGAAGCGAAACGGACCTTGGCGCCAAGGTCTTGGACGTACTGCATGAAGGTGCGACTTGTGAACTGTGTGCCGTTGTCGGTGATGATCCTGTTAGGGATTCCGAAACGGCAAACAATTGACCTGAAGAACCTGACTGCTGACTGTGCTGTCACCTTTTTCACTGGTTCCACTTCTGGCCACTTTGTAAACTTGTCGATTGCAACGTACAAGTATTCAAAGCCCCCGACAGCGCGGGGAAAGGGGCCGAGGATATCGAGCCCCCAGACCGAGAAGGGTCAGGATAAAGGAATCGTCTGGAGAGCTTGAGCTGGCTGGTGAATTTGCTTGGCATGGAACTGGCACGCTTCACACTTGGTTACTTGTGCAGTTGCATCTTGGAGGGCTTCTTGCCAAAAGAACCCTTGCCGGAACGCCTTCCCGGCAAGTGCCCTTGCGCCAATGTGGTGGCCACATATGCCTCCATGTATTTCTGCCAACAACTTCTGTCCATCTTCTCTGGAAATGCACTTCAACCTAACACCATTAAGTCTTCTTCTGTACAGTTCATTGTCAACGAACTGGTACATACTTGACTGCCTGGTTATTTTCTCTATTTCTTCTGGTTCGTCGGGAAGTTCTCCAGTTTGTAGAAAACGGACGATTTGCTGTGCCCATGCCGGAGCTCGAGGCTCAACGGCAAGGACTAAAGGCATGAGGGCCGCTGCGGGAACCCCAGCTTCTACGGCAAGAACCTCTGGTTCTGCCGGAGCTGATGGTCCCCCGGCAAGCCTGCCGGGGCAAGGCTTGTCGGGAACGCTTGCTTCAACTGTACAGACCCTTAGATCTATAGGAGCAAACTGTTCCTCAGCGTTCTGATTGTTGATCTTGGGGACCTTGGCGGCGGCCTCGGGGAGATCTGTCGGCAAGTAGTCGCCGGAGACCAACTTTCTCTTCTTGTTCTGCCCAATTGATGGTGTAACGGATGGCTGAGTTAGCTTGAGCAGGAAGGTCCCTGGTTCCACAGGTAACTTCATTGCAGCACACTTTGAGAGGCCATCTGCAATATCATTCTGAGCTCTTGGGACGTGCTCCATTTGCAGACCTTCAAAGTGCTCTTCAAGCTTCCTCACCTCATCAACATAAGCTTCCATCAAAGGGCTCTGATAACTCTTGTTCACTTGTCGGACCACCAACTGAGAATCTCCCCGCACAATCAACTTCTTGATCCCAAGCTCGGCTGCAATCCTGAGGCCGGCAAGCAAGCCTTCATACTCAGCAGTATTGTTTGTTGCTTGTTCCTTGGGAAAGTGCATCTGGACAACATACTTGAGGTGTTCTCCAGTGGGCGCTATGAGTAACACGCCGGCACCGGCGCCTTGCAGCGAAAAAGCACCATCAAAGTACATTACCCATTCGCTGGTCGCTTCTTGTACGGGGACACTTGTTTCTTGGATTTCTTCATCTGGCGTCGGGGTCCATTCCGCTATAAATTCTGCCAAAGCTCTGCTCTGTATAGTTGAAGTACTCTCAAACTTGAGACCAAAGCTCGACAGTTCCAGTGCCCACTCGACGATCCTGCCTGTTGCTTCGGGATTTTGCAATATCCTTTTCAACGGAAAGCGAGTGACCACTGTTATGTCATGTGCTTGGAAGTAATGGCGCAGCTTTCTCGAGGCCATGAGGAGGCCGAAAAGCAACTTCTGCACCCCAGAGTATCTTGATCTAGCGCCCTGCAAGAGGGAACTTACAAAATACACCGGGCGCTGCACCATCTTCCTTCGCACTTCTCCTTGCTCCTGCGCAGAGTTGTCCTTGTCGGGGCCAGAGCTTGCCGGTGGAGCCCCCTGCTTGTCGCTGGATTCGCTTGCCGGAGGTGTGGGTTCTTCCTCTGCCTCCCTTTCCGCTACCAACGCAGCACTAACCACTTGATTGGTTGCCGCTAAGTACAGCAGCAACTTCTCTTGTGGCCTAGGTGCGACAAGTATTGGAGTGGAGGACAGGTATCCTTTCAAATCCTGCAGCGCTGCCTCCGCTTCCGGAGTCCATTTCATAGGACCCGCCTTCTTCAAAATTTTAAAGAAAGGCAAGGCGCGTTCTGCAGATTTTGAAATGAACCTGCTGAGGGCAGCCACACAACCAGCAAGTCTCCTTACGTCCTTGACGCGCTTCGGGGCTTCAATCTGCTCGATGGCTTTTATCTTGTCGGGATTGGCTTCAATCCCCCTCTGGGACACAAAGAACCCGAGAAGCTTGCCGGAGGGAACTCCAAAGACGCACTTCTCGGGGTTCAACTTGAGCTGGATCTTGCGCAGATTTGCAAATGTTTCTTCCAAGTCTTGGATCAGGGTATCTTTGCTCTTGCTCTTGACCACTATGTCATCCATGTAGGCTTCTACATTTCTGTGGATCTGCGGCTCAAAAGCAGTGTGCACCACCCTTGCAAATGTTGAACCTGCATTCTTCAATCCAAAGGGCATGCGTATGAAGCAATATGTGCCACATGGAGTAATGAATGCAGTCTTCTCTTCATCTTCCTTGGCCATGAATATCTGGTGGTAACCTGAGTATGCATCAAGGAAGGAAAGCAGCTCACATCCAGCGGTGGAGTCAACAATCTGGTCGATACGCGGCAAGGGAAATGGATCCTTGGGACATGCTTTATTCACATCAGTGAAGTCTATACAAAGTCTCCACTTCCCGTTGGCCTTGCTTACGACAACTGGATTGGCCAACCACGTGGGATGGATCACGCCTCTAACCAGGCCTGCTGCTTCTAGCTTCTTTATCTCTTCGGCTATGAATTCTTGGCGCTCCACGGCTTGCTTCCTGACCTTCTGCTTGACGGGCCGCGCATGAGGACAAACAGCAAGCTTGTGCTCAATTACCTTCCTGGGAACGCCGGGAATGTCAGATGGTTGCCATGCAAACACGTCGACATTCGCCCGCAGGAAGGCAACGAGTGCGCTTTCCTATTTGTTGTCGAGTGTAGCACTGATGGTGAAGGTACCACCAGTGCCGTCCTCCTTGGCGGACACCTTCTTGGTTGCCGGTGGAGCGGCCATCCCCTTCTTGCACTTGCCGGTGGAGCTCGATGGAACGTCCTCGACGGCAGTGCAGCACTCCGAAGAGGTGCGTTTGCTGGAGTGGGTCCCAGAGCTCTTGCCGGACTTGGTCTTGGTCTTCCCCCGGGAGCTTCAGCGGCAAGTGTGTTGCTTTCCGCTGCGGCTGCTGCATCCCGGTATATCTTGTCGGCGCAGACAAGCGCGTTCTTCTTGTCGCCAGGGATAGAGATGATGCTTATCGGCCCCGGCATCTTGAGTACGTTGTAGGCATAGTGGGAAGCTGCCATGAACTTGGCGAGGGCAGGACGTCCAAGTATCCCATTGTATGGCAATGGGATATCGGCCACGTCGAAGGTTATCCTCTCCGTCATGAAGTTGAGTTCCCCGCCAAAGGTCACTGGCAGAGTAATCTTCCCCTTCGGCTTGCTCCTCCCCGGGTTTATTCCTTGGAACGACCCGGTTTCTTCGAGCTCGCCGTCTGGGATCTGGAGTTTCTTGATCACAGCCGAGGAGATCAAGTTCAGGCCGGCCCCGCCGTCAACCAACATTTTGGTGACCTTGAGGTTGCGGATGGTTGGTGAGACCAACATCGGCAAGCACCCGACCGCCGTTGTGCGATCAGGGTGATCCTCAAGATCAAAAATGATGGGCGTGCTGGACCACTTCAGCAGCGTGCGTGACTCGACGGGCGGCTCAGCTGCGTTTACTTCCCGCACCCACTGCTTGAGTTGGCGGTGGGAAGTATGCAGAGAGGCGCCTCCGTCGACACACAGAATTTCTGTGGCCTTCTGGAACTCCTGCTCGCTGTTATCTCCTTCCTCCATGTCGTAGTCGTCGTCTTCTTCCTCATCCTTGTCGCGGCCCCGGGGAGGTCGATCACCTTGCCGCTGCTTGGCCTTGCCGCGGCGTCCTCCCCGGCCATTGAATGGCCGCTTCTTGCTTGGTTCTCCTCCGCCACCTTGGGCCTTCTCCTTGTCGCGACGCTCGTATTCAGCCTTCTGCTGTTCTACGAGGTACTCGACACGCTTGCAGTTCGAAAGGTCGTGGCCCTTGGTGCGGTGAATCTTGCAGTATTGCTTGTCGGAGCCGTCCTGCTTGTCGGCTGCCGCTACAGGGGCAGGTTCCTTGCCGGAACCGCCAGCCTGCGCTGTCTTGGCGGGAGCCTCCTTGCCGGACTGCTCGACGACCAGCACTTCCTTGCTCTTCTTTCTTCTATTGTTTCGCCGCCGGCTCTTCTTTGCCAGGGCGGCGTCCTCGCTGTCGCTTCCTCCTGCGCCAGTATCCTCTCCGGGGAGTCTCCTCCCCTCTTCGGCGCGCGCGCACTTGTCGGCCAGAGCGTAGAGCTCGCTGACATCCCGAATCTTGGTCATGGCCATCTCTTCCCTCATGCGGCGGTTACGCACGTTCTGGTGGAACGCGCTGATAACCGCGACGGGGTGGACGTCGGGAATGTTGTGCTGCACGCGGCTGAATCTCTGGATATACTTGCGCAGGGATTCTCCTTCCTTCTGGGCCAATATGTGGAGATCACTCTCCTGGCCGTGGGGCTTGTGGCCGCCCGTGAAGGCGCTAACAAATTGGTGGCACAGATCTGTCCATGAAGAAATGGAGCCTTCCGGCAAGTGCGTAAGCCAGGAGCGGACGTTTGGCTTAAGCACCAGCGGGAAGTAGTTAGCCAGTATCTTCTCGTCGCGTCCCCCGGCAGCCTGCACCGCGATGGTGTAGAAGCTGAGGAACTCCGAGGGGTGCGTCTTGCCGTCGTACTTCTCGGGTACGTCGGGCTTGAAGTTTTTCATGCTGGGCCACTGGACTCGCCGCAGCTCACGGGTGAACGCAGGGCAACCTGCCGCGTACGGCAAGTCGCCTGGTTCACCGGGCGCGTACGTATCAACAGCGGTCCCAGCGCGATGATCCGATTGTCGCCGGGCTTCTCGTCGGCGCTCGATGCGCGTTCGAGCGTCTTCTTGCCGCCGATCGTCGAGGACTTGGCGCTGGTCCCGACGAGCCCGCGGATCCGATGACGCCGTGGAGTCATCGTCGACGTTGATCCGGCGGGGAGGCGTCTTCTGCTTCCGCGGCGGGGAGTGCATGGTGGTCGCACCCCCGGCGGTCTTGTCGCCATCGGCCTTCGTCTGGTCGACTTGCCGTGGCCGCGATGTCGCCGGCTGCTGCGGCGTGTCGTTGTTGGCGAAGGCGATGAGGCTCTGAATCGTCGCCCTCCAGTCTTCGGCCTTATCGGCCGCTGGAGGGAAATCGAGGAGCAGTTGCGCTCTTGCTAGAGCTTCTGCTGGAGAGGAGGGGAGCGGCGGCGAGCGGTGCGAGGAGCGAGATATGCTCGGACCTCTAACGGGGTTAGAAGGAGCAGTATCTCGCCCTGGCGACCGCGCCTTGCTCGTGCCAGGACGATGGCCTTGAGCATCCCGCGATCCTCCGGCTTGTCCTTGCCCCAGCAAGCGTATGGTACCTCCTGTACCACGGCGCTGCTGGCCTGGCGTCTGCTGAGAGAGACGTGGTGCATCTACGGACACCGAGGCCTTGGAATTTGCCCGGTCGTCCGTCTTGTCCTTGGATTTGGTGGCGCCGTGAGTTTCCTCGCCGGCGACCACCCTTCCGCCGGCGTCACCTCCACCAACCGTTGGTTCTGGTGGCGGTGGGATCGACGCAGACGTGCCTGCGACCTCCGAAGCCTTCTTCTTCGGGGCCATGTTGTTGTCGCTGATGAAGTTGATGAAGCTGGAGAGGTTGATGAAGAATGCGCCCGCGTGAGCGCAGGATCAGGTTCGCACAACCTCGACGCCCCCTACCTGGCGCGCCAAAGATGTCGCGGGAAACTGTCCGCCACGAACACCTATGGGACCGGAGCCCCTTGTACGTTGCGGTAAGGGAGCGGAGGGAGCACGGAGAGCAGATCGAGGAACGCACGCGGGCAGTTTTACCCAGGTTCGGGCCGCACGGACGCGTAAAACCCTACTCCTGCTTGGATTGTATTGAGTTCTTGAGCTCGAGAGCTTGAAGAGCTAGCTACACCGAGCGGAAGAGCTGTCTAGGTTCCGAACCCTTTCTACGTTGTGCATGGGCCTCCTTTTATAGCTCAAGGGGTCACCGACAGGTGTCAACGTAGAGGAGGGTAAAAATGTAACTTTGGTGGTAGTTGTAACAGTGCGGGAACAGTGCATGAACAGTGGTCTTCACCTACCCTTGACAGTGGGGGACAAGGGCATTAAATGCCCGTCACCGTCGACCCCAAAAGCGCCCGTCCATGCCTCTTCGTTCGCCACGGCGGTAGCCTCGTCACCGTGGCGTGCCACCGTGTCCCCCAGGCTGCACAGCCATCCGCCACGCGTCCCTGGAAGGGCCCCAGGGCGATGCGTGGGCCGATGAGCTGGAGCGCGGGCACACAGCGCAGGCTTCCCCCGGCAAGCACCTTGCCGGGGTCTTGATCTTGTCGGGCCCGGAAGCTTGTCGCTCCCCGGGTCCTGCCGGGGCGCAGGGTGCGCCGAGGCATGTCTTCTGAGATACGTATTTCTTGGCTTTCCTGGCAAGCTCCTCTTGCCAGGGTCTTGTGTTTAGGTGATAATCTTGAGCCTGGTGCGGCCTTCCCGGTAAGCTCCACTTGCCGGGGTCTTGATCTTCTGACTTGTATACTTTGTTTTTGAATGGCTATACAAGGACCGAAAAGGTTTCCGGCGAGCACGTGGTAAACCCTGCCGCGGGAAGCTGCTACTGCCCGTGCACAAGTTGGGGTACTAAGGTACCCCTATCTTAGTACACCGACAGCAAGCGAATCCGCTCCCTGTAATCCGACGCCCAAGCAATACCAAACCAACTAGACATAGGCTTTTCCCTTCATCGAAGGGGCCGAACTAGTATAAACCTTTCGTGTCCTTTGTGTGCTATGAACCCCTTCAAGCTAACCCGTGCGATGGTTCCATCATCAAGTCCGTTAAACCGGACATCTGCCGTGCTATTTCCACGACAGTTGGCGCCCACCGTGGGGCCTGCGCACGATGGTTTCGAGTTCTTGAAGGGCAGCTTCGAAGGGCTCAAGGGTTACGCGGTCAGCTGGATGACCAAGAGTCGCCGCGGCCGGATCTACATCGACGATGCAGGTTGGGGACCGGAAACCGATTCGATTGAATACGGGTACCGGGTTCTGTCAGGGATATGGTTAGTAGGTATAAACCGGATATTGTAAACCGGCTTAGTTATACCATACTTGGTTTTACTATTTTAGTAGAGATTACGGCCCATGAGATTTCAAGGCCCATGTATAGAAATACGGTTTGTAATCCGCCAAAGAGATGTAACTTGAGAGATAAGAAAGAAAGGGCAGAGACCGAGGCGGACACGATTATGAGCCGGCCTCGGGACTCTGTAAACCGGACCAGGCGTCACCTCTATATAAAGGGACGACCCGGTACCGGTTCAGGGACAAGCAACAATCAATCCGTCGAGACGCAGGCAAGCGATTCCGCTCCCTGTAAACCGACGCCCAAGCAATACCAAACCAACTAGACGTAGGCTTTTACCTTCTCAAAGGGGCCGAACTAGTATAAATCCTTTGTGTCCTTTGTGTGCCATGAACCCTTTCAAGTTAACCCGTGCGATGGTTCCATCATCAAGTCCGCTAAACCGGACATCTGCCGTGTTAATTCCACGACAGTTGGCGCCCACCGTGGGGCCTGCGCACGATGGTTTCGAGTTCTTGGAAGGCGGCTTCGAAGGGTTAAAGGGTTACGCAGTCGGCCGGATGACCAAGAGTCGTCGGGGCCGGATCTACATCGACGATGCGGGTTGGGGACCGGAGGCCGATTCGATTGAATACGGGTACCGGGTTCCCTTCGGCAGCATCCAAGTCTTCATCGGTAAAATTGGAGAACCGGGACCTGAGCCGGACACCTTCCCCAACATCGTCGAGCCGGCTCAGCGTGCGAGGTCGACCCGGATTCAACCTGCCATGAAGCATGTGTTCGTTGGAGCGATTCACGGAGGCCAAGCCGAGGACGGGTCGGAATCTGATGGTGCAACCGTCGTCTATTCAGATGACGAGTCTTCGTCCGGGGAAACTGAATCTCTGTATCAGTTGCGGGACGGCCGGTCTGAGGGCGAGTCCGATGGAAACAGTATTCCGGACCCCTCCGGCCCGCCAAACCGGGTGGCGGTCTTTATGGCCGGTTCACAACCCCCGACGAACGGAACAACAGCGGAGGCTGGTGCAGGGGGAAGCGGTTCAAATCCCTCCATTACTGCAGTTCTATCCACCTTGATCGAGGAGTTCACAGCTAAGGCAGTGGAGGTCGTAGCTCCAGCAGACAAGGCGCAACATGATGCAGTGCTTCTTCAGTTGAAGGCCCGGATCGATCAGTTAAAGGAGGATTTAAAGGCGGAAGGAGAGATGTTAGCCATAAGACAAGCAGAGTTGGATGATCAAGCTTTTCACTTAAGGATGGAACAGGCTTCTATGGAAGGAGTAAGAGGGCGAAAATATTGATCCCGTCTACCGCCGGGTTACGAATCTGCGAATTTGTTCAGAACACCTGGGGCTGGGGCCAGTAATAATCCGATCTTAAACCGGAGAAGCCCACCAGCTCGGGATGAGCCGGTTCAGCAGCCCGCCGCAGAGCGGGAGCGACGGATTACATCGGCGCCTTATGTTCCTGTCCCCCTGGGACACTACTCAAACCCTGTGGATAATATCACTGCAGCGGCAGCGCGGTTGGCCGCTTTACCTGTGGAAGAAACATCCCCGGTGGCGATAGAGGCGCGCAGGGCCCAGAAGCTACTCAATACGGCGTTAATACAGCAGCAAGCGTACTCTCATAGCAGGGAAAGGTTACATTCAACACCACGTCCCAACCGAAGTTACTCTAGACATTGGGAGGAGCCCGAAGTGTCTAGCAGTGAACGGAGGAGACATCAGCACATGCAAGATAATCCGGCAAGGGCAGAGATGCCAGCCCCGGATCGAAACCGGCCTAGATCGGAGGCCAGGGAGGAAGTTCGTCAGTCGACGCCGGTTCACACAGGCACTACAGGGACAGGAGCGACAGCGAGCGGTTTTGGGATACAATGTCTCGTCCCCGCCCTGCGGAGCGTTAAGTTGCCCAAGGATTTCAAAGGACCTCGCAAGGTGCCTAATTACACAGCCGATTTACCGCCCGAAGCTTGGGTGGAAAGTTACGAGATGGCTATGGAGATGCTGGACGTGGATGAATCGGCTTGTGCCAAATATTTCACTATGATGCTTGAAGGCACGGCCCGGACTTGGCTAAAGGCACTACCTCCGAATTCTATCGGATCATGGGGAGAGCTGCGCAGTCAGTTCATCAAAAACTTTAAGGATACGTGCAAGCAACCTATGTCGGTGATAGATTTAGCAGCATGCGTGCAAGGAGAGCAGGAGTCTACAGCAGCTTGGGTACGCAGAGTGGCAGAGATCTTGCACTCCTCAAACGGCATTAATCCGAGCACAGCAATTGTAACATTGGAGAACAATTGCCGGTTTGAATCTTTGAAATTAAAACTCGGACGGCTCAAACGGGAGTGCAATGACATGGGGACTTTGATGAGCGCCTTGGTGAAGTACGGAGACTCAGATAATACCAAGTATCCGGAGCCAGAAGGAGATAAAGCAGGAAAGGCCAGCAAGACTGGCAAACCGGCGCCAGCTAATCCGATTACTTCAAGTTTTTTGGGCAAACGGAAACCGGAAAATAGCTCCGATTTTGTGGCTAATACACAGGTTCAAGGCGGTTTTCAGGTTAGTCAGCAAGGTCCCACTCGCCAAACCGGTGGAGGAAACCCGGGTTGGGAGCAGGATTTGGATCAACCCTGTCTAAAGCATAGCGGAAAAAGGGGGCCTGCACGGCACACTGCAAGAGAATTCCTATACCCTATGATAGCAGGGAACGGCCGTTTTAATCCTCTTAGCCGGCCCCCAAACGGCGGGTCAGGGCCCGGGTTTTATGGTCCGGGTTACCAAGGGAACAACTCCGGTTCAGGATATAGGGGCAACAGCGGTTATCAAGGGAACAACGGTGGTTATCAATCCCGGCCAGGCGGCCAAGGTAGTCAAGGAAACTACAATGGTCAAGGAAATCAATCACATTATCAAGGTGGTTATCATGGTCAGGGAAATCAATCGTATCATCAAGGTGGTTACAACAATCAGAATAATCAGCAGCAGGGCCAAGGGAGTCACAATAACCAAGGAAATCAGCAGCAGCAGCGTCCGCAGCAACAACAGCAATCCGGATACCAGAGTAATCCGAAGGAGTTGAGCAGCGGTCAATATCATGTTTTCACCACGAGTTTATGCAAAAGAGACCAGAAGGTTTTAAAGCTGGCTGTTAATGCGGTAGAACCGGCGACGCCACAGTTTCTACGATGGTCAGAGCAGCCCATTGTTTGGAGCAGAGAGGACCAGCCGTTACGGGTAGATAATCCGGGACATTTAGCCTTGGTGGTGGCACCTCAGGTGGGAGGATACAGGTTCACTAAAGTCCTCATGGATGGAGGTAGCAGTATCAATATATTATATTACGAGACTTTTCGCCGTATGGGTCTGACGGATAAACAGTTAAGGACATCAAACACAGTGTTTCACGGGGTGGTCCCAGGTAAGTCAGCTTATCCAGTTGGTAAGATTGACTTAGAAGTTACCTTTGGGGATGAGCATGATTCCAGATCGGAGATGATCACCTTTGAAGTTGTCAAAATTAAAAGTCCGTATCATGCTTTGTTTGGGAGGACGGTTTATGCTAAATTTATGGCTAGGCCATGTTATGTTTATCTACAGCTCAAGATGCCGGGTCATAAAGGCACAATTACGGTGCACGGCAGTCGTAAGATAGCAGTGGAATGTGAGGAAGGTGATGCAGCTTATGCAGAAGCGGTATGTGCCACGGAAGAGTTAAAATTTTATAAGGATAATGTTGATCCGGTAGATATGACTCCGCTGAAGAAACCAACCACCGAGCATGATCCGGCTTTGAAGTTCAAATCAGCGGAAGAGACTAAGCAGGTCGATTTTGTGCCTGGAGATTCGTCTAAGCAATTCACCATCAGTGCTAACCTGGATCCTAAATAGGAAAGCGCGCTCATCGAGTTCATCCGTGAGAACCGGGATATCTTTGCATGGAAACCTTCTGACATGCCAGGTATACCGAGGGAACTCGCTGAGCACAAGTTAAATATTGATCCGAAGTTTAAACCGGTAAAACAGTATCTGCGCCGCTTTAACGAAGAGAGGCACAAGGCTATAGGAGAAGAAGTGGCCAGGCTTTTGGCGGCAGGGTTCATAGTGGAAGTGTTTCATCCGGAATGGTTGGCTAATCCGGTGCTAGTTCTAAAGAAGAATGGGAAGTGGAGGATGTGTGTGGACTACACAGACCTCAATAAAGCTTGCCCAACTGATCCTTTTGCTCTACCTCGCATTGATCAGATTATTGATGCTACAGCAGGGTGTGAGCGGCTGAGTTTTCTGGATGCATACTCAGGTTATCACCAGATCAAAATGGCAGTTGAAGATCAAGAGAAGACAGCATTCATAACTCCTTTTGGTGCTTTTTGCTATGTGTCTATGCCTTTTGGGCTCAAGTGTGCGCAGGCAACTTATCAGCGTTGTGTTCAGAATTGTTTGAAGGGGCAGATAGGAAGGAACGTACATGCTTACGTGGATGACATTGTGGTTAAGTCAAAGGAGGAAAGAACAATGATAGAAGACCTCAGAGAAACCTTTGATAATCTTCGGACTTACAGGATGATGCTCAATCCGGAGAAATGTGCCTTTGGTGTCCCGGCTGGTAAGCTTTTGGGATTCCTGGTCTCGAACCGGGGAATAGAAGCCAACCCGGAGAAGATCAAGGCCATCACATCTTTAGCGAAACCGGCTTGCATTAATGATGTTCAGCGCATAGCTGGCCGGATCACGGCGTTGAGCCGGTTTATCAGTCGCTTAGGAGAAAAGGCGATCCCGCTTTATCAAATGTTGAAGAAAACGGACCGGTTCATTTGGAGTGATGAAGCGAATACAGCGTTTGAGAATCTGAAACAGCAACTAGCGAAGCCGCCGGTTTTAGCTGCTCCTATCGACAAGGAGCCTTTGCTATTATATGTTGCTGCAAACACACGGGCAGTCAGCGTTGCGATTGTGGTTGAGCGCAAGGAAGCAGGGAAAGAACATCCGGTTCAGCGCCCGGTTTACTATGTGAGTGAAGTACTCATAGAGTCCAAGCAAAGATACCCTCATTGGCAGAAATTGGTATATGGGGTGTTCATGGCAAACCGGAAATTGAAGCATTATATCCAAGGGCATCCAATAACTATGGTTAGTTCAGCTCCGTTGGGAGATATAATCCAGAATAGAGAAGCAACAGGCAGAATAGCCAAGTGGGCCATTGAGCTCAGTCCACATGAATTAAAATATGTACCACGTACTGCTATAAAATCTCAGGCACTGGTGGACTTCATCAATGACTGGACAGAATTACAGACTCCGGAGGAGAAGCCGGATCTCACTTATTGGACGATTCACTTCGACGGTTCGAAGTAGTTGGAGGGCTCAGGGGCCGGAGTTGTTTTAACTTCCCCCAGAGGTGATAAATTTTGTTATGTCCTCCGGTTGTTATTTCCTTGTACTAATAATGCAGCAGAATATGAAGCACTACTTCATGGTTTGCGGTTGGCAAAGGAGATGAATTTAAGCCGGGTTAAGTGCCTGGGCGATTCAGACCTAGTGGCACAGCAAGTTTCGGGCAAGTGGGATTCAAGGGATCCCCTCATGGCGGCTTATCGACGAGAGGTTGACGCGGTCGCAGGTTACTTCAAAGGGTATCAGGTGGAGCATATAGACCGGCGGAAGAACGAAGCAGCTGACGCTTTAAGCCGGCTAGGGTCGCAACGTAAACCGGTACCACCAAACACCTTTTTGGATGAATTGCACAATCCTTCGGTTCAAGTACCTTCAGAGGACGATCTAGCTGTTCCGGACCCAGAGGCACAGTTGGTTGCGGCAACCCATGTTATTCCGGATTGGACGTTACCTTATTTGGTATATTTAAGCCGAGGAGAGTTGCCAGAGGACGAAGATGAAGCACGGCAGATAATCCGGCGTTCCAAATCTATGACAATTGCCAACGGGGAGCTGCACCATCATAGCACCTCTGGAGTATTTCAACGGTGTGTTTCAGCTGAGGAAGGTTGTGAGATTCTAAGGGAGATTCATGAAGGGGATTGTGGTCATCATGCCGGATCAAAATCTTTAGTGGCTAAAGCTTTCCGACATGGCTTTTATTGGTTAACCGCACATGCAGATGCGGCAGACCTGGTCCGCAAATGTGACGCTTGTCAGAAGTTCTCAAGACGTGCCCTTGTTCCGGCACAAGAACTCCGGATGATACCAATAATTTGGCCTTTTGCAACTTGGGGGCTTGACATGGTTGGTCCTTTCAAGAGATCCCAAGATCAGAAAACTCATCTACTAGTGGCAGTGGACAAGTTTACGAAGTGGGTTGAAGCGGAACCTATAAGCAAGTGTGATGCGGCAACGGCGGTTAAGTTCATCAAAAAAGTAATATTCCAGTTTGGTTTTCCACACAGCATCATCACAGATAATGGCACCAATTTATCTCAGGGTGAGATGGAAGAATTCTGTCGACGAGAGCATATTCGTTTGGACGTATCTTCTGTGGCTCACCCCCAATCCAATGGTCAAGCAGAAAGGGCAAATCAGGAGATTTTGCGAGGAATCAAGCCCCGGCTTATGACACCTTTGCAGAGAACCCCAGGATGTTGGGTTGAAGAATTACCGTCTGTCCTTTGGAGCATTAACACTACACCCAACCGGTCTACAGGTTATACACCTTTCTTCATGGTTTACGGTGCAGAAGCAGTTCTTCCAAGTGACATACGCCATGATTCACCAAGGGTGGCGGCCTATGTAGAAGCCATCAATGAGGAGT
>LR738712.1:844166781-844235414 GCA_902687465.1 Secale cereale | reverse complement strand
CCCCATGAATGGCTATGTTATGAATTTTTGGGCTCCCTGAACAGTTGGTACGCCCACGTTCAAATGATGACCCGGCCCCTGGGGACAGTCGGGTTCGCCCACATCCCCATGAATGGCTATGTTATGAATTTTTGGGCTCCCTGAACAGTTGGTACGCCCACGTTCAAATGATGACCCGGCCCCTGGGGACAGTCGGGTTCGCCCACATCCCCATGAATGGCTATGTTATGAATTTTTGGGCTCCCTGAACAGTTGGTAAGCCCACGTTCAAATGATGACCCGGCCCCTGGGGACAGTCGGGTTCGCCCACATCCCCATGAATGGCTAAACCTTGTTTTGAGCCTGGCAGCTCTTTGAAAAAGCCTCGATTACATAGTTTGATTTAAAATAATTATGTGTTTCTTGATGTTTTTTGTGTTTCATAACCTTTTTAACCAAGGGGAACAGCTCCAGAAGTTGACCGTCTATCTAGTGTTACAAGTCTGGGTCATGAACACCAGTGAGAGTTAAACCGGCGTTCATCGTAACCCGGCTCGACTTCATGATGAGCTAACAGTTGGCAGCACATGATCAGCTACAAGTTACAAATTTCTGAACCGAGAAGAGAAAGATTTATCGACAAGGTGAACCGAAGAGTTTCAAGGGTTTATTAGAATTGATGAAGACTGATTAAGGTGATTTTAAACATCCTGACCGGTTTAAGGTATTTTGGCTACGTACAATTCAGGTATCACAGTTATTTGTTAAAGATATGCTTATTAGTTATACCAAGAGAACAAGTTAATCCGTCCAGTGGTAAAGCCACTAGGACATATTTTTGATCTTTTTTATGGACAGAGCAAGGCATCCGTATAAATCAACAAGTCAACGCGCGAATACTTCAGAAAGACCAATGTCAGATGACAACGCTTTAAGTTTCAGCTAAACTTATTACAAGGCATAAAAGCCAAATAGTTGAAAGCATTGTTTACGGAATAACAATCATGATTACAACAGTAGCATTCAAGATTGTGCTTCTCCTTGCTGGGATGATTGGCCACCGTCTTGTTCCGGAACATCTTCCTCCTCGTGAAGCGGCGGGAAATCTGGTGCACGCCAATCAATCTTTGATCAGCTCAGCAGGATCAATATCAGGAGCAAAGGTGTGAGGACGAACCGGCGGAGTCAAGTTTGCAACATCGTAAACCGGTCGTTCCACCCGCTCGTTCTGCAGGTTGTATGCTGGATGATATCGAGACAAGTCAGATTCCATCGCAATCTTGCTGGCAAGGGGACGCACTTCCTTGGTCAGAACATAAAGATCCTTTTCATCAAAGATTGAACCGTCCTCTTTGGTATCAGGAAATCCGGTTAATACTTCTTCCGGATCAAGGTCTGGGACCCAAGCTTTAGCCCTCGTAAGGGCCAGAAGAGCACCTCCTCGAGCAGCCGATTTCTTCACCTCTTCAAGACGATCCGGCAGAATGGACAAACTGTTCAAGGTAGATTTAATAGTTGAAGGAGCCGGTTTACCAAAGGAAGTGGCGCTGATAATCCTTTGTGCTCCTGAGTATAGTTGTTCAACCAAGGTATAGCAGGCCTTCAGCTTCTTCCGTACATCATCCCCAAGATGGGAGACACGACGTCCTACATACAACAATGAAAGTTAAA
The DNA here is from genome assembly GCA_902687465.1 of Secale cereale. Lineage (NCBI taxonomy): Eukaryota > Viridiplantae > Streptophyta > Magnoliopsida > Poales > Poaceae > Secale > Secale cereale. Next base: position 844,233,764 of record LR738712.1, on the reverse strand, counting down.
CCGGTACAGATCACCGGTTGCAAAGATAACGGACAAGAGTTCAGGTTATGCTTACCAAAGATAGCAGAAGTCATCAAATCAATTTGGCACTTTAACCCGGTCAATTCTTCAGTAACCGGGTTAAGTGCTCCTTCGGCGTCCTGAACACGTTTTTCAAGATCCTTTTTCTGGACTTCAAAAGTAGTCCGTTCCTCATCAAAAAACTTCTTCAAATCTTTAGCAGTCTTTAAACTCACTTGAAGTTCTTTCTTCGCCTTTGAAGCGGCTGACTCAGTCTCTATAAGCCGGGTTCGAAGTTCACTAATTTCTACAGCGTTCCGGTTCAGCTCAGCCTGAAGACAAAAAGTTCAAAAGTAAGGTTAGAAATTACAAGTCTCAAGCACACAACCAAGTTGTCTACTTGACACTTGGGGGCTAATGGCAGTTGAAGTAATACAGCAAAGACAATTTGAAAATGCAAGTCTCAAGCACACAACCAAGTTGTATACTTGACACTTGGGGGCTAATGGCAGTTGAAGCGATGCATCAGAAACAATTTTTGAAATTACAAGTATCAACTACATAACCAAGTTATCTACTCGATACTTGGGGGCTAATGTATGGATCAGCAGTTCAAAACTACAAAGTTCCGGATTACCTTCAATAAAGCAGATAAACCGGAACTTGGGGGCTGTTATAAGATAAAGAGGCGTTGAAAAAAGGCAAAGTCAGAAGAGGAAAACTTACTTCATATTTTTCCCTCATCAGGTTTACTAGGCTGGCTTCATAATCCCGGCTACTATGGAGCCGGTTCAGATATCCGGAATAGATGTCTTGAGCACTCATACTTGAGAGACTGGAGATATCAGTACTCCACTTCCCCTTCTCCTGAGTCATCTTTTCCGCTTTAGCTGTATGTTTTGCTAAAACGGTGGGTTCGGCTGGCGCAATATAAGCAGTGCCAGTAACCACGACATCAGGGGAAGTGGGTGCATTGGGAGGAGAAACTTCAGTTTGAGCCGGATCAGGAGACGCCGGGTTAACTTGAGGAGAGTTAACCCGGGCCGGACTTGGTGGGTTTTGGACATCTTCAGCAGCAGGTGTTTCAAGAGCGGGTTCGTCAACCGGAGCGGCAGGAGTACCTTCAGGAGGAACGGCGGTAGACGGATCTATCACCGGTTCATCAGTAGAAGGATCAGCAACAGGCTTTTTCGCCTTGGCTTTTTTGCTAGGTCTCGGTTTGCTGGAAAAACAAGCAAAAATAAGTTAACATTATAAAGGAAGGGGGTATCATAAACCGGAAGAAGTAAAGAGAATTACCCCGGGACGGTCTTCAAAGGAGGAAGCTGTGTAGCGGTTGATTCGCCAGAAGAAGACAGTGGAGTTTCCTGATAATCAGGATCAGTCGGTTTAAGTGGTTTTCTGATAAGACCGGCCTTGGGGTGAAGAAGGGTTGGAGAGAGTATCACCTCAGCGCGGCGCTTTCGAACCGGAGTTAATGAGATTCCAGAGGATTCCACTGCTAAGCCACTATGGCGAGTGGTCCGGCGCAAAGCTTCGTGCTGTTGCTTCTTCAAAGTAAAATTAGGATCCAACTTAGCATAAGGATGAGAAAATTGATATTTTCTAACAGTCCGACGGCTCTTTTGAGGAGGAGGTTCTGAATCAGAAGAAATAAGGGTTACCTCAATCTCAGCCGGGTTATCACCTTCAAGTGGATCCTGTGAAAGGGTATCATTAGATATGTTAACAAGTACATAAGAGCAAAATGTAACCCGGAGCAAGGCATACCTCGGAGTCCGGATCATCATCCTCAGAAGGAGAACCGGCATCAACGGCTGCTTTCCTTTTCTTGTTTGCAGGGGTTTTTCGGCGAGCTTGCCTTACAGGTTTTTCCTGAGGTTTCCTCCTCCAGAAAGGGTCATCAGCCTAAATGAAAAACGCAAAGGCAAGTAAAAAACGGTTCAAAGAGGACGGTTTATAAAGTACAAGTTAAAGACAAACTCACTTCAGGCAGCTTATTCTTCTTGAAGTACGGGGCCAAGCCAACTTTAGTGCAGTCTGTTAAAGCAGGATTGACAATTTTCTTGGCTGACTCAATTACTTCCGATTCAGAAAGCTTCTCCTTAGAAAACCTTTGAGGATCATCCGATTTACCGGAGTAATTACACATCAACTCAGGGCGCCGGCTTAAGGGAAGGATGCTCCAAGATAACCAGCAGCGAAGGAAATCAGTACCAATCAGGCCATTGGCCATGAAAGCTCTCAGCTTGGAAAGCTGTGGTGAAAACTGGATCCGTTCAGCAGCACTTAACCGTTGTGGCAAGGGGTGATTTGCCGGGATACGAGTTTCACGATAACCCGGCAAAGGATTTTCACCTTCAGGAGATGTGTCTATACAATAAAACCAGGACTTGTTCCAGTCCTTAGGGTGAGTGTGTAAAGAGGCGTGAGGGAAAACTGCATCCCTCCTTTTCTGAATGCTAATCCCCCCAAGCTCCTGGTGAGGCCCGCTGGTGAATTCAGTGCGCCGGTTTGCATGGAAGAAATCCCGGAATAAATCAACTGAAGGTTCTTCTTGCAGATATGCTTCAGAAAATACTTGGAAATCGCAAATGTTGGAAACAGAGTTTGGTCCGATGTCCTGCGGGTGCAGCTGGAAGGTAGCAAGAACATCCCGGAAAAATTTTGAACCGGGGGGAGAGAAGCCTCTGGAAATATGATCCAGAAATACGATGACTTCTCCGGATCTAGGAGTAGGAGGGCACTCGTTACCCGGAGCACGCCATTTTAGCTCGGCCCGAGGCCCTAAGGTGCCGATGCTCGACAATTTAACTAAGTCTTCCTCAGTCACGACAGAACGGACCCAATCGCATGAAACATACTGCTTAGCCATTCGAGCAAACTGCTGAAGAAGAGAAAAGTACATAAACTGGATTATGAACATACAAATGATCCGGGACCTATACATATTGTACAATGGTGGAAACGGAGAACTAGCTGGCAAGGTTAAACCGGCAATCATAATACCAGTTATATAATTTCCGGTTTAAAATGGCAGTTGAAGAGGAATAGTTTAAGTCATTGCATCAGTCTATATCATTTCCGGTTTATGACATGACAATTTAAACCGGAACATACTTAGCGGATCTATCGAAGAGAAAAACAGGTTTCCAATGCATTGCTAAGGAGGAATAGATCTGAGCTTACTGAGATAAAAGAAACGAAAATTACACGGGAAAATCTATAGAGGTCCAATTCGGAGCAGACGAGTTTACAGGATGTGCATAAAAAAACGAGACCTAAGGCAGGCAACTGCAGAAATAAAACAGCAAGATCTAAAGGGCAAGGCGCAAAAGTTAAATCCGCGGAACTGATGCTAAAGGTTCTAATGGCGGAGTTCTAATGGCGGAGCTCTAATGGCAGAAGTTCTAATGGCGGAACAGATAAAGTTGTAGCATTATAAAAGACAAGATCTAAGGCTAGTATTGAGCGGAAGGTTTATTGGCCAGGCCTAAAAGTTACGGATCCTACAGGAGGAACGAATCTACAAGAGCAAAAGGAAAGCTTTGCTAAAGAGCCCTAATGGCGGAAGGACTAGGAGGAGCACGGGCAGATGCAGATCGAAAGCAAGGAAAGAAAAACATACCTGAAAAATGGAGGGCGGCAACGGAGTTTCTCTGGACGAATCAGGTTGATGCAGCGGCCTGGGGAGCTCTTGATCCGACGAGATGATGGCGGCGCTCCAAGCTCGGGATCTAATGGAGTTCTTGCGGGTCAGGAAGCGGAAGGAGGAAGAAGACGCGAGAAGGAAGAATGAAAAGGGGCGGTATTATTTATAGGCAGAGAGGCAGATGTGAAGCGACAGGTGCGGTAATCAAGGGAGCAAAATCGGATAAAGATCCCTTAAACGCCTCGATTCTCGGGATAACCATTAAAAACAAACTACAGTACAGCTTGCGGCGTAAAATGCGGAGATGATGTCATTGTCAGACTTTAATGATTTCAGAGGATGACGTCAGAGCCGGTTTACAAAAGATGAAGACAGAAGAAAATTACAGGAGACGACGGAGACTGATATGAACAAGTTCAAATCATTCTGGGGCCTAATGTCAGGGATATGGTTAGTAGGTATAAACCGGATATTGTAAACCGGCTTAGTTATACCATACTTGGTTTTACTATTTTAGTAGAGATTACGGCCCATGAGATTTCAAGGCCCATGTATAGAAATACGGTTTGTAATCCGCCAAAGAGATGTAACTTCAGAGATAAGAAAGAAAGGGCAGAGACCGAGGCGGACACGATTATGAGCCGGCCTCGGGACTCTGTAAACCGGACCAGGCGTCACCTCTATATAAAGGGACGACCCGGTACCGGTTCAGGGACAAGCAACAATCAATCCGTCGAGACGCAGGCAAGCGATTCCGCTCCCTGTAAACCGACGCCCAAGCAATACCAAACCAACTAGACGTAGGCTTTTACCTTCTCAAAGGGGCCGAACTAGTATAAATCCTTTGTGTCCTTTGTGTGCCATGAACCCTTTCAAGTTAACCCGTGCGATGGTTCCATCATCAAGTCCGCTAAACCGGACATCTCCCGTGTTAATTCCACGACAGGTTCCCTTCGGCAGCATCCAAGTCTTCATTGGCAAAGTCGACGAACCGGGACCTGAGCCGGACGTCTTCCCCAACATCATCGAGCCGGCTCAGCGTACGAGAGCGGCCCGGATTCAGCCCGCCGTGAAGCATATGTTCGTTGGAGCAATCCACAGAGGTCGAGCCCAGGACGGATCGGAATCTGATGGTACAACAGTTGTCTACTCAGACGACGAGTCTTCATCCGGAGAAACTGAATCTCTGTATCAGTTGCAGGACGGCCGGTCTGAGGGCGAGCCCGATGGAAACAGTATTCCGGGCCCCTTCGGCCCGCCAAACCGGGTGGCTGTCTTTATGGCCGGTTCACAGCCCCCAGGGAACGGGACGACAGCAGAAGCTGGAGCGGGGGGAAGCGGCCCAGCCCCCTCGCTTATGGAAGTTCTATCCACCTTGATCGAGGAGTTCACAGCTAAAGCGGTGGAAACGGTAGCTCCAGCAGACAAGGCGCATCATGATGCAGAGCTCCTTCAGTTGAAAGGCCGGATCGATCAGTTAAAGGAAGACCTAAAGGCAGAGAGAGATGATAGCAGTGAGACAAGCGGAATTGGATGATCAAGCCTTTTACTTAAGGATGGAGCAAGCTTCTATGGAAGGAGTAAGGGGACGAAAATATCAGTCTCGTATACCACCGGTTTATGAAGCAATGAATCTGACGATATTTCTGTCCTGAACGAGATGCCTGCAGCAGCGGCGCGTTTGGCCGCTTTACCTGCGGAAGAAACGTCTCCGGTGGCGATAGAGGCGCGCAGGGTCCAGAAGCTACTTAATACGGCGTTGATACAGCAGCAGGCATATTCTCATAGCAGGGAGAGGTTACATTCAACACCGCGTCCCAGCTGAAGTTATACTAGGCATTGGGAGGAGCCAGAAGTATCTAGCAGTGAACGCAGGAGGCATCAGCGCAGGTAGGATAATCCGGTAGGGGCGGCGATACCAGCTCCAGACATAAACCGGGTTAGATCAGGTGCCAGGGAGTAGATTCGTCAAACGACGCCGGTTCACACAGTCACTGCAGAAACAGGAGTTACGACGAGTTCCTTCGGGGTGCAGTGTCTTGTCCCCGCTTTACGGAGTGTCAAGCTGCCTAAAGATTTCAAGGGGCCCCGCAAGGTACCTAATTACACAGCTGATTTGGCTCCGGAAGCTTGGGTTGAAAGTTATGAGATGGCCATGGAGATGCTGGACGTGGATGAATCGGCTTGTGCGAAATATTTTACTATGATGCTCGAAGGCACGGCCCGGACTTGGCTGAAAGCTCTACCCCCGAACTCTATTGGGTCATGGGGGGAACTGCGCAGCCAGTTTATCAAAAACTTCAAGGATACATGCAAACAGCCGATGTCAGTGATAGATCTAGCAGCTTGTGTGCAAGGAGAGCAGGAGTCTACAGCAGCTTGGGTACGGAGAGTAGCAGAGATTTTACACTCTTCGAATGGTATTAATCCTAGTACGGCAATAGTGACGTTGGAGAACAATTGCCGGTTTGAATCTTTAAAGTTAAAACTCGGACGGCTTAAAAGGGACTGCAATGATATGGGAACTTTAATGAGTGCCCTGGTGAAGTACGGAGACTCTGATAACACAAAGTATCCAGAAGCAGAAGGAGACAAGGCTGGGAAGGTTGGCAAGTCTGGTAAACCGGCGCCAATCAATCCGGCTACTTCAAGTTTTTTGGGCAAACGGAAAGCAGAGGGTGGTTCTGACTTCGTGGCTAACACTCAAGTTCAAGGGGGTTTTCAGCGTAGCCCGGGAGATCCATCTTCACAAACCGGCGGAGGAGCTTTTGGCTGGGATCAGGAGTTAGATCAGCCTTGTCCAAAGCATAGCGGAAAAGGGAAGGTGGCGAAGCATACCATGAGAGAGTGCATACCCCTTATGAAGGCAACAGCGGGCCGTTTCAATCCTCATAATCGGCCCCCAAATAGCGGCTCAGGGCGTGGATTTTATGGTCCGGGTCATCAGGGGAACAGCTCCGGATCAGGATATAGGGGCAGTAACAGTGGTTATCAAAACCGGGCAAGTAATCAGAATAATCAAGGAAATTATAATGGTCAGGGCAATCAATCACATCATCAAGGTGGTTAGAATAATCAGAATAATCAGCAGCAGGGCCAAGGGAATTATAATAATCAGGGAAATCAGCAGCAACAGCGTCAGCAACAGCAGCCGCAATCTGGATATCAGAGTAATCCGAAGGAATTAAGCAATGGCCAATATCATGTCTTCACCACAAGTTTGTGTAAGAGAGACCAGAAGGTTTTGAAGCGGGCTGTTAATGCAGTGGAACCAGCGACACCCCAATTTCTTCGATGGTCGGAGCAGCCCGTTGTATGGAGCAGAGAAGACCACCCAATACGGGTGGATAATCCGGGCCATTTAGCCTTGGTGGTAGCACCTCAAGTGGGATGTTACAAATTTACTAAAGTTCTCATGGATGGTGGCAGCAGTATCAATATCTTATATTATGAGACTTTCCGTCGTATGGGTTTGACAGATAAGAAGCTAAGGCAATCAAACACAGTGTTTCACGGAGTGGTCCCAGGTAAGTCAGCATATCCGGTTGGAAAGATTGACTTGGAAGTTACCTTTGGGAACGAATATGACTCCAGGTCAGAGATGATCACTTTCGAAGTCGTTAAGATCAAAAGTCCATATCATGCTCTGTTTGGAAGGACGGTTTATGCTAAGTTTATGGCTAGGCCGTGTTATGTTTATTTGCAGCTTAAAATGCCGGGTCATAAAGGCACAATTACGGTTCATGGGAGTCGCAAGATAGCAGTGGAATGTGAGGAAGGTGATGCAGCTTATGCAGAAGCAGTATGTGCCACAGAAGAGTTGAGATTTTATAAAGATAATGTTGATCCGACAGATATGACTCCGCTGAAGAAGCCAAATACCGAGCATGATCCGGCGTTGAAGTTTAAATCAGCTGAAGAGACCAAGCAAGTTGATTTTGTGCCTGGAGATTCGTCTAAGCAGTTCACTATCAGCGCTAACCTGGATCCCAAATAGGAAAGCGCGCTCATCGAGTTCATCCGTGAGAACCGGGATATCTTTGCATGGAAACCTTCTGACATGCCGGGTATACCGACGGAACTCGCTGAGCACAAGTTAAATATTGATCCGAAGTTTAAACCGGTTAAACAGTATCTGCGCCGCTTCAACGAAGAGAGGCGCAAGGCTATAGGAGAAGAAGTGGCCCGACTTTTGGCCGCAGGGTTCATAGTGGAAGTTTTTCATCCGAAGTGGTTAGCTAATCCGGTGCTGGTCTTAAAGAAGAATGGGAAGTGGAGGATGTGTGTGGACTACATGGACCTCAATAAAGCTTGCCCAACTGATCCTTTTGCTCTACCTCGCATCGATCAGATCATCGATGCCACGGCGGGGTGTGAGCGGTTGAGTTTTTTGGATGCATATTCAGGGTATCACCAGATCAAGATGGCAGTGGAAGACCAAGAGAAGACAGCTTTCATAACTCCTTTTGGTGCTTTTTGCTATGTGTCTATGCCCTTTGGGCTTAAGTGTGCACAGGCAACTTATCAGCGTTGCGTTCAGAATTGCCTGAACGGGCAAATAGGGAGGAATGTGCATGCCTATGTGGATGACATTGTGGTCAAATCAAAGAAAGAAGGAACAATGATAGAGGATCTTAAGGAAACCTTTGATAATCTTCGGGCTTATAGGATGATGCTTAATCCGGAAAAGTGTGCTTTTGGTGTTCCGGCAGGTAAACTACTGGGATTCTTGGTTTCAAACAGAGGAATAGAAGCTAATCCAGAGAAGATCAAGGCCATCACGTCTTTGACTAAACCGGTTTGCATTAACGATGTTCAGCGCATAGCTGGCCGGATCACAGCATTAAGCCGGTTCATCAGTCGCTTAGGGGAGAAGGCGATCCCACTTTACCAGATGTTGAGGAAAACAGACCGGTTTATCTGGGGTGATGAGGAAAACGCAACATTTGAGGATCTAAAACGGCAACTAGCAAAACCACCGGTTTTAGCTGCTCCTATTGACAAAGAGCCTTTGCTGTTATATGTTGCTGCTAATACACGAGCCGTCAGCGTTGCAATTGTGGTTGAGCGCAAGGAAGCAGGGAAGGAGTACCCGGTTCAGCGCCCGGTTTATTATGTGAGTGAAGTACTCATTGAATCCAAGCAGAGGTACCCTCATTGGCAGAAGTTGGTCTATGGTGTGTTCATGGCGAATCGGAAACTGAAGCACTATTTCCAAGGACATCCAATAACTATGGTTAGTTCAGCACCGTTGGGGGATATAATCCAGAACAGGGAAGCTACGGGCAGAGTAGCAAAGTGGGCCATTGAGCTCAGCCCGCATGAGTTGAAATATGTACCACGCACCGCTATAAAATCTCAGGCATTGGTAGACTTCATCAATGACTGGACAGAGTTGCAGACTCCAGAGGAGAAGCCGGATCTAACTTACTGGACGATTCACTTTGACGGTTCAAAACAGCTGGAGGGCTCGGGGGCTGGAGTTGTTTTAACTTCCCCCAGAGGTGATAAATTTTGTTATGTCCTCCGCTTATTGTTTCCTTGTACTAATAATGCAGCAGAATATGAAGCATTACTTCATGGTTTGCGGCTAGCAAAGGAGATCAACTTGAGCCGGGTTAAGTGCCTGGGCGACTCAGATCTGGTGGCACAACAAGTTTCTGGCAAGTGGGATTCAAGAGATCCCCTCATGGCAGCTTATAGACGAGAGGTTGAAGCAGTCGCAGGATACTTTAAAGGTTATCAGGTGGATCATATAGACCGGCGGAGGAACGAAGCGGCTGACGCTTTAAGCCGGCTAGGGTTGCAACGTAAACCGGTGCCACCAAACACCTTTTTGGATGAGTTGCACAGTCCGTCGGTTCAGATACCGACGGAAGAAGACCTAGCTGTTCCGGACCCAGAGGCATAGTTAGTTGCAGCACTCCATATTATTCCGGATTGGACGCTGCCCTATTTGGCATACCTGAGCCGAGGAGAGTTGCCAGATGACGAAGAGGAAGCACGACAGATAATCCGGTGCTCTAAGTCCATGACAATTGCAAATGGAGAACTTCACCATCGCAGTACTTCTGGAGTATTTCAGCGATGTGTATCAGCTGAGGAAGGTTGTGAGATTCTTCGTGAGATTCATGAAGGGGATTGTGGTCATCATGCCGGTTCAAAATCATTGGTGGCTAAGGCATTCCGACATGGTTTCTATTGGTTAACTGCTCATGCAGATGCGGCAGATCTGGTCCGGAAGTGTGACGCTTGTCAGAAATTCTCAAGGCGTGCTCTGGTTCCGGCACAGGAACTCCGGATGATACCAATAACTTGGCCTTTCGCAACTTGGGGGCTTGATATGGTTGGGCCTTTCAAGCGATCCCAAGATCAGAAAACTCATCTACTAGTGGCAGTAGACAAATTTACAAAGTGGGTTGAAGCGGAGCCTATAAGCAAGTGTGATGCGGCAACTGCAGTTAAATTCATCAAAAAAGTAATATTCCGTTTTGGCTTTCCACACAGTATCATCACAGACAATGGCACCAATTTATCTCAGGGTGAGATGGAAGAGTTCTGTCAACGAGAGCATATTCGTTTGGACGTATCTTCTGTGGCCCACCCCCAATCCAACGGTCAGGCTGAAAGGGCGAATCAGGAGATTTTGCGAGGAATCAAACCCCAGCTTATGACGCCTTTACAGAGAACCCCAGGATGTTGGGTTGAGGAATTGCCATCTGTTCTTTGGAGTATTAATACTACACCAAACCGGTCTACAGGTTACACACCTTTCTTCATGGTTTATGGTGCTGAAGCAGTTCTTCCGAGCGATATACGTCATGATTCACCAAGGGTGACGGCCTATGTGGAAGCGATCAATGAGGAGTCAAGACAGGACAGTTTAGACCGGCTGGATGAAGAGCGTGATATAGCTGCAGCACGATCGGCGATTTATCAGCAAGACTTGCGCAGATATCACAGCCGCCGGATTAGAACAAGGACGTTCCAGGAGGGTGACTTGGTACTCCGGCTCATCCAAGATCAAACAGATATGCACAAGCTATCCCCACCTTGGGAAGGGCCCTTTGTGGTCAGCAAGAATCTACACAACGGCTCATATTACTTGGTGGACGTTCGGGAACACAAGGATTCACGGACATCAGAAGAAGAGACGAAGAGGCCGTGGAACATCGCCCATTTACGACCATACTATACTTGAGCTACGTGCTCCAATGTATCCTATGTATATATTATGAGTAATGAATAAACTGGCACCCTCGGTACCGGGGGCTTAGCCCTTTTTCCATATGCAAAAATCTTGTGAAAGCAACCATACAAGTTTATTGTCAGATATTATATTTTAATATATTGTCCGGTTTAGAAATTAATTTTTTGCAGAATATGCAAAGGAGCAGTAAAACTCTCTCAAAAACATAAGATCATATCCGGTTCAAGGAGAGAAGGCTTCACAAAGTACCCACCGGTTTAGGAGGAACCCTGGAGACCCTCTGAAAGGTTGGATAAATCCACATTCAGTGATTGGTTTACATTGACCCACCGGTTCAGGAGGAACCCTGGAGGCCCTCTGGGAGTGGTATCGCCCACTCCCAGTGATCGGATCAGTTTCCTAGTTCTACCGACCCTCTGAAAAGTTGGATAAATCCACGTTCAGTGATCGGTTTACATTGACCCACCGGTTTAGGAGGAACCCTGGAGGCCCTCTGGGAGTAGTATCACCTACTCCTAGTGATCGGATCAGTTTCATAGTTCTATCGACCCTCTGAAAAGTTGGATAATGCCACGTTGAGTGATTGGCTAGGCCCTCTGGGAGTGTTGGCTAATCCACGTCCCATTGATTGGCTCAATTTTTATTTGCGGTTCTTTCGGCCCTCTGAAAAGTTGGATAAATCCACGTTCAGTGATTGGCTAGGCCCCCTGGGAGTGTTGGCTAATCCATGTCCCATTGATTGGTTGAACCTTGTTTTGAGCCTGGCAGCTCTTAAAAAGCCTCGACTACATGGTCTTATTTGCAAAATTTGCATCTTTTTATGTTTGTGTTTTATAGCTCTTTTAAACCGGATTGGAACAGCTACAGAAGCTGACCACATATCTATGAAATGGAAAGTCTGGATCAGGAATACCAGTATCAGTAAAACCGGTGTTCATTATAACCCGGATCATCTATCAGGCAATAAGCCACAAATTTCTGAACAAAGTTTCAGAACGAGATAAACCGGAGTCTATCATCTCAACCCGGGTCTCTAATTAGATCCATGATGATCTTCATAAAGCGGCTTTAAAGTCCTACCGGCTTAAAGAATATTGAGCACGTATAATCTCAGGTATAAAAGTTATATTTAGTATAAAGATATGCTTATTTGACGTTTTAAGAGAACAAGTTAATCCGTCCAGTGGTAAGCCACTAGGACATATTTTCGATATTTTTTCTGCATGAGCAGAGGGTATGGAAGGCAACCAATATCAGACAAACAGGTCAATCGGCAAGTATTTCATAAAGACAAAATATCCGGATTGAAGCACATTAAGTTTCGGCTAACCTATTACAAGGCATAGCAAGCCCAACAGTTTGGAAACATTGTTTGGCGGAACACAGATTACGATTACAGCAATAAAATTCGAAGTTATGCTTCTCCTTGCTGAGACGGCTGGCCATCGCCTTGATCCAGAACATCTTCATCTTGGTGAAGCGGTTGGAAGTCCGGTACACGCCAGTCAATCTTCATCAAGGCCCAGAAATACACCTCATCGTTGATAAGTTCAGAAGGGTCAATGTCAGGAGCAAAGGTGTGAGGACGAACCGGCGGAATTAAGTTGACGGTATCATAGACCGGTCACTCCACCCGCTCGTTCTGCAAATTATATCCCGGATGATATCTGGACAAGTCAGATTCAGCTGCAAGCTTGCGGGCGAGGGGACGCATCTCCTTCGTCAGGGCATAGAGATCCTTTTCAGTAAAGGCTGAGCCATCATCTTTTGTATCTGGAAATCCAGTTAAGGCCTCCTCCGGATCAAGATCCGGGACCCAAGCCTTAGCCCTCGTAAGGGCCAGAAGAGCACCACCCCGAGCGGCAGATTTCTTGACTTCTTCAAGACGAGCCGGCAAAACAGATAACTTGTTCAAAGTATCTTTGATCGTCGTAGGGGCCGGTTTACCAAAAGAAGTGGCACTGATGATCCTCTGAGTGCCGGAGTACAGCTGCTCGACCAAGGTGTAGCATGCTTTAAGTTTCTTCCGTAAGTCATCCCCAAGATGGGAGACACGGCGCCCTGCACACAAGTATTATAGTTAAACCGGCACAAAACGGAAATTACAAAGATAAAAGCAGGAGTTCAGATTATACTTACCAAAGATAGCAGAGGTCATCAAGTCAATTTGCCGTCTTAAACCGGTCAATTCATCTGTAACCGGATTAAGCGCTCCTTCGGCGTCCTGCACCCGTTTCTCCAGATCTTTCTTTTGAACCTCAAAAGCAGTCCGCTCTTCTTCAAAGTATTTCTTCAGGTCTTCAGCAGTTTTTAGACTCACCTGAAGGTCTTTTTTAGCCTTTGAAGCGGCAGATTCTGTTTCAGTAAGACGGCTACGAAGTTCATTGATTTCAATAGCATTCCGGTTCAACTCAGCCTGCAAGCACAGTTAAAAAAACAAGAGGTACAAATCAGACAAGTCTCAAGCACACAAACAAGTTGTCTGCTTGACACTTGGGGGCTAATGTATGGTTGAAGTATCGTCAGCAACTTTTACAAGTATCAAATACATAAACAAGTTATCTACTTGATACTTGGGGGCTAATGTAAGGATCAATTGTTCAATCTACAAAGTTCCGGTTCACCTTCAGCACGCAGCTAAACCGGAACTTGGGGGCTGCTATGAGATAGAAACACATCAAAAGAACAAAGTCAGAAGAAGAGGTTTACCTCATATTTTTCCCTCATTAAGTTAACCAGGCTGGCTTCATAATCCCTGCTGCTGTGGAGCCGGTTTAAATACCCGGAGTAAATTTCTTGGGCGCTCATATCGGAAAGGCTGGATATTTCAGTACTCCATTTCCCCTTTTCTTGAGATAGCTTTTCCGTTTTAGCTGTATGTTTGGCTAAAACGGTGGGCTCAGCCGGAGCAACAAAGGCAGCCCCAGTTACCACAACATCAGGAGAGGCAGGCACGTTTGGGGGAGTGGCAGTATGAGCCGGATTGGGAGACACCGGATTAATCTGAGGAGAGTTAAGCCGGGCCGGACTTGGTGGATTATGGGCATCTTCAGCTGTAGGATTCTCAGGAGCAGAGATGTGCTCTGTAGGCACAGGGTCTTCAAGAGGAGTTACGGGCTCGCCCTCTGAAGGAACAGTTGTTGACGGATCAGCAGCCGGATCATCTGCAGTAGGTTCAGCAGGAGGTTTATTTGCCTTGGGCTTCTTGCTGGGTTTTGGTTTGCTGGAAAAGTATGCAAAATGAGTTGACATTATAAAGCAAAAGGGATCATAAACTGGCAAAGGTGAGAAAAGTTACCCTAGGACAGTTTTCAGCGGAGGAAGCTGTGTGGCGGTCGATTCACCAGAAGAGGACAGTGGAGTTTCCTGATAATCAGGGTCAGACGGTTTAAGAGGTTTTCGGATAAGCCCGGCCTTGGGATGAAGGGGAGTCGAAGAAAGTATCACCTCAGCACGGCATTTTCGAACCGGAGTTAAGGAAATCCCGGATGATTCCACCGCCAGGCCGCTGTGGCGAGTGGTCCGGCGAAGAGCTTCGTGCTGCTGCTTCTTTAAAATAAAATTAGGATCCAACTGAGCATAAGGATGAGAAAATTGGTATTTCCGGACGGTCCGACGACTTTTTTGTGGAAGAGGTTCTGAGTCAGAGGAAAGAATGGTTACCTCAACTTCGGCCGGATTATCACCTTCAGGCAACTCCTGTGGAAAAGTTATCGTTAGATATAGTTATAAGTATATGAAAGCAAAATCTAAACCGGATTAAAGCATACCTCAGAATCCGGGTCATCATCTTCAGTGGGAGAACCGGCGTCAACGGCTGCTTTTCTTTTCTTATTAGCAAAGGTTTTTCGGCGAACCTGTTTGCCGGTTTTCTCCTGAGGTGTTCTCTTCCAGAAAGGGTCATCAGCCTAATCAAAAGAAAGAAAAACAATTGAAAGACGGTTTAAAAGAAACGGATTACAAATACAGGGTAATGTGAAACTTACTGCGGGCGGTTTGTTCTTCTTATAGTATGGAGCTAACCCGACCTTGCTATAGTCTGCCAAAGAAACATTGAGAATTTTCTTGGCTGATTCTACAACTTCCGATTCAGAAAGCTTTTCCTTGGTAAACCTTTGAGGATCATCCGGTTTGCCAGAATATTTGCACATTAGCTGTGATCGCCGGCTCAGGGGAAGGATGCTCCAAGACAGCCAACAACGCAGAAAATCAGTTCCAATCAAACCATTAGCTATGAAGGCCCTTAACTTGGAGAGCTGTGATGAAAACCGGGTCCGTTCAACAGAGCCGAGCCGTTGTGGTAAAGGATGATTCTCCGGGGCAGAGGGTTCTCCCCTTCAGGAGAAGTGTCAATGCAGTAAAACCATGACTTATTCCAGTCTTTTGGATGAGTGTGTAAAGCGGCATGAGGAAAAACCACGTCTCTCCTCTTCTGAATACTAACGCCACCAAGCTCCTGATGTGGTCCGCTGGTAAACTCGGTGCGCCGGTTTAAATGAAAGAAGTCCCGGAACAGATCGACGGACGGTTCTTCTTGCAGATATACCTCCGAAAACACTTGGAAGTCACAGATGTTTGAGACAGAATTGGGTCCAATATCCTGAGGGTGCAGTTGGAAAGCAGCTAGAACATCCCGGAAAAACTTTGAACCGGGGGGAGAGAAGCCTCGAGATATATGATCAAAGAACACAATGACTTCCCCGGACCTGGGAGTAGGGGGACATTCATTATCCGGGGCCCGCCACTTTAAAACAGACTGAGGTCCTAACGTGCCAACTTCAGAAATCTTGATCAAATCGTCCTCAGTAATGATAGAAGGAACCCAATCGCAGGAGACATACTGCTTGGCCATTGTAACGAAAAGGCAAAGTACTGGAAAGGATAAAGCGCAAAAAACGGATTATGAAGATACAACAGTATAAACCGGAAACTATCTATGAAAGTTACGCAACGGTTTAACTGAGGACTAATGGCATGGTTAAACCGGCAATTACGACAAGCTACACCATTTCCGGTTAATGGCAGTTGAAGGGGAACGGCTAAACCGTCGCGTTTAAATTACAGAGTTTCGCAAGGACTGGGCATAACAGTTTAAACCGGAACATACTTAGCAGATCTACCAAGGAGAAAAATAGGTTTTTAAAAGACAGCTAAGGAGGAATAGATTTGAGCATACTAGGAAAAGAGAAACAAATGTAAGAGTATACGGGAAGAACTACAAGGGCTTTATGCCGAACAGATAAATCTACAGGTTAGACAGGAACGACGGAGATCTGGAGCATTTACAGCAGGGTAAAAATACAGTTTAAAGGGCAAGATCTGAAGGTGAAGGTTACTAGAAATCATCGACTTAAGGTTGAACAAGGTGAAGCTTCTATTAAGGCACTAATGGCGGAGGCGTGAGAAGAAACCCTAGAAGTTGCAGACCTATAATGAAGAAGAAGGATGTACCTGGAGCGGCAAGGATCGGCGGCGGAGGTTCTCTGGTCAAGCTCAGGGTGATGCAGCGGCCGGCGAGGACTCGGATTCAGCGGTTGACGGCGGCGGTTCGAGCTCGGGCGACGATGGAGTTGTGCGACGGAGGAAGAAGACGGAGCAGGAAGAAGATAACGAATGGGGATAGCAGTATTTATAAAGGAGAGTCAGATCTGAAGCGACAGGTGCGGGATTCGAGGAGGCAAAAATCGGATAAAGATCCACGGACGCCTCGATTCTCGGGATAACCTTTAAAATAAGCTACAGTATAGCTCGCGGCGTTAAATGCGGAGATGATGTCACGGTCAGATTTAATGATCCCCGAGGATGACGTCAGAGCCGGTTTATAAGGATGTGAAGACAGAAGAAAATTATACAAGAGAAGACTGATATGAACAAGTTCAAATCATTCTGGGGCCTAATGTCAGGGATATGACTAGCAGGTATAAACCGGCTAGTATAAACCGGCTTTATTAATATTATACTTGTTTGTAATATTTAGTGAAGGCTACGGCCCATAAGATCTTAGGGCCCATGTATGGAATTAAGGTTTGTAAACCGCCTCGTGATGTAACTTGAGAGATAAGGAAGAAAAGATAGAGACCGAGGCGGACACAAATATGAGCCGGCCTCGGGACTCTGTAAACCGGACCAAGCGTACCCTCTATATAAAGGGGCGACCCGGCGACGGTTTAGGGACAAGCAACAATCAACCCGTCGAGACGCAGGCAAGCGAATCCGCTCCCTGTAATCCGACGCCCAAGCAATACCAAACCAACTAGATGTAGGCTTTTACCTTCATCGAAGGGGCCGAACTAGTATAAACCTTCTGTGTCCTTTGTGTGCTATGAACCCCTTCAAGCTAACCCGTGCGATGGTTCCATCATCAAGTCCGTTAAACCGGACATCTGCCGTGCTATTTCCACGACAGATACTACAACACCAGATGCAGGTATCGCTGAGAACAGTGCAGGAGCTGGTTCAAGTACTTCACTGGGAGCTCGATGAAGAGAGTGGCCGTATGTATGTGACGTGTTTCGACGATCAGTATTGGTTTCTACTAGGGGCGATTCGGACCTGTGGCTTTATGTATTTGGTATCTTTCTTTTGGATCTTCGCCCGTAGTCGGGTTGTAATGTTTTGGATGATGATTTTCTTATGTAATGTATTGTGTGACATGGCGAGTGTAAGCCCAAGTATCCTTTTGCAATTTCATCCCTATTTTACATGAGTCGTGCAAAGATACCGAACTTGAGATCATTCCAGAATGGGCTTATACCTTTAAGTCGTGCCTCGACACGTAGGAGGTATAGTCCCATCCTGGGCATTACATGCGGAGCGCGGGATATCTCGCTGCCAATATCGTGCACCGAGTCCACCTGCCAAGGGTCAGGTGATTCCCGTCCCAGAGGCGGGTGAGAGGGTAGTGTTCACTTCTCACTTTGTTAGGGGCTAGGGTTTCCGCTCCACCCCTTTGTTCGAGGTTTACTGTTCTTCTACGGGCTAGATTTCCATGATCTAGCCCCGAACTCAATTCTTCACATCTCCGCTTTCATAGTGATGTGTGAGCTTTCCTCCGCATCCCTCCACACTTCGGCCTATGGCTCAAAACCTTCAACGTGAAGCCGAAGGTGGTGGATGGGCAGCATGCGGAGTTGATACGTCCAAAACGTATCTATAATTTCTGCTTGCTCCATGCCTCGTTTGGGTGATATTGCTATGATATTTATACACTTCCATACACTTTTGATCATATTTGGACTAACCTATTAACTTAGTGCACCCCAGTGCCAGTTTCTGTTTTCTGCTGTTTTTGTATTTCAGGTTTTCCCATTACGAGACCTGCCAGAAAAATCCCGGAAAATTATATAAAAAATCAGCGTTCCAGAAGCTTCCCAGCTGCCAAAGGACAGCTGGAGGGGGGCCACCAAGGCTCCAGGCGCCCTGGTGGCGCAGGGCCCCCTGGCCGCGCCGGGGGGCGCTTGGGCCCCCCGAGCCTCCGCTGATGCCCCCTTTGGCATATATTTATATCGCGTCCCGAAACCCTCGAGACGGGAACCCTTTTTCGTGATCTCATCTCTGTTCCACCGCCGCCGCCGCTTCCAAGATCGGGAGCACCAGGAGAACTCTTCCCGGCACCCTGCCGGAGGGGAGGATCACCACCGGGAGCTTCTCCACCACCATGGACGCCTCCCGGATTAGTTGTGAGTAGTCTCCCTTGGACCATGGGTCCATGACCAGTAGCTATGTGATGTTCTCCTCCCGTTCTTGTGCTTCACTAATTAGTCCTCGTGAGCTGCCCTACATGATCGAGGCACATATGTAATCCTTATGCTGTTGCTATGTTGAGTTTGCTGGGATCCGATGGATTGTGAGATTATGTTCAGATTGTGTTTGAGTAATATATTTGATCTACCTCTTTTATATTTATGTTCGTAAGTAATTCTTGCAGGTTCCCCGTTGTTATTTATTGCTTTGGCCAAGTAGTAGGTAGTGACTCCAAGAGGGAACGTTATGCTTGATTGTGGGTTCATGCCCCTCGATGACTAGCTTGAGTGATAGAAACATGAGTCTAGGGGATGTGCTGTTGCCACAAGGGGGAAAACAACGGTGCTTGTGCCCGCGGGTGCAAGGATTGTTTACTTTACGCAAAGTTCTTTAATGCAGTTGTTTGTTGCTTTGAGTTTACACTATGGGTGTGACTCGCAACTTAATACCAGCGAGATGTTCTGGATAGATATCTCAAGGTGGATGATTAGTAGTAGATGCAGATGGATTTCGGTCTACTTGCCTTGGCGTACCGCCCATGCTTTGAACCTCTACCTTTCTTGTAACATAGTTAGCATTGGTTTGCGCACATAATTCTGTCAATTGCCCAGCTGTAATTCGTTTACCTCACATAGCTGTTTTATCGTCTTTTGGGAGAGAGACATCACTAGTGAACATCATGGGACCCCGGTCTATATTACCATCATTGATCACATCCATTATTTACTTTACGCTTTTTACTTACTATTGCAGCATTACCTATCACTATTATCACTTGCGTTTGATCCTTTGTAAACTACAAGGCCGGAGAGATTGACAACCTCTCTGTACTCGTTGGGAGCAAAGTTATTTGTATCTGTGTGCAGGTCCATGTTAATTGCTAATATATCTGGCGCCGTTAGCAGTTGACACCTTCTTGTTGAAACTGGGAGTCTCAGGGAAATCGATCCTTGGTATCTTTGCCAAGGGAAAACTTCCGCTACACTGCATCTCAAACCTTCAACTTGGGGTAACCAACGAGGGGCGAGAAGCCATCAAGCAAAGTTTTCTGGCGCCGTTGCCGGGGACTCCACTCTTCAGGATAGGGGAGTTGCACGCTATCTTTTACCTTTGCTTTTAGTCTTGTTAGTTTACCTTTCAGTTTTTGCTTTAGTATCTTTTATCGAAAATCACAAAAATAGTTATCTTGCTTGCTTGCTACTATGGGTTCCACCGAGAACACCAAGTTGTGTGACTTCACTAGTCACAACAACGATTTCTTTATCTGCACACCTATCACTACACCTGCCACTTCAGCACCTTCATATGAAATTAAACCTGCTTTAATGAACTTAGTCATGAAAGATCAATTCTCCGGTGCTGGAGATGATGCTGCTTTACACTTGAACAATTTTGTTGAACTTTGTGATATGCAAAAGTACCAAGAAATAGATGGTAATATTGTTAAGCTTAAGCTTTTTCCTTTCTCCTTGAGAGGAGGAGCAAAAATATGGTTTCAGTCTTTGCCTAGAAATAGCATAGATTCATGGGACAAGTGCAAAGATGCTTTTATTGGAAAGTACTATCCACCTGCTAAAATTATCCAACTAA
This sequence comes from Secale cereale, assembly GCA_902687465.1. NCBI lineage: Eukaryota > Viridiplantae > Streptophyta > Magnoliopsida > Poales > Poaceae > Secale > Secale cereale. The sequence goes on along the minus strand of LR738712.1, from coordinate 844,213,569 downwards.
GAAGTAACATAATGAATTTTAAACAATTGGATAATGAACACGTTGCCCAAGCTTGGGAACGTATGAAATCTCTTATCAAGAACTGCCCTACTCACAGTTTGACTACTTGGATGGTTATCCAAACTTTTTATGCAGGCTTGAACTTTACCTCGCGGAACTTGTTAGATTCAGCCGCGGGAGGAACTTTTATGTCTACTACACTTGGTGCTGCCACAAAGCTTCTCGATGAGATGAAGACCAACTATTCCCAATGGCACACCGAACGCGCTCCAACAGGTAGGAAGGTAAACTCTATCGAGGAGATTTCCTCCCTAAATGAAAAAGTTGACTTGATCATGTCTCTACTTTCGAAGCAATCTTCTGTTGATCCTCGTGATGTTCCTTTAAATTCTTTGATTGCTCAAGAACAAGTAGATGTGAACTTTATCTCTAGAAATTTTTTTAATAACAATGCTTATAGGAGTAACTTTGGTAGCAATCCTAGACCGTTCCCCTCTAATTCTTATGGGAACAACAATGCTTATCCTATTACCAAGAACTCCACTAGTGAACTAGAGATTATGCTTAGAGATTTCATCACTACCCAAAAGGCCTTTAATAAGAGTGTAGGAGAAAAACTAAACAAACTAGATGATCTCTCTTTGAAGGTAGACAATTTAGCCAATGAGGTAGAATTGCTTAAAATTAAAACTTCTCCTCTTGAGGAGAGGAAGGTCACTCCTATGAATGCTATTCAAGTGCAAATTAACGAAAATATTAGGATGTTGGCTAAACTAAAAGAGATATGGGCTAGAGAAAGGGAGGAAGAAGATAGAATTAAGAGCCTTCCTACCCACCACACTGTTGCTACTATCCAAGTTGTTGAGGATATCCAAACTCTTAGCACCCAATGCACTCCTGGTCCCAATGGACCTATTAATGGTGATGCTATGACTATAGAAACTACCAAACAAGTGAACCTAAAGGACACCACTACCACCTTACTTGATAGTAGTGACCTTGATTTTGATAATTGCACTCTCACCGAAGTTATTGATTTCCTTCACAAGTGTCGGTGTACTAAGGTAGGGGTACCTCAGTACCCCAACTTGTGCACGGGCAGTTGCAGCCTCCCGCGGCAAGGTTTACTGCGTGCTCGCCGGAGACCTTCCTGCCTCTTATTAAACCATTCAAAAACAAAGTATACAAGACAGAAGATCGAGACCCCGGCAAGAGGAGCTTGCCGGGAAGGCCGTACCAGGCTCAAGACTGTTCCACTAACACAAGACCCTGGCGAGAGGAGCTTGCCAGGAAGATTAGAAGGCGTTGCCTCGGCGCTATGCGCGCCCCGGCAAGGGGCCCGGGGAGCGGCAAGTTCCCGGGCCCGGCAAGACCAAGGCCCCGGCAAGGCGCTTGTCGGGAAGGCCACGCTGTGTGCCCGCGCTCCAGCTCATCGGCCCACGCGTCGCCCTGAGGTCTAACCGGGGACGCGTGGCGGATGGCTGTGCAGCCTGGGGTACACGGTGGCACACCACGGTGATAAATCCGTCGCCGTGGCGGACGGAGACGCTAAGGCGGGAGCTTTTGGGGTCGACGGTGACGGGCATTAAATGCCCTTGTCCCCCACTGTTAAAGTAGGTATAGACCACTGTTCTGTACTGTAGCTCCACTATTCCCGCACTGTTACAACTACCACCTCTTTTACTCTTTTACCCCTTTCTCCTACGTTGACACCTGTCGGTGACCCCTTGCACTATAAAAGGAGGCCCATGCACAACGTGGAGGGGGTTCGAAACCTAGATTACTCTCACGCACGGTGTAGCTGCTTCTTCAAGCTCCCGAGCGCTCAACTCAATACACAACCAAGCAGGAGTAGGGTTTTACGCATCCGTGCGGCCCGAACCTGGGTAAAAACTGCCCGCGCGCCTGCCTCGATCTGCTCTTTGTGCTCCCTCCGCCCTCGTACCGCACAGACAAGGGGCTCCGGTCCCATAGGTGTTCGTGGCGGACAGTTTCCCCCGACAACAAGATGTCTAGAGATCCCCGCACTAGCACGCTTAACCTTGCCTTCACAGAGCATATCACTAATGCTCTCATCAAAGCTAGGGAGGAGAAACTTAGAGTAGAAGCCTCCATACCTAGAAAGCTAGAAGATGGTTGGGATCATATGATAAAAATTAAGTTGAATAACTTCTCTTGCTATGCTTTATGTGATGCTGTAGCTAGTACCTCCATTATGCCCAAAAGACTATATGATATGCTTAAATTGAAACCTTTTGATTCTTGTTCTTTTGGTGTTCGTCTCGTTGATTGTTCCATAAAGAAACCTTTGGGGAGGATCGACGATGTTCTTATCATTGTCAATGACAATTACGTTCCCGTTGATTTTACTATTATGGACATTGAATGTGAACCTTCTTGTCCAATTATTTTGGGACGTCCTTTTCTACGCACCGTTGGTGCTATCATTGACATGAAAGAGGGGAATATAAAATTCCAGTTTCCTCTCAAGAAAGGGATGGAACACTTCCCTCGAAAAAAGATTAAGTTACCTTTTGAGTCCGTTATACGGGCTAGCTATTCTTTTACTCTTGATAAAACTTGATCTCTATGCATTATGCCTAGCTTAAAGGCATAAAAGAAAGCGCTTTTGGGAGGCAGCCCACATGAATAATTTTTTTTGCTTTTGTTGTGTCATGATGTTGTTTACTACAGTAGCATCACCATTGTATCTTTTCTTTTCAACTTTGTGCCAAGTGTAGCCTCTGATTGCAAGAAAGTTCAAAAGTTGTGACGTGCTGTCCAGAAAACAGATTCTGTCCTTGGATAGAAAAAATCGTATAAAATCACCAGATCATCTTTTTGGTCTGAATTTTTTCGACAGCATGCTCTATATAATTGTCTTTCGTTCTTCTGTTTTGAGTCTTCTGATTAGAGTTGCAGAAGTGCCCCGAAAAAATAATTTACTACCTGCTGTTCAGTTTTTCACAGATCCTGTCCTGTTTTGCCTTTCCTTCATTTTGCAAACCTAGAGCTTGCTTTTTCTTTGCAAAAACCTTTTGGCAATCTTGAGAAACAGTAGACCTTCAAGAATATCCTTATTTCCAGCTAGGAACAATTATTTTATTATGGGTACTAACCTCGCTAATCAGATTATGATGAGTTATGTATGAAGGGAGTTTTCAAGTGTGCGAGGGAAGATGATAAAAAGATTCAGGAGTGTCAAACGCTCAAGCTTGGGGATGCCCCATGCACCCCCAAGAAATATTCAAGGAGACTCAAGCGTCTAAGCTTGGGGATGCCCCCGTGCATCCCCTTCTCCATCAACATTATCAGTTCGTCTTTCGTTCCACTATATTTTTATCACTTCATGTGTTATGTGCTATGCTTGGAGCGTCTTGCTTTTAGTTTCCTTTGTAGTTTTCTTTAGCTTTTCATAACGAGTCGGAACTCAGCTTTCTTTATGTGGGAGAGAAACACGCTCCACTTCTACCTAGAACACAATAGAGAATTTTCATGTCTATCTTTGCTGTGTGTGTTCTTTGTCTTTCAATAGCTACTATCGTGCTTAGCTTTTAGTTTTCATGCTTATCTTTTTAAAAGAGCTTTTGTTTAGTTGGTTGCTTGAACTCTCTTTAATTATCATGATTATCTTATTAAGAGAGTTTTCTTCCGTGGCACTGGTTGATATGCCTATGATAAAGATGCTACGTGCATAATGGTGCTTAGTAATTCATGTTTTCTTATGGTTAGTCTCAAATAGCTGGGGGGTTTCCATTGTGTTATTGGAGTACCAACGTGATTTGTTTGCCTATGATGTGGTATGGTTTAGTCATATCTTCCTTCAAGAATTTACTTTGATTGACTTGGCGTATGCTCACGCATATTTAAGACTGTAAAGAAAGTTTGTCTAGCCTTGATGATCTTTTATTTCTGAGTAGCGATATAACTACCATGCCTAATTCAATGTTGCTTTGTCGCTCTGCATGATTATGACCGTCATTGCTCTCTTAGTTGGTCGCTCCCAGTCTTCTGCTAACCTCCACCTGTACTAAGCGGACTGACTGCTTGTGCATCCAAATTTCTTTAAACCAGTTATGCCATATGAGTCCACCATACCTTCCTACATGGTATTTACCCGCCATTCCTAACGAAGACTTTCATGTACCATCTCGAAATTATTCAAAAATAATAAAAAATTATTCCTATTTTGTGCCTCTGTTTTAAGTCCATGAGGAAGTAGTAGTTAATTCATGATCTTTTTAAGTTGGACAAGCTTCACCCCGGGATTGCATGTATAATGTGCAAACCCATAACACGAGAAGGAACTGGCATTGAGTGCGCCCGGCTCAAAATTAATATAACAAACAAACCCTCCTTCACGCTTTGTTCATGAGAAATCAGAAAACTTTGGCAGTGATAAACAAAGGAGATTAAGAGGATGTGATCGTCCTCATTCGGGAGCCGTTCCTCGAAACTTGTCCCTCTCAAGAAGTAATTGAGTTATCTCCTAGCATTCGTTGACGAAACATGCATGATCTAAGGAAAAAAATTATTATTATTACCTCTGTTTTTAAAACCAAGAGCACTGGTACATGCTTTGTCTTTGTTTCCGACTACGGGTTTTCAACCTTGCCAACAAAAGCCACGGTTCGAGAGTCTCCACCTTCTTTTAAAGCACCAACTACTGAGAGCATGATTGTCATTCTGAGTGTAATGTGCATTGTCCCAAAGTAGCATTGTCTTTTGCATGATTATGATATCGTTTATTCTGAAATCATTGTATCTAGTCATCACTTAAACCTTGGAGGTGCCCCTGCATTTATGTTTTGCTTCACTAAAGGGGGCAAGCGAGATATCACTTTATCATATTTGCACACCATGCTCATTACAAATCTATTTGATGTTTCAATATCATGTTGTAAAACTTTCAGTTCTTTGTGATTTTCTCATGAGGCAACTTAATTACTACAGATGCATTGTCTCAGTAAGCTTTTGTCATATGACTATGAAAAGTCCTATATGGTTAATAGCATGTCACCACAGAAATTATTCTTGTTATCATTTACCTACTCGAGGACGAGCAGGAATTAAGCTTGGGGATGTTGATACGTCCAAAACGTATCTATAATTTCTGCTTGCTCCATGCCACTTTTGGGTGATATTGCTATGATATTTATACACTTCCATACACTTTTGATCATATTTGGACTGACCTATTAATTTAGTGCACCACAGTGCCAGTTTCTGTTTTCTGCTGTTTTTGTATTTCAGGTTTTCCCATTACGAGAACTGCCAGAAAAATCCCGGAAAAATTATATAAAAAATCAGCGTTCTAGAAGCTTCCCAGCTGCCAAAGGACAGCCGGAGGGGGGCCACCAGGGCTCCAGGCGCCCTGGTGGCGCGGGCCCCCCTGGCCGTGCCAGGGGGGCGCCTGGGCCCCCCGAGCCTCCGCTGATGCCCCCCTTTGGCATATATTTATATCGTGTCCCAAAATCCTCGAGATGGGAACCCTTTTTCGCGATCTCATCTCTGTTCCGCCGCCGCCGCCGCTTCCAAGATCGGGAGCACCAGGAGAACTCTTCCCGGCACCCTGCCGGAGGGGAGGATCACCACCGGGAGCTTCTCCACCACCATGGACGCCTCCCGGATGAGTTGTGAGTAGTCTCCCTTGGACCATGGGTCCATGACCAGTAGCTATGTGATGTTCTCCTCTCGTTCTTGTGCTTCACTAATTAGTCCTCGTGAGCTGCCCTACATGATCGAGGCACATATGTAATCCTTATGCTGTTGCTATGTTGAGTTTGCTGGGATCCGATGGATTGTGAGATTATGTTCAGATTGTGTTTGAGTAATATATTTGATCTACCTCTTTTATATTTATGTTCGTAAGTAATTCTTGCATGTTCCCCATTGTTATTTATTGCTTTGGCCAAGTAGTAGGTAGTGACTCCAAGAGGGAACGTTATGCTTGATTGTGGGTTCATGCCCCTCGATGACTAGCTTGAGTGACAGAAACATGAGTCTAGGGGATGTGATGTTGCCACAAGGGGGAAAACAACGGTGCTTGTGCCCGCGGGTGCAAGGATTGTTTACTTTACGCAAAGTTCTTTAATGCAGTTGTCTTTTGCTTTGAGTTTACACTATGGGTGGGACTCGCAACTTAATACCAGCGAGATGTTCTGGATAGATATCTCAAGGTGGATGATTAGTAGTAGATGCAGATGGATTTCGGTCTACTTGCCTTGGCGTACCGCCCATGCTTTCAACGTGTACCTTTCTTGTAACATAGTTAGCATTGGTTTGCGCACATAATTCTGTCAATTGCCCAGCTGTAATTCGTTTACCTCACATAGCTGTTTTATCGTCTTTTGGGAGAGAGACATCACTAGTGAACATCATGGGACCCCGGTCCATATTACCATCATTGATCACATCCATTATTTACTTTACACTTTTTACTTACTATTGCAGCATTACCTATCACTATTATCACTTGCGTTTGATCCTTTGTAAACTACAAGGCCGGAGAGATTGACAACCTCTCTGTACTCGTTGGGAGCAAAGTTATTTGTATCTGTGTGCGGGTCCACGTTGATTGCTAATATATCTGGCGCCGTTAGCAGTTGACACCTTCTTGTTGAAACTGGGAGTCTCAGGGAAATCGATCCTTGGTATCTTTGCCAAGGGAAAACTTCCGCTACACTGCATCTCAAACCTTCCACTTGGGGTAACCAACGAGGGGCGAGAAGCCATCAGGAGTGCGGGGGCGCTATGATTAGCAAGCTCCCGAATGCGACTTGGCCCAAAGGGTCATTCATAGAGACGAATAAGGTCTGGCAGCAGGAGTGGTTCTATATCACCGAACCCCGCGACGCCAAATGGGCGGCGGAGCCTGCTTTCAAATCTGGACCCCCAGAGAGGTTGACCTCCTGGACCAAAAAGGGTCTAGATCGGGGGTCTCAAACTGAAGTGACGACACTCCAAAGCCGTGTATCCGGCGTGATTTTCAAAGGGCACTAGCTCTCGTCCATGGTCCAGGTAATGCTGGCCCAGCTTGTTCTCCCTTGCCAAAGCCGGGATTCCTCCTTATGGGAGTTCGATCCGGCAGGAGATAAGCCTCTGAAGCATATCTTCGGCTTTACGCGGAAAGAGATCTGGAAGCATCTCTTCGAGATCCAGAAGGAGTGGCCGGAAGAAACCGATGACGTGGACTATAGCACTGTGGTCTCCGCCCCAGAGGTAATAGAAAACCTTGCCGAACATTTATCTCTTCCCTTATTTAATGATAACAGGAATTGGAGTTTTTGCGTGATATACAGGGTGGGACAAAAAAGGCGACCCGGATCAAGTGCCCGGCGCCTTTGCCCGAAGACCCAGAATCGCCTCGACTAATGGCGATGCTAGTCCCGGCGCCATACAAGGTGCCGGTCAAGAAGCCCAAGAAGAAGAGCAAGGGGGCCGGAGACATCCCCCGCCCTGCGGACCAGAAGTCCGAGGAGATCAACATTCTCTCCTCCGAAGAGGGGGAGGAATATGAAGAGGAGGAGGAGGAAGAAGAAGAGGAACTCCCTGCGCAAGGTAGGGGGACGAAGAGGGGGGCCGCTACAGACGCAGGCATGGCCGCGACCCGAAGGAAACTGAACCTCTCATCTAGTTCGGATTCATACGAACATAGCTTTGTGGTGAAGCCCAGGGAGAAACCCCTGCCCAAATCGTAAGTTTGTCCGGATTAATTGATGCACCTTTGTTTGTTTAGTATTTTTTATGCTTACTTAGCCTTTCTCACCTGCTGATCTATAGCCCTCCCGGAGGACACCCCGACGCCTCCTTATTGGAGGGGAACTCTCTAGCGCCCGAAGAGACGGAGAGTGACCCGCCGGTCTGAGCTCCATCGCCCATGATCGGCGGGGACACCGAAGTGTCCTCCCAACGGGTGTCCTCTGCCCAAGGAGATGAGGGCGGGGCAGGTGACGGTGCGATCTTGGGTAATACCTCGGCCACCGCTGACCATGGGGAAGCGACCCCCATGGAGACCGAAGACGGGGGGGGGGGGGCAAACAATCTGGGGCCCTCCCGAACATTGACCCGGAGCCTAGTGCGGCTCTGGGGTCCGAAGACCAGACCCCCCAGACGGGGGTAGATACGATGGCACCCGGAGTCAATCCGGAGGCGCCGGATCCTATGGAGGGAGCACTGCAAAGTGCTTCCATTGTGGAGGAGCACCCCACCGTGATGGGTGTGGTGATGATGAAGATTCAGTCCGTCAAGGGCGGACTGAATGAAGCCTTCAACAGCCTGTTAACGGGCTTTGAAGTAAGCAATGTAATGTTCTTTATGGAACTTTATTTGTTTTAAATACACATATATAGCCAGTAGCCCCTGAAGCTTTGTGTGATTCTGAACAGAATCAGACGAAGTATCCATAGTACAACATATTTCAGAGTTGAACTGTTATATTTGAACAGGCTTCACTAGTTATGGCAACTGCACAAGATGCAGAGGTTGCCGAACTAAACCGGAAGCTCTTGTTGGCCATCGCGGACCTCGACCGCGTCAACCAGCGTTTAGATGAAACGCAAGGTATGCAGATTTTAAAATGTCGAGAAGACTAACAATATTAATTGAGTATGGGAATAAACTCTTTTATGTTACACAGTTGGCGCCAGTGAGCTCGAGGCCCTCAAGGGCGAGCTCACGAAGGCCAAGAAGGAGGCCGAGGCGAGCAAGGCGATCGCTGATAAGGCGGTTGCCGAACTAGAGGCCGAAAAGGCCGAGTGCGAGAAGCACCAGGCTCGGGTGTCCAAAGTCAAGTTTGAGCTCACCGATGCCATTCTCAAATGTGAGGTATTGGAAAAGAAGGCTTCGGAGCAAGCATCCGAGCTTACTACGGTAGTGAAGACTGCCAAGGATGCGCGAGGCGAGGCGTGTAGCGCCTGTGGGGAAATCAAGCAGGCGCAACAGATAGCATCTGGTAAGACATTTCTCTTACAGAGCATCTTCAGAGGGCATAAGTATCTTGGGCTGACACGGTTATGGAGTTCTCCAGGTGTGTTTGCTGATCTTCTGAGGAGCAGTGCTGACGCTGCCCAGTACTTCCGAGCCCAGGAGGGGAACGAAACAGAGAAGTTGTTTTGGTCGTAGTTCTATGCACCAAAACATCTAGTTCCCCTCAATGACCAGATGAAGTAGCTGGTCGAGCTACAACATGGAGGGTGATGACCCACAAGTGTAGGGGATCTATCGTAGTCCTTCCGATAAGTAAGAGTGTCGAACCCAACGAGGAGCAGAAGGAAATGATAGGCAGTTTTCAGTAAGGTATTTTCTGCAAGCACTGAAATTATTGGTAACAAATAGTTTTGTGATAAGATAATTGGTAACAAGTAAATAATAGTAAAAGTAAATAAGGTGCAGCAAGATGGCCCAATCCTTTTTGTAGCAAAGGACAAGCCTGGACAAACTCTTATATGAAGGAAAGCGCTCCCGAGGACACATGGGAATTATCGTCAAGCTAGTTTTCATCAAGCTCATATGATTCACGTTCGTTACTTTGATAATTTGGTATGTGGGTGGACCGGTGCTTGGGTGCTGCCCTTACTTGGACAAGCATCCCAATTATGATTAACCTCTATTGCAAGCATCCGCAACTACAAAAGAAGTATTAAGGTAAACCAAACCATAGCATGAAACATATGGATCCAACTCAACCCCTTACGAAGCAACACATAAACTAGGGTTTAAGCTTCTGTCACTCTAGCAACCCATCATCTACTTATTACTTCCCAGTGCCTTCCTCTAGGCCCAAACAATGGTGAAGTGTCATGTAGTCGACGTTCACATGACACCACTAGAGGAAAGACAACATACATCTCATCAAAATATCGAACGAATACCAAATTCACATGACTACTTATAGCAAGACTTCTCCCATGTCCTCCGGAACAAACGTAACTACTCACAAAGCATATTCATGTTCATAATCAGAGGGGTATTAATATGCATAATGGATCTGAACATATGATCTTCCACCAAGTAAACCAACTAGCAACAACTATAAGGAGTAATCAACACTACTAGTAACCCACAAGTACCAATCTGAGGTTTTGATACAAACATTGGATACAAGAGATGAACTACGGTTTGAGAGGAGATGATGCTGGATAAGATGTTGATGAAGATAACCCTCCCCAAGATGGGAGAGTTGTTGATGATGATGGCGGTGACGATTTCCCCCTCCCGGAGGGAAGTATCCCCGACAGAACAGCTCTGCCGGAGTCCTAGATTGATTCCGCCTAGATTTCGCATCGAGACAGCGGCGCTTCATCTCGAAAGCCTCCTTATGATTTTTTTTTCCAGGTCAAAACACCTCATATAGAAGAAGGTGGGCATCGGGGGGTCACTAGGTGGCCCACGAGGCATGTGGCGCGCCCAGGGGGGCGCCCCCCACCCTCGTGGACGGTGGGTGGCCCCCCTCATGTACTTCTTTTGCCAGATATTTTTTATATTTTCTGAAACGGAGTTTCGTGGAGTTTGATAACCCACAAGTGTAGGGGAGCGCAACAGTTTCCGAGGGTAAAGTATTCAACCCAAATTTATTGATTCGACACAAGGGGAGCCAAAGAATACTCTTAAGTATTAGCAGCTGAGTTGTCAATTCAACCACACCTAGAAACTTAGTATCTGCAGTAAGATAGTTTAGTAGCAAAGTAATATGATAGTGGCGGTAGCAGCAATAAAAGTAACAATAGTGTTTTTGTAGTTTTTGTGATAGTAGCAATGGAAAAGTAAATAAGCAACTAGCAATATAGGAAAAGCTCGTAGGCATTGGATCGGTGATGGGAAATTATGTCGGATGCAATTCATCATGTAGAAGTTATAACCAAGGGTGACACAAAACTAGCTCCAGTTCATCAATGCAATGTAGGCATGTATTCCGAATATAGTCATACGTGCTTATGGAAAAGAACTTGCATGACATCTTTTGTCCTACCCTCCCATGGCAGCGGGGTCCTATTGGAAACTAAGAGATATTAAGGCCTCCTTTTAATAGAGTACCGGACCAAAGCATTAACACATAGTGAATACATGAACTCCTCAAACTATGGTCATTGCTACCTCTTGAGCTTGCGTTGTATTCCCTCGAAGAGGAAAGGGAGATGCAGCACAGTAGCGTAAGTATTTCCCTAACTTTTTGAGAACCAAGGTATCAATCCAGTAGGAGACCACGCGCCAGTCCCTCGCACCTGCACAAACAAATAAGAACTTCGCAGCCAACGCGATAAGGGGTTGTCAATCCCTTTACGGTCACTTACGAGAGTGAGATCTGATAGAGATGATAGTTTATATTTTTGGTATTTTTGGTTTAATAAAACAACAAATAAAAGCGGTAAAAGTAAAGTAGATGTAGATTGATATGTTGAGAATAGACCCGGGGGCCATAGTTTTCTCTAGTCGCTTCTCTCATGATAGCGATATTTTACGGCGGGTAAACAAATTACTGTCGAGCAATTGATAGAAAAGCGAATAATTATGAGACTATCTAGGCATGATCATTGTATATAGGCATCACGTCCGAGACAAGTAGACTGACTCCTGCCTGCATCTACTACTATTACTCCACACATCGACCGCTATCCAGCATGCATCTAGTGTATTGAGTTCATAAGAACAGAGTAATGCCTTAATAAAGATGACATGATGTAGAGGGATAAACTCAAGCAATATGATGAAAACCCCATCTTTTTATCCTCGATGGCAACAATACAATACGTGCCTTGCTGCCCCTACTGTCACTGGGAAAGGACACCGCAAGATTGAACCCAAAGCCAAGCACTTCTCCCATTGCAAGAACTATAGATCTAGTAGACTAAACCAAACCAATAATTCGAAGAGACTTGCAAGGATATTATGAGCACACATAAAAAGTTCAGAGAAGAACCAAATATCTTTCATAGATAACCTTGATCATAAACTCACAATTCATCGGATCTCGACAAACACACCGCAAAAAGGTATTACATCGAATAGATCTCCTCGAAGACCGAGGAGAACTTTGTATTGAGATCCAGAGAGAGAGAGAAGAAGCCATCTAGATACTAGCTATGGACCCAAAGGTCTATGGTAAACTACTCACAACTCATGGTGAGGGCGATGATGATGATGATGAAGGCCTCTGTGATGGATACCCCTCCCGGAACAGGCTCCAAGATGGGATCTCCACGGTAACAGAAGCTACGGCGGTGGAATTAGGGTTTTCTCTCTGCGTATGGAGTTCCTAGGGTACGTGGATATATATAGGAAGAAGGAGGGCACCGGGGGCCACACGAGGCAGCCTCGAGGTAGGGGGCGCGCCCTGGGAAGGGGGGCGCTACCCCCACCCTTGAGGGCAGCCCCTCTGTCCCCTGACTTGGCTCTGAAGTTTCCCGTGTGTGATTTTCTCCAAAAATATCTCTCGCGAAGGTTTCATTCCATTTGGACTCTGATTGATATTCCTTTTCTGCAAAACCCTGAAATAGGCAAAAAAACCAGCAATCTGGACTGGGCCTTTGGGTTAGTAGGTGATACGTCCAAAACGTATCTATAATATCTGCTTGCTGCATGCCTCTTTTGGGTGATATTGCTATGATATTTATACACTTCCATACACTTTTGATCATATTTGGACTAACCTATTAACTCAGTGCACCCCAGTGCCAGTTTCTGTTTTCGGCTGTTTTTGTATTTCAGGTTTTCCCATTACGAGAACTGCCAGAAAAATCCCGGAAAAATTATATCAAAAATCAGCGTTCCAGAAGCTACCAGGCACCCGAAGCACAGCCGGAGGGGGGCCACCAGGGCCCCAGGCGCCCTGGTGGCGCGCCCCCCCTAGGCCGCGCCGGGGGGGGGCGCCTGGGCCCCCCGAGGCTCCACTGATGCCCCCCTTGGCATATATTTATACCGTCTCCCGAAACCCTCGAGACGGGAACTCTTTTTCGCGATCTCATATCTGTTCCGCCGCCGCCGCCGCTTCCAAGATCGGGAGCACCAGGAGAACTCTTCCCGGCACCCTACCGCAGGGGAGGATCACCACCGGGAGCTTCTCCACCACCATGGACGCCTCCCGGATGAGTTGTGAGTAGTCTCCCTTGGACCATGAGTCCATGACCAGTAGCTATGTGATGTTCTCCTCCCGTTCTTGTGCTTCACTAATTAGTCCTCGTGAGCTGCCCTACATGATCGAGGCACATATGTAATCCTTATGCTGTTGCTATGATGGTTTTGCTGGGATCCGATGGATTATGAGATTATGTTCAGATTGTGTTTGAGTAATATATTTGATTCACCTCTTTTATATTTATGTTCGTAAGTAATTCTTGCATGTTCTCCGTTGTTATTTATTGCTTTGGCCAAGTAGTAGGTAGTGACTCCAAGAGGGAACGTTATGCTTGATTGTGGGTTCATGCCCCTCGATGACTAGCTTGAGTGACAGAAACATGAGTCTAGGGGATGTGCTGTTGCCACAAGGGGGAAAACAACGGTGCTTGTGCCCGCGGGTGCAAGGATTGTTTACTTTACGCAAAGTTCTTTTAATGCAGTTGTCTGTTGCTTTGAGTTTACACTATGGGTGGGACTCGCAACTTAATACCAGCGAGATGTTCTGGATAGATATCTCAAGGTGGATGATTAGTAGTAGATGCAGATGGATTTCGGTCTACTTACCTCGGCGTACCGCCCATGCTTTGAACCTCTACCTTTCTTGCAACTTAGTCAGCATTGGTTTGCGCACATGGTCCTGTCAATTGCCCAGCTGTAATTCGTTTACCTCACATAGCTGTTTTATCGTCTTTTGGGAGAGAGACATCACTAGTGAACATCATGGGACTCCGGTCCATATTACCATCATTGATCACATCCGCTATTTACTTTCCGCTTTTACTTACTATTGCAATTATACCTATCACTATTATCACTTGTGTTTGATCCTTTGTAAACTACAAGGCCGGAGGGATTGACAACCTCTCTGTACTCGTTGGGAGCAAAGTTATTTGTATCTGTGTGCAGGTCCACGTTGATTGCTAAATATCTGACGCCGTTATCAGTTGACACCTTCTTGTTGAAACTGGGAGTCTCAGGGAAATAGATCCTTGGTATTGCCAAGGGAAAACTTCCGCTACACTGCATCTCAAACCTTCCACTTGGGGTAACCAACGAGGGGCGAGAAGCCATCAAGCAAAGTTTTCTAGCGCCGTTGCCGGGGACTCCACTCTTCAGGATAGGGGAGTTGCACGCTATCTTTTACCTTTGCTTTTTAGTCTTGTTAGTTTACCTTTCAGTTTTTGCTTTAGTATCTTTTATCGAAAATCACAAAAATAGTTATCTTATTCTTTAGTTGTCATTATGTCGGGTCCTTTTGTCTTTGACGAGGCAGAAGTTCTCACCTTTAAACAAAGAGGTGGGGAAAGTTTGAAAGATGCTTGGTATAGAATTAATGATTCTCAAAAAAGAGCCACCAAGAAGCAACCTACTACTATCCTGCTTAGAAATTTTTATGTTGGGATTACTTCTTGGAATAGGTTTATTCTAGATACTGCTATCAATGGGAATTTCCTAGAAGCCCCAGTTTGGGAGTCTCTTAGTATTATTGAAAATCTTGTTGGGAATCCCCCTGTTGTTAGCATTCAAGAGGACATCACCCTAGCTCACATTATGAAAAAACTTGAAAAGATAGAGCTAGAGATGCCAAACATTAATAAGATAAATGAGTTGGATCGTAAGATCCAAGGGAATTTGAATAGGCTTGATAGCTCCATGCATAAAATTTTCAAAACTTTGGAGACCATCAAATCCCATGATTTGGAGTCTTCTAGGATAGACAAGATTGAGGAAATATTTGATACTCTAGGAACTATTTTCTCCTCAATCAAAACCAAAAAGGTAGAAACTCCGGCAAAGAGGGAGCCTAAGTTCGTTCACGTTCCAAAGGCTCCCCGTTCTAAAAGTAATCCATCTATTGCCAAAGGGGTTGAAACTGTAAAAACTTTGGAAGAAACACCTCTCTTTGATGAATTTATAAATGAATCTTCCCTTGACTTTTATCCTTTTGGTGTTCTCCCTAGAAGTATCTCTATGAGGCCTTTATTTGAAAGTCCTCTTAAGACTAGTTGTATTATTGAAGAGCTTTTTGATGATCTTGATGATGGTTCAATTGATACAACTTGATCTCTATGCATTATGCCTAGCTTAAAGGCATAAAAGAAAGCGCTTTTGGGAGGCAGCCCAATGAATAAATTTTATTTTGCTTTTGTTGTGTCTTGATGTTGTTACTACAGTAGCATCATCATTGTATCTTTGTTTTTCAATTTTGTGCCAAGTGTAGCCTCTGATTGCAAGAAAGTTCAAAAGTTGTGACGTGCTGTCCAGGAAACAGATTCTGTCCTTGGATAGAAAATTTCGTATAAAATCACCAGATCATCTTTTTGGTCTGAATTGTTTCGACAGCATGCTCTATATAATTGTCTTTCGTGCATCTGTTTTGAGTTTTTTTATTAGAGTTGCACAAGTACCCCGAAAAAATCATTTACTACCTGCTGTTCTGTTTTTCACAGATTCTGTCCTGTTTTGCCTTTCCTTCATTTTGCAAACCTAGAGCTTGCTTTTTCTTTGCAAAAACCTTTTGGCAATCTTGAGAAACAGTAGATCTTCAAGAATATCCTTATTTCCAGCAAGGAACAATTATTTTATTAAGGGTACTAACCTCGCTAATCAGATTATGATGAGTTATGTATGAAGGGAGTTTTCAAGTGTGAGAGGGAAGATGATAAAAAGATTTAGGAGTGTCAAACGCTCAAGCTTGGGGATGACCCCATGCACCCCCAATAAATATTCAAGGAGACTCAAGCGTCTAAGCTTGGGGATGCCCCCGTGCATCCCCTTCTCCATCAACATTATCAGTTCGTCTTTCGTTCCACTATATTTTAATCACTTCATGTGTTATGTGCTATGCTTGGAGCGTCTTGCTTTTAGTTTTCCTTTTTAGTTTTCTTTAGCTTTTCATAACGAGTCGGAACTCAGCTTTCTTTATGTGGGAGAGAAAAACGCTCCACTTCTACCTAGAACATAACATAGAATTTGCATGTCTATCTTTGCTGTGTGTGTTCTTTGTCTTTCAATAGCTACTATCGTGCTTAGCTCTTAACTTTCATGCTTATCTTTCTAAAGAGCTTTTGTTTAGGTGGTTGCTTGAACTCTCTTTAGTTATCATGCTTATCTTATTAAGAGAGTTTGCTTCCGTTGCATTGGTTGATATGTCTATGATAAAGATGCTACGTGCATAATGACGCTTAGTAGTTCATGTTTTCTTATGGTTAGTCTCAAATAGCTGGGGGGTTCCCAATGTGTTATTGGAATACCAACATGATTTGTTTGCCTATGATGTGGTATGGTTTAGTAATATCTTCCTTCAAGAATTTATTTTGATTGACTTGGCGTATGCTCACGCATATTTAAGACTCTAAAGAAAGTCTGTCAGGCCTTGATGATCTCTTGTTTCTGAGTAGCGATATAACTTCCATGCCTGATTCAATGTTGCTTTGTCGCTCTGCATGATTATGACCGTCATTGCTCTCTTAGTTGGTCGCTCCTAGTCTTTTGCTAACCTTCGCCTGTACTAAGCGGACTGACTGCTTGTGCATCCACATTCTTTTAAACCAGTTATGCCATATGAGTCCACCATACCTTCCTACATGGTATTTACCTGCCATTCCTAACGGAGACTTGCATGTATGTCGGGGGAAACTGTCCACCACGAACACCTATGGGACCGGAGCCCCTTTGTTTGTGCGGTAAGAGGGCGGAGGGAACACGAAGAGCAGATCGTAGTGAACACGCGGGCAGTTTACCCAGGTTCGGGCCGCGGTGGACGCGTAAAACCCTACTCCTGCTTAGTTTGTATTGAGTTGGAGAGCTCGGGAGCTTGAAGAACTAGCTACCCCGAGCGTATGAGCGATCTAGGTTCCGAACCCCCTCCACGTTGTGCATGGGCCTCCTTTTATAGTGCAAGGGGTCACCGACAGGTGTCAACGTAGGAGAAAGGGTAAAAATGTAAAAGAGGTGGTAGTTGTAACAGTGCGGGAATAGTGGAGCTACAGTGTATGAACAGTGGTCGCTACCTACTTTGACAGTGGGGGACAAGAGCATTTAATGCCCGTCGCCGTCGACCCCAAAAGCGCCCGCCCTTGCGTCTCCGTTTGCCACGGCGATGGCTTCACCACCGTGGAGTGCCACCGTGTCCCCCAGGCTGCACAGCCATCCGCCACGCGTCCCTGGAATGGCCCCAGGGCGACGCGTGGGCCGATGAGCTGGAGCGTGGGCACACAGCGCAACTCTCCCGGCAAGCACCTTGCCGGGATCTTGACCTTGCCGGGCCCGGGAGCTTGTCGGGCTCTGAAGCTTGTCGCTCCCCGGACCTTGCCGGGGCGCATGTTGCTCCGAGGCATGTCTTCTGTAATGGAATCTTCTAGTCTTCCTGGCAAGCTCCTCTTGCCAGGGCCTTGCGTGAGTGAGGTAACCTTGAGCCTGGAACGGCCTTCCCGGCAAGCTCCACTTGCCGGGGTCTCGATCTTCTGTCTTGTATACTTTGTTTTTGAATGGTTTTACATGGAGCAGGAAGGTCTCCAGCGAGCGCGTGGTAAGCCCTACCGCGGGAAGCTGCTGCTGTCCGTGCACAAGTTGGGGTACTGAGGTACCCCTACCTTAGTACACCGACAGGAGCCCCCGGGCCTGGGCCACACACGGTGCC
Organism: Secale cereale; assembly: GCA_902687465.1. NCBI lineage: Eukaryota > Viridiplantae > Streptophyta > Magnoliopsida > Poales > Poaceae > Secale > Secale cereale. Next base: position 844,195,814 of record LR738712.1, on the reverse strand, counting down.
GAGCGCTGTTGGGCCAGGCCCAAAACAGTGCACGGACACACGCGGCCCACGGCGCGTCGAACCCACTTCCGCATCCGCCGCGTCCCCCCGTAACGGCACGCGTCGATTGCGGCGTCGTGGGATGGGACGTGGCCACGTTCTTTTAATGGAAAGAGCGAAATGCCCCCCACTTCCCCATAAAAGCAGAGGAAGCAGGAGCGGTTCCCCTCCTACGCCTTCATTGCCTCTTCTTCCATCTCAAAAGATCCCCTTTGCGCTCCGCCTCCACACCTCCGCCGTCGCCGTCCGCATCTGCGGCGCCGCCGGACTCTTCGTCCCCCTTCCCTCGCCGCCTCCGCCATGGCCCCGAAGACCGAGAAGGCGAAGGCGGAGAAGACCAAGAAGGAGAAATCGGAGCAAGCGGCGAGGCTTACCTTGTATCGGAAGCGGAACCTCGTCTTCCCGCCGACGCTCAGCGCGCGGGAGCTCTGGAACAAGTATTACTTGTTCTGGTCCAAGAAGACCAAGGCGCACCCCCGCACCCGAGCCTATCCGGCCGCCGCCAAGGACAACTACCCCGGCGGGTACTATTTGTTCGCAGCCTTCTTCCACTGCGGTCTTTGCCCTCCTTTTTCTGAATTCTTCTGTGACATAATGCACACCTACGGCCTCCATCTTCTTGACTTCACCCCCAACGCCATCCTCACGATGGCGGTTTTCGCACACATGTGCGAAAACTATATTGGGATATACCCAAACGTAGCGTTGTTTAGGCACTTCTTCACCCCTAGAGCAGAGGCCGGCGCCCCCCTCTCCGGAGGAATATCTTGGGTTTTTCGTCTGAACAAGAAGGAGTCCTACTTGTCGGGGGAGCTCCGCGGCAAGTGGGAGGAGTGGCGTGCTGACTGGTGTTGGATTGTCGAGGACCAGCCGCAATCTTTCACCGCGCCGCGCACAACACCTATCGTGCGCGGCAGGGACTGGAGCGAGCTGGATTCGGACGACAGCAAGCTCGACATCGCCCTCATCAGGATTCTTCGTCTCCGGGTAGCAAGGTTGTCTGTCGCAGAAGTAGGCACAGACTTCCTCCGCCGCCGCATCGCCCCCCTCCAAGATAGGAAGAGGCCGGCCTGGGAGTACGGCAACTCGGCGGATATCATGAGGCTCCGCCCCGGGCTCAACTTTAACTTCACATCGCTGGAGCTGAAGGGGATGGTCCGGGAACTATTTAAGCATGACCCGGCCCACCCAGAATGGTTCAGGGGTCCCCGGGGAGTGGTGCCTCTCTGCAACAGCACGGCCCGGGACAACCTTCGTGCCATGATGCCCGCGTGCGACTCGCACGGCGTCGACCGCACGTGGATTCCGCCCAAGCCGGACGTCGTCTTGAACCTCTTCGACAACCTGGTGGAGGTGGCGAAGAACAAGAACGAGACCCGGGAGCTGACACGGGACACCACCGACCATGAGATAGCGTACATAGCTTCTCGGGTTGAAGAGGCCGCTGTGGCCGCAGCGGCAGGAGAATTCGGCTTCACGCCCGAGGAGGCAGAGGCTGCGGAAGTGTCCTGCCAAGCAGAGGAGGCGGAGATCCGCAGGCTACTGAAGCTGCCTCCCGACGAGCTCGCCGGGGTCCCATCCTTGAGGCACTCCGGGATCCTTGGAATCCAGACGGAGGCCGCGGCGAGAGGCAACGCCGCCGGAGGGAACAGGGGCGCCGCAGGGAGCGGAGGCGCCGGAGGGAGCGGAGGCGCCGGAGGGAAAGAGGCCGCAGCGCAGGGCGCTGGGCCCAGCAAGCCTGCCGGGGAGGAGGAGGAGGAGGAGGACGACGCCGAGGCCGCCGAGGACTCCGACGGGTCTCTGGGGCTCTACGCCGATGACATCTCCTCGTCGTCGGAGACCTCCCCGCCCCGGGCAAGCCCTAGGCGGTCTCCGATGAAACGTCTCCGCAAGGCGACGACGGGGACAAGGGCACAGGCGCCCCGGCAACAGCCAACTCGCCGGGCAACGCGAGCTCCCCGGGGGAGTCAAGCTGCGACGGGGGCGCCCGGCGCACCAGCCACGGCGGAGGCGGCCCGCACGCAGGCCACGGCAGAGGCACCCCGCAAGCAGGCCACAGCAGGAGCGCCCCGCAAGCCAGCGCCGAGCGGAAGGGAGTCTTCACAGGGCGGAGCGGCGGCTCCGCCCGCTCCCCGGGCCCCGGCTACCACAGGGGCTGGGTCTTCGCAGCCCCCAGCCCCGGGGACCGCCAAGCGCCCGAGGGAGTCTTCGCCTCCTGCTCCCCGCGCGGACGCGCCTCAGGTGGAGTTTGACTTCTCCGCCCTGAGCAACGACGACGACGAGGAGAGACAGGAGTAAGTATTCGAGGCTTTGCATCTTCTTTAACATTGTCTTGATTTTTGTCGATGCTGATCTTGCTTTCGCTTTGATTTCAGGACCTTGGCCCAGCGAGCAGCGAAGAAGGCCAAGGTGCCCGTGGTCGAAGTCGCGGACGACTCGCCCGTCGCGGCGACAGGGGACGTGCCGGAGACGAGCCTGCCGGACCCGAGCGCTGCTCCGAGGAGCAGCCCCCAGCGCAGCCCCCAGCGTAAGTCTGGGTTCCATCCTTCCGCTCGTCGGGCGCGCTTGGAGATTTCGTCTTGTTCTAATATCTTGATGCTTTCGTCTTTTCTTATGCAGAGGTGGAGCCACAGCCGCAGGAGCGTCCGGAGGTCGCTCCCGAGGAGCCGCAGGCCCCGCCGTCCCCGCCAAGGCCGAACTCCCCGGCGAGGGAGAGCGCTCCGCCAAGGGCGGGTACTCCGCCAAGGGTGAGTACCCCGCCAAGGGCGAGCAGCCCGGCGAGGGCGGCCACTCCGCCAAGGCAGAGCTACCCGGCGAGGGAGCCCGCCGCTGATGACGTCCGTCAAGGTAAGTTCTGTGACTTTGTCTTCTTGGAATCGTCTCTTTTTGGATATTTGCTTGAACTTCTTTTGCTTTTTCTTCTTCTTCTAGATCCTCCTCCCCCCGAGCAGATGGAGACAGAAGTCATCGTCATTGAGGAGGAGGGCGCGCAGGGCGGCGGCGGCGACGCCCCTGTTGCCGAAGACACGGCGGGAGCCGCCGAGCCAGCTGCGGAGGAGACCGCTCCGGCTGCGGACGCAGCGGCCGGGGAGGGGGACGGCGACCGCACTGCCGGCCCGGAGGCGGCAGGAGCATCAAGTGCTGCGCCGGCCGCCGACCCCTCCGCCGAAAAGGAGCAGGCCGGCTACTATCTTGAAGCTCCCAACGGCGTCTTCATCCAGGTGTCGTGGGGTTCTTCATCGCGAGCCCCCGCGGAGGGCGAGGCCTTTGATGGAGAGGTCCTCGCCTCCGCGGGCCTGAAGATCGTCGAGGCGCCCGGCGGAAGCGAAGGGCCCGAGGAGGAGAAGCTGCTTCACCAGCTCCTGGCCCTTTACCGGGCCAGGCAGGCGAAGCTTGCTTCCCGGGAGGCCCTTGCCGCCAAGGCCGCCGCTGAGATGGAGAAGCGCGCGGCGGAGCTCCGCGCCGCCAGCCAGGCTGCCCTCCGCGAGGTGGCGGAGGAGCGCGAGAGGCTCGCCGGGGAGTATCAAGAGTGGTTGCTGGAGAGGGCTGAAGCCGAAGAGCAGCAGCGGCTCGCCGGGGTGGAGCTGTCCCGGCGAGAAGGAGAGCTCGCCCAGCGGAAGGTCAACCTCGACTCCCACGAGGAAGACCTTGCCGCTCGGGAGCAGGCCCTTGGCGGAGAGCTGAAGGAGGCGAAAGCCGCCGCGGCTGCCGCGGAGACCGCCAAGGAGGAGCTTGCCGCCAAGGTCGCGCAGCTGGAGGAGTCGCTGAAGGCGAGCGTGGAGAGGGTCGCCGCGCTCAACACGGAGCGCGAGAAGGACGCCCACACCAACTCCGAACTCCAGGTGCGTCTTTCTGAGAAGGGCGACGAGCTGAAGGCCGCCAATGACTCCATCGAGGATCTGGAGCTGAAGGTTTCCACGCTGAAGGACTCGCTCGACGCCGCCCAAGCCCGAAAAAGCAAGCTGAAGGAAGAGCTCCGTAAGGAGCGGGGCTTGGTGGCGAGCGCCAACACTGCGGCCGAGAACTTCCGCCGTACCGTCGAGGTGTGGACCGAGGACTTGGTATCTTCTGCGTCCAACATTGACCAGGAGCTGCTGGCGCTGAAGCTGGAGCATCTCATCTACTCTCCGGACCCAAACCTCCCACACAGCGCCAAGCTCAGCCTCTTCTTCAGGGGGATCGCGCCGGCCCTTGCAGATCTTCGGAAGAAGATCCCCGCGCAACTGGCCGAGGAGTCACGCCGGCTCTGCACGGGAACCTTGGAGCGTGTGCTGACGAAGATTGTATACCGCAATCCCGGCATAAACCTCACCAATGTTCTCCGCAGCTTGCCGGCCGACGCGAACATGGAGGCGCTGAAGGAGCAGGTCGCCCACATCATCGCCAAGGTGAACAAGATCTCCAGGATTGAGGGCGACCGCGTAGATTAGGCCTCCTTTATCTTTATCTCTTTTTGTTGCTGCATAGGGAGTTATGAACTCATTAATTATTGCGACAAGTTATCCTTTGTAAGATATTTATCCTATTTTGATCAATCAGCGCAATGTTATCTTCCTTGTCTTGGTTCTTTACTTTGTATGCTTTTTACCCTACGCTCCCGGGGAGCCTGCCGGCAAGGGGCCTTTGCCGCGAGCGCTGAGTGCTGGACTTTGAGCAGCCTGCTGGCCAAGGTCTCACCGGCAAGCAATCTTGCCGCGGCTAGTCGCAACGCACTCAGCTTGTTGAGTGAACTCGAAAACGAACCAAGGGCGCGACACTTGTCGCAGCTCACTTGAATCGTTGAGTGTACTCGAAAACAAGATAAGGGTGCGGCTAACTACGGGTAGGTTCCTCCGCGCGCAGGTTTTCCATACAAAGTGTGATTGTTCAAGGAAGACAACTTAAAATTAAAAATTTGAACTGATCAAATTCTAATAACTTAGCTTTCATATATTGCTCGCTTCTCGGTAAGGCTTCTCTTTCTTGAACGGCACTTGGTTCCTCTTCCATCTCCTTCTTCCCCCGGCAAACTTGTGCGCGAGGAACATTCCATCTGCTTGAGAGGCAAGGAAAAAGAAGAGAGAAACAAGCATATGGCCTTTCGGCGTGCTAATGCTTACCGGATATGTATGTTGCACAAGATGCCGAATAACACATGCAAATAGCAAAGAAAAGCATGTAGAAGGCAAATAGCGCAAAACACAAAAACTTTACTGATGCACGGGGTCTGCGCCCGGCTTTGTACAAAGGGTTACATGCAACAGCGGCAAAGCTTGTACAAAAGGTGGTTGCCGGAACGGATCACGGCAACCGCGCCTTATGGGTGAAACTTGCGAAGATGCTCTATGTTCCAGGAGTTGCTCACCGGTAAGCCTTCTTCGGTCTCAAGGCGGACAGCGCCGGGCCTTGTGACTTGTCTCACCCGATAAGGGCCTTCCCGCTTCGGCGTCAACTTGTTGGAATTCTTGGCGGACTGAACACGCCGAAGAACAAGGTCGCCTTCCTCGAGACTCCTGGCCTTGACCTTGCGGCTATGGTAGCGACGCAAGGCTTGCTGGTATCGAGCAGCTCGTACAGCAGCCTGGAGACGTTCCTCCTCGAGGAGCAATGCATCATCTTGCCGCAGTTGCTCTTGCTCAAACTCATCATAAGCGAGCACTCGAGGAGATCCGTATACGAGTTCCGTGGGGAGAACTGCCTCTGCTCCATAGACTAGAGCAAAGGGTGTCTGTCCGGTGGCTCGACTCGGTGTCGTTCTGATTGACCAAAGAGCCGCCAGTAGCTCCTCTATCCAATTTCTTCCGCACTTGCGCAGCCTGTCAAAGGTCCTTGTCTTGAGCCCACGCAGCACTTCAGCATTGGCCCTCTCCGCTTGACCGTTGCTCCTCGGGTGAGCAACAGAAGCGAAACAGACCTTGGCGCCAAGGTCTTGGACGTACTGCATGAAGGTGCGGCTAGTGAATTGCGTACCGTTGTCGATGATGATCCTATTAGGGATTCCGAAACGGCAAACAATTGACCTGAAGAACCTGACTGCTGACTGTGCTGTCACCTTTCTCACCGGCTCCACTTCTGGCCACTTTGTGAACTTGTCGATTGCAACGTACAAGTACTCAAAGCCCCCGACGGCTCGGGGGAAGGGGCCGAGGATATCGAGCCCCCAGACCGAGAAGGGCCAGGATAAAGGAATTGTTTGGAGAGCTTGAGCTGGCTGATGAATCTGCTTTGCATGGAACTGGCACGCTTCACACTTGGTTACTAGTGCAGTTGCATCTTGGAGGGCTTCTTGCCAAAAGAACCCTTGCCGGAAAGCTTTCCCGGCAAGCGCCCTTGCGCCAATATGGTGGCCGCATATGCCTCCGTGTATTTCTGCCAACAGCTTCCGTCCATCTTCCCTGGAGATGCACTTCAATCTGACTCCATTGAGCCTTCTTCTGTACAGCTCGTTATCCACGAACTGGTACATACTTGACTGCCTGGTTATCTTTTCTATTTCTTCTGGGTCGTCGGGAAGTTCTCCAGTTTGCAGAAAACGGACGATCTGCTGCGCCCATGCCGGAGCTCGAGGCTCAACGGCAAGGACTAAAGGCATGAGGGCCGCTGCGGGGACCTCAGCTTCTACGGCAAGAACCTTTGGTTCCGCCGGAGCTGATGGTCCCCCGGCAAGCTCGCCGGAGCGAGGCTTGTCGGGAACACTTGCTTCAACTGCACAGATCCTCGGATCTGCAGGAGCAGACTGCTCCTCAGCGTTCTGGTTGTTGATCTTGGGGACCTTGGCGGCGGTTTCAGGAAGATCCGCCGGCAAGTAGTCGCCGGATACCAACTTTCTCTTCTTGGACTGCCCAATTGATGGTGTAACGGATGGTTGAGTCAGCTTGAGCAAGAAGGTCCCTGGTTCCACAGGTAACTTCATCGAAGCACACTTTGAAAGGCCATCCGCAACGTCATTCTGAGCTCTCGGGACGTGCTCCATCTGCAGACCTTCAAAGTGCTCCTCAAGCTTCCTCACTTCATCTACATAGGCTTCCATCAAAGGGCTCTGATAACTCTTGTTGACTTGCCGGACCACCAACTGAGAATCTCCCCGCACAATCAGCTTCCTGATCCCAAGTTCGGCCGCAATCCTGAGGCCGGCAAGCAAGCCTTCATATTCGGCAGTGTTGTTTGTCGCTTGCTCCCTGGGAAAGTGCATCTGGATAACATACTTGAGGTGCTCTCCGGTGGGCGCGATGAGTACTACGCCAGCACCGGCGCCTTGCAGCGAGAAGGCACCATCAAAATACATTACCCATTCACTTGTCGCTTCTTGTACGGGTGCGCTTGTTTCTTGGACTTCCTCATCGGGCGTCGGGGTCCACTCAGCTATAAATTCTGCCAAAGCTCGGCTCTGTATGGTCGAAGTACTTTCAAACTTGAGTCCAAAGCTCGACAGCTCCAGTGCCCACTCAACGATCCTGCCTGTTGCTTCCGGATTGTGCAGTATCCTCTTCAGCGGAAAGCGAGTGACCACTGTTATCTCATGTGCCTGGAAGTAATGGCGCAGCTTTCTCGAGGCCATGAGGAGGCCGAAAAGCAACTTTTGCACCCCGGAGTATCTTGATCTAGCCCCCTGCAAGAGGGAACTCACAAAATACACCGGGCGCTGCACCATCTTCTTCCGCACTTTTTCCTGTTCCTGCGCGGAGTTGTCCTTGTCGGGGCCAGAGCTTGTCGGAGCAGCCCCCTGCTTGTCGCTGGATTCGCCTGCCGGTGGTGCAGACTCCTCGTCGGCCTCCCTCTCCGCTACTAACGCAGCACTAACCACCTGGTTGGTTGCTGCCAGGTATAGCAACAACTTTTCCTGTGGTCTAGGTGCGACAAGTATTGGAGTGGAGGATAGGTACCGTTTCAAATCTTGCAGCGCCGCCTCCGCTTCCGGAGTCCACTTCATGGGACCTGCCTTCTTCAAGACTTTGAAGAAAGGTAGGGCGCGTTCTGCAGACTTCGAAATGAACCTACTGAGGGCAGCCACACAACCTGCAAGTCTTCTGACATCCTTGACGCGCTTCGGGGCCTCGATCTGCTCAATGGCTTTAATCTTGTCGGGGTTGGCTTCAATCCCCCTCTGTGATACAAAGAACCCGAGAAGCTTGCCGGAGGAGACTCCAAAGACGCACTTCTCGGGGTTCAACTTGAGCTGTATCCTGCGCAGGTTCTGAAATGTTTCTTCCAAATCTTGGACCAGGGTTTCCTTGCTCTTACTCTTCACCACGATGTCATCCATGTAAGCCTCTACATTTCTGTGGATCTGTGGCTCGAAAGCAGTGTGCACTACCCTTGCAAATGTTGATCCTGCATTCTTCAGTCCAAATGGCATGCGTATGAAGCAATAAGTGCCACATGGAGTGATAAATGCAGTCTTCTCTTCATCATCTTTGGCCATAAAGATCTGGTGGTAGCCTGAATATGCATCAAGAAAAGAGAGTAGCTCACATCCGGCAGTGGAGTCAACGATCTGGTCAATGCGCGGCAAAGGGAATGGATCCTTGGGACATGCTTTATTCACATCGGTGAAGTCTATACACAGTCTCCACTTCCCGTTGGCCTTGCGCACGACGACTGGGTTTGCTAACCACGTCGGATGGATCACGCCTCTAACTAGGCCTGCTGCCTCTAGCTTCTTGATCTCTTCGTTGATGAATTCTTGGCCCTCCACGGCTTGCTTCCTCACTTTCTGCTTGACGGGCCGCGCATGAGGACAAACAGCAAGCTTGTGCTCAATCACCTTCCTGGGAACACCGGGGATGTCAGATGGTTGCCAGGCAAACACATCGACATTCGCCCGCAGGAAGGCAACGAGCGCGCTTTCCTATTTGCTGTCAAGTGTGGCACTGATGGTGAAGGTACCACCAGTGCCGTCCTCCTTAGCGGACACTTTCTTGGTTGCCGGAGGAGCGGCCATCCCCTTCTTACACTTGCCGGTGGAGCTCGATGGAGCGTCCTCGACGGCAGCGCAGCACTCCGAAGAGGTGCGGTTGCCGGAGTGGGCCCCAGAGCACTTGCCGGACTTGGTCTTCGTCTTCTTCCCCCCGGGAGCTTCAGCGGCAAGTGTATCCTTCTCTGCCGCAGCTGCTGCATCCCGGTAGATCTTGTCGGCGCAGCCAAGCGCATCTTTCTTGTCGCCATGGACAGTGATGACGCTTATCGGCCCCGGCATCTTGAGCACGTTGTAGGCATAGTGGGAAGCTGCCATGAACTTGGCGAGGGCGGGACGGCCGAGTATTCCATTGTATGGCAATGGAATATCAGCGACGTCGAAAGTGATGCGCTCAGTTCTGAAGTTGAGCTCCCCGCCAAAGGTCACCGGCAGAGTGATTTTCCCCTTGGGCTTGCTCCTTCCCGGGTTGATTCCTTGGAAAGAACCGGTCTCTTCGAGCTCGCCATCTGGGATTTGGAGTTTCTTGATCACAGCAGAGGAGATCAAGTTCAGCCCGGCCCCGCCGTCAACCAACATTTTGGTGACCTTGAGGTTGCGGATGGTGGGTGAGACCAGCATCGGCAAGCACCCGACCGCAGTGGTGCGGTCAGGGTGATCCTCAAGATCAAAAATGATGGGCGTGCTGGACCATTTGAGGAGCCTGCGCGACTCCACGAGCGGCTCTGCTGTATTCACCTCACGCACCCACTGCTTGAGCTGGCGGTGGGAGGTGTGCAGAGAGGCGCCACCGTCGACGCACAGGACCTCCGTGGCCTTCTGGAACTCCTGCTCGCTGTTATCTTCGTCCTCCATGTCTTCGTCGTCGTCCTCTTCGTCCTTGTCGCGGCCCAGGGGAGGTCGATCACCTTGCCGCTGCTTGGCCTTGCCGCGGCGTCCTCCCCGGCCATTGAACGGCCGCTTCTTGCTTGGCTCTCCTCTGCCACCTTGGGCCTTCTCCTTGTCGCGCCTCTCGTACTCAGCCTTCTGCTGCTCGACGAGGTACTCGACGCGTTTGCAGTTGGAGAGGTCGTGGCCTTTGGTGCGGTGGATCTTGCAGTATTGCTTGTCGGAGCCGTCCTGCTTGTCGGCTGCCGCTACAGGGGCAGGCTCCTTGCCGGAGCCGCCAGCCTGTGTTTGCTTGGCGGGAGCCTCCTTGCCAGACTTCTCGACGGCAAGCACTTCCTTCTTGTTCTTCCGTCTGTTATTCCGCCGCCGGCTCTTCTTTGCCGGGGCGGCGTCGTCGCTGTCGCTTCCTCCTGCGCCAGCATCCTCCCTGGGGAGTCTCCTCCCCTCTTCTGCGCGTGTGCACTTATCAGCTAGAGCGTAGAGCTCGCTGACATCCCGAATCTTGGTCATCGCCATTTCTTCACGCATGCGGCGGTTACGCACGTTCTGGTGGAACGCGCTGATAACCGCGGCAGGGTGGACGTCGGGGATGTTGTGCTGTACACGGCTGAAGCGTTGGATGTACTTGCGCAGGGATTCTCCTTCCTTCTGGGCCAGAATGTGGAGATCGCTCTCCTGGCCGTGGGGTTTGTGGCCGCCCGTGAAGGCGCCAACAAACTGGTGGCAAAGGTCTGCCCAAGAAGAGATGGAGCCTTCCGGCAAGTGCATAAGCCAGGAACGAACGTTCGGCTTAAGCACGAGCGGGAAGTAGTTTGCCAAAATCTTCTCGTCGCGCCCCCCGGCAGCTTGCACCGTGATGGTGTAGATGCTGAGGAATTCCGAGGGGTGCGTCTTGCCGTCGTACTTCTCCGGTACGTCTGGCTTGAAATTCTTCATGCTGGGCCACTGGACGCGCCGCAGCTCGCGGGTGAACGCAGGGCAGCCTGCCGCGTACGGCAAGTCGCCTGGTTCACCGGGCGCGCGCGCGTCGACAGCGTTCCCAGCCCTCTGGTCTGATTGTCGCCGAGCTTCTCGGCGGCGCTCGATCGTTGTCCGAGCGTCTTCTTGTCGCCGGTCGTCAAGGACCTGGCGCTGGTCCCGACGAGCCCGCGGATCCGACGACGCCGTGGAGCCGTCGTCGGCGTTGTTCCGGCGGGGCGGCGTCTTTTGCTTCCGCGGCGGGGAGTGCACGGTTGTCGCACCCCCGGCGGTCTTGTCGCCGTCGGCCTTCGTCTTCTCAGCTTGCCGCGGCCGCGAGGTCGCCGGCTGCTGTGGAGAGTCGTTGTTGGCGAAGGCGATCAGGCTCTGGATGGTAGCCCTCCAGTCTTCGGCCTTGTCTGCCGCTGGAGGGAAGTCGAGGAGCAGTTGCGCCCTTGCGAGCGCTTCTGCTGGAGTGGAGGGAAGCGGGGGCGAGCGGCGCGAGGAGCGGGATATGCTCGGACTCCTAACAGCGTTAGAAGGAGCAGGGTCCCGCCCCGGCGTCCGCGCTTTGCTTGTGCCTGGACGGTGGTCCGGGGCGTCCCGCGAACCTCCGGTTTGCCCTTGGCCCAGCAAGCGGATGCCACCTCCTGTGACATGGCGCTGCTGGGTTGTCATTTGCTGGGATGGACACGGCGCGTCCACGGAGACCGAGGCTCGGTCGTCCGTCCTGTCCTTGGATTTGGTGGCGCCGCGAGTGTCCTCGCCGGCGACCACCCTTCCGACGGCGTCTCCCCCGCCCACCGTTGGCTCTGGTGGCGGCGGATGAGACGCAGACGGGCCTCCGACCTCCGAAGCCTTCTTCTTTGGGGCCATGGTACTGTTGCTGATGAAGCTGGCGAATTCGGAGAGGTTGATGAAGAATGCGCCCGCGTGAACGCCGGATCAGATTCGCACAACCTCGACGCCCCCTACCTGGCGCGCCAAAGATGTCGGGGGAAACTGTCCACCACGAACACCTATGGGACCGGAGCCCCTTTGTTTGTGCGGTAAGAGGGCGGAGGGAACACGAAGAGCAGATCTTAGTGAACACGCGGGCAGTTTACCCAGGTTCGGGCCGCGGTGGACGCGTAAAACCCTACTCCTGCTTAGTTTGTATTGAGTTGGAGAGCTCGGGAGCTTGAAGAATTAGCTACCCCGAGCGTATGAGCGATCTAGGTTCCGAACCCCCTCCACGTTGTGCATGGGCCTCCTTTTATAGTGCAAGGGGTCACCGACAGGTGTCAACGTAGGAGAAAGGGTAAAAATGTAAAAGAGGTGGTAGTTGTAACAGTGCGGGAATAGTGGAGCTACAGTGTATGAACAGTGGTCGCTACCTACTTTGACAGTGGGGGACAAGAGCATTTAATGCCCGTCGCCGTCGACCCCAAAAGCGCCCGCCCTTGCGTCTCCGTTTGCCACGGCGATGGCTTCACCACCGTGGAGTGCCACCGTGTCCCCCAGGCTGCACAGCCATCCTCCACGCGTCCCTGGAATGGCCCCAGGGCGACGCGTGGGCCGATGAGCTGGAGCGTGGGCACACAGCGCAACTCTCCCGGCAAGCACCTTGCCGGGATCTTGACCTTGCCGGGCCCGGGAGCTTGTCGGGCTCTGAAGCTTGTCGCTCCCCGGACCATGCCGGGGCGCATGTTGCGCCGAGGCATGTCTTCTGTAATGGAATCTTCTAGTCTTCCTGGCAAGCTCCTCTTGCCAGGGCCTTGCGTGAGTGAGGTAACCTTGAGCCTGGAACGGCCTTCCCGGCAAGCTCCACTTGCCGGGGTCTCGATCTTCTGTCTTGTATACTTTGTTTTTGAATGGTTTTACATGGAGCAGGAAGGTCTCCAGCGAGCGCGTGGTAAGCCCTACCGCGGGAAGCTGCTACTGTCCGTGCACAAGTTGGGGTACTGAGGTACCCCTACCTTAGTACACCGACAATGTACCATCTCGAAATTATTCAAAGAAAAAGCATTCTTATTTTGTGCCTCTGTTGTAAGTTCATGAGGAAGTAGTAGTTAATTCATGATCTTTTTAAGTTGGACAAGCTTCACCCCGGGATTGCATGTATAATGTGCAAACCCATAATACGAGAAGGAACTGGCATTGAGTGCGCCCGGCTCAAAAAGATAACATAACAAACAAACCCTCCTTCACGCTTTGTTCATGAGAAATCAGAAAACTTTGGCAGTGATAAACAAAGGAGATTAAGAGGATGTGATCGTCCTCATTCGGGAGCCGTTCCTCGAAACTTGTCCATCTCAAGAAGTGATTGAGTTGTCTGCTAGCATTTGTTGACGAAACATGCATAATCTAAAAAATAATTAGTACCTCTGTTTTAAAACCAAGAGCTCTGGTACATGTTTTGTCTTTGTTTCCGACTACGGGTTTTCAACCTTGCGAACAAAAGCCACGGTGCGAGAGTCTCCACCTTCTTTTAAAGCACCAACTATTGAGAGCATGATTGTCATTCTGAGTGTAATGTGCATTGTCCCAAAGTAGCATTGTCTTTTGCATGATTGTGATATCGTTTATTTTGAAATCATTGTATCTAGTCATCACTTAAACCTTGGAGGTGCCCCTGCATTTATGTTTTGCTTCACTAAAGGGGGCAAGCGAGATATCACTTTATCATATTTGCACACCATGCTCATTACAAATCTATTTGATGTTTCAATATCATATTGTAAAACTTTCAGTTCTTTGTGATTTTCTCATGAGGCAACTTAATTACTATAGATTCATTGTCTCAGTAAGCTTTTGTCATGTGACTATGAAAAAGTCCTATATGGTTAATAGCATGTCACCACAGAAATTATTATTGTTATCATTTACCTACTCGAGGACGAGCAGGAATAAAGCTTGGGGATGTTGATATGTCCAAAACATATCTATAATTTCTGCTTGCTCCATGCCTCTTTTGGGTGATATTGCTATGATATTTATACACTTCCATACACTTTTGATCATATTTGGACTAACCTATTAAGTCAGTGCACCCCAGTGCCAGTTTCTGTTTTCGCCAGTTTTTGTATTTCAGGTTTTCCCATTACGAGAACTGCCAGAAAAATCCCGGAAAAATTATATAAAAAATCAGCGTTCCAGAAGCTACCAGGCACGCGAAGCACAGCCGGAGGGGGGCCACCAGGGCCCCAGGCGCCCTGGTGGCGCGCCCCCCCTGGGCCGCGCCGGGGGGGCGCCTGGGCCCCCCGAGGCTCCGCTGATGCCCCCCTTTGGCATATATTTATACCGTCTCATGAAACCCTCGAGACGGGAACTCTTTTTCGCGATCTCATCTCTGTTCCACCGCCGCCGCCGCTTCCAAGATCGGGAGCACCAGGAGAACTCTTCCCGGCACCCTGCCGGAGGGGAGGATCACCACCGGGAGCTTCTCCACCACCATGGACGCCTCCCGGATGAGTTGTGAGTAGTCTCCCTTGGACCATGAGTCCATGACCAGTAGCTATTTGATGTTCTCCTCCCGTTCTTGTGCTTCACTAATTAGTCCTCGTGAGCTGCCCTACATGATCGAGGCACATATGTAATCCTTATGCTGTTGCTATGATGAGTTTGCTGGGATCCGATGGATTATGAGATTATGTTCAGATTGTGTTTGAGTAATATATTTGATTCACCTCTTTTATATTTATGTATGTAAGTAATTCTTGCATGTTCTCCGTTGTTATTTATTGCTTTGGCCAAGTAGTAGGTAGTGACTCCAAGAGGGAACGTTATGCTTGATTGTGGGTTCATGCCCCTCGATGACTAGCTTGAGTGACAGAAACATGAGTCTAGGGGATGTGCTATTGCCACAAGGGGGAAAACAACGGTGCTTGTGCCCGCGGGTGCAAGGATTGTTTACTTTACGCAAAGTTCTTTTAATGCAGTTGTCTGTTGCTTTGAGTTTACACTATGTGTGCGACTCGCAACTTAATACCAGCGAGATGTTCTGGATAGATATCTCAAGGTGGATGATTAGTAGTAGATGCAGATGGATTTCGGTCTACTTACCTCGGCGTACCGCCCATGCTTTGAACCTCTACCTTTCTTGCAACTTAGTCAGCATTGGCTTGCGCACATGGTCCTGTCAATTGCCCAGCTGTAATTCGTTTACCTCACATACCTGTTTTATCGTCTTTTGGGAGAGAGACATCACTAGTGAACATCATGGGACTCCGGTCCATATTACCATCATTGATCACATCCGCTATTTACTTTTCGCTTTTACTTACTATTGCAATTATACCTATCACTATTATCACTTGTGTTTGATCCTTTGTAAACTACAAGGCCGGAGGGATTGACAACCTCTCTGTACTCGTTGGGAGCAAAGTTATTTGTATCTGTGTGCAGGTCCACGTTGATTGCTAAATATCTGGCGCCGTTAGCAGTTGACACCTTCTTGTTGAAACTGGGAGTCTCAGGGAAATCGATCCTTGGTATTGCCAATGGAAAAATTCCACTACACTGCATCTCAAACCTTCCACTTGGGGTAACCAACGAGGGGCGAGAAGCCATCAGTAGGTTAGTCCCAAAATGATATAAAAGTGAATGATAAAGCCCATTAAACATCCAAGACTTCATAAATAATAGCATGGAACAATCAAAAATTATAGACACGTTGGAGACGTATCAGCATCCCCAAGCTTAATTCCTGCTCGTCCTCGAGTAGGCAAATGATAAATAAAAGAATTTTTGATGTGGAATGCTAACCAATATAGTTTTTCAATGTAATTATCTTAATTGTGGCATGAATGTTCAGATCTGATAGATTCAAGATAAAAGTCTATATTGACAGAGGAAATAACAATACTTCAAGCAATACTAACAAAGCAATCATGTTTTTCAAAATACTATGGCTAAAGAAAGTTATCCCTACAAAATCATATAGTGTTGGCTATGCTCCCTCGTTATCACACAAAAATATTCATATCATGCACAACCCCTATTTCGGCCAAGCATTTGTTTTCATACTCTATCTTTTCAAACCTTTCAACTTTCACGCAATACATGAGCGTGAGCCATGGATATAGCACTATGGGTGGAATAGAGGTGGTTGTGGAGAAGACAAAAAGGAGGGAGATAGTCTCACATCGACTAGGCGTATCAACGGGCTATGGAGATGCTCGTCAATAGATATCAATGTGAGTGAGTAGGGATTGCCATGCAACGGATGCACTAGAGCTAAATATGAATGAAAGCTCAACAAAAGAAACTAGTGGGTGTCCATCCAACTTGCTTGCTCACGAAGACCTAGGGCATTTGAGGAAGCCCATCGTTGGAATATACAAGCCAAGTTCTATAATGAAAATTCCCACTAGTATATGAAAGTGACTAAACATGAGACTCTCTACAATGAAGAACATGGTGCTACTTTGAAGCACAAGTGTGGAAAAAGATAGTAGCAATTGTCCCTTTTTTCTTTTCTCTTTTTTTGGTCCTTTCTTTTTTCTTTGGCATTTCCCTTTTTTTACGGAGGGGCTTTATAGATTCAGCCTTTCCTCCCATGGGACAATGCTCTAATAATGATGATCATCACACTTTCATTACAACATGAAATTACAACTCAATACTACAACAACAAAGTATGACTCTATATGAATGCCTCCGGCGGTGTACCGGGATGTGCAATGAAACAAGAGTGACATGTATAAAAAGTTATGCATGGTAGCCTTGCCACAAATACGATGTCAACTACATGATCATGCATGGCAATATGACAATATGATGCGTGTCATATAAATGGAACGGTGGAGAGTTGCATGGCAATGTATCTCGGAATGGCTATGGAAATGCCATGATAGGTAGGTATGGTGTCTGTTTTGAGGAACAATATGGTGGCTGTTTTGAGGAAGGATATATAGTGGGTTTAGGGCACCGGCGAAAGTTGCGCGGTACAAGAGAGGCTAGCAATGGTGGAAGGGTGAGAGTGCGTATAATCCATCAACTTAACATTAGTCATAAGAACTCATATACTTATTGCAAAAATCTACGAGTCATCAAAACAAAGCAATCAACGCATGCTCCTAGGGGGGAGGTTGGTAGGAGTTAACCATCGCGCGCCCCCGACCTCCACACAAAGGTTGACACTCTACAAATACCTCATGCTCTAACTTAGTCACATAACGGTTCACCATACGTGCATGCTAAGGGAATCACTAACCTTAACACAAGTATTTCTCAATTTCATAATAACTCCACTAGCATGACTCTAATATCACTATCCTCATATCTCAAAACAATTATCAAGCATCCAATATCTCATTCTATTCAATGCACTTGGTGTGAAATTTTTTACTACATTGACATTGGATGTTTATCATGTGAAGACTATTTTCTTTAGCCTAAACACTTTACCATACTGTTCTAATAGACTCTCAAATAGATCTAAGTGAAGCATGAGAGTTCAACAATTTCTACAAAATATTACCACCACCGTGCTCTAAAAGATATAAGTGAAGCACTAGAGCAAAAACTATTCAACTCAAAAGATATAAGTGAAGAACATAGAGTGTTCTAACGATTTCTAGGCCATAATTAACTCTCTCAAATAGGTGTGTCCAGCAAGGATGATTGTGGCAAACTAACAAGCAAAGACTCAAATTGTACAAGACGCTCCAAGCAAAACACATAACATGTTGCGAATAAAAATATAGCTCCAAGTATAGTTACCGATAGATGAAGACGTAAGAGGGGATGCCTTCCGGGGGCATCCCCAAGCTTAGGATTTTGATTATCTTGAATTTACTTGGGGTGCCATGGGCATTCCCAAGCTTAGGACTTTGCTACTCCTTATTCCATAGTCCATCAAAGCAATACTCAAAACTTGTAAACTTCACAACACAAAACTTAGACAAAAATTCACGTGAGCTCCGTTAGTATAAGAAAGCAAACCACTACTCAAAGGTACAGCAATGAATTCATTCTTTGTTTATATTGGTGTTAAACCTACTGTACTCCAACTTCTCTATGCTTCATATCCTCCAATATTACTCATAGATGCATCGGAATAAGCAAACAACACACGAAAAACAGAATCTGTCAAAGAGAGAACAGTCTGTAGTAATCTGCAGGGTTCTCCTACTTCTGGAACTCCAAAAAATTCAAACTAAGTTGGTAAATTTGCGCCATTTGTCTACCAATCAGCAGCAAAAAGAATCAACTAAAAATCATGCTCCACTAAAATCCCACGACTACTTTAGCGAGTGCTAACGATTCTGTTTTTCACAGCAAGATCATATAAACTTCACACAAGTCTTCCCAAAGGTTCTACTTGGCACAAACACTGAACAAAACATGAAACCACATCTAATCAGAGGCTAGATGCAATATTTATTCCCTAACAGCAACAAAAACAAAAAATATAAAATTGGGTTGCCTCCCAACAACCGCTATTGTTTTACACCCCTAGCTAGGCATGATACAAGATAGATCTAGGTATTGCCATCTTTGATCTTCACCCGTTTAATGGTGTACAGTTTGAATCCGGGAGGTTCCTTATGTTTCCCTTCATATTCGGAAATCTTTGGATCTAAAGCATCCAACCGCTTATTACAAAGAGTAATCAACATATTCATGCGGTGGAGATTCCCACTAACACTTTTAAGAGGTTCAAGAGACTTTTGTAATATTTTTGTTACTTCGCAAATTTTCTCAAAAACATGCGTCCCTTCCGGGGTTGAATTTGACCCTTTTTGGGGAGGTAGTGTTCCCACTATTCCCTCTATAATTTCATGTGCGATACTAGGATCAACTTCGATAAAATTCCCTTTGGCAACGCAATCCAAGAGTTGTCTGTGAGACATATTCAACCCTACATAAAAATTGCGAAGCAAGATTTTAAAATTCACCTCTAAGGTGCACTTATGATAAGATTCCATCATCCTAAACCAAGCATCTTTTAAATTTTCTCCTTGCTTTTGCTTGAAGTGAAGCACTTCAAACTCGGGAGACAAAGGAGCGGATAAGGGACTAGCCATAATAACAAGCAAGCAAGCAACACACAAAAGCAAACAAGAAGCAAGCGAACGATAAACACACGGCGGAAGAAGGGCAAATAAAACGACAAGGGTGAAGTGGGGGAGAGGAAAACGAGGGGCAAATAAATGTAATGCGAAGGATAAGGGTTTGTGATAGGTACTTGGTATATGCCGGTGGAGAAATCTTGCTAGGGAGGAACCCTTGCCAGTGTAAAACCCTTGCCGGGGTGAAACCTTGTTGGTGTGGAAAGCTTACCCGGGTGGAAGGCCTGCTGGGGTGGAGGTTGTGATAGTCAAGCCGACGAGCAGTTGAAGATGGGCTCAGAAGCTAATTCAGATGATCTTGGATGGAGAAATGTCATACATGGAAGTTGTGCGCCTCGTCGAAACGATCGATTTTGATATAAAGATCGTTTCAATCCGAGGTCGTATGCAAAAGTTAGAGCCCGCACAGCGAGACCCTCCAGAGAGCAAAATGTGACGCCTCGAACCAGACACATATATGGGTGTGTCTGATGAGCTGCGTGAGTAATTATCTGTTTTGCGCAAGCGATTTTGCCCTCGAGATGACCTCTAATGAAAAAACGTTCAACATGAAAGATGTTCGTCTCGTCGAAACGGTCAAGATTTCTTTTGGGCTCGATTCCATCCGAGGTTGTTTGTCACCACAAAAAGGACCCTCAAAGTACAGCCAGTTTAAACCCAGCAGTTTTGGAAAGTTCGGATAAAACCAGTCCGAATTTGACTAGGGTTTTGGACGTGAATTGATGTAATTTTCTTGTAAGGAAAGCCTAGATAAATCCTTTGCTTGTACGGGAAGTCCAGCCGCCTCTTATATATGTTGGGGGTGACGGCCGATTGGAACAACACACAATCGAACAAATCAATATACTACTTTTTCCAGTCTACGTTTTATCCCTCCATCGTTTTTCTCTCTTGTTCTTTGCTGTTCTTCGTGTTTGAGAGCTGATAATCTCGAGGCTCTAGGGGCGAGCGAATCGACCTAGGGAAGCCCATAGCCGCCGCACTCCCTGACGGGGTCCCTCCCGGAGGTGTGGGGTTTTCGGGTCCGCAAAAGCGCCCGTCGACTGTCTTGCGTATCGCGCTGTCGGTCAGGCCTCCTTCGACGTGAGCTGCGGTGCATCACCCCCAGCGTCGAGGGTAAACGTGACATGTTCGTGTGTCAACACACTTTTTGGAGACTCCGCTGGGGATTGAAGGTCAATCATCATCATCCACCATGTCCGATCTTCCCAAGCCATCTGAGGTAGACGCCGATAACATCATTAAGCCCAGTCTTGATGAAATATCGGCCTATCATCGCCAAATCTATGAGGAGTACAAGAAGGCGCGCGAAGAGAAGGAGTTGCAGGAGTTCCTTGCGAAGTTCAAGAAGGATCGCCAAGGCAACATCAGTCCAATTGAAGAAATCAAGTTCCCTCCTCTTCAAGCCGAGCAGGTTAAACCCTCTGTGAGTACTACCTTTTCTCCTGAGCAGTGGGCTGAGATTGAGAGTCGTATTGCTGATGGTAACAATCTAGTCTATCAAACTTTCATAGAAAATACTAATGCTCAGAGAAATATGTCTCAATCGTCTAGTGGTAATGGCGGTATAGCTGCTAGTGTGCAAAACCCTAATCTGACTTTACCTATTTCATCGGCGCCTGCCATGCCGATGACTCATTATCCTACACAAACAAATCAGATTGTGGCTGCACCAATTAGTCCTATCATGAGCATGCCATGTTCGGTGGCAACGCCGAATCAAACCCTACCTACAGCTACAACCACTCGACCACTACCAAATTATGGGTCGACATACATGCCACAATTCCTACCTGCCGCTAGTAACCCTACTCCTCCTATGCCACTGCCACAAGCTTCATCGTCCACTATGGATGATGGTCTAGCTAATCTTAAAGAGGATATGGCTAAGATGCTTCGAGAGAATTTTGGAGTTGAGTTACCTCGGAATCAGATTTACCAAAAGCCGTACCCCGAGTACTTTGATGCCATCCAGTGCCCTCCAGGATATAAAATTCCAGATTTTGTTAAGTTTAATGGAGAAGGCACAAAAACCACATGGGAGCATGTTAGTCAATATTTAGCACAATTGGGTGAGGCAGGCTCATTGAATGAATTGAAGGTGCGTTTGTTCCCTTTATCATTAACTGGTACCGCATTTTCATGGTTTTCTTCTTTACCACATGGTTCCATTCGGGTTTGGTCGCAGCTAGAGCAGAAATTTCATGATCACTTTTATAGCGGTGACAATGAACTCAAGTTATCACATCTAACATCGGTTAAACAGAAGCATGACGAATTGGTCTCCGATTATGTCAAGAGATTTAGAGAAACAAAAAACCGTTGTTATAGTTTGGTGATAACCGAGAGAGACTTGGCAGACCTAGTGCTGAGTGGTTTAAGGATTCCCATTAGAGAAAAGCTAGAAGGCTATGAGTTCTTAAATATTAACCAAGTCTTACAAAGGGCTTTGGCTCAGGAAAGCCGAAGCAAAGATCTCAAAGAAGTGCATAGGTACAAAGTTGATCGTCCAAAGATGAATATGGTTGAATATGATAATGATCACTCAGAAGATGAGGGTGACATGTATGCTACTGAATTTGTTTGGCCATCTAAGGCCAAACCATTTACTTGCAATGATCTAAAACCGATTCATAAGAATCGTGATGAAGAGATGAAGTTTACTTTTAACATTGCCAAGTGTGATAAAATATTTGATGCTTTGCTGCAAGCTAAAATCATTAGAATATCTCACACTTTACCGCCGTTTGAAGAGCTGAAACGGCGCGCTTATTGCAAGTATCATAATTCTTTTTCTCATGCTACTAACGATTGTAATGTTTTTCGACGACAGATACAATCGGCCATTAATGAGGGTACACGTGACGTGTTTGTGTGTCAACAGACGGTATGGTGGACTCATGTGGAACAACTTTGGAGTTTATGGGAGTGGATGCACAAGAAGTATTCCTGCTTAGTACAGGTGAAGGCTAGAAAAAGACTTGGAAGCGACCAGCTAGAGAGCAACAACGGTCATGAACATGCATTAAAATTAATCAACAATGAATGCAAGCATGAGTAAGCTATAAATCACCATGAACATAAATATCGTGAAGGCTATGTTGATTTGTTTCAACTACATGCGTGAACATGTGCCAAGTCAAGTCACTTAAATCGTTCAGAGGAGGATACCACCCATCATACCACATCACAACCATTTTAATATCATGTTGACACGCAAGATAGACCATTATAAACTCTCAGCTAATTAAGCATGGCATAATCATCTATGATCTCTAGTTGTGATTGCAAACATGTTTCATTCATAACAAGTTGAATCAAGAACGACGAGTAATCATATTTACAAAAACTAAAGAGGTCGAGTTCATACCAGCTTTTCTCATCTCAATTAGTTCATCATATATCATCCTTATTGCCTTTCACTCGCACGACCAAACGGTGGGGAAAATAATAATAGTGCACGTGCATTGGACTAAGCTGAATTCTGCAGGCATTTAATACAAGAGAGAAGACAAGGTAATATGGCTCAAGGTTAAATCAACAACAAAGCATATGATAGACACTAAGCATTTTAATCATGGTCTTCTACTCTTAACCCCTAAAGAAGATAAAAGAAACTATTTACATAGCAAAGCTCCCAACAAGCTTCCCTTAGTGGTTCATCGTCCGGCTCACGGAACGCGAGCCTCGGTTCTTGCTTCCTTGAAGGACCACCTTGGAAGTTTCTCCTAGACATTTTTCTGAAATTTTTAGTAACTCACAATAAAAGTTATCCAAACTCAACAAGATTGATAGCAACAACTCCTATAAGTGCCTAGAGGCTAAATCATGCATTAGAACTACTTGGGACCAAGAAAATTTGACATGCAAGCTCAAGAACAAGGTCACCACAGCAGCATAAATTTGCAACAAATAAAGCACTAGAGCAAAAACTAATTGGACCAATGGAGGAGTCACATACCAAGGAACAATCTCCCCAAACAGTTTGGTGAATGGTGCTTTGAGCAAGGTGATCGAAAATGGCAGCAAAATGAGCTAGAACTCGGGTTTGAGCTGGTTGAGGATTTTTTTTTGGGAGGAAGAAGAAGAGCATGGGTGAAAGGATAAATGGAGGGGGGCCACGTGGGGCCCTCGAGGCAGGGGGCGCGCCCTGTGAAGGGGGGCACTCCCTGTGCCCTCGAGGCCACGTGCTGGCTCCCCTCGCTGTGTGTTCAGTGCCATATTTTCTTAAATATTCTGGAAAAAATAATATTTCATTTTCATGGCATTTGGAGAACTTTTATTTTCGGGATATTTTTTTATTGCACGGATAAGTCTGGAAACAGACAGATAATGCTATTTTTTCTTTTATTTAACCTAATTAACAGAAAGTAAAAAGAGGGTACAGAAGGTTTGTGCTATCTAGATTCACCTATCCCATGTTCATCAAAAGGAATCCATTAACAAGGTTGATCAGGTCTTGTTAATAAACTCTTTCCGAGTAACATGAAACCGAAGAATTTTCGAATAACACTAGGTTACCTCAATGGGGATATGTATGTCCCCAACAATTAGTATGTCATATGCCTTCTTGATAGTAGGAAGAGGAAATTCAAAACCTCCAATAGTAATAGTTGAAGTTTTTCCAATATAATTGATACTATGGACGTGAGGTTGTTTCCTCAGAAAATGTATAGTATGCTCATTACCATTGACATGAAAAGTGACATTGCCTTTGTTGCAATCAATAATAGCCCCTGCAGTATTCAAAAAAGGTCTTCCAAGAATAATAGACATACTATTGTCCTCGGGGATATCAAGTATAACAAAGTCCATTATAATAGTAACATTTGCAACTACAACAGGCACATCCTCACAAATACCGACAGGTATAGCAGTTGATTTATCAGCCATTTGCAAAGATATTTCAGTAGGTGTCAACTTACTCAAGTCAAGTCTACGATATAAAGAGAGAGGCATAACACTAACACCGGTTCCAAGATCACACAAGGCAGTTTTAACATAGTTTCTCTTAATGGAGCAACGTATAGTAGCTACTCCTGGATCTCCTAATTTCTTAGGCATTCCACCCTCAAAAGTGTAATTGGCAAGCATGGTGGAAATTTCTACTTCAGGTATATTTCTTTTGTTGGTAATAATGTCTTTCATATACTTGGCATAAGGATTTGTTTTAAGCACATCAGTCAAACGCATACGCAAAAAGATAGGTCTAATCATTTCAGCAAAACGCTCAAAATCCTCATCATCCTTTTTCTTGGATGGTTTCAGAGGGAAAGGCATGGGTTTCTAAACCCATGGTTCTTTTTCCCTATCGTGCTTCCTAGAAACAAAGTCTCTCTTATCATAACGTTGATTCTTTGATTGTGGGTTATCAAGATCAACAGCAGGTTCAATCTCTACATCATTATCATTGCTAGGTTGAGCATCAGCATGAACATCATCATTAATATTATCACTAGGTTCATGTTCATTACCAGATTGTGTCTCAGCATCAGAAACAAATATATCATTGGGATTCTCAGGTGTGTCAGCTACAGGTTCACTAGGAGCATGCAAAGTCCTATCATTTTTGTTTTTCTTCTTTTTAGAAGAACTAGGTGCATCTATATTTGCTCTCTGAGCATCTTGCTCAATTCTCTTAGGGTGGCCTTCAGGATACAGAGGTTCCTGAGTCATTCTACCACCTCTAGTCACAACTCTAATGGCATTATCATTATTCTTACTATTTAATTCATTGAGCAAATCATTCTGAGCCTTAAGTACTTGTTCTACTTGAGTGGTGACCATGGAAGCATGTTTACTAATAAGTTTCAGTTCACTTTCAGCACTAGACAGATAATCACTCAAGTGTTCAATCATATAAGCATTGTGTTGTAATTGTCTACCAACATAAGCATTGAAGTTTTCTTGTTTCACAATAAAATTGTCAAACTCATCTAAGCATTGGCTAGCATACTTATAACGAGGAATATCACCTTCATCAAATCTATAAAGAGAGTTTACCTTTACTACCTGTGTCGGGTTATCAAGACGATCTATTTCTTCAATAGGTGGTAAATTCTTAACATATTCAGCTTTAATACCTTTTTCTTTCATAGATTTCTTTGCCTCTTGCATATCTTCAGGACTAAGAAATAAAACACCTCTTTTCTTCGGAGTTGCCTTAGGGCCTGGTTCAGGAAGTGTCCAATTATTTTCATGGGCTAGCATATTATTCAATAGTAATTCAGCTTGCTCCACTATTCTTTCCCTGAAAACACAACCAGCATAACTATCCAGGTGGTCTCTGGAAGCATCGGTTAGTCCATTATAAAAGACATCAAGTATATCATGCATCTCAAGAGGATGATCAGGCAAAGCATTAAGTAACTGGAGAAGCCTCCCCCAAGCTTGTGGGAGACTCTCTTCTTCAATTTCCCGTAAGGCAGCTTGTTTCTTATGAGCGGGAAAATATTTAGCAGAAAAGTAATACATCATATCCTGGGGACTACGCACACAACCAGGATCAAGAGAATTAAACAAAGTCTTAGCATCACCCTTTAACGAGAATGGAAATAACTTAAGGATATAATAGTAGCAAATCTTTTCATCATTGGTAAACAGGGTGGCTATATCATTCAACTTGGTAAGATGTGCCACAACAGTTTCAGACTCATAGCCATGGAAAGGATCAGATTCAACCAAAGTAATTAACTCAGGATCAACAGAGAATTCATAATCCTTATCAGTAACACATATAGGTGAAGTAGCAAAAGCAGGGTCATGTTTCATTCTAGTATTCAAGGACTTTTCTTTCAGCTTGGCTAATAACTTCTTAAGATCATATCTATCATTGCAAGCAAGAAAGTCTCTAGAAGTTTCTTCATCCATAACATAACCCTCAGTCACAACAGGCAATTCATATCCATTGGGAGTAGCTTCATCATCACTTTCATAAATATCATCAACATTTGCACTCTCCCTAACCTTAGCAATTTGTTCAACTAGAAATTCACCTAGTGGCACAGTATCAGGCATAGAGGTAGTTTCATCATACATGGCAGAAGTAGCATCATCAAGAACATACGACATATCATATTCAATAGCAGGAGTAGGTGTCACAAGTTTACTCATAACAGAAGGAGAATCAAGTGCAGAGCTAGATCGCAGTTCCTTACCTCCCCTCGTAGTTGAGGGTAAGATCTTGGTTTTTGAGTCCTTAAAATTCTTCATAGTGATAAACAGATATAAATCCCAAGTGACTTAAAGAAAAGAGCTATGCTCCCTGGCAACGGTGCCAGAAAATAGTCTTGATAACCCACAAGTGTAGGGGATCACAACAGTTTCGAGGGTAAAGTATTCAACCCAAATTTATTGATTCGACACAAGTTGAGCCAAAGAATACTCTTAAGTATTAGCAGCTGAGTTGTCAATTCAACCACACCTGGAAACTTAGTATGTGCAGCAAGATAGTTTAGTAGCAAAATTATATGATAGTGGCGGTAGCAGCAATAAAAGTAACGATGGTGTTTTTCTAGTTTTTGTGATAGTAGCAACGGAAAAGTAAATAAGAAACTAGCAATATAGGAAAAGCTCGTAGGCATTGGATTGGTGATGGGAAATTACGTCAGATGCAATTCATCATGTAGAAGTTATAACCTAGGGTGACACAGAACTAGCTCCAGTTCATCAATGCAATGTAGGCATGTATTCCGAATATAGGCATACGTGCTTATGGAAAAGAACTTGCATGACATCTTTTGTCCTACCCTCCCGTAGCAGTGGGGTCCTATTGGAAACTAAGGGATATTAAGGCCTCCTTTTAATAGAGTACCGGACCAAAGCATTAACACATAGTGAATACATGAACTCCTCAAACTATGGTCATCACCGGGAGTGGTCCCAATTATTGTCACTTCGGGGTTGCCGGATCATAACACATAGTAGGTGACTATTGACTTGCAAGATAGGGTCAAGAACACACATATATTCATGAAAACATAATAGGTTCAGATCTGAAATCATGGCACTCGGGCCCTAGTGACAAGCATTAAGCATAGCAAAGTCATAGCAACATCAATCTCAGAACATAGTGGATACTAGGGATCAAACCCTAACAAAACTAACTCGATTACAAGATAGATCCCATCCAACCCATCACCGTCCAGCAAGCCTACGATGGAATTACTCACGCACGGCAGTGAGCATCATGGAATTGGTGATGGAGGAAGGTTGATGATGACGATGGCGACGATCTCCACTCTCCGGAGCCCCGAACGGACTCTAGATCAGCCCTCCCGAGAGAGATTAGGGCTTGGCGGCGGCTCCGTCTCGTAAAACATGATAATTCATTCTCTCTGATTTTTTTTCTCCCCGAAACGGAAGATATAGGACCTGGGGGTACGTCGGTGGAGCATCGGGGGGCCCTCGAGGCAGGGGGCACCCTGGGAAGGGGGCGTGCCCCCCACCCTCGAGGACAGGCCGTGGGCCCCCCGGTGAGTATCTTCTTGCACATATTTTTTATATTTTCTGAAATAATTCTCCGTTGATTTTCAGGCGATTCCGAGAACTTTTTATTCTGCACAAAAACAACACCATGGCAGTTCTGCTGAAAACAGCGTCAGTCCGGGTTAGTTCCATTCAAATCATGCAAGTTAGAGTCCAAAATAAGGGCAAAAGGGTTTGGAAAAGTAGATACGTTGGAGACGTATCAGAGTTTCAGGGCTTTTTGAGTTGTGCAGAATAGGTCTCCAATGTTTGCTCCTTTTCCAGCCCAGAATTCTAGTTGCCGACATTCTCCCTCTTCATGTAAACCTTGTAAAATAAGAGAGAAAAGGCATAAGTATCGTGACATAATGTGTAATAACAGCCCATAGTGCAATAAATATCAACATAAAAGCATGATACAAAATGGACTTATCAACTCCCCCAAGCTTATACCTTGCTTGTCCTCAAGCGAAAGCCGATATCGAAAAATATGTCCATATGTTTAGAGATTGAGGTGTCGATAAAACAAAATACGGACATGAAGGCATCATGATCAAACTTATAACAACAACATATATATATTGTCGTATGACTCTTATGCTAAAGTAACAATCTATTCACAATCTCAAGAATGAATCAGAAACTTCATTGAAAACTAACAAACTATGATCTTTGTCATTGAAGCAATTGCAATTTATCGTAACATCGGAAAGAGTCAAAATAAGAGCTTTTCAGCAAGTCCACATACTCAACTATCATTTAGTCTTTCACAATTGCTCACACTCACGCAATACTTTGGGTATGGAGTTTTAATCGAACACAGAGAAAGATAGGGGCTTATAGTGTTGCCTCCCAACCTTTTACCTCAAGGGTAATGTCAACAATAATTGATCATGATAACTTACATCCAATTGGGTATATATGTCAGGATCTTTCCAACACAATGTTGATGGGCCTCGAACCCCTCGTTGGTTACCCCAAGTGGAAGGTGTAAGATGCAGTAAGTAGAAGTGTTTTCCCCTAGCAAAGATGCCAAGGATCGAATCCCCAGAGACTCCTAGGTTCAACAGGTAGGTGTCAACTGCTAACAGCGCAATTAGCAATCAACGTGGACCTGCACACAGATACAAATAACTTTGCTCCCAACGAGTACAGAGAGGTTGTCAATCTCTCCGGCCTTGTAGTTCACAAAGGGTTAAAAGCAATATGATAGTAGTGATAGATAGTGTTTTGCAATAGTAAATAAAATAGCAAAAAGTAAATAGTGGATGTGATCAATGATGGTAATATGGACCGGAGTCTCATGATGTTCACTAGTGATGTCTCTCTCCCAAAAGACGATAAAACAGCTATGTGAGGTAACAAATTACAGCTGGGCAATTGACAGGACCACGAACGCAAACCAATGCTGACTACATTGCAAGAAAGGTTGAGGTTCAAAGCATGGGCGGTACGCCAAAGTAAGTAGACCGAAATCCATCAATACCTACTACTAATCATCCACCTTGAGATATCTATCCAGAACATCTCGCTGGTATTAAGTTGCGAGTCCCACCCATAGTGTAAACTCAATGCAACAGACAACTGCATTAAAAGAACTTTGCGTAAAGTAAACAATCCTTGCACCCGCGGGCACAAGCACCGTTGTTTTCCCCCTTGTGGCAACAGCACATCCCCTAGACTCATGTTTCTGTCACTCAAGCTAGTCATCGAGGGGCATGAACCCACAATCG
>LR738712.1:844145805-844160039 GCA_902687465.1 Secale cereale | reverse complement strand
CAGGGCGCCTGGAGCCCCTGTGCCCCCCCCCCCAGGCTGCCCTTCGAATGCAGTGTTGTTTCCGGTTCGCTGATTTTTTATATAATTTTTCTGGATTTTTCTGGGCAGTTCTCGAAACGTGAAAACCTGAAATACAAAAACAGCCGAAAACAGAAACTAGCACTGGGGTGCACTGGATTAGTAAGTTAGTCCAAATATGATCAGAAGTGTATGGAAGTGTATGAATATCATAGCAATATCACCCAAAAGTGGCATGGAGCAAGCAGAAATTATAGATACGTTTTGGACGTATCAAATGTGCTTGCCAAAGGATAAAATATAAAAAAGGAAACGTGAAGATCACCATGACTCTTATAAGGTAAGAAAAATAGATAGGCCCTTCGCAGAGGGCGGCAGAGGTTGTCATGTGCTTTCATGGTTGGATGTACAAAATCTTAGCGGAAAAGAACGTCACTTTATATTACCACTTGTGATAGGGACCTTTATTATGCAGTCCGTCGCTTTTATTACTTCCATATCACAATATCATATAAAGCTTATTTTCTCCACACTAATAGATCATATATATTTTAGAGAGTTGTAGCAATGACAACTTACTTGAAGGATATTACTCAATCCATAGGTAGGTATGGTGGACTCTCATGGCAAAACTGGGTTTAAGGATGTATGGAAGCACAAGTAGTATCTCTAATTGGTTCAAGGAGTTTCGCTAGCATGAGGGGGAAAGGCAAGCTCAACATGTTGGATGATCCATGACAATATACTTTATTTCGGATATAAGAAGACATAACCCATTATGTTGTCTTCCTTGTCCAACATCAACTCTTTTAGCATGTCATATTTTAATGAGTGTTCACAATCATAAAAGATATCCAAGATAGTATATTTGTATGTAAAACCTCTCTTTATTTATTACTTCCTATTAATTGCAACGATGACCAAAACTTTGTTTGTCAACTCTCAACAACTTTTATTCATCATATTCTTTATATGTGAAGTCATTACTTTCCATGAGACCAATATGATATGTTTGAGACTTTTTATATTTTCTTTTATTCTCTCATGATCATAGTGAGATAATCAAGCCCTTGACTCAAAACTAATCTGTATTATATATAGCTCACGGACTCGATTACAAAGATAAAGATCATAAAGCAAAGCTCACAACTAGATCATACTAAACTTTATTCTACTAGATCAAGATATTATCAAAAGGATCAAACTAGGAAAAACGGTAAAGATAGGAGTGTGATGGTGATATGATACCGGGGCACCTCCCCCAAGCTTGGCAGTTGCCAAGGGAAGTGCCCATACCCACGTGATTATGTCTCTTTCTTCGGAGGTGGTGATGTGATATTCTTGGCGATGATACCCCTCAGGATACGATTCTCCTCCTCGAGCTTGTTAACTTACTACTTGAGGTCCATAATTTCCTTGCAGAGTTTTCCCGTGACGGCTAAAGCTCCTTTCACCCAAGGATGTTGCATAGCTGCGGGAGAACAAGTAACACTCTTTTTCATATTTTCATAAGAAATAAACCTGACATTGGTAGGGATGACTGAGTTTGGAGCTCTGTAGTTCCCCCATCGTGAATCCAGCTCAAAACCGAGAAGTAACTTCTTGATCTTCCTCCATGGCATTTATCCTTTTCAAGTCAGCATCCATCTCTTCCTCCGTTGATAGCCCAAAGTGGTCAGCATCGCTGTTTGCTCCTGGGCCAAGTGTTGGATGAGACACATGACTCTCTCCAACTGACTCCTGAGAAGACATCTTGCTCAAATCTGCGACAGAAATAGCTCGAAACAAGAACAGAGGATTTTGGCGTGGTGCGGTGGTCAAAACCTTTGGGAGAATATATAGTGAATTTTTACCGACCAAAAGAAGTAACGTGCAAGAAAACAGAGTCCAGGAGGCACACGAGGTGCCCACAAGGTAGGGGACTTGCCCAGGGGGTAGGGCCCACCCTCCACCCTTGTGGATGCCTCGTGTCCTTTCCGGACTGCCTCTTATTTTTCTATTTTTCTAAATATTCCAAAACAGAGAAAAATTGCCATTGGAACTATTTTGGAGTTGGTTTACTAACCGTACCACATACCTCTTCCTTTCTGGAGTCTGAATTGTTCTAGAAAGTATCCCTTACGTATTCCTCCGGGGTTACGGTTTCAATAACATTGGTTTCAACATTTATAGGATTACCTAAGATATAATGTTTGATTCTTTGACCGTTCACCACCTTTGAGTTTGTGCCTTCGAAGTTGTTGATTTTTATGGCACCGGAACGATAGACCTCCTCGATAACGTAAGGACCTTCCCATTTAGAGAGAAGTTTTTCTACAAAAAATCTTAAACGATAGTTGTATAGCAAGACATAATCACCTACGTTAAACTCGTGCTTTTGTATCCTTTTATCATGCCATCTTTTAACCATTTCTTTAAACAGTTTGGCATTTTCATAAGCATGGGTTCTCCATTCGTTAAGTGAGCTGATGTCAAATAACCTCTTCTCACAGGAAAGTTTGAAATCATACTTGAGCTCTTTAATAGCCCAATATGCCTTATGTTCTAGTTCGAGAGGTAAGTGACATGCTTTTCCATATACCATTTTATAAGGAGACATACCCATAGGGTTTTTGTATGCAGTTCTATAGGCCCATAATGCATCATCATGTTTCTTGGACCAATTCTTTCTAGACCTATTAACAGCCTTTTGCAAAATTAATTTTAGCTCTCTGTTACTTAGTTCTACTTGACCACTAGACTGTGGGTGGTATGGGGATGCAATTCTATGATTAACATCATACTTAGCAAGCATTTTACGGAAAGCACCATAAATAAAGTGTGAACCACCATCGGTCATTAAGTATCTAGGGACTCCAAACCTCGGAAAAATAACTTCTCTAAGCATCTTAATGGAGGTGTTGTGATCAGCACTACTAGTTGGAATAGCTTCTACCCACTTAGTAACGTAATCAACAGCAACTAAAATATGTGTATACCCATTAAAGGAAGGAAACGGTCACATATAATCAAAGCCCCAGACATCAAATGGTTCAATAACAAGTGAATAATTCATAGGAATTTCTTGACGTCTACTGATATTACCAATTCTTTGGCATTCATCACAAGATAAGACAAACTTACTGGCATCCTTGAAGAGAGTGGGCCAATAAAAACCAGATTGCAGTACCTTATGTGTAGTTCTATCTCCAGCATGATGTCCTCCATAAGCTTCGGAGTGACACTTACGTAGGATATGTTCTTGTTCATGCTCGGGTACACACGTCTAATAATACCATCTACTCCTTCTTTATAAAGGTGTGGGTCATCCCAGAAGTAATGTCTTAAATCATAGAAGAACTTTTTCTTGTGCTGGTATGTGAAAGTAGGTGGTATAAATTTAGCAACAATGTAATTAGCATAATCAGCATACCATGGAGCAGTACAAGAAGTATTTATGATAGCTAATTGTTCATCAGGAAAGCTATCATCAATAGGTAGTGGGTCATCAAGAATATTCTCTAATCTAGACAAGTTGTCTGCAACGGGGTTCTCAGCTCCCTTTCTATCAGTAATATGCAAATCAAATTCTTGTAGCAGGAGAACCCATCTAATAAGTCTAGGTTTAGCATCTTTCTTTTCCATAAGGTATTTGATAGCAGCATGATTAGTGTGAATAGTTACTTCAGAATCAATAATATAAGGTCTAAACTTATCACAAGCAAATATGACTGCTAATAATTTCTCTGGGCAATGTCTAGAGTTTTACTAGCATATTGGATAACATTCAATTTCTTATCAACTTTTTGTCCTAGAACAGCACCTACAGTATAATAACTAGCATCGCACATAATCTCAAATGGTAAATTCCAGTCAGGTGGCTGGACAATAGGTGCAGAGATCAATGCTTTCTTAAGTACTTCAAATGCTTCTACACAATCATCATCAAAGACAAAAGGAATATCTTTTTGTAAGTGATTAGTCAGAGGCCTAGAGATTTTGTAGATGTCCTTAATGAAGCTCCTATAAAACCCGGCATGACCAAGGAAAATTCTTATACCTTTTATGTCCTTGGGACACGGCATCTTTTCAATGGCATCAACTTTAGCTTTATCAACTTCAATACCGCTATCGGAAATTTTATGCCCCAAGACAATACCTTCATTAACCATAAAGCGGCACTTTTCCCAATTCAAGACAAGATTAGTTTCTTCACATCTCTGCAAAACTCGATCAAGGTTTCTCAAGCAATCATCAAAAGAAGTTCCATAAATGGAAAAATCATCCATGCATCTTTTCACAAAAATCAGAGAATATAGCCATCATGCATCTTTGAAAGGTAGCAGGTGCATTACATACATCAAAAGGCATACGTCTATAAGCAAAGGTACCGACGGGACAAGTAAAAGTGGTCTTTTCTTGATCCTCTTTTGACACGGGTATTTGAGAGAAACCGGAATATCCATCTAGAAAGCAAAAATGAGTATGTTTGGATAACCTTTCTAGCATTTGATCAATAAAAGGTAAAGGGTAATGATCTTTCTTAGTAGCTTTATTTAATTTGCGGAAATCAATTACCATCCTATAACCTGTAACAATTATTTGCGGGATCAATTCATCTTTATCATTAGGAACAACAGTGATACCTCCCTTCTTAGGGACACAATGGACAGGACTTACTGATACGTCCAAAACGTATCTATAATTTCTGCTTGCTCCATGCCTCTTTTCGGTGATATTGCTATGATATTTATACACTTCCATACACTTTTGATCATATTTGGACTAACCTATTAACTCAGTGCACCCCAGTGCCAGTTTCTGTTTTCGGCTGTTTTTGTATTTCAGGTTTTCCCATTACGAGAACTGCCAGAAAAATCCCGGAAAAAATATATAAAAAATCAGCATTCCAGAAGCTACCAGGCACCCGAAGCACAGCCGGAGGGGGGCCACCAGGGCCCCAGGCGCCCTGGTGGCGCCCCCCCCCCCCTGGGCCGCGCCGGGGGGCGCCTGGGCCCCCCGAGGCTCCGCTGATGCCCCCCTTTGGCATATATTTATACCGTCTCCCGAAACCCTCGAGACGGGAACTCTTTTTCGCGATCTCATCTCTGTTCTGCCACCGCCGCCGCTTCCAAGATCGGGAGCACCAGGAGAACTCTTCCCGGCACCCTGCCGGAGGGGAGGATCACCACCGGGAGCTTCTCCACCACCATGGACGCCTCCCGGATGAGTTGTGAGTAGTCTCCCTTGGACCATGAGTCCATGACCAGTAGCTATGTGATGTTCTCCTCCCGTTCTTGTGCTTCACTAATTAGTCCTCGTGAGCTGCCCTACATGATCGAGGCACATATGTAATCCGTATGCTATTGCTATGATGAGTTTGCTGGGATCCGATGGATTATGAGATTATGTTCAGATTGTGTTTGAGTAATATATTTGATCTACCTCTTTTATGGGGTCACCAGGTGGCCAACGAGGCAGTGGGCGCGCCCCCACCCTCGTGGATGGTGGGTGGCCCCCTCCTGTACTTCTTTTGCCAGATATTTTTTATATTTTCTGAAACGGAGTTTCGTGGAGTTTCAGGGCTTTTTGAGTTGTGCAGAATAGGTCTCAATGTTTGCTCCTTTTCCAGCCCAGAATTCCAGCTGCCGGCATTCTCCCTCTTCATGTAAACCTTGTAAAATAAGAGAAAAGGCATAAGTATGGTGACATAATGTGTAATAACAACCCATAGTGCAATAAATATCTACATAAAAGCATGATGCAAAATGGACGTATCAGAGGGTTCGGCCATGAAGGACTTAATAGTCCGGCTATGGCCTGCTGATCCAATCCCAAGTAGTTACTTCGGATTGGTGAAGCGCCTCGTAGAGGCGAGTCCACGGGTCAACGCATTGACCCGTTAGGCCTACATAGAAGGTGCTCGGATGGCCTTCGCTCGTGTGAAGGTGCACTGGGTGAAGATGAGGGCGCAGGACATAGCTACTGCTGGTGCACCCGCAGGCAAGGAGCACCGCAAGCCGGAGAAGTACTTCGAGGACGTCATAGAAGGCACCCGCCTTGTAGCAGACCAATGCTCGAAGGATATTATCTTCGAGTAATTGTATCCGGATCTAAAGACTTCAGGTTATGAATCTGATGTATATGACTTTTGCGCTATTATAATATAAGCGTCTTCTACCTCCTGTGTGACTGTTTATGTAAGTCTGAAAGTTTCTAGTCGTCGGCTTCAGCCCCCATGTACATAGTACTGGAGTGTTCGGTCATATGCACATGGACTCTTTATCTAACATCTTGGTCCGTATAGGAGGTGTATGCGGAGCGAACCAGGCAATCGGACTATGCGGTGTTATTGCTTTCACTTAGTCGTAGGAGTTTGACATGTGGGGCTAGGTACTAGCCCTTGGTGCGGATATGATATTCCTTACTTATCCAATTGCACCTGACTGGGCGAAAAAACCAACCCTTCGTATAACACGGGGTAGATCTCTATCGATTGTAGTATAAAACGAAGTCACCGGATTGCGGACCAGGTTCTCGCCTATCAAAACGGTCAGTTTTCGACTTTCTCTACTGAGGTACTTGACCGTACGAGCCTGATGGCTTCTCGCCCCTCGTTGGTTACCCCAAGTGGAAGGTTTGAGATGCAGTGTAGCGGAAGTTTTCCCTTGGCAAAGATACTAAGGATCGATTTCCCTAAGACTCCCAGTTTCAACAAGAAGGTGTCAACTGCTAACGGCGCCAGATATTAGCAATCAACGTGGACCTGCACACAGATACAAATATCTTTGCTCCAAACGAGTACAGAGAGGTTGTCAATCTCTCCGGCCTTGTAGTTTACAAAGGATCAAACGCAAGTGATAATAGTGATAGGTATTGCTGCAATAGTAAGTAAAAGTGTAAAGTAAATAGCGGATGTGACCAATGATGGTAATATGGACCGTGGTCCCATGATGTTCACTAGTGATGTCTCTCTCCCAAAAGACGATAAAACAGCTATGTGAGGTAAACGAATTACAGCTGGGCAATTGACAGAATTATGTGCGCAAACCAATGCTAACTATGTTGCAAGAAAGGTAGAGGTTCAAAGCATGGGCGGTACGCCAAGGCAAGTAGACCGAAATCCATCTGCATCTACTACTAATCATCCACCTTGAGATATCTATCCAGAACATCTCGCTGGTATTAAGTTGCGAGTCCCACCCATATTGTAAACTCAAAGCAACAGACAACTGCATTAAAAGAACTTTGCGTAAAGTAAACAATCCTTGCACCCGTGGGCACAAGCACCGTTGTTTTCCCCCTTGTGGCAACAGCACATCCCCTAGACTCATGTTTCTGTCACTCAAGCTAGTCATCGAGGGGCATGAACCCACAATCAAGCATAACGTTCCCTCTTGGAGTCACTACCTACTACTTGGCCGAAGCAATAAATAACAACGGCGAACATGCAAGAATTACTTACGAACATAAATATAAAAGATGTAGATCAAATATATTACTCAAACACAATCTGAACATAATCTCACAATCCATCGGATCCCAGCAAACTCAACATAGCAACAGCGATAAGGATTACATATGTGCCTCGATCATGTAGGGCAGCTCACGAGGACTAATTAGTGAAGCACAAGAACGGGAGGAGAACATCACATAGCTACTGGTCATGGACCCATGGTCCAAGGGAGACTACTCACAACTCATCCGGGAGGCGTCCATGGTGGTGGAGAAGCTCCCGGTGGTGATCCTCCCCTCCGGCAGGGTGCCGGGAAGAGTTCTCCTGGTGCTCCCGATCTTGGAAGCACGGCGGCGGCAAAACAGAGATGAGATCGCGAAAAAGGGTTCCCGTCTCGAGGGTTTCGGGACACGATATAAATAGATGCCAAAGGGGGGCATCAGCGGAGGCCTGGGGGGCCCAGGCGCCCCCCCCCCCCTCCCGGCACGGCCAGGAGGGGGGACGCGCCACCAGGGCGCCTGGAGCCCTGGTGGCCCCCCTCCGGCTGTATTTTGGCAGCCGGGAAGCTTCTGGAACGCTGATTTTTTATATAATTTTTCCGGGATTTTTCTGGCAGTTCTCGTAATGGGAAAACCTGAAATACAAAAACAGCGGAAAACAGAAACTGGCACTGGGGTGCACTGAGTTAATAGGTTAGTCCAAATATGATCAAAAGTGTATGGAAGTGTATAAATATCATAGCAATATCACCCAAAAGAGGCATGGAGCAAGCAGAAATTATAGATACGTTTTGGACGTATCAACATCCCCAAGCTTAATTCCTGCTCGTCCTCAAGTAGGTAAATGATAACAAGAATAATTTCTGTGGTGACATGCTATTAACCATATAGGACTTTTTCATAGTCATATGACAAAAGCTTAATGAGACAATGAATCTGTAGTAATTAAGTTGCCTCATGAGAAAATCACAAAGAACTGAATGTTTTACAACATGATACTCAAACATCAAATAGATTTGTAATGAGCATGGTGTGCAAATATGATAAAGTGATATCTCGCTTGCCCCCTTTAGTGAAGCAAAACATAAATGCAGGGGAACTTCCAAGGTTTAAGTGATGACTAGATACAATGATTTCAAAGTAAACGATATCATAATCATGCAAACGACAATGCTACTTTGGGACAATGCACATTACACTCAGAATGACAATCATGCTCTCAGTAGTTGGTGCTTTAAAAGAAGGTGGAGAGTCTCGAACCGTGGCTTTTGTTGGCAAGGTTGAAAACCCATAGTCGGAAACAAAGACAAAACATGTACCAAAGCTCTTGGTTTTAAAAACAGAAGTAATAATTATTTTTTTGATTATGCATGTTCCGTCAACGAATGCTAGCAGATAGCTCAATCACTTCTTGAGATGGACAAGTTTCGAGGAACGGCTCCCGAATGAGGACGATCACATCCTCTTAATCTCCTTTGTTTATCACTGCCAAAGTTTTCTGATTTCTCATGAACAAAGCGTGAAGGAGGGTTTGTTTGTTATATTAATTTTGAGCCGGGCGCACTCAATGCCAGTTCCTTCTCATGTTATGGGTTTGCACATTAGACATGCAATCCCGGGGTGAAACTTGTCCAACTTAAAAAGATAATGAATTAACTACTACTTCCTCATGAACTTAAAACAGAGGTACAAAACAGTAATGCATTTTTTTGAATAATTTCGAGATGGTACATGAAAGTCTTCGTTAGGAATGGCAGGTAAATACCATGTAGGAAGGTATGGTGAACTCATATGGCATAACTGATTTAAAGGAATTTGGATGCACAAGCAGTCAGTCCGCTTAGTACAGGTGGAGGTTAGCAATAGACTGGGAGCGACCAACTAAGAGAGCAATGACGGTCATAATCATGCAGAGAGAAAAAGCAACATTGAATCAGGCATGGAAGTTATATCGCTACTCAGAAATAAAAGATCATCAAGGCTTGACAGACTTTCTTTACAGTCTTAAATATGCGTGAGCATACGCCAAGTCAATCAAAATAAATTCTTGAAGGAAGATATTACTAAACCATACCACATCATAGGCAAACAAATCATGTTGGTATTCCAATAACACATTGGGAACCCCCCAGCTATTTGAGACTAACCATAAGAAAACATGAACTACTAAGCACCATTATGCACGTAGCATCTTTATCATAGACATACCAACCAATGCAACGGAAGCAAACTCTCTTAATAAGATAATCATGATAATTAAAGAGAGTTCAAGCAACCAACTAAACAAAAGCTCTTTAAAAAGATAAGCATGAAAAATAAGAGCTGAGCATGATAGTAGCTATTGAAAGACAAAGAACACACACAGCAAAGATAAACATGAAAATTCTATGTTATGTTCTAGGTAGAAGTGGAGCGTGTTTCTCTCCCACATAAAGAAAGCTGAGTTCCGACTCGTTATGAAAAGCTAAATAAAACTAAAAAGGAAAACTAAAAGCAAGACGCTCCAAGCATAGCACATAACACATGAAGTGATAAAAATATAGTGGAACGAAAGACGAACTGATAATGTTGATGGAGAAGGGGATGCACGGGGGCATCCCCAAGCTTAGACGCTTGAGTCTTCTTGAATATTTCTTGGGGGTTGATGGGGGCATCCCCAAGCTTGAGCGTTTGACACTCCTGAATCTTTTTATCATCTTCCCTCGCACACTTGAAAACTCCCTTCATACATAACTCATCATAATCTCATTAGCGAGGTTAGTACCCATAATAAAATAATTGTTCCTTGCTGGAAATAAGGATATTCTTGAAGATCTACTGTTTCTCAAGATTGCCAAAAGGTTTTTGCAAAGAAAAAGCAAGCTCAAGGTTTGCAAAATGAAGGAAAGGCAAAACAGGACAGAATCTGTGAAAAACAGAACAGCAGGTAGTAAATGATTTTTTCGGGGCACTTATGCAACTCTAATCAAAAAACTCAGAACAGACGCACGAAAGACAATTATATAGAGCACGCTGTAGAAACAACTCAGACCAAAAAGATGATCTGGTGATTTTATACGAATTTTTCTATCCAAGGACAGAATCTGTTTCCTGGACAGCACATCACAACTTTTGAACTTTCTTGCAATCAGAGGCTACACTTGGCACAAAATTGAAAAGCAAAGATACAATGATGATGCTACTGTAGTAACAACATCAAGACACAACAAAAGCAAAATAAAATTTTATTCATGTGGGCTGCCTCCCAAAAGCGCTTTCTTTTATGCCTTTAAGCTAGGCATAATGCAAAGAGATCAAGTTTTATCAAGAGTAAAAGAATAGCTAGCCCGTATAATGGACTGAAAAGGTAACTTAATCTTCTTTCGAGGGAAGTGTTCCATCCCTTTCTTGAGAGGAAATTGGAATTTTATATTCCCCTCTTTCATGTCAATGATAGCACCAACGGTGCGTAGGAAAGGACGTCCCAAAATAATTGGACAAGAAGGTTCACATTCAATGTCCATAATAGTAAAATCAACGGGAACGTAATTGTCATTGACAATGATAAGAACATCGTCGATCCTCCCCAAAGGTTTCTTTATGGAAGAATCAACAAGACGAACACCAAAAGAACAAGAATCAAAAGGTTTCAATTTAAGCATATCATATATTCTTTTGGGCATAACAGAGGTACTAGCTCCAACATCACATAAAGCATAGCAAGAGAAGTTATTCAACTTAATTTTAATCATAGGATCCCAACCATCTTCTAGCTTTCTAGGTATGGAGG
The DNA here is from genome assembly GCA_902687465.1 of Secale cereale. Lineage (NCBI taxonomy): Eukaryota > Viridiplantae > Streptophyta > Magnoliopsida > Poales > Poaceae > Secale > Secale cereale. Next base: position 844,148,818 of record LR738712.1, on the reverse strand, counting down.
CTTCTACTCTAAGTTTCTCCTCCCTAGCTTTGATGAGAGCATTAGTGATATGCTCTGTGAAGGCAAGGTTAAGCGTGCTAGTGCGGGGATCTCTAGACATCTTGTGAAGGAAATCAATAACTTCGGTAAGACTGCAATTATCAAAATCAAGGTCATTACTATCAAGTAAGGTGGTAGTGGTGTCCTTTAGGTTCACTTGTTTGGTAGTTTCTATAGTCATAGCATCACCATTAATAGGTCCAATGGGACCAGGAGTGCATTGGGTGCTAAGAGTTTGGATATCCTCAACAACTTGGATAGTAGCAACAGTGTGGTGGGTAGGAAGGCTCTTAATTCTATCTTCTTCCTCCCTTTCTCTAGCCCATCTCTCTTTAAGTTTAGCCAACATCCTAATGTTTTCATTAATTTGCACTTGAATAGCATTCATAGGAGTGACCTTCCTCTCCTCAAGAGGAGAAGTTCTAATTTTAAGCAATTCTACCTCATTGGCTAAATTGTCTACCTTCGAAGAGAGATCATCTAGTCTGTTTAGTTTTTCTTCTACACTATTATTAAAGGCTTTTTGGGTAGTGATGAAATCTTTAAGAATAATCTCTAGTTCAGTAGTGGAGTTTCTGGTGATAGGATAAGCATTGTTGTTCCCATAAGAATTAGAGGGGAACGGTCTAGGATTGTTACCAAAGTTACTCCTATAAGCATTGTTGTTAAAATTGTTTCTAGAGATAAAGTTCACATCTACTTGTTCTTGAGCAATCAAAGAATTTAAAGGAACATCACGAGCATCAACAGAAGATTGCTTCGAAAGTAGAGACATGATCAAGTCAACTTTTTCATTTAGGGAGGAAATCTCCTCGACAGAGTTTACCTTCCTACCTGTTGGAGCGCGTTCGGTGTGCCATTGGGAATAGTTGGTCATCATCTCATCGAGAAGCTTTGTGGCAGCACCAAGTGTAGTTGACATGAAGGTTCCTCCCGCGGCCGAATCTAACAAGTTCCACGAGGTAAAGTTCAAGCCTGGATAAAAAGTTTGGATAACCATCCAAGTAGTCAAACCGTGAGTAGGGCAGTTCTTGATAAGAGATTTCATACGTTCCCAAGCTTGGGCAACGTGTTCATTATCCAATTGTTTAAAATTCATTATGTTACTTCTTAGTTGGATAATTTTAGCAGGTGGATAGTACTTTCCAATAAAAGCATCTTTGCACTTGTCCCATGAATCTATGCTATTTCTAGGCAAAGACTGAAACCAAATTTTAGCTCCTCCTCTCAAGGAGAAAGGAAAAAGCTTAAGCTTAACAATGTTACCATCTATTTCTTGGTACTTTTGCATATCACAGAGTTCAACAAAATTGTTTAAGTGTAAAGCAGCATCATCTCCGGCACCGGAGAATTGATCTTTCATAACTAGATTCAGTAAAGCGGGTTAAATTTCATACGAAGGTGCTGAAGTGGCAGGTGTAGTGATAGGTGTGCAGATAAAGTCATCGTTGTTGTGACTAGTGAAGTCACACAACTTGGTGTTCTCGGTGGAACCCATAGCAGCAAGCAAGCAAGATAACTATTTTTGTGATTTTCGATAAAAGATACTAAAGCAAAAAACTGAAAGGTAAACTAACAAGACTAAAAAGCAAAGGTAAAAGATAGCATGCAACTCCCCTATCCTGAAGAGTGGAGTCCCCGGCAACGGCGCCAGAAAACTTTGCTTGATGGCTTCTCGCCCCTCGTTGGTTACCCCAAGTGGAAGGTTTGAGATGCAGTGTAGCGGAAGTTTTCCCTTGGCAAAGATACCAAGGATCGATTTCCCTGAGACTCCCAGTTTCAACAAGAAGGTGTCAACTGCTAACGGCGCCAGATATTAGCAATTAACATGGACCTGCACACAGATACAAATAAATTTTCTCCCAACGAGTACAGAGAGGTTGTCAATCTCTCCGGCCTTGTAGTTTACAAAGGATCAAACGCAAGTGATAATAGTGATAGGTATTGCTGCAATAGTAAGTAAAACCGTAAAGTAAATAGCGGATGTGATCAATGATGCTAATATGGACCGGGGTCCCATGATGTTCACTAGTGATGTCTCTCTCCCAAAAGGCGATAAAACAGCTATGTTAGGTAAACGAATTATAGCTGGGCAATTGACAGAATTATGTGCGCAAACCAATGCTAACTATGTTGCAAGAAAGGTAGAGGTTCAAAGCATGGGCGGTACGCCAAGGCAAGTAAACCGAAATCCATCTGCATCTACTACTAATCATCCACCTTGAGATATCTATCCAGAACATCTCGCTGGTATTAAGTTGCGAGTCCCACCCATAGTGTAAACTCAAAGCAACAGACAACTGCATTAAAAGAACTTTGCGTAAAGTAAACAATCCTTGCACCCGCGGGCACAAGCACCGTTGTTTTCCCCCTTGTGGCAACAGCACATCCCCTAGACTCATGTTTCTGTCACTCAAGCTAGTCATCGAGGGGCATGAACCCACAATCAAGCATAACGTTCCCTCTTGGAGTCACTACCTACTACTTGGTCGAAGCAATAAATAACAACGGAGAACATGCAAGAATTACTTACGAACATAAATATAAAAGAGGTAGATCAAATATATTACTCAAACACAATCTGAACATAATCTCACAATCCATCGGATCCCAGCAAACTCAACATAGCAACAGCGATAACGATTACATATGTGCCTCGATCATGTAGGGCAGCTCACGAGGACTAATTAGTGAAGCACAAGAACGGGAGGAGAACATCACATAGGTACTAGTCATGGACCCATGGTCCAAGGGAGACTACTCACAACTCATCCGGGAGGCGTCCATGGTGGTGGAGAAGCTCCCGGTGGTGATCCTCCCCTCCGGCAGGGTGCCGGGAAGAGTTCTCCTGGTGCTCTCGATCTTGGAAGCGCGGCGGCGGCGGAACAGAGATGAGATCGCGAAAAAGGGTTCCCGTCTCGAGGGTTTCGGGACACGATATAAATATATGCCAAAGGGGGGCATCAGCGGAGGC